>OY997262.1:252750470-253350470 GCA_963921465.1 Triticum timopheevii
CTGACGACTTGTCCTGTGGCTGCAATGTAAAGCAACAGAGGCTTTTTGCTGATTGGAGCAGCAAGCACCGGCTGGGTGGAGAGCAGAGCTTTTAGCTCGTCAAACGCTGCATCAGCTTCCGGAGTCCACTCGAACTTGTCTGCCTTCTTCATCAGTCGGTAAAGAGGCAATGCCTTTTCACCCAGGCGAGAGATGAATCGACTTAACGCGGCCAAGCATCCAGTAAGTTTCTGGACATCATGCACACGCACAGGGCGTTTCATTCGTAGTATGGTGCCAATTTTTTCTGGGTTAGCGTCGATTCCTCGTTCTGAAACGAGAAAACCGAGTAACTTTCCACCAAGAACTCCGAATGTGCACTTCGATGGATTAAGCTTGATATCATACTTTCGGAGATTGGCAAATGTTTCGGCGAGGTCAGTCAACAGGTCAGAACCCTTTCGTGACTTGACTACGATATCATCCATGTAAGATTCCACATTCCTACTGATTTGAGTGAGTAAACACTTTTGAATCATCCTCATGAATGTGGCTCCGGCATTCTTGAGACCGAATGGCGTGGTGACATAGCAGAAGCACCCGAATGGGGTGATGAAAGCTGTTTTGATCTCATTGGGTCCATACAGACGGATCTGATGGTACCCGGAATAGGCGTCTAAAAAAGACAATCTCTCACATCCCGCAGTCGAGTCGACAATTTGGTCGATGCGAGGGAGAGAAAAATGATCTTTCGGGCAGGCCCGATTGATATGTTTGAAATCAATGCACATGCGAAGTGACTTGTCCTTCTTGGGGACCATGACGACATTGGCGAGCCATTCGGAGTGGTATATCTCTCGGATAAACTCTGCTGCTAGGAGTCAAGCCACCTCCTCGCCAATGGCTTTTCTCTTCTGGACGGCGGACCGTCAAAGATGTTCTTTGACAGGTTTTGCTTTTGAGTCGACTCTAAGGCGATGCTCAGCCAGCCCCCTGGGAACACCCGGCATGTCAGCAGGCTTCCACGCAAAGATGTCCCAGTTCTCACGGAGGAACTGGATGAGCGCTTCTTCCTATTTAGAGTCGAGTGTTGTGGAAATATGAGTCGGAGCTGCGCTGGGGTCGGTCGGGTGAATATGAACGGGCTTCGTCTCACCAGACGACTGAAATGCTGATTCTGTGGCAGGCTTCTTGGCCCGCAACAAATCATTCGGATCTGCATTTTTCTTGTATTCCTCTAGCTCTACCACTGTTATCTGGGAATCGGCAATCTTCGAGCCTTTCTGAAAACACTCTTCTGCCTTCTTCCGATTGCCAGTGATAGTGATCCCGCCCTTGGGGCCGGGCATCTTCAGTTTGAGGTAGACGTAACATGGTCGAGCCATGAACCGTGCATAAGCTGGTCTCCCCAAAATAGCGTGGTAGGCACTCTGAAAATCCACGACTTCAAATGTCAGCCTATCTTTGCGGAAATGCTTGGAGTCGCCGAACACCACGTCTAGAGCTATTTGGCCGAGTGACTCAGCCTTCTTTGTAGGTATAACTCCATGAAAACTCATGTTGCTGGCGCTGAGTCTGGGCATCGGAATGCCCATTCCTTTTAGCGTCTCTGCATATAATATGTTCAGTCCACTACCACCATCCATCGGCACCTTCGTCAGTCGAGTGCCTTCAATGACCGGGTCGACCACCAAAGCTTCCCTCCTATGGGTGGCTATATGAGTCGGATGATCAGACTGGTCGAATGTAATGGGAGTTTGAGACCATCTCAGATAACTTGGTGTCGCTGGGGCGACCATATTTACCTCACGGTTGATAACCTTCAGTCAACTTTTGCTCTCCACATCAGCAAAAATCATCAGGGTGGAATTAACATGAGGGTATCCTCCCTCACTGTCCTCCTTGTCCTCATCCTTGTCCGACTCCTTTTCCTTGTCCTTGGGTTGTTTTCCTTGAAATTGCTGGATCAAGAGCCGGCACTGGCGAGTGGTATGTTTCGGGTAGATGAAGTTACCCTATTCATCTTTCTTCGTGTGGATGTGACACGGCATATCCATCACGTCATTTCCTTCCTTATCCTTCACCTTCTTGGGGTTCCAGGATCCTTTGGGCTTCCCCTTGAATTTGCCCTGAGTCACGGCCAGAGCTTCTCCAGGAGTCGTTGGCTCGGCTTTCCGCTTCTGCTTCCGACTGGAATTTCCTTTTTCCGACTGACTCGGCTTGTACTTGCCACTCCGGAGTCGATCCTCTTCTTCACCATTGGCGTACTTGGTGGCGATTTCCATCAATCGACTCAGGGTCAATATCTCCGGTCTGACCAAACTTCAAACTTAACTCTCTGTTCTTGACGCCATCCTTGAAGGCGCAGACTGCCTGATGATCAGACATGTTCTCCACTGTATGATGCAAAGTGATCCATCTCTGTATGTAATCTCTCAGGTCTCATTCGACTTCTGTACGCGGACTTGCAGCTCTGTCAATCCAGCTGGTCGCTTGCAAGTCCCCTCGAATGTCCTGATGAACACTCGGGAAAGATCTTCCCAAGTGTAAATGCTGCTACGAGCTAACTGATTCAACCACGCCCTGGACGAACCTTCCAACATGAGTGGTAAGTGTTTCATGGCCACCTCATCATTACCGCCGCCGATCTGTACTGCCACTCGGTAATCCTCAAGCCAGGTTTCAGGCTTGGAATCACCGGTGAACTTACTTACCCCAGTCGCCAACCTAAAGTTGGGGGGTATCACTGCAGCTCTGATGGCTCTGCTAAAACATTCTGGACCTGAAACATGAACTCGACTGCTAGTGGGCGCATCTCTGTCAAGGCCACCTTGATGAGCTCTGTTCTGATCGACCAAACCTTGCACGATGATGGATATCGCGTCAAAGCCTGGTTCCCTAGGGTCGACCGGAACTCGTCGCCCAGCACTGCACTGGTGCCTATCATCTTGCTGCCGATGAGCGTAAGACCCACCCCTTGGGGGAAGAGTGGGCACTCGACGCCGATCATCATGGTTGAATCGGTCATTATATTGGTCACGTCGACCTTCGCGTCCCTCACGCCGCGGGGGCGATCTTGGGCTATGAGCCGACTGAACTGTATTCGCAGCGACGGATCGACTATGAATCCTGTTGCGTGACTGTGACATAGCCGAATTCTGATCTCCTGCTGCTCGGAGCAAGTCCCTGATCTGCATCAAGCCTCTGCCAGCCTCCGACTGAGAGGGCTGAATTGACTCTGCTATACGGGCTGCAGCTGCTAGATTCTGAATCGGGGTTCGATATACCTGAGTTGGTTGCGGAAAGAGTTGACGTCGACTGGAGTCGGGTACTCGTTGCCGCGCGCGCTCGTTGAGTGCTCGCTGGAGGTTCTCCAGTTGAGTGCGTTCAGCCAAGTTGGCCAAATGTGCCTCCTCCAAGGCGCGAGCCTCGGGAGTTTCTCCTGCGATGGGAGTATGCAGGGCATCCATGTTCCGGCGATGAAGATCTTCCCTCTGTAGGGAAGTGAGCGGTTCGGGCTGATACTCCTCGTGGGCCTGCGCGGGGTCGCCTCCACCGTCTATCCCGTCGGTGCGGGGGAAGCCATGAGGGCTACGAGGACCGTTGACCATCAGAACCTCCGCCGCCGGATCACTGCTGTCGCACTCGGATGCAGTCTCTACGGAGCCAGTTGACAGATCGAACAGGCCGTAGAGAGATTCGTCGGGCTCGATTGCCGCGACTTGGGTGGTGGCCGATTGGTGAGCCACTGCGTGTCTCACCCACCGCTGAAGCCTCGACCGACCAGAGCGCTTGCGCTGGCGGGAGACAGGGAGGGAGGACGACACAGGAGTCGACCGATACGGATTCGACGGTTGTCGCAGCAGAACACCGCGGACACACGCCCGAAAATGTGTCGCACCGCGGACGGGGAGCGCGTCGATGTTGAGTGGAGCCTCCTGGAGCCAAGCGGAGTCGTCGGCGATGAAAGTGAGCGCGCCGAGACGGATCTCGCGGCCCTCGACCAGAACTCCGCCAGAAACCATGATGAAGGCAATCGGAACAATTGCAACTTCTCCAAAAAATCGCTAAGACACCGGCCCCACGGTGGGCGCCAACTGTCGTGGTTCTAAGTCTGACAGTAGAATGGGGGGTAGGTATGGAGAGGCAAGATCCTGCTAAGGAGCAGTTGTACAGACAAGAGATTTACGAGTTCAGGCCCTTCTTGGAAGAAGTAACAGCCCTACGTCTCGGAGCCCAGAGGCTGTCGACTGGATTATGTGTGTGTAGGTTACAGGGGTGCAAACCCTTTACACTGAGGAGGGGGTGGCTTATATAGTGTCTGCCAGACCCCTCCGGCCCTCAGTTATGCAGGGTTTAAAGTACATAAAGGATGGGCGTTACTGGTAACGTCTTACATAAAGTGTCATCATGGCCATAAAGACTACTTAATTACAGACCATTTGGTTACAGAGTGGCTCTAGATCTCCTGGTGGTCGAGTGAGTCTTCATGGTCGAGTGTCTTCGAGTCCGTCGAGTGGAATCCCTCTCGGTCGACTGGAAGGCAGCTTCTTCTAAAGATGTCCTTGGGGAGGGTACCTTGGACAGGTCCATGACCCTACCCTAGGTACATGACTTCATCAACTTGTCCTTCCTTTCTGAATCCTTGCTTCTCCGGGATGTTCTTCTTTCATAACGATCATCTCTACTCCTTCTCTCTCTTGGTGGTGATTCTTCTCTTCCACTTCTTCTTTTCGGAGAGTCTTCTCTTCTTTTGTAGGGTGCCGTACGCTCATTGGAATAGTGTCCGAGTCTTCCACAATTGTAGCAATTATGCTCTCGACTAGAAGATCTTTTGTTATTGTAGGACCTTGACTTGGAACTTCTTTCTTTGCTTCTACTCTTGTAGAACTTGTTGAAGTTCTTCACCATTAGGCTCAATTCTTCATTGAAGGTTTGTTTCTCACTTGATGATGTGGGAGCTTCACATGAGGCTTTGTAAGCACCACTTGACTTGTTGTGGAGCTCCTCCTTATCCTTGAGTGACATCTCATGAGCAACAATTCTTCCAGTGACTTCCGTTGGCTTGAGATCTTTGTAATTGGGCATCATTTGGATCAATGTGCACACGGTATCATATTTTCCGTCCAAAGCTCTTAGGATCTTCTTGATGATGAATTTGTCGGTCATTTCTTCACTTCCTAAGCCGGCAATCTCATTTGTGATAAGAGCAAGCCTAGAGTACATTTCAGCGACACCTTCACCATCCTTCATTTTGAACTTGTCAAGCTGACTTTGAAGCACATCCAACTTGGATTCTTGACGGAGTCCGTACCTTCATGCATATCAATCAAAGTATCCCAAATTTCCTTTGCATTCTCAAGACGGCTGATTTTGTTGAATTCTTCGGGGCACAATCCATTCAAGAGGATATCACAAGCTTGACCGTTGTATTACAGCATCTTCAACTCTTCCGCGGTAGCTTCACGGTTCGGTTCTCTCCCATCAAAGAATTCACCTTGCAAGCCAATACACACAATAGCCCAAACAGCAGGGTTATGTCCAAGAATATGCATTTTCATCTTATGCTTCCAACTAGCAAAATTAGTACCATCAAAGTAAGGACCTCTACGGTGGTAATTTCCCACGCTAAACACCATACTCTCCTAGGTTGTGAAACCAAGGCTATGACTACCAAAAGCTATGGAAATAAAGTAAATGGAGACCAAAGCTCTGATACCACTTGTAGGATCGAAAGTATGTCTAGAGGGGGGGGGTGATTAGACTACTTGACCAAATAAAAATCTATCCTTTTCCCAATTTTAGTTCTTGTCAGATTTTAGCAACTTAGCACGGTTCAAGCAATCTTAACACAATTCAAGCAAGCATGCAAAGAGTATATGAGCAGCGGAAAGTAAAGCATGCAACTTGCAAGAATGTAAAGGGAAGGGTTTGGAGAGTGCAAACGCAATAGGAGACACGGATGTTTTTGTCGTGGTTCCGATAGGTGGTGCTATCGTACATCCACATTGATGGAGACTTCAACCCACGAAGGGTAACGGCTGCGCGAGTCCACGGAGGGCTCCACCCACGAAGGGTCCACGAAGAAGCAACCTTGTCTATCCCATAATGGCAATTGCCCACGAAGGACTTGCCTCACTAGCGGTAGATCTTCACGAAGTAGGCGATCTCCTTGCCCTTACAAACTCCTAGGTTCAACTCCACAATCTTGTCGGAAGCTCCCAAGTGACACCTAGCCAATCTAGGAGACACCACTCTCCAAGAAGTAACAAATGGTGTGTTGATGATGAACTCCTTGCTCTTGTGCTTCAAATGATAGTCTCCCCAACACTCAACTCTCTCTCACAGGATTTGGATTTGGTGGAAAGAAGATTTGAGTGGAAAGCAACTTGGGGAAGGCTAGAGATCAAGATTCATATGGTAGGAATGGAATATCTTGGCCTCAACACAAGTGTAGGTGATTCGATCTCAGAAAATGTATGCTGGAAGTGTAGGCACGTTCTGATGGCTCTCTCCATGAATGAAGAGGAGGTGGAGGGGTATATATAGCCTCCACACAAAATCTAACTGTTACACACAACTTGCCAATCTTGGTGGGACCGAATTGAGAAACTCGGTCGGACCGATTCAGCAAATCTAGTGACCGTTAGGATTTTCGGAGGGACCGACATGCAACTCGGTAGGACCGATATGGTTAGGGTTAGGGCATAACGTAATCTCGGTGAGACCAATTTTGGTAATAAGCTAACCAGAGAGTTGGTCAGGTAAACTCGGTGGGACCGATTCGCTCATCTCGGTTGGACCGAAATGTTACGAAAGGGAAACAGAGAGTTTACATTGCAATCTCGGTGGGACCGATCGCTCATCTCGGTGAGACCGAAATGTTATGAAGGAAAACAGAGAGATTACAATACCATCTCGGTGAGACCGAGATCCCTATCGACGAGACCGATTTGCCTAGGGTTTGTGGCACTGGCTATGACATCTGAACTCGGTGGCGCCGGATAGGAAGAATCGGTGGGGCCGAGTTTGACTTTTGGTTTAGGTCATATGTGGATGTGAGAAAGTAGTTGAGGGCTTTGGAGCATATCACTAAGCACTTTGAGCAAGAGCCTCATTAAGCAACACCTCATCCCTCCTTGATAGTATTGGCTTTTCCTATAGACTCAATGTGATCTTGGATCACTAAAATGGAAAATGTTGAGTCTTGAGCTTTGAGCTTGAGCCAATACTTTTGTCCTTAGTATTTTGAGGGGTCCACTTTTCTCACCCATGCCATGCCAATCATTGAGCTTTCCTGAAATATTTATCTTGAAATAGCATTAGCTCAATGAGCTATATGTTGTTAGGAATTACCAAAATCACCTAGGGATAGTTGCACTTTCAGACGCGTGCAAGCGAAAGTCTGCCGGCCATGGGCCAGCACCACGCTGCCAGAGGCGGAAACCTCGATGCTGACCCACGAGGCTCTGCTGCAGCACCCATCAGCTTGTAGTCAGAGGCCAGCGAGCCCCGAAGAAGGAAGCTCGCCGGAGAATAAGCGTGGTGCCAGCCGGGCTCTCCGACCACACCACGAACTCGGGAAGCACCTCCAGCAAAGAAAAGCACGTCCGAGGCGGGCGCACGATCACGACGCACCTCCCTTCGTCATGGTGGCTGCTCCGGGACCGGTAGCCCCTGCCACGGGAAGAGGTGCCATCGCGGGCGCCTGGAGCAACGCTGCTTTTGGGGGGTGCGCACCTGCGCCCCTGGATGCTGCCGGAGGGGCCGCAGGGTGCTTGCCGGGACGGCCACGACCCCTCTTGGGAGGAGGAGAGGCTGGCCCCTCCTTGGGGGCCTTCCCTTTTTCGGCCGCTGAGAACCTCTTCGGCGACGCCATGGGAGCAAGACGAAGGAAAGAAGCAGGCGGGAGCAAGACGAAGGAAAGATGGACGGGGGGGTCCGCCCCTCCCTCACATTTATAGCCAAGGGAGGCCAACCGCCGGCCTCCACGACCTCGCGCCATCATGACCTCCTACATGCCGCGTCGACCAGTCAAGTCGAGCAGTTGCCGAGGCAGCATGGGGAAGCAGAATCGCCCACGTCCAATCAATCGCCACATGTCATCAAGGCCGCAGGAGGTTAGGGCCCGCGGCACTCCGCACTTGCCCTTTGGCTTCGCCTGGAAGCCAAGTCCGAGCATGCCTTGGGCCCGGGGGCTACTGTCAGCGTCCTGGACTTGGGGGTATCCAGTCCTGCCTACCTGCGGCCCACCATGTGGCTCCACCAACGGCCTGGTACGGCCTAGCTTCGACATCAACACCACAAGACCCTCGCGAGGGGCCAAGCCTCGCGAGGGGGACGACGCCAAGACCCCCGGAGGAGTTGGCCTCTCAGGAGGGCTCCTGAGGGGCGGAGAGTTCTATGCAGCTGCCTCATGAGGCTCAGCTGACATGAGCCATGACGACCAAGGCCATGCAGGCGCCAGGCGGGTGCAGAGCGCAGGTTTCCTCTTTGGTGCAAGGGAGGCAAGCCACAGGCGCAGATTCCCGAGGAATCAGCCAAAGGTTTCCATTCTGGTGCAACAAGACCAAGACCACCAGGACGGCAGGACGGAGGTTATCACCGAGCCCACCGCAGCGTCACGACCAGAGGCTTTTCGCAGGCGAAGACTACTTTTGTCAGGATAGACTGTACTACTTGTCCCCTTTCAAAATCCCGCCGTTGTGGAATCCCTTCCCGCTCATATTTGGGAAGAGGACCAAGGCCATCATATATAGGACTTAGCCACCACCATGGAGGGAGAGAGATCCATTCCGACCCGAGCACCACACCAGCTCAAGAACACCTCACCTCTTGAGGCTTGTTCATCCTTTGTACTAGTTCATCCATAGCCCCTTGAGGCAATCCACCACACCACACTGGAGTAGGGTATTATACCATAACGGTGGCCCAAACCAGTATAAATCTATGTGTCTTTGTGTCTCTCTGTCTCTTTGAGTTTGACGCGCTAGGCTATGGAGGATCGCGAGTAGGCAGGCTGGACAGGTTGAGATCTCTGCACGCACCCCAGAGTTCGAACCTCTCAAGGGTTGCTGGATCCCGAAATCCGACAGTATGTGAACGTAGAGCTTATCACACCTGATCATCACGTGGTGTCTCGGCACGACGAACTATAGCAACGGTGCATACTCAGGGAGAACACTTATACCTTGAAATTTAGTAAGGGATCATCTTATAATGCTACCGTCGTACTAAGAAAAATAAGATGCATAAAATATAAACATCACATGCATCAAAATATGTGACATGATATGGCCATCATCATCTTGTGCTCATGATCTCCATCACCGAAGCATCGTCATGATCTCCATCGTCACCGGCTTGACACCTTGATCTCCATCGTAGCATCGTTGTCGTCTTGCCAACTATTGCTACTACGACTATCGCTACCGCTTAGTGATAAAGTAAATCAATTACATGGCGATTGCATTTCATAAAATAAAGCGACAACCATATGGCTCCTACCAGTTGCCGATAACTCTGTTACAAAAACATGATCATTTCATACAACAATTTATATCTCATCATGTCTTGACCATATCACATCACAACAAGCCCTGCAAAAACAAGTTAGACGTCCTCTACTTTGTTGTTGCAAGTTTTACGTGGCTGCTACAGGCTTCTAGCAAGAACCGTTCTTACCTACGCATCAAAACCACAACGATTTTTCGTCAAGTATGCTACTTTAACCTTCAACAAGGACCAGCCATAGTCAAACTCGATTCAACTAAAGTTGGAGAAATAGACACCCGCCAGCCACCTATGTGCAAAACACATCGGTAGAACCAGTCTCATGAACGCAGTCATGTAATGTCAGTCCGAGCCGCTTCATCCAACAATACCGCCGAATCAAAGTAAGACGTTGGTGGTAAGCAGTATGACTATTATCGCCCACAACTCATTGTGTTTTACTCGTGCATATATCATCTACGCATAGACCTGGCTCGGATGCCACTTTTGGGGAACGTAGTAATTCAAAAAATTTCCTACGATCACGCAAGATCTATCTAGGAGATGCATAGCAACAAGACGGGAGAGTGTGTCCACGTACCATCGTAGACCTAAAGCGAAAGCTTTTAGTAACGCGGTTGAGGTAGTCGAACGTCTTCATGATCCAACTGATCCAAGTACCGAACGTACGGCACCTCCGTGTTCAGCACACATTCAAAACGATGACGTCCCTCAAGCTCTTGATCCAGTAGAGGGTCGAGGAAGAGTTCCGTCAGCACGATGGCGTGGCGACGGTGTTGATGAAGTTATCGGTGCAGGGCTTTGCCTAAGCCCTACGACGATATGATCGAGGTGTTAAACTGTGGAGGGGGTCACCCCACACGGCTAAGAGATTGTCTGTTGTACTTTGGGGTCCCCCCTACCCCCGTATATAAAGGAGGGGAGGGGGAGGCCGGCCGGCCCTGTAGGGCGCACCAAGAGGAAGGAGTCCTACTAGGACTCCAAGTCCTAGTAGGATTCCCCTTGGTGGAAGGGAGGAGAAGGAAGGGAGAGGGAGAGGGAAAGTGGGGCCACGCCCCTCCCCTAGTCCTATTCGGATTCCCCATGGGGGGTGCCTTCCCCTTGTGGGTTGTCCTCTCTCTCCCCTGTGGCCCATGATGGCCCATTGCTTCCTCGGGGTGTTCCGGTAACCCCTCTGGCACTCTGTTTTTACCTGGTACCTCTCGAAACTCTTCCGATGTCCGAATAACATCGTCCAATATATCATTCTTTATGTCTTAACCATTTCGACACTCCTCGTCATGTCCGTGAAGTCATCCAGGACTCCGAACAAATTTCGATCATCAAAAACACATAACTCTTAATACAAATCGTCATCGAACGTTAAGCGTGCGGACCCTACGGGTTCGAGAACTATGTAGACATGATTGAGACACATCTCCGATCAATAACCAATAGCGGAACCTGGATGCTCATATTGGCTCCTACATATTCTATGAAGATCTTTATCGGTCAAACCACACAACAACATACGTTTCCCTTTGTCACCGGTATGTTACTTGCCCTAGATTCGATCGTCGGTACCATCATACCAAGTTCAATCTCGTTACCGGCAAGTCTCTTTACTCATTCCGTAATGCTTCATCCCATAACTAACTCATTAGTCACATTGCTTGCAAGGCTTATAGTGATGAGCATTACCGAGAGGGCCCAGGGATACCTCTCTGATACATGTAGTGACAAATCCTAATCTTGATCTATGCCAACCCAACAAACACCTTCGGAGACACTTGTAGAGCATCTTTATAATCACCCAGTTACGTTGTGACGTTTGATAGCACACAAGGTGTTCCTTCGGTATTCGGGAGTTGCATAATCTCATAGTCAGAGGCACATGTATAAGTCATGAAGAAATCAGTAGCAATAAAACTGTAACGATCATAATGCTAAGCTAACAGATGGGTCTCGTCCATCACATCATTCTCTAATGATGTGATCCCGTTCATCAAATGACAACACATGTCTATTGTCAGGAAACATAACCATCTTTGATTAACGAGCTAGTCAAGTAGAGGCATAGTAGGGACACTTTGTTTTGTTTATGTATTCACACATGTACTAAGTTTCTGGTTAATACAATTCTAGCATGAATAATAAACATTTATCATGATATAAGGAAATATAAATAAAAACTTTATTATTGCCTCTAGGGCATATTTCCTTCAATATTCCGCCCTCAAGTTGCTGGAGGGGGAGGGGGGGCAAGCCGTGGAGGAGGTTGGGGACGGCGAGAAGGTACGGCCACGGGGGAAGACCAACTCCAAGAAGGAGGACAAGCGGGATGTGGTGTCGAACGCCTTGATCGCAGGCGTGGAGGCCATGATGAGCAAGAAGGACTCAAGGGAGGAGGAGCACCGGCGTTACAAAGAAGAGCAAATGAACGCCTTCATGGAGATCCAAAGGAGGAGGCTTGAGATGGACGCGGAGAAGCAATCCAAGATGCTTGAGATGGAGGCGGAGAAGCAAACCAAGATGCTAGAGATCGAGGCCACCAACGCTAAGACCAAGGCAAAAGAAGTGGCTCTCACGAGCATGATGACAGGGGTGGAGATCATGAAGGTGGATCTCAACACCGTGTCCCCAAGGAAGAGGTCGTGGTTCGAGAAGATGCAGGCCAACATGCTCAAGTTCGACGAGGAGTGATCTATGGCGGCGAGTGCCATCCTTTTTTTGTATGCCGACAGGTGTGCTGGCATGACCACGGGATCGCGATGGCGTGGTCGAACTCAAGTCCCACCCTTTTTTGTGTGCTGGCATGTGTGCCGGCCGCTGGCGAGTGCGCCAGCATGAGCTGTGTGATGTTATTTTTGAAACCGGCATTGTATGCCGGTGCTGGCATGGTGCCGGTGCTGGCATGGTGCCGGCATGAGACATGGCCGCTGGCATAATCTATGGCCACGGGCCTTTTTTAAAGGTTACGTGCGGACATGAAATTGGTCGGCGCGTTGGGCACACTGTCGACCCAAATTTAAAACAGGACGAAGGGCGGTCGGCCGACCCAAACAGACAAAAAAACGGATAAAATACCATCTGCTAGGGAAGGGCCACGTCGATGCCGCGATCCTCTAGCACGGAGCGCCACCGCAGCAGGACCCCTGGCCCGCGTCACCGCCGTCACCACCTACCACGACAGCCACCACATGCAAAGGTTGATGCTGCACCTTTCCCTGCTGCCACCCCGAGGCCGGATCCGGTGAACCTGCTTGCACCGCCAAGGCCTCTGCTTTCACAGCAGCCGGCTACTGCGGATGAGCTCTAGCTACCCCAACCTGTGGCGGACCCAGAGGTGCTGCAGCAAGAGCCACTGCAAGGTGATCAGCAAGGGGAGCTGCACCGCATGGACAGCCCGAAAGATCCTGTGGCAGAATTCTTTGCAAACCACAGCACAGCCCTCACCCCTCCACGCTGGACGGACAGCATGCTGTTTGAGATCCATGCAGCCGCCGAAGCCGCGCTCGCCAAGCCCTTGTCCTTCTCTCCTGCCGCCAGGGATCAGAGGAAGCCTCGCACCACGGCACGCAATGGCAGCCGCACCCCTCTCAGGGGGCGGCCCACCTCCGTCCCCAAGATGACGGCCCTGCCACCTGCTGCCGCTGAAGATCTTGCATCCATGGTGGGGGAGCTGGAGCTGGGACAGAACAAACCGCCGGTGGCCCGCACGCTCTTCTCAGCCGCTCCCCTGCCGCTGATCTCCAGCACACCGAAGCCTGCACCTCAGAAGCAGATCAAGCCGGCAACTGCCCCTTCCAGGCGAAGCGTGCGACAGGCAGAAGCAAGAAGCGACATCCCTGTGGCCAACCGTGCGACGATGCGTCTAGTCCAGGCGCTGGGTACCCTGGGCCCGGTGGAGGCGATGACAAAAGAGGCTGCCCAGAACTTCATCAAGCGGTTTGACGAGCCAATTAGCAACAAGGAGATCGAGGCCTTCGCGGCCCTCACCGGACTGGACAGCACGGCACTTCGTGTCGCGGCAGGGCTCGAGGGCCCAAGCAGCTCGGCCATCGACGCCGACTAGTCTGATCATGTTAGTCCACCTTCGTAGTGTCCAGCAGAGGCCGACGGCATGTCGCCGGCCGGTTTTAGGTTATTTTCTGCTTAGTGTGGGTTTGGCGGGTGCAGTCAGCCGGCGCCAGGGGCTCAGTTCTATTGGTGGCGCTCCTCGCCGCTGCTGCTTGCTAGTTAGGTTGGCGTTCTGTGTTGTGTTCTTCATGGTGAGGGGCAGGAGCTGTAGTCTGCCGACGATCGTAGAGTGTTACTGGTGGTGGTCGTCGGTAGTGTGGCTTGCTAGTCAGGATTGTGTTCTCCCTAGAAACGTTATCACTCTACTGGCCAATCTAGTTTATCATGTGTGAAAACCAATGCTCAATAGTGTCTTGGAACGTTAGAGGCCTCAACATGCCGACCAAACGACTAGCTGTTCAAGAAGCAATCTCTGCTTGGAAACCTGCAATAGTTTGCCTGCAGGAGACCAAAATCAGCGCCTGGGATCTTGCATTAGTCAGGGAGATAGGTGGATCGCTGCTAGACCAGGCCTACCACCTTCCTGCAGCTGGCACCAGGGGAGGGATTAGTCTCTTCTGGAACAGCACCCTTGTGCAAGTTTCTGACCTCACGGCCATGCAGTTCAACCTCTCTGCTAGCATTAGGCTGCTGTCCTCCCACTCCAATTTCTGCTTAACCAGTGTCTACGGCCCAGTAGACGATAGCCTCAAGGATAGTTTCCTGGCAGAAATGTGCAGCTCTGCACCACCACTAGGCCATCCATGGATAGTTCTCGGCGATTTCAACCAAATATACGAAGCTAGGGACAAGAATAACCTAAACCTCAATCGAAGACTCATGGGCAAATTCCGCAATGCAATCAACTACGCCGAGCTTTTTGAAATTAGATGCAAGAACAGGAAATTCACCTGGAGCAACGAGCAACAGCCCCCCACCCTTGTTGGCCTCGACCGTGTCTTCTGTAACCCGGCCTGGGACGCACTGTTCCCCTCGGTTCTGCTGCATGCAGCCTCAACGTCTGTGTCGGATCACAGCCCCCTTGTCCTTTCCAGCGCTAAACCACCTATCTACAGGCCTAGATTTAGATTTGAGAACTTTTGGCCAAAATTCCCAGGCTTCCAACAAACCGTTTCAGCTGCATGGTCGAAACCAGTTAGCACTAGATGCGCCATCCAGACCCTGCACATTAAGCTACAACGCACCGCTAAGGCCCTTAAAAGCTGGAGTAGGGGCCTGTTCTCCAACACCAAAATGCAGTTTCACATGGCACAAGAACTGGTTCTGAGACTTGACATTGCTCAGGAAAAGCGCCTCCTCACACCTGCTGAATTAGAGTTTAGGAAAAAGCTAAAGCTCCGTCTGCTGGGTTTAGCGGCCATTGAAAAGGCAAGGAAAAAAGCAATGTGCCAGGATCAATTGGTTGCGGGCGGGAGATGCTAGCACGGCATTTTTTCATGCCAAGATGAATGCTAGGAGGCGGAAGAACTTCATTCTATCTCTGAACAGAAATGGTGCGCCGGTAACAAGCCACCCTGAAAAAGTAGAGGTGATCAAGGATCACTTCACCAAGCTGCTTGGCACACAACAACGTCGTGCATGCACAATAAACTGGGATGAATCCAGCTGCCCCAAGTAGACACATCTGGGCTAGATATACCTTTCTCGGAAGCTAATGTCTGGAATGCAATCAAGCAATCACCGCCGAACCGAGCCCCTGGACCGGATGGCTTCTCAGGTACTTTCTACAGGAGCTGTTGGCAAATCATAAAGCAAGATCTCATGCGTGCCCTGCAACAATTCCATGATCTCAATGGAGGAACCAGTTTCAAAAACCTGAATGCTGCATTGGTGGTGCTCATCCCAAAGACTCCGGACCCAACTGATATAGGACAATTCCGACCAATCAGCCTTGTACACTCTTTTGCAAAGCTTGTAGCCAAAATCCTAGCCCTGCGCCTAGCCCCAAAACTTGGTAGTTTGATCTCCCCTGCCCAGAGTGCCTTCCTCAAGACTAGATGCATACACGATAGTTTTATCTTCGTCAAAAATGCTGCACGCAGCCTGCATCGCAAAAAGAAACCTGCACTGCTCTTCAAGATGGACATTGCAAAAGCGTTTGACTCAGTCTCTTGGGAGTACTTACTTGAGCTACTTCAGAAGCTAGGTTTCTCCGCGCGATGGCGAGACTGGATTGCCCTGCTGCTGCGATCATCCTCCTTCGCATTCCTTCTGAATGGTGTTGAGGGTGAGCCGCTAGACCACCACAGAGGGGCTGCGCCAAGGGGATCCGCTCTCCCCCTTCCTTTTCATCCTTGCTATCGACACGCTGCAGCGGCTCCTAGACCGTGCTGCCACCCTGGGATACCTGGCGCCACTACCAGGGCGCAACATCAAGCTGTGAATCAGCCTTTACGCGGACGATGCAATCATCTTCTCCAACCCATGCAACGAGGAGGTCTCTTGTCTCCTTACCATTCTAGAGAAATTTGGAGAGGCCACGGGCCTATGTGCAAACCCCTCAAAATCAACAGTCACACCTATCCAATGCCACTCCTTGGATCTTGACAGCATACTGCATTGCTTCCCCGGTCGGCGAACAGCTTTCCCGATCACTTACTTAGGTCTGCCAATCTCTCTAGGTAGGCTTAAAAAGGTGCACCTACAGTTCATCTTTGATCGCATCAAGGCCAAACTAGCAGGATGGAAGGGAAAGCAAATGAATAGCGCGGGTCGGCGAGCACTAGTCCGCTCTGTGCTTCTAGCCATTCCTGTCTTTGCGCTAACTGCAATCAAGCCCGCGGCTGCTGTTCTGAAGGAGATTGACAAGATATGCAGGCGGTTCCTCTGGGCCCAGGAAGAGACGCTATCGGGCGGGAAATGCAAAGTCAACTGGCAGAAGGTTTGCTCCCCGATTGAATATGGCGGTTTAGGAGTCATAGACACTGCAAAATTCGCAAGGGCTCTGCGGCTCAGATGGCTATGGTTGTCGTGGGAGGAAGTTGATAGACCCTGGGCTGGTTTCCCCCTGCCGTGTGACGATCACGATTGGCAACTCTTTGCTGCTGCAACAACCGTCAGAATAGGCAATGGCGAGCGCGCGCTCTTCTGGGAATCTACATGGCTGGGCCCGATGCCGCCAAAGGCGGTGGCACCCTCCCTCTTTGCCCGCTGCAGATGCAAGAACCGCACCGTGAAAGAAGCGCTGCAAGGTCAAAAATGGATCCAGGACATCCGACGACCGCCACTCTCCGATGTAAACATCCTCGAGTTCAGGAAACTATGGAATATGATCAATGACGCCCAGATCTCGCTGCAGTCAGACGTGCCAGACAGCATCACCTGGAAGACATCCACCACTGGCACATACAGCGCAGCGGCCGCTTACAAGCTTCAGTTCGCTGGCAGGATCCGATCAGACTATGCAACTATGTTCTGGAAAGCCTGGGCTCCTCCACGCTGCAAGTTCTTCACCTGGCTGTTGATGCTTGACATGCTATGGTGCGCTGACAGGCTGCAAAGGCGCAGGTGGCCGAATGACTATTTCTGCCCGCTTTGCGTCTGAAACCTTGAAACCTTAGTGCACCTCCTCTGGCAGTGCCCGGTGGCACGAGCGATCTGGGTTGCTGCCGCGCAATGGCATGGTTGCGCTGCCCTCGCTCCAAGCTCATGGCCAGAGGGGGACAAATCAGAGATCTTCTGGGCTACCATCATCGACAACACCCAGCCAGAATATCGCAAAGGAATCAGGTCGCTCACTATGCTCATTGCATGGGAGCTGTGGCTAGAGAGAAATCGACGTGTTTTCCAGAAGAAAATCGCCGAGCCGGGGATCATCATTCAGGCAGTGCGGGGATCCATGGAGGCTTGAAGGATAGCGGGAGCAATATGCCTGCAGCACCCTTTCGGGGATCCGACGTGAGAGATCGCCCAACAATGGCTTAAGGGCCCTGTAATCTTTTTCCCTTCTCTTTGCTTTCCTCATTTCAGTACCGCTTACACGGTCTTGTATATACTGCTCCCTACCCCATAATATAACGGCTAGCAATTTGCTAGCGCCTTAAAAAAAAACCATCTGTTTGGGTCAGCTCGTTGGAGTTGCTCTTAACTTCCTCCGGGGAAATGGTATGGAGCAAAAGAATGGCCGAGGTTTGATCAGTTGATCTCCTCCCACTTGGTTAGGTCGGTGACAGAGACTTAAAATCTAGGTAAAGATGGAAGCAGTTCAACCTGGGCACTCTACTTGCAGCATGGGTCGGCCAACCATTGTTATAGTCCCGTAAACAAGACGTGAACCATTTCCATCCAACCAAAACCCAGCAGTAAGAACCAAAACGCCCATCTTCGCTCTCCGTCGTCGCATCCACCGCACCCGCCGCTTTCACCTGCAGCAAAGCAAAGCATATAGGAGTATCATCATATCCGCACATACATGGAGGGAGGCAATAGGAAGCCGACAGGGGCGGAGGCGGGGAAAGAGGGCAGAAAGCGATCCGCTAAAAGGGAGATCGACAAACACGGCGTTCAATTGGATGGTCGAGTGGATGACGCTGCTGTTCCGGGCCAGGCACATGGATCACGCATCCAGGATCCCCTTCGTCCGGGAGCGGCCTCCGGTCCCAATCCCGTCGCCGTCGCCGTCGACGCCGTGCGTACTGACTGACACGAGGGGTTCTTGTCCCTTTACACGCCAGCTGGGAGGGGCCAACCCACCCGCAACCAAAGCGCACGCAGCTGCTGCATGCGGCGCTTCTCCTGTCCTGACATGGATGGTTGCGAAACAGATCGGCTTCCAATTGCGTCCTTTGTTTGATGCAGATTAAACACAGCTTTTGGATGTGGCTGGGTAGGATTTTACACATCGGCAGGCATCGGCACCGGCACCGGCACCGGCACGGCGCGACGTCGGACGCTAGGGACAGGCCAGGCCATCGTGGATGTGATATTATTGTAGTGGTAGGTTCGAAGTGGAACAACGCCGTGTATGTAGAATGGATCGATCTCACCCTCAAAAGCATGCGTAGCGTGGCTTCCACTCTCGGATTGTTTTTTCCGCATTTCTTACACCAGCGAGACAAAAACAACATCTTGTAAATTTGGTGGCGTCGTATGCCAATTGAGTATATCTACCCTCTCGTGACTCTCCACAGCCCTTCACCACGAGCGTTTCCACACCGACTAGGGTTTCCTCGTCTCTTATTGGTGTTGGCAACGATCTACCTCATCTTCTGTGACCTCAATGTCGTGAAGGTACGGTGGACTTTGATCCTTGTCGGTGAGAGGGCTTCCGCTTCGTTTTAAAATGTTTTTCATAATTTGTTGAGATTTTGTGTCCTACTCAAAAAGACGAAACAACGACAATCCCTGAAGATAAAACAAGGTTGTTCCCACCCGCGTCCCGGCGGTGTGTCCAGCATCGCTAGATGGCGTATCCAGGTGTGTCTTCGACGGATCTCGCTCGATATAGTAGGTGTTTGTCTAGTTGTCTTGATGGATCTGCTTAGATGCGATCTCCGGTCATCTGCGCTCGTGTGTCTACTAGTTCCATCCTCTCGATTTACGTTTCTTTTTTTTATCGACGACGACTATTGTTCTGATGCGCTGGTCCTTTAGGAGCAATGATTTTTTTACTATACTAAACAGTTGCATGGCTTCGATGAGGGACCGACCATGAGGGCATCTCCAAGGGCCACCCTCAAACCGCTCGCATACGTTTGGACCACGTTGTCCGGACTGCGGAAGTCATCTAACGCAGGTCTGTATCAGTCCGCATGGCGATTCAGACGTACTTTCTCCCGCAAACCGGAGGCAAACAGGGGGGGGGGGGGAGGGGCTTTGCGGGCATCCGGACACCACACACGCCAGTGTCTGACCACCCCGGCCCACCCAAACCCCTTCCTACCTCGCGCCGGCGCCAGCTGCCCGCATTCATTCCGCTGTAGAGCGTGCCGCTCCACATTAAAGACAGCTTAGGGCGGATGAGACCTCTCACTGCCTTCGCCATTGAAGCGGCGCGCCAGCCGAGGGCACCACTCGATGCATGCCCGACTGAACATGCCTCCACGCCGCCTTCGAACGCTTCTATTAAACTCGGGTGGAAGCCAAGAAACCTACTCTAGCCACACGTCCGTTCATGAGCAGGGCCGACATTAAACACAATGTCGGGCAAGCTCATCCCGTCCGCCCTCTATTTAAAGGAGGCCAGGCGGCGAGCAAGAATCACAACACTCCGCTGCTCCCCATCTCCTCCTTCCCATTTTCTCCACCCTTTTGATGTCATCTGACAAGCAGGAAGAGCAGTTCTCTGGCATAAAAGCCGACTGGGTGGCCCGCTGAGCCCGCCGGATATGAACGAGGCAGCTCGCTACTCCACCTTCCTCGCCTAGCCTGACGGAGTAAGTTGCCGCCCCAAGCCGACGCGTGGTTCAGCAACTCGCTGCTCCAAACCAGGTCACAGAGGAGTGGAGAGGTGCTCTAGGCCGACACCATGGGAAGCACGGCGAGACAGGCATCGTCACTGTCATGGATGACGCCGCGTCGTACCATGCCTCTCGTGCCTGCGGCTATGCCATTCGTCGTCAACGCTCGCGTAACTGTGCCCTGCCGACAGAGAAAGAAGTCGGTTGTGCAGAGATCGATGAGTTGGTGGCCAGCGCGTCCATCGAACAATGAGGGAAAGTAGAACACGGGAGTCCGCCGCCACTTAGGTCCCAGGAAGGCCTCCGCCGACGCGTCACCAGCTTGCACAGCCGGTGACTTTCCCAGCTCTTCAGCGCACAACATCATTGCCCCCCGCCTGGGGCCCACGGAAGGGGAGGCGCCTCCCTTCCCCTCCGGCTGAAGCACCCTCTTTGCCACTTCGATGAGCGGCGCAGCCGGACATAGGGAATATACGGGAGAAGAATATACCTCCAGGACTCCTGGCAGTCCAGTGAGCGGGCTGCCGGACATGAGGAAGACAAAGGGATCCGCGACGGGCGTAGACTAGTGTAGTGCATCCGTGTCGTGGGAGTGGAGCTCTACGCAACGGTAGGTGCATATAGTTTTACCTTTTTAGTTAAAACATGTCCAAAATGTAAACGTCTTATTCCGTTTTGTATGAAATTCGATATGTTTATATAAAATTCGGCCGTGATTGCATGAATTTCGCCCGGTTTGTTGCCGAAGTGTTTGAAATGTATACGGCTGCGGTTGGACGGCGGTCTTCCGCATCTGTGTTTGCGGACTGGTTCCTTCTTATCCACTGATGGATGCGGGAGGAAATTTGCGGGTCGTCATTGGAGATGCCCTAACAATGTTTGCAGTTGTCGCTGGGTGGTCTAGAAAATAAATGCAATTTTTGCTATTATGATGTTTAATGAATATAATAGATCAAAAGTTTCAGCAGAAAAACTTTTAACAATATACTCCCTCCGTTTCAAAATAATTGTCTTTCTAGCCATCTCAAATGGACTACAACATACGGATGTATGTAGACATGTTTTAGAGTGTAGATTCACTCATCTTGCTTCGTATGTAGTCACTTGTTGAAATTTCTAGAAGGACAATTATTTAGGAACGGAGGGAGTATTAGTTATCTGGCGAAGCAGTAGGATCACACACAGGTTTCAGTTTCCCAATCTCGATAAGAAGCAGTGGTGACAGTAGAGACAAAGAAAAATCTAAGACAGCAGGGAAAGGGGCGAAAAGGTCCAAGCAGACAAGCAGTAGACGGGCATTATTTTATGCACGCAGAAAGAAAGCGAGGGAAGGAAGGGACGGACGGGCGGACCCGACAGAGACACGGAATGCACACCGGAGCCGCACCCCACCCACAGGCCACATCCAGCCGTGCACAGCTGCGCCGCAGATGGGATCACACGAACCATCCCGCCCGCCCCAAAGACCAGCCCCCTCTCCCTCCACGCCCCGCCCCCGTCCCCAAATCCGCCACGAGCTCCTCCTCCCCCCTTCACGGCCTCCTGCACGCTCCTCCCCCATCGTCGCCACCAGCTCCTCCTCCTACCCCGGCGCATCGCACCGTGCGGCTTCGCCCACAGCCCTTCTCCGGTGGTGAGCGCCCCTCCCTGCCTCTGCCTCGCACCTCCCTGATCTGATATGCGCTGTCCGCAACTCTGCATCTTCGGTTCGTTCGTTCGTCCGTCCGTCCGTCCTGATGGAAGGACGGATTCCTCGCGGTCGTTGGGAGAAAATCGGATCGTTCTTGGTCGGCTGCCGGGGGAGGAGGGATTTGCGTTGCTCGTCTGTGCCCGCGGAGGCGGAGGCCCCGCCGGGGCGGCGGAAATGGCGCCGTTCCGGGCGCGGCTATTGGCTCCAATCATTGCACGGGCGGGAGGGAAGCGGATTTCAATTCTTTCCTGTTATTGATGCCATGTGTGGTTCCTTTTTTTCGCTCGATTAGAAATTATTATCATGGCGGCGTAATTGGTACGGCTCCAATCATGGCCGATCGGAAGGACTGTTTTTAATCTCTCAGCAATCCGAAAATGTTCCTCGTCTCTAATCCTTCCTCGCTTTCAGGAGCGGAAAGTTGCATCTTTTTTCCTTCCTCAAATGCTTTCGTTTCCTGTACCAACAGAGTAGCCAAGAGCCCCAGACATCATGAGCGGAGGCGTCGAACCGGAGACCCCACCCAGTAGCGGCGGTGGCAGCGCCGCCGGTAGCCCCATGGCCCGCAAGCCGCCGCGTCACCAGCTCACGGCCATACGCCACTGTGCCAGCAGTGCGCGCATCGCCGCGGCCTCCACAGACTTGGTAACCACACTGACTATCCCCTCCAGCTCATTGCCTGGCCATTTCCTCAAACTACTATGTGTTTCTCTTTTGTTTTCTCGCAGGGCTTGGATTCGGGGACACTGAGCTTGATCTCACCAGCAGACATCCGTCCCAGCTTCCTGCCGGTCTTCCGGTCTGGGAGCTGCGCCAATATCGGCCCAAAGTCCTACATGGAGGACGAGCATGTTTGCATCGACAGCCTCATCGAGCACCTCGGAATGCTTACTCCTGCTATCCCTGCACCGGGCGCTTTCTATGGGGTGAGTTGGGTTACAGTTACCATAAATTTCGCTCCGGCGTTCCTCGCTGTTCTTGTCCCATTAACTGTTTGACAATGCATGTGCTCATTATGAATTCATGATTTAGTCTGGTGTGACTTTTCTGTGATAATAATGCCACCCATTCTGACTTATGTGTAGCACTAATGCTGCGATAATAGCTTCTAGATGTGTTCATTTGCTCAACATGGAAATGCATGATTACGTCAGTTGTGGACGTATGATGGTGGAAATGATTGTACTAGTGTGGTTGAATGATTGCGTTGAGGCGAATCAGTTCATTATAAGATGCTTGTAGTTTCATTTCTTATTTGCTAGTACAACGGAAGCCTCTGCAAACAAAAAGTGTCTTTCTTGAATCATGCTTTTAACAGAAGGAGCAATAGTTCTTTGTAAACAGTAAGAGCTGTATTGTGGATTGAAATTCTACAGTTTTTTATGCTACTGGGACCTGTATTCAATTAAAGAAAAACCACGCCTTGCATATGAATGGTGTCTCCTGGTTCTTGAGTGCAGTAATTATTCGTTTTATGGGGGATTTTTTTTTTGTGGCATTTGACTTTACATAGCACAACCAATGTTTAATAATACATTTTCTTGACATAATTTGCAGGTGTTTGATGGTCATGGTGGTACAGATGCAGTCTGTTTTGTTCGGAAGAACTTACTGAAGTTCATAATCGAAGATGGTCACTTCCCCAACAGCATGGAGAAAGCAATCAGAAGTGCATTTTTAAAGGCTGATCACGCGATTGCGGATTCCCATTCTCTTGACCGCAATTCAGGGACCACAGCATTGACGGCCCTTATTTTTGGCAGGTAAGTTACTAAGTTTTGGTGCTAGTACCAAAACTTTTAATTTTACTGACACAAAGCATCCTAAGAAGACACCTGTCAATGTTATTGCACTCCCTCCCGTTGGGTTTACCTGTCAATGTTATTGTACTCCCTCCAGTTGGGTTTGTAAGTCGAGTACGGGTATTGGTCTTCAATTTGCCTAAAGAAACATGTGTTAAATGCCACAAAAAATATATCTTTAGATTTATCGTCGAATGAAGTTTATATATTATTTTGTGACATATAACACATATTTTATTAGTAAATTGAAGACCTAAAAGTCCATGCCTGACTTATAAAACCAACTGGAGGGAGCATTTCAAATGTTTCTCCAGTTTGTAATAATGTTTTCCATTCATTGTATAATATTGCAAGGAATTAAATCAAAACAGTTTGTTGACATAGAAAAGAAACTGATTTGAAGCTGGGTATTGTGTTATTCTTGGATAGAAGAACTCACTGGCTTGTTGGTTAGGCATTTTTGCGACTTTAGTAGTAAATAATTGGACACTATTCCTTCCTATTTTTGCAATTATAGAGGCTACTTCATATCCTTTATATCTGACAGCTACTTCACATTTATTGCTTCAACCCCCAATGTCTCAACCGAACACAAGGTTCTTTGCTGTACCAAGCTGTTCTCTGGGCCTCCTTGCCTTTATTAGTTGACACATTACCAGAGTAGAATCTGTATTGTGTTTGCAATCTTTAGATTGGTTATTTGCATCTTATGATATACTCTCATCCACCTCATTCAATGGTACAGGACATTGCTTGTTGCAAATGCAGGAGATTGTCGAGCTGTGTTAGGAAAGCGAGGACGAGCTGTTGAACTGTCAAAAGATCACAAGCCCAGCTGCAAGAGTGAAAAGCTCAGGATTGAGAACCTTGGTGGCATAGTCTTCGATGGCTATCTCAATGGTCAGCTATCTGTAGCAAGGGCAATCGGCGATTGGCACGTCAAAGGTTCCAAAGGGTCTATAAGCCCTCTCACTCCAGAACCTGAATTTCAGGAGGTTAGACTCACCGAGGAAGACGAGTTCTTGATAATAGGATGTGATGGCCTTTGGGATGTGATGACCAGCCAATGTGCCGTGTCGATGGTACGGAAAGAGCTGATGGCTCACAACGATCCGGAAAGGTGCTCAAGAGAACTTGTTCAGGAAGCGCTCAGACGAGACACTTGCGACAACCTAACTGCGGTGGTTGTATGCTTCTCAGCAGACCCACCCCCTCAAATTGAGATCCCAAGATTCCGGGTACGGAGAAGCATTTCGATGGAAGGGTTGCATATGCTAAAGGGTGCGCTCGACAGTAATGCCTGACCTCCCTCCCAAAACATGTCTTCCTCCCTCGCGTAACCCTTTTGTTGTATGATCTTATATTATTTGTTGTTGTTCCTTGAAAGTTTTGCCCAGGTCTCGCCACTATAGGTCCCGGAATAAGTTGTGTAGAATCATGTTCCAAATTTTGTTGAGGTGTAGGCTAATCATTTTGCGAAGGCAATGCTCTGTTTGTACCGGCTAGCGTTCGATTGTCCAGAGTGTAATTGGGCAATGCCCGGCATTCTTATTCTGGTACAAATGACAGTTATTATAGCTGATCAATTTTGCTCTACTCCGGAGTTATACTGGTCTAAATTATGAACTCACTCTTATCCCTCAGATGATAAATGAGATCATATTTACGTTGATAAACCTGACAGAGAAATGAACTTTGAATCCTTGCTCTATATAGTATTTTCTGATGGTAGCGTTGTAAGTTCAAGTCCAACGATGAGGTGCACATAGCTTGCACCAATTCTTGGGAAGATAGTACTGTAGTAGTACGAAGCTCACTGATGGACCCATGACTTAACATGGATCTACTCAGTTGCAAATATTTTCTTGTATTGCAACACTTCCATTGACTCCGTTGCTTGCAGCTTGCCTGCACAGCGATGATCACGTGCAATGAATTTGATCATTTCTGGGATATTTTTTTTCCTGAACTGCATTGATTCTGGAACTTTAAATCCATATAATCCCTCGTTCCATCTTGAGGTCTCACTCGACGCGGTGTTGCATAAGTCCACTCTGTTCTTTTTGTTTGGGTGCTCGTTTACATTTTAGGAAGAATCGGAATTTTGTTTTTTTATAGGGGAGAAAGAATCGGAATAAGGGATCGAATTTATCCTTACCCAAGAGGCGGGCTCGGTTGGAACATGGGCTTCCCTGACCAGATTCTTCACACCTTAAGTGCAGAGTCTGACCGGAGTAAAGTATGTTAATTCGCGTGCTTCTACGCATTTTTTAGTCCCCGAACCGTAGAACAATTACCGTAGAGCAATTCTTCTATGGTTATTTTAATTACTATAAACCCATTGAACAACCAGAGAGTTTTGGGTCCTGATCCTGGGAAACTCATAGTATAATACGATTGGGCCAACCAATTTGGCGCACATTGTAGCGACGACACACAGTAGCAACCATTTTTATTCAATTTTTAACATAAAAAATGAAAATACGATTTTTTTAATCCTTGGTCATTTTTTAAAACACAAACATTTTTTTGAATATGTGAACCAAATTTTAAAACAGAAACCTTTTATGAAATTCCAAAAAACTAAAAATGTTAACTTTTCTGAAAATTCTCAAACATTTATTTTTGCAGGAATCCTCTAACATTTTTGAATCTATGTTTTTTAAATGAAAACATTTTTTGAAATTCCAAAAAATATATTTGGAACATGATTCAATAAAATCCGATTTTTTTATAAATTCCATTTTTTTAAAAGCTTACATCTTTTAAATGAACTTTTTTGGAAGAGAAAAAATAAAAATAAAAATTATACCGAAGAAAATCAGTAAAAGAAACAACAAGGAAAAAGTAAATAACCAAAAAAATCGAACCTGAACTAGTCTTCTGGAAAGTTCCTATAAGCGGGTTTGTGTAGAGTGCGAACCTGCTAAATGGGTCATCCCAAATCTCTGTCGCTCGGTCGTTCGCTTGTGCGAAGCCTCAACTACTTGATGAAGTGGGTGTCCAATAGGGATTACCCTACTTCCGTCCTGCTCACAAAATCCATTGTATCATAAGTAGAGTGGCGCCAAATACTCGGCCCATCTAAGGCACGTTTTCGTGGTGGTTTTGGGAAGGTTTGGCTGTTTTTTTCTCATTCCTATTTTTGACCAGATTTCTGCTTTTTTGTTTATTTTATTTTTCCTTATTTATCTTATTTTTTATTTTCCTTTTCCTTTTTTTAATCGTGAAAGTTTTTCCAAATCTGTTAACAATTTTCAAATTCAGTTTAAAAAATTCACAAATATCTTTTTAAATTCATAAACTTTTGTCGAATTTGAGAACTATTTTCTTCAAATTCGTGGACATGTTTCAAATTTGTGAACCTTTTTAAAATTTTGTTGACTTTATTTTATTCATGGACTGTTTTCAATTTGAGCATGCATTCGCAAACGTCAGCCCACCGATCGATCGAGCTGCGCATGACTGATGGTTGGCGATCCAACGTCAGAAGCATTCTAGGAAGGTCTCAGAGGTGGCCTCGAGGGAGCAACTAACTCGAGGGTAGCCCCGCGGGAGGGGGGCACTTTTTTCCCTAGCGCGAGAGTGCCCCCATGCCAAGCGGCGTATCCCAGCGTTGCCACGTCGCGCGTTGGTGCTTCTCTCACTGGAACGTTACTTTTCTAGTTTTCTAGCCTTTTCGTTGTTTCGTTGTTTCGCTATTCTGTTTTCCCCTTTTCCCAATTTTATCATTTTTTCTTTTGTTAGTTCAATTATTTCGGTTTTTACATGTTAGGGGTGTGGAGCATAGTTGTGCTTGTGTGAAGCATAATTGTGCTTCTCACGTGAAAAGCACGACTGTGCTTTCCTAAAAAGTGAAGCATAATTATGCTTCTACTGTTGGGGAACGTGGTAATTTCAAATTTTTTCCTACGCACACGTAAGATCATGGTGATGCATAGCAACGAGAGGGGAGAGTGTTGTCCACGTACCCTCGTAGACCGTAAGCGGAAGCGTTATGACAACGCGGTTGATGTAGTCGTACGTCTTCACGATCCGACCGATCCAAGTACCGAACGTACGGCACCTCCCAGTTCAGCACACGTTCAGCTCGATGACGATCCCCGGACTCCGATCTAGCAAAGTGTCGGGGATGAGTTCCGTCAGCACGACGGCGTGGTGACGATGATGATGCTCTACCGACGCAGGGCTTCGCCTAAGCACCGCAACGATATGACCGAGGTGGAATATGGTGGAGGGGGCACCGCACATGGCTAAGAAACGATCACGAAGATCAACTTGTGTGTCATGGGATGCCCCCCTGCCCCCGTATATAAAGGAGCAAGGGGGAAGGAGGCGGCCGGCCAAGGGAGGGCGCGCCAGGGAGGAGTCCTACTAGGCTCCCTCCTTTCCTAGTCCAACTAGGAGAGGGGAAGGAAGGGAAGGAGAAGGAGAAGGAAGGAGAGGGAGGAAAAAGAGGAAAGGGGGCCCGGCCCCCTAGTCCAATTCGGTTTGGGCTAGGGGGGCCGCGCGCCCTGCCTCCTCTCTTCCACCACTTGGCCCATGAGGCCCATTGCTTCTTCCTCGTATTCCCGTAACTCCCCGGTACCCCCGAAAATACCCGAATCACTCGGAACCCTTCCGAAGTCCGAATATAGTCGTCCAATATATCGATCTTTACGTCTCGACCATTTCGAGACTCCTCGTCATGTCCCCGATCTCATCCGGGACTCCGAACTCCTTCGGTACATCAAAACTCATAAACTCATAATATAACTGTCATCGAAACCTTAAGCGTGCGGACCCTACGGGTTCGAGAACTATGTAGACATGACCTAGAACTATTCTCGGTCAATAACCAATAGCGGAACCTGGATGCTCATATTGGCTCCTACATATTCTACGAAGATCTTTATCGATCAAACCGCATAACAACATACGTTGTTCCCTTTGTCATCGGTATGTTACTTGCCCGAGATTTGATCGTCGGTATCCAATACCTAGTTCAATCTCGTTACCGGCAAGTCTCTTTACTCGTTACGTAATGCATCATTCCGTAACTAACTCATTAGCTACATTGCTTGCAAGGCTTATAGTGATGTGCATTACTGAGAGGGCCCAGAGATACCTCTCCGACAATCGGAGTGACAAAACCTAATATCGAAATACGCCAACCCAACATGTACCTTTGGAGACACCTGTAGTACTCCTTTATAATCACCTAGTTACGTTGTGACGTTTGGTAGCACCCAAAGTGTTCCTCCGGTAAACGGGAGTTGCATAATCTCATAGTTACAGGAACATGTATAAGTCATGAAGAAAGCAATAGCAACATACTAAACGATCAAGTGCTAGGCTAACGAATGGGTCATGTCAATCACATCATTCTCCTAATGATGTGATCCCGTTAATCAAATGACAACACATATTTATGGTTAGGAAACATAACGATCTTTGATTAATGAGCTAGTCAAGTAGGGGCATACTAGTGACTATATGTTTGTCTATGTATTCACACATGTATCATGTTTCCGGTTAATACAATTCTACATGAATAATAAACATTTATCATGAAATAAGGAAATAAATAATAACTTTATTATTGCCTCTAGGGTATATTTCCTTCAGTCTCCCACTTGCACTAGAGTCAATAATCTAGTTTACATCGCCATGTGATTTAACATCAATATTCATATCTGTATATGATTAGCACCCATAGTTCACATCGTCATGTGACCAACACCCAAAGGGTTTACTAGAGTCAATAATCTAGTTCACATGCCTATGTGATTAACACCCAAAGAGTACTAAGGTGTGAGCATGTTTTGCTCGTCAGAGAAGCTTAGTCAACGGGTCTGTCATATTCAGAGCCGTATGTATTTTGCAAATCTTCTATGTCTACAATGCTCTGCACGGAGCTACTCTAGCTAATTGCTCCCACTTTCAATATGTATCCAGATTGAGACTTAGAGTCATCTGGATCGGTGTAAAAAGCTTGCAACGATGTAACTCTTTACGATGGGTTCTTTTATCACCTCCATAATCGAGAAATATTTTCTTAGTCCTCACTAAGGATATTCTTGACCAATGTCCAGTGATCTACTCCTAGATCACTATTGTACTCCATTGCCCAATTCAGTGCAAGGTATACAATAGGTCTGGTACATAGCATAGCATACTTTATAGAACCTATGACTGAGGCATAGGGAATGACTTTCATTCTATTTTCTATTTTCTGCCATGGTCGGGTCTTGAGTCTTACTCAACTTCACACCTTTGCATCACAAGCAAGAACTCCTTCTTTGACTGTTCCATTTTGAACTATTTCAAAAATTTATCAAGGTATGTACTCATTGAAAAATCTTATCAAGCATCTTGATCTATCTATATAGATCTTGATGCTCAATGTGTAAGCAGCTTCACCGAGGTCTTGCTAAAAAAAACTCTTATTCAAGTGTCCTTTCATGCTATCCAGAATTTCTATATCATTTCCAATCAACAATATGTCATCCACATATAATATTAGAAATGCTACAGAGCTCCCACTCACTTTCTTGCAAATACAGGCTTCTCAAAAAGTCTGTATAAAACCATATGCTTTGATCAACTCATCAAAGCGTATATTCCAACTCTGAGAGGCTTGCACCAGTCCATAAATGGATCGCTGGAGCTTGCACACTTTGTTAGCACCTTTAGGATTGACAAAACCTTCTGGTTGCATCATATACAACTCTTCTTTAATAAATTCATTAAGGAATGCAGTTTTGACATCCTTTTGCCAGATTTCATAAAATGTGGCAATTGCTAACATGATTCGGACAGACTTAAGCATCGATACGAGTGAGAAAATCTCATTGTATTCAACACCTTGAACTTGTTGAAAAACCTTTCACAACAAGTCGAGCTTTGCAGATAGTAACACTACTATCAGTGTCCGTCTTCCTCTTGAAGATCCATTTATTTTCTATGGATTGCCGATCATCGGGCAAGTCCACCAAAGTCCACACTTTGTTCTTATACATGGATCCTATCTCAGATTTCATGGCCTCCAGCCATTTCGCTTCCTCATAGTTCATAGGTTCATCATGGTCTAGTAACATGACTTCCAGAATAGGATTACCGTACCACTCTAGTGCGGACCGTACTCAGGAAGACCTACGAGGTTCTGTAGTAACTTGATCTGAAGCTTCATGATCATCATCATTAGCTTCCTCACTAATTGGTGTAGGAATCACTGGAACTGATTTTAGTGATGAACTACTTTCCAATTCGGGAGAAGGTACAGTTACCTTATCAAGTTCTACTTTCCTCCCACTCACTTCTTTCGAGAGAAACTCCTTCTCTAGAAAGGATCCATTTTTAGCAACGAATATCTTGCCTTCGGATCTGTGATAGAAGGTGTACCCAACAGTTTCCTTTGGGTATTCTATGAAGACGCACTTCTCCGATTTGGGTTTGAGCTTATCAGGATGAAACTTTTTCACATAAGCATCGCAGCCCCAAACTTTAAGAAACGACAACTTGGGCTTACTGCTAAACCATAGTTCATACGGTGTCGTCTCAACGGATTTAGATGGTGCCCTATTTAGAATAAATGCATCTGTCTCTAATGCATAACCCCAAAACAATAGTGGTAAATCAGTAAGAGACATCATAGATCGCACCATATCCAATAAAGTGCGGTTACGACGTTCGGACACACCATAACGTTGTGGTGTTCCAGGTGGCGTGAGCTTGTGAAACTATTCCACATTGTTTTAATTGAGGACCAAACTCGTAACTCAAATATCCGTCTCCGCGATCAGATCGCAGAAATTTTATTTTCTTGTTACGATGATTTTTCCACTTCACTCTGAAATTCTTTGAACCTTTCAACTATTTCATACTTATGTTTCATCAAGTAGATATACCCATATCTGCTCAAATCATCTTGTGAAGGTCAGAAAATAACGATACTTGCCACGGGCATCAACACTCATTGGATTGCATACATCGGTATGTATTCTTTCCAATAAGTTAGTAGCTTGTTTCATTGTTTTGGAGAAGGGAGTTTTAGTCATCTTGCCCAAAAGGCACGGTTCGCAAGCATCAAATGATTCATAACCAAGTGATTCCGAAAATCCATCTTTATGGAGTTTCTTCATGCGCTTTACACCGATATGACCCAAACGGCAGTGCCACAAATAAGTTGCACTATCATTATTAACTTTGCATCTTTTGGCATCAATATTATGAATATGTGTATCACTACGATCGAGATCCAATAAACTATTTTTATTGGGTGTATGACCATTGAAGGTTTTATTCATGTAAACAGAACAACAATTATTCTCTGACTTTAAATGAATAACCATATTGCAATAAACATGATCAAATCATATTTATTCTCAACGCAAACGCCAAATAACATTTATTTAGGTTTAACACTAATCCCGAAAGTATAGGGAGTGTGTGATGATGATCATATCAATCTTGGAACTACTTCCAACACTCATCGTCACTTCCCCTTCAACTAGTCTCTGTTTATTCTGTAACTCCTGTTTTGAGTTACTAATATTAGCAACCGAACAAGTATCAAATACTCAGGGGCTACTATAAACACTAGTAAGGCACACATCAATTACCTGTATATCAAATATACTCTTGTTCACTTTGCCATCCTTCTTATCCACCAAATATTCAGGGCATTTCCGCTTCCAGTGACCATTCCTTTGCAGTGTAAGCACTCAGTTTCAGGCTTTGGTCCAGCTTTGGTCTTCTTAACGGGAGTGACAACTTGTTTGTCATTCTACTTGAAGTTTCCCTTTCTTTCCCTTTGCCCTTTTCTTGAAACTAGTGGTCTTGTCAATCATCAACACTTGATGCTCTTTCTTGATTTCTACCTTCATCGATTTCAATATCACGAAGAGCTCGGGAATTGTTTTCATCATCCCTTGCATACTATAGTTCATCACGAAGTTCTAGTAACTTAGTGATGGTGACTAGAGAATTCTATCAATCACTATCTTATCTGGAAGATTAACTTCCACTTGATTCAAGTTATTGAAGTACCCAGACAATCTGAGCACATGCTCACTAGTTGAGCGATTCTCCTCCATATTTTAGCTATAGAACTTGTTGGAGACTTCATATCTCTCAACTCGGGTATTTGCTTGAAATATTAACTTCAATTCCTGGAACATCTCATATGGTCCATGATGTTCAAAACATCTTGGAAGTCCCGATTCTAAGCCGTTAAGCATGGTGCACTAAACTATCAAGTAGTCATCATATTGAGCTTGCCAAACGTTCATAACGTCTGCATCTGCTCCTGCAATAGATTTGTCACCTAGCGGTGCATCAAGGACATAATTCTTCTGTGCAGCAATGAGGATAAACCTCAGATCACGGATCCAATCCGCATCATTGCTACTAACATCTTTCAACACAATTTTCTCTAGGAACATATCAAAATAAACATATGAAAGCAACAACGCGAGCTATTGATCTATAACATAATTTGCAAAATACTACCAGGACTAAGTTCATGATAAATTAAAGTTCAATTAATCATATTACTTAAGAACTCCCACTTAGATAGACATCTCTCTAATTTTCTAAGTGATTACGTGATCCATATCAACTACACCATGTCCAATCGTCACGTGAGATGGAGTAGTTTCAACGGTGAACATCAATATGTTGATCATATATACTATATGATTCACGCTCGACCTTTCGGTCTCCGTGTTCCGAGGCCATATCTGTTATATGCTAGGCTCGTCAAGTTTAACCTGAGTATTCCGCGTGTGCAACTGTTTTGCACCCGTTGTATTTGAACGTAGAGCCTATCACACCCGATCATCACGTGGTGTCTCAGCACGAAGAACTTTCGCAACGGTGCATACTCAGGGAGAACACTTCTTGATAATTTTAGTGAGAGATCATCTTAAAATGCTACCGTCAATCAAAGCAAGATAAGATGCATAAAGGATAAACATCACATGCAATCAATATAAGTGATATGATATGGCCATCATCATCTTGTGCTTGTGATCTCCATCTTCAAAGCACCGTCGTGATCACCATCGTCACCGGCGCGACACCTTGATCTCCATCGTAGCATCGTTGTCGTTACGCCATCTATTGCTTCTACGACTATCCTACCGCTTAGTGATAAAGTAAAGCAATTACAGGGCGTTTGCATTTCATACAATAAAGCGACAACCATATGGCTCCTGCCAGTTGCCGATAACTTCGGTTACAAAACATGATCATCTCATACAATAAAATATAGCATCACGTCTTGACCATATCACATCATAACATGCCCTGCAAAAACAAGTTAGACGTCCTCTACTTTGTTGTTGCAAATTTTACGTGGCTGCTACGGGCTGAGCAAGAACTGTTCTTACCTACGCATCAAAACCACAACGATAGTTCGTCAAGTTAGTGTTGTTTTAACCTTCGCAAGGACCGGGCGTAGCCACACTCGATTCAGCTAAAGTGAGAGCGACAGACACCCGCCAGTCACCTTTAAGCATGAGTGCTCGTAACGGTGAAACCAGTCTCGCGTAAGCGTATGCGTAATGTTGGTCCGGGCCGCTTCATCTCACAATACCGCTGAACCAAAGTATGACATGCTGGTAAGAAGTATGACTTGTATCGCCCACAACTCACTTGTGTTCTACTCGTGCATATGACATCTACGCATAAAACCAGGCTCGGATGCCAATGTTGGGGAACGTGGTAATTTCAAAAAATTTCCTACGCACACGCAAGATCATGGTGATGCATAGCAACGAGAGGGGAGAGTGTTGTCCACGTACCCTCGTAGACCGTAAGCGGAAGCGTTATGACAACGCGGTTGATGTAGTCGTACGTCTTCACGATCCGACCGATCCAAGTACCGAACGTACGGCACCTCCCAGTTCAGCACACGTTCAGCTCGATGACGATCCCCGGACTCCGATCCAGCAAAGTGTCGGGGATGAGTTCCATCAGCACGACAGCGTGGTGACGATGATGATGCTCTACCGATGCAGGGCTTCGCCTAAGCACCGCAACGATATGACCGAGGTGGAATATGGTGGAGGGGGGCACCGCACACGGCTAAGAAACGATCACGAAGATCAACTTGTGTGTCATGGGGTGCCCCCCTGCCCCCGTATATAAAGGAGCAAGGGGGGAGGAGGCGGCCGGCCAAGGGAGGGCACGCCAGGGAGGAGTCCTACTCCCACCGGGAGTAGGAGTCCCTCCTTTCCTAGTCCAACTAGGAGAGGGGAAGGAAGGGAAGGAGAAGGAGAAGGAAGGAGAGGGAGGAAAAAAGAGGAAAGGGGGGCCAGCCCCCTAGTCCAATTCGGTTTGGGCTAGGGGGCCGCGCGCCCTGCCTCCTCTCTTCCACCACTTGGCCCATGAGGCCCATTGCTTCTTCCTCGTATTCCCGTAACTCCCCGGTACCCCCGAAAATACCCGAATCACTCGGAACCCTTCCGAAGTCCGAATATAGTCGTCCAATATATCGATCTTTACGTCTCGACCATTTCGAGACTCCTCGTCATGTCCCCGATCTCATCCGGGACTCCGAACTCCTTCGGTACAACAAAACTCATAAACTCATAATATAACTGTCATCGAAACCTTAAGTGTGCGGACCCTACGGGTTCGAGAAGTATGTAGACATGACCTAGAACTATTCTCGGTCAATAACCAATAGCGGAACCTAGATGCTCATATTGGCTCCTACATATTCAACGAAGATCTTTATCGGTCAAACCGCATAACAACATACGTTGTTCCCTTTGTCATCGATATGTTACTTGCCCGAGATTTGATCGTCGATATCCAATACCTAGTTCAATCTCGTTACCGGCAAGTCTCTTTACTCGTTACGTAATGCATCATTCCGTAACTAACTCATTAGCTACATTGCTTGCAAGGCTTATAGTGATGTGCATTACCGAGAGGGCCCAGAGATACCTCTCCGACAATCGGAGTGACAAAACCTAATCTCAAAATACGCCAACCCAACATGTACCTTTGGAGACACATGTAGTACTCCTTTATAATCACCCAGTTACGTTGTGATGTTTGGTAGCACCCAAAGTGTTCCTCCGGTAAACGGGAGTTGCATAATCTCATAGTTATAGGAACATGTATAAGTCATGAAGAAAGCAATAGCAACATACTTAACGATCAAGTGCTAGGCTAACGGAATGGGTCATGTCAATCACATCATTCTCCTAATGATGTGATCCCGTTAATCAAATGACAACACATGTCTATGGTTAGGAAACATAACCATCTTTGATTAATGAGCTAGTCAAGTAGAGGCGTACTAGTGACTATATGTTTGTCTATGTATTCACACATGTATCATGTTTCCGGTTAATACAATTCTAGCATGAATAATAAACATTTATCATGAAATAAGGAAATAAATAATAACTTTATTATTGCCTCTAGGGCATATTTACTTCATCTAGATGAAGGTACATTTATGTTTTTGTGCTTTCCCCAAAGGGAAACACAATTGTGCTTCCACGTGAAGCACAATTGTTCTCTTTCCATTGCGTGGAAAAGCAAAATTGTGCTTCCACAACAAGTGAAGCATAGGCGCGCTTCTCGCGTGAAAAAGCACAACTGTGCTTTCCCAAAAGTGAAGCACACTTAGTATTGTTTTGGAAGCACTAGTTAGTACAGTTTTGAAGCACAAATTTGTACAGTTCAAGAGCTTAACTTTTGTCAAAAAAATTCACTAAAACCTATCAACATGAGATCTAGTTTTAAAGATCTCGACGCTAAGAATACAAAGGTGAAAATATTTTGTGATTTGGACGCAGAGTTTGAATGATAGATCGTTTAAAAAATTGAATCAACAAAAATAACACAAATAGACCCATCAATCTCCTCTGCGCGTGAAAGAAATTTCACCAAAACTCTCTAATTGTGACAAGTTGTCCACATGCCATTCGTCATTTGTTACATGAGTGATTTTTTCAAAGGTTGCCCTTTATTTGCAAGGGGCACCTTTATTTTATTATTATATAGTGATTCCATGTCCTCACAAAAACAAAAGGGGATTTCACAGGAAAGGCCGGGTAATTACATGACATGATCATGGATGCCAAGCAGAGATACCAACATAGTTTTTTTGTGGAAATGATGATAGTGGGCTACTGGAGCATTTTGAACCAAAGGAATGGATTGATTTTTTTTAGTGTAGGAATGGATTGATTTTTGAGGGTATCCCATGCTCCATTTCTGAATGCAGACATGACTTTATTAGGACTTTCAAGTTAACCATGCTTAGAGCCAAGCCCAGTCTTAAGGATGGCATGCCATCCTGGATTGATAACATATGAATAATTGCCACTATTTTACTTTATAGTCTTTAGTCATTTTTCTTCCTACACCTTGTATCTCTATGGTTGCACTCCCATCAACCATTGTAACATTATGGTTCCCCTTATATAATGAAAGTGACAAACAGTAGGTTTTTTTACCCTACTGTATTATGGTAAAAAAAGGACCAGGTAATTACCCCTCTCTTCCACTATAACTAATACTTGAAAGAGACACGCACTCGTATGGTTCTCCGAAACTCTGATGGCTTTGTATTTTCTCAGCTTACAAATGTTTGTTCCACTGTAAAGATGCCCTAAAAGCGGAGGTTAGCGCAATTCTTGAAGGAGTATCTATGAGTGTGCAACACTCTGATCTATCAATAGTGATCCAGTCAGGTAACTCAGCTGCTATCGTTGTGTTGACAAATGATTCGCTTGACCTGTCTACCTTTTTTAGAGAAAAGGCGTTAGCCCGACTTTATAGATAAAGCCACCAGGCAGAGTTATACCACCAGCACCAAACACCACATAAGTTTAACGACCAAGGGACTAAAGTAACATTACAAGGCCTCCAGCCTAACATGGCACGCAGGCAAGCAGAACAACAATCAACCAGCAGGGGAGTTAGGAAGCCGTCCTCGAAGAGCGCCAAAGCAGGCAAGACGCCGTAGATTTCATTTTGGATAGCATGACGTCGAACGCCTGAAGGTCCCCTTCCTTAGTCAATGATCTCCACTGCTGTAAAAATACATTGGCTTTAAATAAGCAGATTACAGGGTTAGCCGGAAAAATGTGTTCAATCGAGAACTTGTTCCTAGTAGTCCACAACGACCAACTGATCGCAGCCCAACCCACCAAGAAGACCCTCTTAGACTGGCCTGATAAGGAGTTAGTATATTGCCTCAGGTCCTCAAAGGAGGAGGGAGTCCAATTAACATGAAGCCAAAGTGTGATGCAACTCCACATGAATTTAGCTAAGGAGCAATGGAAGAAAATATGTTCAGTGTTCTCAAGAGCCCCACATAGCTCGCACCTATCAGTGCCCGGCCCGTTCCTCTTCTTAATTTGATCAGCCGTCGGAAGTTTACAGCGGACAGGATTTGGGCTGACCAAATATCCTTAAACTTCATAGAGCGGCCACCGGAAATAAGCTTAGAGTACGCCGATTTAACAGAAAAACGCCCCGAAGAGGAAAGGGGCCACACCACGGAATCCTCTTCCTCCGAGAGTAGGGGGAAGCAAGCAGTAAGGCGTTGCCAGTCTTCCAACTCCACAGGGGAAAGAGAGCGCCAGAAATCTAAAACCCAACCCTGAACCGAGAGCTCAAAGATAGAGATCTCGGGATCAGAATAATAAGAAAATAAAGACGGAAAAGCTACCGCAAGCGTGGTATCCCCGACCCACCAGTCTAACCAAAACTGAGTGGACTTACCATTCCTGACGACAAATTTGACCAGGGACCGGAAAATCAGCCGCACTTTAACAAGTTGATGCCAAAATTGAGAGCCACCAGAAGCTGAGGCGAACATAGGGCTCGAGGAAGGGAACTATTTAGATTTAAGAATCGAAAGCCAGATCGGGCACTCATCAAGAGACATTATCTTCCATCACCATTTTATCAAAAGGCAATTGTTCATGACTCGCGTATTAATAATGCCAAGACCCCCCTTGTCCTTAGGACGACAAATGAGGTTCCATCTAACCAATCTATATTTGCGTTTATTGTCGACGGAGTTCTAGTAAAAGGCACCCCTATGCTTGTTGAAACCAGAGTGAATCCCGCTAGACAGAAGGTAGAAACTCATAAGGAACATCTGAAGAGAAGAGAGGCACGAGTTAGTTAGGGCAACCTTGCCCGCCTGCGTGTTATAACGACCTCTCCATGGAAGGACTCTATTGCCAACTTTAGCGACAACCGGGGCAAAATCTTTTACCAAGAGCTTAAACGGGGAAATAGGTAAGCCCAAATATTTGAGAGGGTAAGACCCTAGGGAGCAGTTCAGAAGATGAGCCACCCGTTGCGCTTCCAAATCAGAAACCCCAGTCACAATGACCTCGCTCTTAGAGAAGTTAATTTTAAGACCCGAAAGAGCTTCGAAGCAAAGAAGAAGAAATTTCAAATTAGTGAGACCGGTATCATTGAGCTCCACCATAATGATGGTATCGCCCGCATACTGGAGATGAGTAATGCCATGAGGAATAAGGTGAGAGCTCACCGGGGAAATGTGCCCAGCCAGTGCGGCACGAGAGAGGATACGAGATAAAGCATCGACAACAAAATTAAAAAGCAAAGGGGACACCGTATCCCCTTGTCTAAGGCCCCTACCATTAGCAAAAATATCACTAGTTTGGCCATTCACAACCACAGCCGTGTGCCCACCAGAGACAAGTTGCATCATACGGTGCATCACCGGGCCCTCGAAGCCCTTAGCCAGTAAGACTTGGCGAAGAAAATTCCAACTCACCGAGTCGTAAGCCTTCTCAAAATCGAGCTTAAGGACCACAGCCTTGGTTCCCTTAATCCGCAGATCATGAATTATCTCATGTAAGCAAAGCACCCCATCCAAGATGAATCTCCCTTTAATGAAAGCAGATTGGAAAGGGCTAATGACCCGATGGGCTATCGGGGAAACTCTAGTGGCCATGCCCTTAGCTGGCATCTTCGCAAAGTTGTTAATTAGAGCAATGGGCCTAAATTGAGATATCAAGTCAGCACCTTTGATTTTGGGGATAAGGGTGAGAACCACGTAGTTGAGCCTCGAGATATCAACGGTGCCCAACCAAAATCCTTGGATAATTCCTTTAATAAGGCCTTTTAACTGAGGCCAAAAATGCCGAAAGAAAGGAATGGAGAAGCCGTCAGGGCCTGAAGCCGCATTAGAATTGGCAGTCCGAATCGTTTCGAAGATCTCCTCTTCAGAGGGGGGGGGGGGTCAGCAGGAGATCATTATCAGCGCTCGACAGCTGCTCAAGGGAAGGCCAGAAGGCCGGAGCAAGCTTAAAGCCCAGCTCAGGTTTAGCCGCTAACAGGTTAGAGAAGAATTGAACCACATGGCGAAGAATGACCGAAGGGTCAGAAACCCTAACACCACGATCAGTAGGCTATCGATTAAGCATCTTCGACGTCTACCATTTGCAATGGCGAAGAAATAGGCTGTGGGCGCATCACCCTTAAGGGTCCAGTTGATCGTGCCTCTTTGCTTCCAATACACTTCCTCCTGTCGGTGAATATCCAAGAGCGCCTTTTCTAGGCCATACCAGAGCTGCCATTCGGCCTCGGAGAGACCAGATCTGTCGGCACGATTATCGAGATCGCCAATTTGGGCAACCAGCCTCGCTTTGTCACGCCTTGACTCAGCAAAATGATTCTTAGACCATCCTCTAAGAAATCCACGCAGGCAGTAGGAAACTTGATGCCAATCATCCATTGGGACAAAAGAACGACGAGGAGAGGATAGAAAGACCGTAATCTTCTGAGCCACCAAGGTGGAAAATCCCTCCACTAAGAGCCAAGACGCATTGAATTGAAACCTTTGGCAACCCACTGAACGAGACCCATCGTCAAGGATTAGGGGGGGGGGGGCGTGATCAGATCCTACAATGGGAAGGGCTCGTAAACAAACCCGAGGGAATAGCGCATCCCAGCCAGGGCAGAGAAAAACCCTATCAAGAACAGAGTGGATGGGGGAAACTTGTCGGTTAGTCCAGGTGAAGCGGGCCCCAACCCTAGGGATTTCATGAATGGCCGTATCCCTGATGAAAGCATTGAAGGCCTCAGCCAGAGACCAAGGGAAGTTAGAGGAGCTCTTATCAGAGGGATATCTCAACAGGTTAAAATCACCTCCAATCAAGAGGGGGAGCTGACAGGAGTCAATTTTATCATAAATCTCGTCCAAGAAATTGTAAGAAAGAGAGTGGTCTGCCGGGCCATAAACCACCATGATCTCGAGAAGAGAATTGAGGGTACGATGGGAAACCACTGTGCTGGCCCAGTAACTTCCATGATCAAAAGCAACAAAGTCAAATACATCATTTTTAGTGCCCAGAAGAAAGCCACCCGACTGACCAACAGAGGCCACATAATTCCAATTAAATCTATCTATGCCAGCAACAGCCGAGAGTTCACTCAGTGAGAAGGAGGGTTTGAGGGTCTCAACAAGGCCAATAAAATCAACATTTTCAGACCGCACCACATCTTTGAGTTGATCCATGCGCCCCCTAGCGCAGAAACCTTTGATATTCCAAAATAAGGCCTTCATCTGAAGGAGAGGTTTTTAATTCTAAGGCTCGACCTGCACGGAGCCTTGCAGGGTTTAGCGCGCTTTCCAGCCCCATGTTTCTGAACCGGGGAGACCTGACACCTGTCAGCCTCCCCCACAACCCCCCGGCCACAACCAGAGGGGCAGACACACCTACCCCAGCCTCCTTGGCTTTAGCAATGTCAGCCTGAGCTAGTTCGTTAGCCCTAATCACATCAAGAAAGGAAGAGGGGATCCCAAACTAGAATCTAAGCAAATCCCAACATCATCTAAAATCTTAAACAACTGCTCATCAGACTGAGAAGGTAGAACTAATCGAACAGGAGACAGACCCTTAGGAAAGGAAGAGGACGGAGCTGGGCGCGAACCTGAAGAAGGAAGATCCCGAGCCGCCACACGCCGAGCCGCCCGGTCAGCCACACGCTCGCCGCTGTTGGAGACCCGACCGCTCTTGCGAGCAGTAGAGGCTGGCGAGCGAACAGGCACAGGGAGAGCACGACTGGGGGACGCGGCCGCCGAGGACGGGCCCGAGGCTGCACCCAAATCCACCTCCAACCTACGGCATAGCCCAGCCGCGGACTGCCTGGAATCCCTAGACGCCCTGCTCTTAGCTGAGAACTTCTTCACCAACGTATTCCTCTTCTTGGACGCCGACGGACCAACCGGGGGCAAATCTTCAATGCCAGATAGCAAAGGGGAGGTGGGGCGAGCAGGAAGATTAGAGCACGCCACCGAGAGAGGAGTGCCCTTCGTCCCACCAGAGGCCGCGGCCCCACCACCCAAACATGGCAAGAAGTCCTGTGCCCCACCGCCCACCGGAGCACTGTCCTTCAACAGATCTTGGTCTTCAGGGGACAGCCCATCCCATTCTGACTGGGTAAAGCGAGGATCCATGCCATGCATAGAGTCGTCTGGGCACCCATCACCATCCTTGCTCTTGTCATCATTGCCGGAGGCCGGAGGCAGGGGGGAGGGGGAGGCGAGGCTGGGCCAGGAGCACCCTCCACCCGAACCCGAAGCCGAAAACCACCCGCCGCCGGGAAGAGGTCAATAGAACCACAGATGCAGACAGGGTCAACACACCAAACCCGGAGACGAGCTGGTCCAAGAACAGACAGAGAGGCTTGATCCACCTCGATGGGCTTTCCGAGGAGCACCCCAAAAGCCATCAGGAAGGCCGTTGTATGCATATTAGGAGGAACATCATCCACTAGCACCCAAACATCAGACAGAGAGGAAATGGCCTTGGACCCATTGGAGGCAGCTTTAACCGATACCACTAGCTGATTCAGAGGGAGCGTGAAGCTGGTACATGAGGATATCATGCGAAGGCTCTCTTTAGAAGGAAAGGTAGCAGCAAACTCAAATTCAGATAACTGGTGGATCTGCCAATCCCACCCGCCTTCATCCCACAACCGAAGTTCATCAAGAAGGACCTGGGAGGAGAAGCGCTTGTCCTGAACAGACATGACACCAACATTGGAAAGCGAGGGGTTAGGAGCAGCTACAGGAACCTCCCTATCTAGGGCAAAGAAAGAACACCCAGGGAGGCCAACACCATAGTGAACGAAGGAAGGGGGTTTGATACGGCTTTAACAGTCCACTATGAGGTGGCCGTCCTCCCTATAGATGAGGCAAAAAGGAGGGTTTTCACAGCGGGACTGAAAGTGACCAGGGCGATGACACGCGAAGCATGTGAGGATGGGGTTGGAGACCTGAGAGTGAGGGGGGATACGACCAGGGCCTCAAGAGGGAGGAGGAGGAAGGATGCCATCACCAGGAGCACCAGCACCAGCACCGGCGCCACGCCCCGCAGCAGCGCCAACAGGACGGCGAGCAGGAACCCCCGGCGCGCCACAAGGAACGAAGCGAGACGGGCCACCACCAGCCACCGCCAGCGCCCGCGGCGGCCCGCCACCCCGGGGGACCGCACCCAGCAAAAGGGGCGACGAGGAAGGCCCCGAGGAGCCCGCCCGACTCCCCAGCGTTGCCTGCTCCCAGGGATCGACCGCAGCCACCGGAGCACCAGGCACGGGAGGCGGAGGGACCGACGGCCCAGATCCAGAAGCCCGAGGGGACGCACCGGCCGTCGCCGTCGCAGCCCCCGCGCCCGGAGCGAGTGGGGCTTGGATCTTGGCACGGAGCGCAGCCTCGTACTCCAGATCCGCGGCGGCGTCGCCAGAGCCATCACGCCCCCGGTTTTGGCCGGAGACCGCCTCGCTGGAGGACCCGCGGGAGCGATCCATCGCGGCCACCGCCGTGAAGGATAGGAGGAGGGGGGGAGGTGTAGATCTGACGAAACAACGGATGGGGAGACGGCGCCGACGCAAATCAGAGGAGGAAGCAGGAAACCCTAGAAAAGGGGGAGCCGCACCCTTCCGAACCCATAAATAGCCAGGCCGAGCTCGCCAAGGGGGGCCGAGGGAGGATTGGGCTGAATCTAGGCCAACCGCGGCCCAGGGGCCACAGACAGGAGGGGAGGGAAGTCAGAAGAAGAAACCAACGAAGGTACCAAAACATGCCCACACGGCCCAAAAGCAGCCAAAGGAGCCCGCGGCCCAGCCCAGGGCACCAGCGCCAGCCCCGATCCCAGATCTAGGGTTGGCACCGGCGCCGCCGCCGCCGAGGAAGCGGGAACCACGGCCGAAGGCGAGCCAGGGAGGGCAGCCACCGGGGGGGGGGGGGGGGGGGGGAAGACGTCGGCGACTCCACCACCGCCTCCCTAGAGCCCACCAGCGACCCATCCAAAGACCAGGAAGCAGCGCGCCGGCGACCACGAGAGACGCGGCACCATCCATCCGCGCCCACACTAGGCCCGACCGGCCGCCCCCTACCCCCCGGAGCAAACTTGCGCCGGCGGCCCACCGCCAGAGCAACCGACGACCCACCCAACTGAGCCGGACGAGAAGGAGGGGGAAGAGCCTCAAAATCCGAGCAGGAATCTTCCAAATCAAGCGCCCAAAACCTGTTAGCCCGGAGCGCAACCAGGGCCGCAGCACGGGGCGGGGGAGCCGAAGAGAGGGAGAGGACGGGGCTCGCCGCCGATGAGGAGCCCGGAGGAGACCTCGGGGGGGGGGGGGGGGGAGGGAGAGAGGGAAGCCGCACGAGACAGGAACGCCGACAAGAGGGAGCCGCGGGTCGGCGACGCCCCAGGAGAGAGGGGGACGAGAGGAGAAGAGAGCGCCATGACCTGGAAATGTTCTCTATGTTAGCTGGCTGCTGCAACTTCAAACCATCTCCTAGAGAAAGAAAGAAGTGAGAAGAAGAGAGAGCGTGAGAGTCGACCTGTCTACCTATGGGCATTTGATGATAGAGATCAAGAAACCCCTAGCTTCCTCGGTTTGTTTTCTGAAAAATATATCGTAATCAAAATAGTGTTGCTCATAGTCTAGCCAATGTAGGGAGATCTGGAGGTAGCACCGCTTGTTGGTTGCATCGGATTCCAGACATTGCCAAAAAGCGTGTATTAGCTGACTGTAACGCTATTTAATTGGAATAAATCCTCTCTTCCATTGCTATCCCTATGCTGGTGGAACTCGCGCTCCACCTGTAGCGTGCCCACAGCGCGGGGCGGAGCGGGGAGCAGAGCACGCGCCACCCGTGCCGGTGCGCGACGTGCACGCGCGCGGTGACCGCGGCCCGCCCGTGACAAAATTTGCATCGGAGTGAAGCTCCAGACGTTCAAATGTACGCATACACAGGAGGATCGGTTACGGTACACCAATACGTACGCCATCTCTTCGAAACCCGCATACATACTTTCGATCCCTCGCTGGCCGGAGTCAGTTGTACAGCGAAAGGGACAGGTCCAGGCTAACTCCGCCGCGGCACCGCCCCGAGCAGGAGCCGCTCAGACTCGCCGACGACGACGTCAGGAAGCTGCCCTGCTCGCTGACGTCGGTGCGGCACTGCCCCACGCCGCTCCCGCCTCGGCGCCCCGAGTCCAGCTCCAGCGTCAACGACAGAGACGGCTCGCCGTCGGCCCGCTCTGCCGCCGTCCTCCTCGGCCTCCCGTGGCCCGCCAGCGGGACACCGTGGTGGCCGTGGACTAGCTCGCCGCTCCGCTCCTGCAAAACGCAGCACTTGTGTCAGTGCCTCAGTGCACGCACGCACGCTGCCACCTATCGACTCGGCGACTAGTTGGTACAAGGACATGCATGGCGATTGGCGACGCGAGGCTCGACGGGCCACAAGGATCCACGCGCCGCGCGCGCATGCGACTCGTCCCGAGCGCTTTTGCAGCGGTGGGCCGGGCTCAGCGAGACGAGACGGGCTAGTAGACGGCTATCCTACCTCGAAGTAGGGTGCGAGGTCACCACCACCAGCACCACGCCTTGGCGCGGCGAGGTCCCGCTCCCGCTCCCGCGGCGCGGGCGTGCAGCCGGGGCGAGCGGATTGTTCGCCACCACCGCCTGCTGCAGGTGCGTGCTGCCATGTCCGGGAGCGCGGCGGCAGGTGGTGGCCCTGCTCGTGCGTCGACGTCGTCGTCTGCATGCAGTGGGAGTAGTAGTATGCTTGGCCTGCAGCGGCGAGGCCGTACGTGCCCGAGGTCACGTCCCTCTCGCATATTCCTTGGCCCCTGATGACCAAGTTTTTCTGGGGGCTTGCTCCCGCCTCCTGTGCGGTCTCCATCTCAGATGGCCTGCATGGTGGCATAATTACTTTTCTTCAGTTAATTTGGAATGCTGTAATACCTTTGCTAGTTGATTAAGCTGCACAGGTACATAATTGGAAAACCGATTTGGATTTCCAGATGTTGCTATATTTTTCAACAGACTTTAACACTTATACATGCTTGACTTAGGAGAAACCTAAAACTTCAAATATTTTGAAATGGAGGGAGTACTTTTTCGCTTGCGTCATTAAAATAGTTATACAAACTTGATGCCAATTTAAACAAATATTTTAGTTTTTCACAAAAATCCAGAAGCATTTTTTGGGTTATAAAAACTGGTTTGGGGGTAAAGGGATCTCAGATATATATGATTATCTAGGGAGCTGAGTGAAGCAATAAATTTTGAAAAGAAATGTAAGCTAAACCAGTAGTGGTTTATAAAGGGAAATGGATATTTTTTAAATTAATAATGAGAAAAAAGAGGTAGTGATGATGTGACCAAAGTAGGCTGGTCAATAATTCTTCACTCTGCATATTCCTACCAGAGTGCACCAGTATAAGTATACTACAGTCTCTGAAAGCTACCTCACTTTCTACTTGTAGGCATGCAAACGCCCATGTACCAAACATCAGCATAGTATGCACCTCTAGGCATCCTAGGTAGGAATATGCATGTGATGGAGCCCTCATGCAGCAAGCATGCAAAAGGAATGCAAAGTTTGTGCAGTGTCAACACAGGTGTTGCTGTTCTCTTGTCATCATGCATTCATTCAGTCATGTGAGAGGGGGTGAAAGAATCAAGGAATGGTTTCATGATGTGACTGATGGGCTAGGGATATTGGCAAAACATGGATCGCAAGAGAGAGGAAAGGCAATGACCTTTTCAGTTGGGGGTGGTGGAGCAGTGACCCCTTTGCATGCTTTGGAGAGTGGCACCGGCAATAGGGTCCATCACAGTACTCACCATGATGATGAACTTGCTGCATATCTGTCCAAACTTCCATGCCCCCTCCTGCGAATGTGTGCTCCTGATCCATTTGCTGAATGCCTGGCCATCACAAGAAAAGAGATTGGTAGAACTGCTTAGGCTTTTGGCTCATTGCTGCATGCATGCATGCATGCATGCATGGAGAATAAAAGTACCACTTTCTTGTAGCATTTTTTGCTTGCCATTTAATTAATTGTGGCTTTTCTTTAGGACGCAAAGAATGTGCAGATGGCTGTTCAGAAGTTTGCCTGCCAGGCATGCATGCACATGTGTCTATGGCATGAGAATGAGCCTAATGATGCACTTCCATGTAGCAGCTTATTGTTGTGTTATCAGCAGAAGAGAGGAAATTTACATGTTTTCTTTGACAAGTTAATTAGATTAGCATTAGTTAGATAGCCTAATCTAGCTCATGGTAGCCTAATTAACCTGTCAAAGAAAAATATTAATCATCTTGTAAAAAGTTCATGATGATTCTCGAGAAACAGGCTCCCGCCCCGCTTTATAGATAAAGCACAAACCAAACTTCATGACGATTATAGGAACAAGACTAATCTTCTCATATTACTGCATACCTTGCATCATGTCAAGATCATTACCCCTCATGTTCCTGTACATCTGCTTTTTGACAAGCACACACGGCATATCAACCACACAGCAAAGAGAGGATAACATTGCACAAAGACCAGTAAGCATCGTCAAGCGCATGCAAACCTGTAGATGGCTCTTGACATGAGATATGGTGAGCCCTGCCACCCCCATCAGCTGCAAAACCCTCTTAGGTGTAGCCCCTGAAGAATCATCCGCACGCATTGCACAAGCAAAACACCAGCAGTTAGCAACAGCCAGCCAAGCTTGAGCACAACAAAAGCAAGAGAGAAAGCAAGCAAATTAAAGAGATGAAGTGAGCTTAGAGGGGCACGCTTGCTGCCTATACGTACTGTACTGGCCTCCAAGAGTGTGTATGGCGTGGACGAAGCAGCGGTGGAGATCGGGCGTCCATCTCAGGCGAGGCACCCTGGACCGGTTGTACTGCCTCACCCCTTCGACCCTCTGATCTCTCCCGGCCGCCATTGTCATGTCCCAAGATCACCTTGCAGACAAGTCTGGCTTCTTCACTCTTCAGAGCTAGCTAGCTAGGCACTACTACCAGGCAGCACGCCACTCTCACTCTAGTCTATGCAGACGCATGCACCTGCACGCAGGGACCAAAACTTGCATATGAACTCCAGCGCTCGACAAAGCGAGGAGGTTCACCATAAATAACCAGTGCAGTTTGTTCCTTGCATGACAGAGAAGTGTGTGTGAGAGAGAGAGGGAGGGGGAGGAAGAGACAAAAGGTTGGAGACAAAACAGCTGCTCAGGCGTCTTCAGATGTGATCATGCCATTTGCCGCAGAGAGGGAGGGGGGGGGGGGGAGGGGGGGGGGGGGGTGATTATGAGATTGGGGCAGAGGTGTTGACCCCAAGCACACAACAGGACGCGAGGAAAGGGAAGCATGCTGCATGCCCAAATACCTCGCCGCTGACACCCGCCTGCCCTGCCGCGCCTCGCCTCGCTTGCTCCTCCCTCGGTCCATCTGAACTCACCGCAGAATGTGTTCCTAGTACATAGTAGCACCAGTACCTGGGGTTAACACGCCATTAACCGGATACTTAGGGCATCTCCAGCCGTTGGCCCCCCAGGAGGGGCAAAAAATCGCCCCCTGAGGGCGCACCGGCGCTAAACCGCGCACTGGGGGCGTGATGCCCTCCAGTCGCGGCGCCCACGGTATTTTAAAAAATTTAAACACAGCACAAACACGGCGCAAATTCATTGCAAACTTCGGCGAGTTCGTTCAAACTTAAACATATTTTACAAAAAAGAAAAAACTACCGCGGGCTACCCCCGCCGTCTCCCTCGCCGCCCGCTTCGCCGCTCGCCTCGCCGCCCCGCCGACGCGGTTCTACATGCCGAGGAGGCTGTAGAACCGCGTGTAGTCACCGCCGTCGTCGTCATCGTCGTCGTCGTCGCCGCCCCCGCCTGCGCCTCCGCCGTCCCTACTGCATCCCTCCCCCGGTTGGCGCGGCGGGTTGGAAGGTCCGGGGGCGTCGTCGTCGTCGCTGTCGAGTGTTGGAAATATGCCCTAGAGACAATAATAAATTAGTTATTATTATATTTCCTTGTTCATGATAATCGTTTATTATCCATGCTATAATTGTATTGATAGGAAACTCAGATACATGTGTGGGTACATAGACAACACCAAGTCCCTAGTAAGCCTCTAGTTGACTAGCTCGTTGATCAACAGATGGTTACGGTTTCCTGACCATGGACATTAGATGTCGTTGATAACGGGATCACATCATTAGCAGAATGATGTGATGGACAAGACCCAATCCTAAGCTTAGCACAAAGATCGTAGTTCGTATGCTAAAGCTTTTCTAATGTCAAGTATCATTTCCTTAGACCATGAGATTGTGCAACTCCCGGATACCATAGGAATGCTTTGGGTGTACCAAACGTCACAACGTAACTGGGTGGCTATAAAGGTGCACTACAGGTATCTCCGAAAGTGTCTGTTGGGTTGGCACGAATTGAGATTGGGATTTGTCACTCCGTGTAAACGGAGAGGTATCTCTGGGCCCACTCGGTAGGACATCATCATAATGTGCACAATGTGACCAAGGGGTTGATCACGGGATGATGTGTTATGGAACGAGTAAAGAGACTTGCCGGTAATGAGATTGAACAAGGTATCGGTATACCGACGATCGAACGGGCAAGTACAATATCGCTAGACAAAGGGATTTGTATACGGGATCGATTGAGTCCTTGACATCATGGTTCATCCGATGAGATCATTGTGGAACATGTGGGAGCCAACATGGGTATCCTGATCCCGCTGTTGGTTATTGACCGGAGAACGTCTCGGTCATGTCTAGATGTCTCCCGAACCCGTAGGGTCTACACACTTAAGGTTCGATGACGCTAGGGTTATAAAGGAAGTTTGTATGTGGTTACCGAATGTTGTTCGGAGTCCCGGATGAGATCCCGGACGTCACGAGGAGTTCCGGAATGGTCCGGAGGTAAAGATTTATATATGGGAAGTCCTATTTTGGCCACCGGAAAATGTTCGGGATTTTTCGGTATTGTATCGGGAAGGTTCTAGAAGGTTCCGGAGTGGGGCCCACCTGCATGGGGGACCCACATGAACGTGGGTAGTTGGGGTCAAGACCCCACACCCCTGGTCAAGGTGCACCAAGATCCCCCCTTAGAAGGAATAAGATCATATAAGATCGAGATCCCTAAAAAAGGGGGATAATAATCGGTGGGGAAGGAAATGATGGGATTTCTTTCCTCCCACCTTTGGCAACGCCCCAATGGACTTGGAGGGCAAGAAACCAGCCCCCTCCACCCCTATATATAGTGGGAAGGCGCATGGGAGCTACACGCTTCCCCTGGCGCAGCCCTCCCCCTCTCCCAAGTACTCCTCCTCTCTCGCGGTGCTTGGCGAACCCCTGCAGGATTGCCACGCTCCTCCATCACCACCACGCCGTTGTGCTGCTGCTGGACGGAGTCTTCCCCAACCTCTCCCTCTCGCCTTGCTGGATCAAGGCATGGGAGACGTCACCGGGCTGTACGTGTGTTGAACACGGAGGTGCCGTCTGTTCGACACTAGGATCTCCAGTGATTTGGATCACGACGAGTACGACTCCTTCAACCTCGTTCTCTTGAACGCTTCCGCTTAGCGATCTACAAGGGTATGTAGATGCACTCTCCTTCCCCTCGTTGCTGGTTTCTCCATAGATAGATCTTGGTGACACGTAGGAAAATTTTGAATTTCTGCTACGTTCCCCAACAGTGGCATCATGAGCTAGGTCTATGCGTACTTTCTATGCACGAGTAGAACACAAAGTAGTTGTGGGCGTTGATTTTGTTCAATATGCTTACCTTTACTAGTCCAATCTTGATTTGGCGGCATTGTGGGATGAAGCGGCCCGGACCGACCTTACACGTACACTTACGTGAGACAGGTTCCACCGATTGACATGCATTTGGTGCATAAGGTGGCTAGCGGGTGCCAGTCTCTCCCACTTTAGTTGGAACAGATTCGATGAAAAGGGTCCTTATGAAGGGTAAATAGCAATTGGCATATCACGTTGTGGTCTTGCGTAGGTAAGAAACGTTCTTGCTAGAAACCCATAGCAGCCACGTAAAACATGCAAACAACAATTAGAGGACGTCTAACTTGTTTTTGTAGGGTATGCTATGTGATGTGATATGGCCAAGAAGAATGTGATGAATGATATGTGATGTATGAGATTGATCATGTTCTTTTAATAGGAATCACGACTTGCATGTCGATGAGTATGACAACCGGCAGGAGCCATAGGAGTTGTCTTTATTTATTGTATGACCTGCGTGTCATTTAACAACGCCATGTAATTACTTTACTTTATTGCTAACCGGTAGCCATAGTAGTAGAAGTAATCAGTTGGCGAGACAACTTCATGGAGACACGATGATGAAGATCATGATGATGGAGATCATGGTGTCATGCCGGTGACGATGATGATCATGGAGCCCCGAAGATGGAGATCAAAAGGAGCAAAATGATATTGGCCATATCATGTCACTTTTTGATTGCATGTGATGTTTATCATGTTTATGCATCTTATTTGCTTAGAACGACGGTAGTAAATAAGATGATCCCTCATTAATAATTTCAAGAAAGTGTTCTCCCCTAATTGTGCGCCGTTGCTAAAGTTTGTCGTTTCGAAGCACCACGTGATGATCGGGTGTGATAGATTCTTACGTTCACATACAACGGGTGTAAGACAGTTTTACACATGCAAAAACACTTAGGGTTAACTTGACGAGCCTAGCATGTACAGACATGGCCTCGGAACACAGAGACCGAAAGGTCGAGCATGAGTCATATAGTAGATACGATCAACATGAAGATGTTCACCGATGATGACTAGTCCGTCTCACGTGATGATCGGACACGGCCTAGTTGACTCGGATCATGTAATCACTTAGATGACTAGAGGGATGTCTATCTGAGTGGGAGTTCATAAGATGAACTTAATTATCCTGAACATAGTCAAAAGATCTTTGCAAATTATGTCGTAAGCTCGCGCTTTAGTTCCACTGTTTAGATATGTTCCTAGAGAAAATATAGTTGAAAGTTGACAGTAGAGATTATGCGGATAATAGAAAGCTTATGTCCTTAATGCACCGCTCAGTGTGCTAAACCCCAAACGTCGTCTGTGGATGTTGCGAACATCGGACATACACGTTTTGATAACTACGTGATAGTTCAGTTAAACGGTTTAGAGTTGAGGCACCAAAGATGTTTTCAAAACGTCGCGAAACATATGAGATGTTTCGAGGGCTGAAATTGGGATTTCAGGCTCGTGCCCACGTCAAGAGGTATAAGACCTCCGACTATTTTCTTAGCCTGCAAACTAAGGGAGAAAAGCTTAATCGTTGAGCTTGTGCTCAGATTGTCTGAGTGTAACAATCACTTGAATCGAGTGGGAGTTGATCTTCCAGATGAGATAGTGATGTTTCTCCGAAGTCATTGTCACCAGGCTGCTAGAGCTTCGTGATGAACTATAACATATCAGGGATAGATATGATGATCCTTGAGGTATTCGCGATGTTTGACACCACGAAAGTAGAAATCAAGAAGGAGCATCAATTGTTGATGGTTGGTGAAACCACTAGTTTCAAGAAGGGCAAGGGCAAGAAGGGATACTCCATGAAACGGCAAATCAGCTGCTGCTCTAGTGAAGAAACCCAAGGTTGAACCCAAACCCGAGACTAAGTGCTTCTGTAATAAGGGGAACAATCACTGGAGCAGAATTACCCTAGATACTTGGTAGATGAGAAGGCTGGCAAGGTCGATAGAAGTATATTGGATATACATTATGTTAATGTGTACTTTACTAGTACTCCTAGTAGCACCAGGGTATTAGATACCGGTTCAGTTGCTAAGTGTTAGTAACTCGAAATAAAAGGCTACGGAATAAACAGAGACTAGCTAAAGGTGAGCTGGCGATATGTGTTGGAAGTGTTTCCAAGTTTGATGTGATCAAACATCGCATACTCCCTCTACCATCAAGATTAGTATTAAACCTGAATAATTGTCATTTGGTGTTTGCATTGAGCATAGACATGATTGGATTATGTCTATCGCAATACAGTTATTCATTTAAGGAGAATAATGGTAACTCTATTTATTTGAATGATACCTTCAATGGTCTTGCACCTAAAGGAATGGTTTATTGAATCTCGATCGTAGCGATACACATTTTCATGCCAAAAGATATAAGATAGTAATGATAGTACCACTCACTTGTGGCACTGCCATGTAAGTCATATTGGTATGAAACGCATGAAGAAGCTCCATGTTGATGGATCTTTGGACTCACTCGTTTTTGAAAAGATTGAGACATGTGAACCATGTCTATTGGTATATACGCATAAAGAAACTCCATGCAGATGGATCGTTTGGACTCACTTGATTTTGAATCACTTGAGATATGCAAATCATACCACATGGGCAAGATGACTGAAAAGCCTCGTTTTCAGTAAGATGGAACAAAATAGCAACTTGTTGGAAGTAACACATCTTGATGTGTGCAGTCCAATGAGTGCTGAGGCATGCAGTGGATATCTTATGTTCTTACTTCACGGATAATTTGAGTAGATACTGAGTATATTTACTTGATGAAATGCAAGTCTGAATTATTGAATGGTTCAAGTAATTTCAGAGTGAAGTTGAAGATCGTCGTGACAAGAGGATAAAATGTCTATGATATGATCATAGAGATGAGTATCTGAGTTACGAGTTTGGTATGCAATTGAGACATTGTGGAAATTGTTTCACAATTAATACCGCCTGGAACACCATAGTGTGAGGGTGTGTCCGAACATCATAGTTGCACCCTATTGGATATGGTGCGTACCATGATGTCTCTTATCAAATTACCACTATCGTTCATGGGTTAGGCATTAGAGACAACCACATTCATTTTAAATAGGGCACCATGTAATTCCGTTAAGATGACACCGTATGAACTATGGTTTAGAGAAACCTAAGCTGTCATTTCTTAAAGGTTTGGGGCTGCGACGCTTATGTGAAAAAGTTTCAGGTTGATAAGCTCGAACCCAAAGCGGATAAAATGCATCTTCATAGGACACCCAAAACAGTTGGGTATACCTCCTAATTCAGATCCGAAAGCAATAGGGATTGTTTCTTGAATCGGGTCCTTTCTCGAGGAAAAGTTTGTCTCGAAAAGTTGAGTGGGAGGATGGTGGAGACTTGATATGGTTATTGAACCGTCACTACAACTAGTGTGTAGCAGGGCACAGGAAGTTGTTCCTGTGGCGCCTACACCAATTGAAGTAGAAGCCTATGATAGTGATCATGAAGTTTCGGATCAAGTCACTACTGTACCTTGTAGGGTGACAAGGATGCGTACTACTTCAGAGTGGTACAGTAATCCTGTCTTGAAGGTCATGTTGCTAGACAACAATGAACCTACAAACTATGGAGAAGCGATGGTGGGCCCATATTCTGAAAAATGGTTAGAAGCCATGAAATCCGAGATAGGATCCATGTATCAGAACAAAGCATGAACTTTGGTGGACTTGCCTGATGATCGGCAAGCCATTGAGATAAATGGATCTTTAAGAAGTAGACGGGCATGGACGGTAATGTCATCGTCCATGAAGCTCGACTTGTGGCGAAGAATTCTTCACAAGTTCAAGGAGTTGACTACGATGAGATTTTCTCATCCGTAGCAATGCTTAAGTCCGTCGGAATCATGTTAGCATTAGCTGCATTTATGAAATCGGGCAGATGGATGTCAAAACGAGTTTCCTTACCAGTTTTCGTAAAGGAAAGGTTGTATGTGATACAACCAGAAAGGTTTTGTCGATCCTAAGGATGCTAAAAGGTATGCTAGCTCTAGTGATCCTTCCATGGACTGGAGTAAGCATCTCGGAGTTGGAATGTACGCTTTGATGAGATGATCAAAGATTTTGGGTTTATACAAAGTTTATGATAAACTTGTATTTCCAAAGAAGTGAGTGGGAGCACTATAGAATTTCTAATGAGTATATGTTATTGACATTTTGGTTGATCAGAAATGATGTAGAATTTCTAGAAAGCATATAGGGTTATTTGAAAAGTGTTTTTCAATGGAAAACCTGGATTAAGCTACTTGAACATTGAGCATCAAGATCTATAATGACAGATCAAAAACGCTTAATGGTACTTTCAAAATGAGCACATACCTTGACATGATCTTGAAGGTGTTCAAGATGGATCAGTCAAAGAAGGAGTTCTTGCCTGAGTTGTAAGGTATGAAGTTAAGACTTAAAGCTCGACCACAGCAGAAAAGAGAGAAAGGACGAAGGTCGTCCCCTATGCTTTAGACGTAGGCTCTACAGTATGCTATGCTGTGTACCGCACCGGAAGTGTCCCTTGCCATGAGTCAGTCAAGGGGTACCAGAATGATCCAGGAATTGATCATTGGACAGCGGTCAAAAATTGTCCTTGGAGTAAATAAGGACATGTTTCTCGATTATGGAGGTGATAAAGAGTTCGGCGTAAAGGGTTACGTCGATGCAAGATTTAACACCTATCTGAGTGACTCTGAGTAGCAAACCGGGTACGTATAGTGGAGCGACCATTTGGAATAGCTCCAAGTGGAGCGTGGAAGCAGCATTTACAGAATGACCTAGAGATTTGCTAAGTACAGACCCGTTGACTAAAACCTCTCTCACAAGCAAAACATGATCAAACCCCAGAACTCATTGAGTCTTAATCACATGATGATGTGAACTAGTTTAATGACACTAGTAAACTCTTTGGATGTTGGTCACATGGCGATGTGACGTGTGAATGTTAGTCACATGACAATGTGAACTAGATTATTGACTCTAGTGGAAGTGGGAGACTGTTGGAAATATGCCCTAGAGACAATAATAAATTAGTTATTATTATATTTCCTTGTTCATGATAATCGTTTATTATCCATGCTATAATTGTATTGATAGGAAACTCAGATACATGTGTGGGTACATAGACAACACCAAGTCCCTAGTAAGCCTCTAGTTGACTAGCTCGTTGATCAACAGATGGTTACGGTTTCCTGACCATGGACATTAGATGTCGTTGATAACGGGATCACATCATTAGCAGAATGATGTGATGGACAAGACCCAATCCTAAGCTTAGCACAAAGATCGTAGTTCGTATGCTAAAGCTTTTCTAATGTCAAGTATCATTTCCTTAGACCATGAGATTGTGCAACTCCCGGATACCATAGGAATGCTTTGGGTGTACCAAACGTCACAACGTAATTGGGTGGCTATAAAGGTGCACTACAGGTATCTCCGAAAGTGTCTGTTGGGTTGGCACGAATTGAGACTGGGATTTGTCACTCCGTGTAAACGGAGAGGTATCTCTGGGCCCACTCGGTAGGACATCATCATAATGTGCACAATGTGACCAAGGGGTTGATCACGGGATGATGTGTTATGGAACGAGTAAAGAGACTTGCCGGTAATGAGATTGAACAAGGTATCGGTATACCGACGATCGAATCTCGGGCAAGTACAATATCGCTAGACAAAGGGAATTGTATACGGGATCGATTGAGTCCTTGACATCATGGTTCATCCGATGAGATCATTGTGGAACATGTGGGAGCCAACATGGGTATCCTGATCCCTCTGTTGGTTATTGACCGGAGAACGTCTCGGTCATGTCTACATGTCTCCCGAACCCGTAGGGTCTACACACTTAAGGTTCGATGACGCTAGGGTTATAAAGGAAGTTTGTATGTGGTTACCGAATGTTGTTCGGAGTCCCGGATGAGATCCCGGACGTCACGAGGAGTTCCGGAATGGTCCGGAGGTAAAGATTTATATATGGGAAGTCCTATTTTGGCCACCGGAAAATGTTCGGGATTTTTCGGTATTGTACCGGGAAGGTTCTAGAAGGTTCCGGAGTGGGGCCCACCTGCATGGGGGACCCACATGAACGTGGGTAGTTGGGGTCAAGGCCCCACACCCCTGGTCAAGGCGCACCAAGATCCCCCCTTAGAAGGAATAAGATCATATCCCGAAGGGATAAGATCGAGATCCCTAAAAAAGGGGGATAACAATCGGTCGGGAAGGAAATGATGGGATTTCTTTCCTCCACCTTTGGCAACGCCCCAATGGACTTGGAGGGCAAGAAACCAGCCCCCTCCACCCCTATATATAGTGGGAAGGCGCATGGGAGCTACACGCTTCCCCTGGCGCAGCCCTCCCCCTCTCCCAAATACTCCTCCTCTCCCGCGGTGCTTGGCGAACCCCTGCAGGATTGCCACGCTCCTCCATCACCACCACGCCGTTGTGCTGCTGCTGGACGGAGTCTTCCCCAACCTCTCCCTCTCACCTTGCTGGATCAAGGCATGGGAGACGTCACCGGGCTGTACGTGTGTTGAACACGGAGGTGCCGTCCGTTCGACACTAGGATCTCCAGTGATTTGGATCACGACGAGTACGACTCCTTCAACCTCGTTCTCTTGAACGCTTCCGCTTAGCAATCTACAAGGGTATGTAGATGCACTCTCCTTCCCCTCGTTGCTGGTTTCTCCATAGATAGATCTTGATGACACGTAGGAAAATTTTGAATTTCTGCTACGTTCCCCAACATCGAGGACCACGACGCCGTGCTCGTCCTCGCGCCCTCGTTTGCGGGCGGCGATCTCCTCCAGGGCCCGGCGCTGCCGGACCGTCTTGTCGCGGAGGTAGTCGTCCCGCGCCCACTGCATGGCGTCCTCGTCGGAGAAGCCGTACCGGGCTATCTCCTCGTACTCCGTGGGGAGGCCGAGCTCCGGCTTGGGCTCGACGAGGACGAAGCGGCCGGTGGGTGGAGAGGCGTTGGCGCCGATGTGGATGCCGGAGCTGCGGGTGCGCGCGGCGACCGGTGTGCCCTCGGGCTCCGGCTTGACGAGGCGGAGGCAGGGCGAGCCGCCGGACGAGGAGGAGGACCCCCCGGTCTCCATGCGCATCGGGGTCTAGGAGCTTCCCCGACGACGTGAGAAGGAAGGGGGGCGGGGTACTCGAGGTGCGGCGTGTTGCCGCCCTCGATGTACTCGAGGACGGCCTCCAACGTGCGCCCGGGCAATGCCCCACCACCGACGCCGGCCGACGGAGTCGAGCCTGCCGGAGGGCACGACGCCGTTGGTTGCCTTGAGCTGCTGGGCGTGACGGCCGCGGAAGTAAGGGTCCCAGAGCGGGCTGTCGGGGACATACCGTGGCCTCTCCCTCGCCGCACGCGGCAGGTTCGAGCGGATGCGTGCGATCTCCGCACGCCGCGCTGCGCCGGTGGGTATCGGGGGCACCGGCACGCCTCCCGCGCTGATCCTCCACGCCCCGGGCACCCGCATGTCCGGCGGGACCGGGTACTCGGCCTCGTAAAGGAGGCGAGCCTCGTCTTCATGAAGATGACGGCGGCCGAAGCCGTTCGCCGCCGCGCCGTCGCCTGGGAAGCGCTCCGCCATGGGTGTGAACTGGAGACGGCGAAAGAGAGGAGAGGAGAGGCAGGAACGACGACGGCCGGAGAGTGTGAGTCACCGAGTGCGTCGGGGCACGTCATTTATAGGCCGAGGCACCGCCCACACGCGTGGCACCGTGTGTACGCGTGGCGGGCGAGGGAGGGCGAGGGGACGCGCGTCGTCCGGTCTTCACTGCGCCGCCCGTGAGGCATCAATGGCGCTGGCTGACCGGCAAGGCAGCGCGCGGCAGCTTTGGCATTGATTCGCCGCGGGAAACGAGGCGATGAGGACGACGAAGGGCCAAGAAGAGAGCCGTGTCGCTGACGTGGCGGGCCCGCGGCTTCTTCGCGCCAAAAAAGTTTGTCCGGCGCCCCCCAGCGCGCCGGGTTCGGGCTGGGTCCGCCGGCGCCGTTTTCGGCCCAAGCCGGCAAAAATCGGGCTGCTGGGGGCGCGACTGGGCCGTTTTTTCGGCGCCGGCGCGAAAAAAATGCCTGGGGAGGTCTTCTTGGGGGCGCGGCTGGAGATGCCCTTAGAGCCCAATCCACGAGCGCAACATCGCCGGCGCAGGGCAAAGAGATTCGGACACCGATGCTCCCCGATGTAAACTTGAGAGTGGGGAGTGAGCATGAACGATGTACAGCAGTCAAAACAAGAACAGATAGTGTCTAAGGGCATCTCCAGCCGCGCCCCCAAGAAGGCCTCCCCAGGCATTTTTTTCGCACCGGCGCCGAAAAAACGGCCCAGTCGCGCCCCCAGGAGCCCAATTTTCGCCGGCTTGGACCGAAAACAGCGCCGGCGGACCCAGCCCGAACCCGGCCCGCTGGGGGGGCGCTCAGGGGCGCCGGGCGAACGTTTTTGGCGCGAAGAAACCGCGGGCCTGACGCGTCAGCGACACGGCTTTCTTCTCGGCCCTTCGTCGTCCTCACCGCCTCGTTTGCCGCGGCGAATCAATGCCAAAGTTGCCGCGCTGCCGCGCCGGTCAGCCTGCGCCATTGATGCCTCACGGGCAGCGCAGTGAAGGCCGGACGACGCGCGTCCCTCGCCCTCGCCTCGCCCGCCACGCGTACGCAAGGTGCCACGCGTGTGGGCGGCGCCTCGGCCTATATATGCCGCCCCGGCGCACTCGGCGTCTCACACTTCCTCGCCCGCCGTCGTTCCTCCCTTTCCTCTCCTCCCTTTCGCCGTCTCTAGTTCAAAACCAATGGCCGATCGCTTCCCAGGCGACGGCGCGGCGGCGAACGGCTTCGGCCGCCGCCATCTTCATGAAGACGAGGCTCGCCTCCTTTACGAGGCCGAGTACCCGGTCCCGCCGGACATGCGGGTGCCCGGGGCGTGGAGGATTAGCGCGGGCGGCGTGCCGGTGCCCCCGATACCCACCGGCGCGGCACGGCGTGCGGAGATCGCACGCATCCGCTCGAACCTGCCGCGTGCGGCGAGGGAGGGGCCAAGGTACGCCCCGACAGCCCGCTCTGGGAACCGTACTTCCGCCGCCGTCACGCCCAACAGCTCGAGGCCACCAACGGCGTCGTGCCCTCCGGCAGGCTCAACTCCGCCGGCCGGCGTCGGTGGTGGGGCGTGCGAGGGCGCACGTTGGAGAACGTCCTCGAGTACATCGAGGGCGGCAACACGCCGCGCCTCGACTACCCCGCTCCCCCTTCCTTCTCACGCCGCCGGGGAAGCTCCTGGACCCCGAGGCGCATGGAAACCGGGGGGTCCTCCTCCTCGTCCGGCGGCTCGCCCTGCCTCCGCCCCGTCAAGCCGGAGCCTCAGGACACGCCGGTCGCCGCGCGCACCCGCAGCTCCGGCGTCCGTATCGGCGCCAACGCGTCGCCACCCACCGGCCGTTTCGTCCTCGTCGAGCCCAAGCCGGAGCCCGGCCTCCCCGCGGAGTACGAGGAGATAGCCCGGCGCGGCTTCTCCGACGAGGACGCCATGCAGTGGGCGCGGGACGACTACCTTCGCGGCGAGACGGTCCGGCAGTGCCGGGGCCTGGAGGAGATCGCCGCCCGCAAGTGTGGGCGTGAGGACGAGCACGACGTCGTGATCCTCGACAGCGACGACGACGACGCCCCCGGACCTTCCAACCCGCCGCGCCAACCGGGGGAGGGGTGCAGCAGGGACGGCAGAGGTTTAGGCGGGGGCGGCGGCGGCGACGACGACGACGACATGCGGTTCTACAGCCTCCTCGGCATGTAGAACCGCGTGGGCGGGCGGCGAGGCGGGCGGAGAGGGAGACGGCGGGGGTAGCCGCTGTAGTTTTTTTTTGTAAAATATGTTTAAGTTTGAACGAACTCGCCGTGTTTGCATTAAATTTGAGTCGTTTTGCGCCGTGTTTGCCTTTTTTGCTCGAACCGTGGGTGCTGCGACTAGGGGGCATCACGTCCCCAGTGCGCGGTTTAGCGCCGGTGCGCCCTCAGGGGCGATTTTTTGCCCCTCCTGAAAGGCCAACGGCTGAAGATGCCCTAAGAACCACTGAAGTGGCGCCTTCTCATCTTGTCACCCATCCCAAGTGGGTAGCAAATGTAGGTCTCGTGGACGGCGAACAGTGCGGGTTGGTTGGGCGGGCGCTTGTGAAAATTCCTTTTGCATGCCTGACTCGGCGCAGAGTTCCACAGTGCGCGCCTCTGGTTGGTCTTTTTCTGAGCCTGGGTTATGAGAGAAGTTACTGTGGGTTTTTACATGGTAATGCTGAGAGGAAGTACATCACGTACCGGCAAACACTGCGTCGGATGCGGCTTGATTGCAGTCTGCTACACTCAGCATTCAATATCGATCGTTTCCAGTCTGAAAAGTTGTTGGTGCAGCAAGGATCAACGAGACCACCATAGACCACCATTGACGCCAGTTAACTAATCAGTCCATGCTACTCCCTCCGTAAACTAATATAAAAACGCTTAGATCACTACTTATATTAATTTACAGAGGGAATAATTAGTATTGATGATGGTGCAACTAATATCTGCCTGGCTTCATCCTTGGGTTTCCCATGCCTTGTATATTGTCAGATTAACAAGATACTCTACAACGACGGAGGGCGTAGAAAACTGAAACGAGAGCATAAATAGTGACAGGAATGAAAAAAAAACAATTTTTCCTTTTTTTCAATAAAAAAAAAACAATTTTTCCTCACTAGTCACTATTGCAAATGTCTAGGTTTCGACAGTCGATTTTATGACGGAATTTGTGGCTTCTACTTATATGTCAAAATTCTCAAGATTCGACAAGCAGCTTGCGCACTCAAGGTGGTTTTAACGATGACGTGGCAGTGATTTGGCAGGTGTTCCAGCTCAGCCATCATAGAAGATTTGAAAATCAATCAGGAAAATGAGTCGAAAGAAAACATAAAAATTGGGAGAAGTAAGGTAAAGTCGGCTAATCTGAAAAAAGGTTCATAAATAAATCTGGAAATTTTAGACAAATATGAAAATTGAAAACTTATGTAAAGTAGATCCTTTGAAATGATAATGATAGATAAGTTTGTATTCCCCTCCACAACTCTTTCCCAATTTCGGATTACTCCCCTCTACCTCAAAACTGACCAAAATACCCCTCAACGCTCAATATCGACAATACTACCCCACCCATAGTGGCTGCCACACGGGCAATACCAGGTCATTTTCTCTGTCCTGAGAGTCTGCAGTGGTGGCGACTCAGATTTGTGCAAACGCAGCGGTGGCGGCGGCAGATCTGGCAATAGGAGCTGCTGCTGCTCTTCCATTTGGCCACCGTCTGATTGTCCTTGGCTCAACCATGCCCCCCTTCCGCCGTCCTCATCTCCGATGTCGGTAAGCAACACCGCCTGCCCCCTATGTTAGGTTCGTTGTTAGGATGTTAGGCAAGGTGTAGGATCGATTTTCCCATTGCTCAACGCACCCTCGATGTGGACTAGGTTATGGACGCATGGATGCGGCTGGTACTTCAGGCCGGAGCACTGATAGCTGTGATTCAGACATGGGTGATGTTCATGCACAAGAGAGTTGTTCGCCGTGCTGAGAGACCTATCATCAGATATGGTCCAATGCTTATGCAGGAGCAGGAGAGGATCGCCAATCTGAACTACATATACAACTGCAACGACACAGAGGCTCTATGGATACTTAGAATGAAAAGAACATCATTTGCCAGACTTGTTCAGACCTTCAGGTCCAGGGGGCTGCTAGAAGATAGCATCCACACCAGTGTGGATGAGCAAGTGGCCATGTTCCTTCATATTGTTGGCCATAACCAGAGGTTCAGGGTTATCCACAACACGTTCAGGAGGTCAATGGAGACCATCTCAAGGTACTTCAAGGAGAGATGATCAAGTCACCATCTAGCCGGACTCCTACCAAGATTCGCACAAGCCCACGATGGTATCCATACTTCAAGGTGAGCATTGGAATATGTAGTTCATTGCTTGATATGCTTGGATAGTTCAAGGTGAGCACTAACACAATCTTGTATTGATATTTCAGGATTGCATTGGGGGCAATAGATGGTAGTCATGTCACTGCCAGAGGGTCGAGGTCACAAGCTGCAACAATCAGGGGGAGGAAGCACTACACAAGCCAGAATTTGCTTGCTGGTGTTGACTTTGATCTGAAGTTCACCTATGTGCTGGCTGGCTCAGAAGGGTCAGCATATGATGCTAACATACTGAGTGACAGCATTAGTCGGCCTGATGGCATCAACATACCTGATGGGAAGTTCTACCTAGGAGATGCTGGCTATGCATGTCGCCCAGGTGTTCTTCCACCCTTCAGAAAAACCAGGTACCATCTAAACGAGTTCTCTGGTAGGAACTACCCTAGGACTTTACAGGAGTTGTTCAATTTCAGACACTCCAGCCTTAGAGTAATGGTTGAGAGGGCATTTGGAGCTCTCAAGAACAGGTTCAAGATCCTAGGTCAGGAGCCATTCCACCCTTACCCTACCCAGGTTAAGCTTGTTCTTGCATGTTGCATTCTACATAACTGGATCCTGCAATGAGCTGTTGATGAACTAGTGCCTGAGGAGGAAGAGGTGACGCCTGACGATCTTGACCTCGGTGGCCATGGTGTTGAGGCATTTGACAACGAAGCCTAGAAGAACAAAAGGCTGGAGTGGGCACAAGCAATGTGGGATAATAGAGGCCAGACAAGGATCTGAAGAAGAAGAGCAAGAGCAGCAGCAGAGGAGGAGGGAGCAGCAGCAGTAGAGGAGGAAGACGAAGAGCAAGAGCAACATCAGAAGAGGAAGCAGCAGCAACAGAAGAGAAAGAGGAGTTGATGAACTTCCCTCATTCAACCATTTGGCTCTTAATAATGTGTACCGCCATTTGATAGTAGCTAGGATGGACCGTAATTTGTTTCGTAGCTAGGAGTGAAACTAGTTAATCGTGTGTGGTAAGGTCACCACTAGTGAGAAGTAGTGACAACCTAATGCAGGTTGCAACCAAAAAACTAGTCCTGTGTGAGCCTAATGCGATGCAGCCAACCAAACGCCGGGTCAAAATTAGTTCCCTCATGCAGCTAACCTATATGCGGGCAACCAAACTATGTGCAGATAGTGGTTTATAGGCTGTTTTTGTTCAGCCAGGCCCGATTGAGAATTGTATGCAAACACGCCAAAATTGGTGCGGGCAACCAAACACATCCTAAGTTTTATTTTCTGTAGAGTAAACTGGTAAAAATTGAGTTCATTTTGACAAACACTTTATGATAAACCACTTATTAAGGATTTCAACAAAACTCTGGTCAAACGTTTCAAAGTTTCTAGAAAACACCCTTTGAAATATTCACAATTCACTTAGTAAATGGTAAAAAATGACCTCATTTTGACAAGCAATTTTGGATAAACACCATGATTACTTTCTACCCCAAATTAAGCCTATTTATACAACTTGGGATGGTGATAAGGACTTTTCCAAGGATATAGAAGATGATGTGTTAGTGACATTGTTGCCCAGACGTATACAAAAACCTTCTAAACTTGAGGGATGGGACAATATGAACAATATGTTCAAGGGTTTAGTTGTTGAGGAGGATAATCTGTTTATCTCAATACAAAATTACAATACCATAAGGAAAATTCATAAAAGTAGAGTACATCTAGTAAGTTTTCATTTAAAATTATGACAATTACCAATGTTTTAATATGGTTAAAGGGGAACATGAATTTTTGGACATGTCTTGTGCCGTTACCCCAAGAAACTATTTGCTTTTCCATCCGGACATTTGTTTGCATGGTTGTGTGAACCTTAGTTATTGTTTCATCTATAAAGCATGTTGAAAGCCTATGTTTTCCTTCTCCAAATTTTTCTTTTATTTTCTTTCGTTCAATTATCCCAATTTTCAAATTATCATGTTGACCGGTCATTGTGAAAACAACTTTCAGTAAAACAAGATACCAAATCGATCCGTTTCCGACACTTAAAGGACCAAACATATATGATATATATTCGACAAATTAAAATTAATTTTTTCCTACAAATAAAAAGGTCTTTGTAGTTCATTTTTAAATGACATCTACAGGTTTCAGCCCATACATAAGAGCATCTATAATCGACCCCTCAAACGTCCAATCGGACAGCCCCTTCACTATCCGCACAGGAGAGAGTAGAAAAAGGTTACTCAACCGGACCACCACTTTGTGGTCATATGACCGGTTGTCCACAAATCCCCATATCCACACCAAATATGGGGAGAATATAGAGATGTCCGGGCAGCCCTCCACGTATAGGATGTTGCCCATCCAAGACTACCTTTTCTCTTTGTTTATTCATTCTTTTCTCTCTCTTTCTTCATCTCCATCAATCACATGCATTTGACTGGACAATTTAGGGAGGATGTAGGGGACATGGTTGCAAGCATGCACAAATTGAGGCTTAATATGGACATGCCTGGTCATTGACTGGGCACGTCCCAGATGTATAGGGACTTAAATTAGCTCATTAAGGTTGCAGATGCTCTAAATTGTTTACGAAGCCCCTTGAATAAGTGGGACATAACCCCCAAGATTACTATATAAATTCCTTGTGATATTTTTATACTTTCTCAGAAATAAACACCTTAGTAGTTTTTTCCTTCTAAAAAGAAGGTCAAAACCTTCAAGCCTCTACTTCGTTCGATGCAGCAAACATAATTTTATACAAACTTATTACGACAGTTTATATGGGGCGCAAGTAACCCCAACCCCAATAGAGATATAGGGTTCCCCCTAGCCGCCATCATCCTCCGCCGACTTGCCAGTGAGGGTGTGGGTGGAGGCTAGATGGGAGCCAGAGTTTCCCTTTCTTGGGGTATTAGGTTGGTCTCCATTCGGTGGTGGCGAGACGATGATGTCGTCGCCGACGTAGAATAAAGTATCTCTGCCTCGTCCCTGTTCTGGTGATGCTTCTTTGTATCATCGAAAGACATGTGGAAGATGATGTGGCCTTATATCTTGTTCTTCGGGTCCGGTGTTTTCTTCTGTAGGTTTGTCTCGGTCGCATTGTCCTACGGAGCACAATATGATTGTACGTTTTGGTCCTTTGCCTCTATTTTTGACGAACGAAGGTTGGCCAGACTCGGTCTCGTCGGGGAGTGTGTGAAGTTCGTGTTCGCCGACTCCATTTGGCCGGAGCTAGGGTGTCGGAGTAAATGACCACGGGTAGCCTAACCGGCTCCCTTTGGCCTTCAGAAAAACAACGGGCCGATCGGACCTTGAAGCACCTAAGACACGGGGCCGCCTTCCTCCGGCCGGCTGTTGCCTAGACCGGCTGGCTGAAGGCGGACCGGCCAAGAAACAACCCTTGGAGAGCGCCACGATCGGGCCGACTCCAAGAAGCCGGCCCATGAAGGACCGACTTCCCGAAGGCGTCCCATGAAGGGCCGACTCCCAGAGGCAAGCGGCCGAACGCCGCCTCCAAAGACCATCACCCATAATGGCGATGGGACAGGGCGTGGCTACAGCAAACTCTGCCACCCCCGAATCCCGGAGATTGCGTGGCTACAGTATGTCGTACGGGGCAGCCATCCCCCGTCCGGCGTGGCACTGTCTCCATGAGAGTCATGACGCCATCCACGACGAGACGCCAGTACGGCCCGCAGGCGGCGGGCCCCTTCGGTAAGAGAGACATCCGAAGGCGGCCCGGCCCCCTACAGCCGGCCCAAGGCCGGGCCGGCTTCCAATAGCCGGCTTACTCCCCCCTCGGGGCGCGCACATCATTAAGCGGATAAGACGCGGTAATGCTACAGTGGGAGCCCGCAAGGCGGCGGCACTGTAGCCATGCTTACCACGGCGGAGCCCTCGTCATCAGAGGCAAGGCAACAGTAACCAGCCCCCGACAAGACCCCCTGGCGGTGGGACCGGCCTGTCGACCAGCGAGCCGACAGTCGGCGGGACCTACCAGTCGGCGGGCCCCAGAAGCCGGCGGAGAAGGCGGCGGTCACAGACACTGACGGCCTGGGCCCGCGCCCAGGCCGGATTACCATTGTACCCCCCGGGGGGTAGGCCTATATAAACCCCCCGGGACACCCATGCAAAGGGTTGATCTCATATAGTTCTAGACACTGCCATAGGGAAAGAAGAGAGCTAACCTTGCCCTTCTTCCTCCTCCCACCGAACAGCTCAAGGAGCATCTTGTAGCCACTTGTTGATCTAGTGATCATGCGGAGACCCCGCAGAGCAGTAGTAGGGGTGTTATCTCTACGAAGAGCCCCGAAGCTTGGTAAGATTCGCCGGCGTGCATGTCTTTGCCTTATCCCGTTTCCAGGCACCGGCGACGTCTTACTGGCTTCCACAATGATAAGACATCCGTTGGCATATGTCACACCTACCACCCGACATTTGGCGCCCACCGTGGGGCAAGGTGCACCGTCGTCCGGAGACCTGCTCTGGACGGGAACGCTTTTCCTCCCCAGCGAGTGTAGCAAGCCCGGCACGCCCGATGGCGCTTGCCCCGACGTGCTGCAAAGCGTCGACGACGCCTGTGCGGCGAGCTGCCTCGCCGATCTTCTTGGCGAGGTTTGCATCTCCGATGAGCCCGCATCCGACGCGGGCACCGGCTGCCTCGAGAGCCGCCTCGTCAGCCTCCTCGACCAACTCCACGTCTCCGGCGAGCCTATCGCGGACTTGGAGTCGGTCGGCTCCACCGACCCGATGCTTGTCTACTCCGACATGGCATCGCTCGACGCCTTCCCCACCGACGTGATCGTCTTCAACGACCCTCTCCCGCGAGCTGACAGTGGTGACAGCACCGTCACCGAGGTGCTGGTCATCAGCCATGGAGCCGTTTTCGGCGCGAACACCCACGACGCCCTGCAAGCGGTGCTGCAGGACCTGTCCGTCCCCTTCCCGGCCGACGCTGATGCTGAGGCGCTGGAGGCTCGCCGCCTTTCCCTCGTCGCGGAGGGCCAGAAGATAAACACCATGAGACGCCTCACGGAGGCCCACCAGCGCGAGGTCGACCGAGCCGCCTTCAGCATGCCGCCTCCAGAAGGGCCAAGCTGAGTCGGCGCCGTTAAGCAACGCGGCGCGGCCATTGCCAGCATGTTGGGTGCAGACCGCCCGATCTACGCCACGCCCCTCGAGAATCTACGCGCCGCCCAGTCGATCGTTGACGAGCTCAACGGACTGGGGGCCGATGAGCTCCCCTACATGACCAGACGCATCCAGCAGCTAATCGGCGCGGCCGCAGCGCGGCACGAAGCCGGCATCTGAGCTGGAAGCCCCCCTCGCCGAGAACACGGCGCGATGTCGCGTACGCCGATTGCGGGAGGCTCCCGTGCGAGACAAGAGAAGGAGCCGGCTGCTAGCCGCAGCCGGACACGAATCACCATCGAGCGCGACACGGAGGGCCGTCCGCGAGGCGTGGAGAGACGGGGCGATCAGCCTCCTCCTCCTCCTCGCGGAGAAAGATATCCCACCCCGCCGCCTATCGAGCATCCGACTCTCAGCGGCCGACTCGGTCGCCGCGAAGGAGTCGGCGAGAACGAGGCCCGCCACCGGATCGACCGCCTCGCGCGATCCCTGGCCCTGGAAGAAGAAGATGATGTCGGCCCGCCTTGCTTCGGCCCCCGCATCTGCGACGAGCCCTTTCCCAAAGGGTTCTCGCTCCCAAGAGACACGCCCAAGTATAATGGCTCCGTGAAGCCGGAAGACTGGTTGATCGACTACTCCACTGTAGTTCGCATAGCAAACGGCAACCGGTGCGTTGCCGTGAAATATGTCCCCCTGATGCTCCAAGGCACGACACGTACCTGGCTCAACAGCCTCAAGCCATATAGCATCAACAGCTGGCTCGACTTCACGAAAGCCTTCATCCGCAACTTCACCAGCACTTACAAACGGGCTCCCAAGCCCCAACAGCTCTCCTTGTGCGTACAAGGACCCAACGAGTCGACTCGCGACTACCTCACGCGTTGGGCCGAGCTCCGAAACTCCTGCGAAGGGGTGCATGAGGTTCAAGCAATCGAGTACTTCACAGCCGGGTGCCGAGAGGGCACCCTCCTCAAGCACCATCTCCTCTGCGACGAGCCAACTACCCTTGACGAGCTGTTGATCATCGCAGACAAATACGCCACGGCCAACTCCTCCATGAAGACCGAGCTCCAAGTCGACGCCTCTGGGAAAGTGCTTGCACCGGCTCCCAAGACACCGACTGGAGAGTCCACCCGGCACCCGTACCAGAACGACAATAAGCGCAAAGCTCCAATGCCGCCTTCCACTAGTCGGCAGGTGGAAACGGTCGAAGAAGATCAGCCTGAGGGACGGCCGGCTCCCAAGAAGCAGAAGGGCGGCAGGCCGGCTTGGCAGCCGGCATTCTCCTACGAGCAGACCCTCGACGCCCCCTGCAAGTTCCAGCGGCGCGAAGCCGTCCAACCATACAACCCGGAAGTGCCACTGGCTCACTCGAATCTCCAAGGGCGAAGGGCTGTTGCCGCCTCCGCCAGCGGGCCAGCCGCCTCCTGCCCCCAGCAGCCGGCCGCTCGGCCCGCAGTCGGAGCCGACCACGACGAGTTCCCAGACGAGCATGCCGCCTACGTCGTCTTCACGAGCCAACCGGATGATCGGTGAAGCCGGCGCCGACAACACCAAGAAGTCAACGCGGTCGCCTCCAGTAACCCAGAGTTTATGCATTGGTCGGAGAAGCCCACCAGCTGGAGCCGGGACGACCACCCAGAGGTGATGCCATCCCCTGGCTCCTACGCCCATGTTCTGGATGCTACCCTGGCGACGGAGAGGCGCGCGGCTCGTTTCTCCCGCGTGCTGATAGACGGCGGGAGCAGTATCAACATACTGTACCGAGACACAATGGAGAAGCTCAACATCAAGCCGAAGCAACTCATGCTTAGCCGGATTGTGTTCCATGGTATCATACCCAGCATGTCCTGCTCACCAATCGGCAAGATCAAGATGGATGTCCTCTTTGGAGACAAGGATCATTTCCGCCGAGAGGCAATATGGTTCGAGGTGGTGGATTTGGAGAGCCCGTACCACGCACTGCTTGGCCGACCAGCGTTGGCCAAGTTTATGGCTGTGCCCCATTATGCCTACCTCAAGATGAAGATGCCGAGTTCCAAGGGCATTATCACCATAGCCGGAGACTACAAGAAGTCTTCTGAGTGTGCAGCAGCCAGTAGTCGGCTGGCCGAGTCCCTCATAATTGCCGACGAAAAGAAGATGCTGGACTGAGTTGTGGCCTTGGCTGGCAAGCAGCCGGCTTTGTCTCCTGACCCCAAAGAATGTGAAGCTCAAGGTTCTTTCCAGCCGGCCAAAGAAACAAAGAACATACCCCTGGACCCGGAGCACCCAGAGAGGCACGCTGTCAGAGGCGCAGGCCTTGACAGCAAATAGGAAGGCGAGCTCGTCGATTTCCTCCGTGAGAATCGGGACATCTTTGCATGGTCTCCCAAAGACATGCCGGGTGTCCCGACAGATTTCGCCGAGCATAAGCTACACGTCCGATCTGACGCAAACCGGTCAGGCAGCCCTTGCACCGCCTGTCAAAAGAGGAGAAGAGTAGTCGGAGAAGAGATAGCCCGGCTTCTGGCAGCCGGCTTCATTATGGAAGTGTTGTTTCCGGAATGGCTTGCCAACCCGGCCCTCGTGCTGAAGAAGAACAAGCAGTGGCGCATGTGTATCGATTACACCAGCCTCAACAAATCCTGCCCAAAAGATCCATTCGCCCTGCCAAGAATTGACCAAGTGATAGACTCCACAGCCGGATGCGAGCTGTTGAGTTTCTTGGACGCCTATTCCAGCTACCACCAGATAAAGTTGAACCCGGCTGATCGCCTGAAGACCGCCTTCATCACACTATTCGGAGCTTTCTGCTACCTGACTATGACATTCGGCTCGAGAAATGCCGGTGCCACCTTTCAGCGTTGCGTGCAGAAGTGCCTCCTCAAGCAACTCGGCAGAAATGCCCACGTCTATGTAGACGATGTTGTGGTGAAGACGGAGAAACGCGGCACCCTGCTGGAAGACCTCAAGGAGACCTTTGAGAACTTGCGCCGTTTTCAGATCAAGCTCAACCTGGAGAAATGTGTGTTCGGAGTTGAAAGTGCTAGTATCGACTAGAGGGGGGGGGGGTGAATAGGCGATTTTTATGTAAGTCTTCAAAACTTGGAAGTTACGAAGACAAACAACAGAAACAACCTAATTGATATGCAGTGGAAGATAAACTACCCTAAACAAGCCATAGTCAGGCATGTCATGATGTGAAAGGACAGGAACAATAGCAATTAGCTAGTAAGGATCAAGATGAAAGATAGTATGAAGCCAATCAACAATAGTAGTCAAGCAATGAAGTCAAACAGACAAACAGACAGGCAATGACTTCACGAAGACGAACTAAAGTAAAGTTGGGAAGGGATAGAACCAGTTGCTTGTTGAAGACACATGATATGTTGGACCAGTTCCAGTTGCTGTGACAACTGTACGTCTGGTTAGGGAGGCTGAGATTTAACTCAGAAGACCGTGTCTTCACCTTATTCCCCTTGAGCTGAGGACACCCAGTCCTCGCCCAATCACTCTGGTAAGTCTTCAAGGGAGACTTCCAAACCTTCACAGACTTCGTTCACCGGCAATCCACAATGACTCTTGGATGCTCAGAACGCGACGCCTAACTGGCTGGAGGATTCACAGTCCTCAAGTGTAATAAGTCTTCAGGTCACACAGACAGAAAGACTTCAGTGATGCCTAACACTCTTTGCTCTGGGTGTTTGGGCTTTGTCCTCGCTAGGATTTCTCTCTCTCAAATGCTTCGAGGTGGGTTGCTCTCAAACGACAAAAGTCGTGCACAAACTCTGAGCAGCCACCAATTTATGGTGTAGGGGGTGGGCTATTTATAGCCACTAGGCAACCCGACCTGATTTGTCCAAAATGACCCTGGGTCACTAAGGAACTGACACGTGTTCCAACGGTCAGATTTCAAACACACGCGGCAACTTTACTTGGGCTACAAGCAAAGCTGACTCATCTAGCTCTGGATAAGATTTGCTCTCATTGTCTTCGCTCGAAGACATAGGATTTGGGTTGAGCATCACTTCAGTCACTCTGACTTAGTTCACTTGGACCCCACTTAACAGTACGGTGGTTCCTATGACTCAACAAAGAAGAAAAGGAAACGACAAAACCACACAGTCTTCGCGCTCCAAAGTCTTCACGCAATGTCTTCTCATGTCATAGTCTTCAATATGAATATCTTCTCATACCACCATTGTCTTCAATGTCTTCATACATTTTTAGGGGTTGTCTCCGGTAGGTAAACCGAATCAATGAGGGACACTACCTGCGTTATCCTGCAATTCTCACAAACGCATTAGTCCCTCAACCAACTTTGTCGTCAATACTCCAAAACCAACTAGGGGTGGCACTAGATGCACTTACAATCTCCCCCTTTTTGGTGATTGATGACAAACTAGTTGAAGTTTTCAACGGGGATAAAGTATGTGAAATTGTAAGGATAGGGAATTGTCTTCATAAGTTGCAAGGGCTCCCCCTGAAGATGTGCATATAAGTAATTTGCTTTTGGATTGCAAATGCACATGGCAGGTTGTACTTGTGGAGATCCACTTCAACTTATGAAGATAATTCATCATGCATGAAATGATATAGCAAGTAATATGACATGCATAATGAAAAATGGACGTCTGCAGAATGATCTAAGTGCGGAAGTTATCATCGCACATGCGGAATTTATCATCGCAAAGCAAATAAGTAGCAGAAGTAGCAGACGACCATCAAGTTTAGGTGTTACAACTCAAAGAACCAAATGTTTCAAAATGCAAGTGTTGTAAGCACGCAGCAAAATATAGTGCAACCGCCCATATGAACCCGCTTGAAGACTATCAACTCATACGCTTCTCCCCCTTTTGTCAGTAATCACCAAAAAGGTTTGAAGACATAGAGCGTCTACTCGTCATGAGTAGGTGAAGCAGCAGGGTTGTCATCGTTGGTTGGCGGTGCAGACAAACTTGGTGCAGTGTCGATGCGCGCAGTAGTAGTTGGAGGTGGTGAAGTAGCGTCATCTTCATCATCGATCACTTTGGCATTAACTGTTGCCGCGGAAGAAGAATATTCAGAGTCTTCAAGAGATGGAGTTCAATGCGGGTAGCAGTCCGTGGAGGAGTGGAGTCGAACTGGAATCTTTCATTGAAGCCATCATCTTGAAGATCAGCTTCAGCACTGAGCAGGGTCAAACTCTTCCATGATCTTCGGCAAGTTTCATGAGCAACAAAGGCATTCTTGGTGGCAAGGTTGCGAATGCGATTGACATCCACCAAGAGGCTTTGCATTTGGCGCTTGAGCCAGAAATGATGCTTATCCTATTTCTGATGAAGAGCCACAAGAAGTTCTCGGTCATTGAGAGCACGAGAACGCTTCCGAGGCCTTTGCACAATGGTGCTTTCAGTGGCTTCAGTGGGCGCTCTGTGTGGCAGACGAGTGTTACCAGCCAATGGATAGATTCTTGTTGCTGCTTGAACACCTTCAATAGGCTGAGTGAAGCTTTGGTGCTCAATGTTCTGAAGACAAAGTGGCGTCTTGGCAGGGTCAGAGTATACAGCATCAACTGACATATCAACCTCGGGCAGAAATATTATGTGATTGCAAGCAGAGGGCTGATAATTGACAGATGAGTGTCGCTTGATGAGGCGCATGACCCATGGAGCATAAAACTTCAGACCAAATAGGTCAAAGCCAGAAGCAGCAAGTTGCCTGATGAAGAATTCCTGAGTGTTGAAGCTGATGCCACTGAGAATATAGAAGACCAAAGTCTTCATAGCTCCTTCAAGCTTGGCCGATGATGAGTGTCCCTTGACTGGCCAGAGAGTTCGCCTAATGATATGATATATGGTGCGAAGCAGATACTCAAGGTCTTCAACAAAGAAATGTGTGGGATACTCAGCGTCAGATGGCAAAGGCTTCATCATGCTCAGCATCTGGCTCATATTGGGTTCTGGCTTATGAAATATGCTCTCCACAGCATTGCGATGTAGCTGACAGTTAGGCTCATACAGTTCTCCAGGAGTGGCTAGCCCAGTAAGCTCGATGATATCCATAGCTTTGGCTTCATGATGAACATTTCCAGTCATCCACTCGAGAACCCAAGTCTTGATGTCTCTGTAGTAGCCGCGAATGTGTAGAGTGGCATAGAATTGAAGCAATAACTCTTCATTCCAATGTTCTTTGTCTGTCACAAAATGGAGCAGACCTGCATCACGAAAGCAATCAAGTGCTTCTTCCAAGCACGGCAGTCCAGCAATAGCTTCAGTGTCAAGAAACATATGAGGGAAAATGCGCCCTTGATCATATAACACGCATGAGTAATAGCTTCTCTACTGATAACTCCAGAACCGATCTGATGAAATCCTTGGCTTGGAGCAGGGGTTCTTGGTGCTGTCAAAGAAGGTATTGTGGCTCTTGAAGCCATTAGCATTGAAGGACCCGGGGGAGTTGGCAGTACCTGGAAACCTTGGCAACCTGGGCTTTGGCTTCTGGACCTGAGGCTTATGCTCAAATTGGGGTCCTGAGGCAGAAGGCGGAGGCACCAGAACGGGCCATCGGACAGTGACAAGCTGACCGTGATCGTATGCTTGCTCAATAGTGTGAGGCCTTGGTGGCGGAACAGGAGCAGGGGCAACATCAGAGGAGTCAGGCTGCACGACAGGTGTTTCAGGAGCAGTTGTCATATTTGCTTCAGGTGTAGCATTCTCATGGGCTTCAGGTGCAGCATCCTCATTGACTTCAGGGGCAACCTCCTCATGGGTTTCAGATTCAGTGGCCACATTTGCTTCAGGCACGGTGGCCTCATTGGTTTCAGGCACACTCGTTGGTGCAGGCTCCACATTAGCGTCAGCCATGACTACGTCACTGGCTTCATTAGTGTTGGTGGTGGCAGCCTCAACATTGTCAACCTCCTCTTGACGAACAGGAGGGTCGGGCACAGGCATGTTCACATCTGGAACTGCTTCTTCTTCAATTGCTGGGGGTGTAGGAACACGTACTTCTTCTTTATTTTCTTCGGCTGATGCAGCCGGAATGTCTTCAGCAGCATGTGCTTCGGACTCGGAGACGTTCACTGTTGGAGCTGGTTCAGAAAATACTTGGCGTGCAACAGGTGAACGTTGCACTTCTCCTTCGGGAACGCTCGACAGAGGGACTTCAGGCCTTTGTCCTCTGCAAAGCGTGCGAAGTGCTGGCTTCAAGTTAGGAGATGGAGTTGGCTGGGCCTGAAAGTCTTCATCCTCTTCTTGCACTGGGGGTGTAGCTTGTTGTTGTTGTTGGGGAGTACTGGGATAGTCTTGTCGTTGTTGTGGGTGATCAGCCCACGAAGCATCCTGAGCAATTGGCGTCAACGGACGACCAATGCTGATGAGTTCGCTGTTCGTACGAACAGGCGATGATACCACTTGATGTTCAATCTGAGGAAGAACTTCATCATCATTTATATTGTCATCTTGACCAATGTCTTCAGTAGCGGTGTGTTCAGCTGCTGGAATATCTTCAGCTTCATGAGCCTCTGTGGTAGCAGGCTCATGGACAACCATTCTTCATTCTTGATGAACAGACACAGGGCAAACCACGGAAATGGGTTCAACGACTAAGGGCTCTGTAGAAGCAGCCCTAGTCTTCTTGGTCTTGCGCTTCTTCTTGGAGGGAACGGCATCAGAGGCTTCAGTATGCTTTCTCTTTCTGGCTTCAGCCTCTGCAGCCCTTGTCTTCTTCTGTTCTGAAGCTGTGGTGGTGACCTTTGGCTTCGAGCCAGTCATGCTGCTTGGGAAGATAATTCGAGGGGCTTCTTGGCTTGAAGGTTCAGGTTGATCAGTAGGGCGCTTGTTCTTCTTCTTTGCTGCCATCCTGGGGTCAATACCAGGACGGCCAAGGGACTTGCGCTTCTCAGCCTCATTGTAGGCGAGCACACACTTATCAGCCAAAAGCTTCATGCATTCTCGAGAGCCCTGAGCTTCTTGGCGTTTCTTCATAAAAGCTTCTTTAAGCTCATTCAGCATGACCTTGAAGTTGCGAACGTCTTTAACACTTAGCTTGGCCACATGCTTCTTGAATTGAGCCTTCTCAAAGTCAATCTTGTTCTTGAGCTCAACGATGCGCAGAGCGAGAGCTAGCTCAGAAGCAATGGCGCCATTGAAGGCGACGCTGAGGCCAATTGGAAGTTGTCAGTCTTCAAAGCTGACGTTGGGGGTGTCGAACCACTCATCAATGAAATTGTGAATGATGGCCACATCAAATAGAGGCAGGTTGCTGAAGATTTCTGCTTCTTCCTTGCTCTTTATCAGCTGCTCAAGAGCATCATCAGCAAGATCATCATCACTTGATAGATCAATGGGTTCGTCACGCAGAATTGCGGCAGGAGTCAAGGCTCTTTGATCAGATGGTCTAACAAGCTGCTTCTTCTTCTCCGTTCTCTTGGAGACACGGGACAGATCTTCAGATTGCACACTGGCTTCAGGAGGTACTGTGGCCAGTGGCTTCGCACGTGAAGTCTTGGGAGGTGCAGCTGAGGTTGAAGCCTTTGACTTCTTTTGCTTCTACGGCTTTGGAGGAGGAGCTGGGGCTTCATCAGAGTCAGCACCATTGTCAGAATGATCTACTCTGGCGCCTTGGACCATGATGTAGGTGATGAGGCCGTCAAGGTTGGCGTAGGGGCCAATGACATTGGGATTAGCGTCACGGGAGCCATCAGCACGGGGAGCAGAGGGACCTGGGTGGAAGTCCAAACCCAAGGACTTCTTGTTCTTCTTGGCCGAAGCCACTGCAAACTGGTAGTTGCGCTTGAAGAGAGAGTCATCACGACACCATAGTAGTGAGGTGGGATCTGCGTTTGCTGGCTGTGGCCCACGGACCATACAAGGATAGAAGCCTTGTTCAATGGCTTCAGCTTGGCTCTTGGGTTGAAGCCCTCGATAGAGGATATCACCCCAAGGTCTCTTGATGGCATTCTTCTCTGCATATTCCTTTGTCACAAACCTGTACTTGAACCACTCCTCAGCCCAATAGCGTCGAATCCATTGGATTTGCGTCTTTCTCTGATGATAGTTCTCTTCAGGGTCAGTCTTGTATAGTTCAGCTAAATCATTAGGCAGATCTTTAGATGTTCCTTCTCTGCGCTGTCTGCCACCCTTCCTTGCTGATTTTTCTGCAGCCATGAACTTTAAGCTGAAAGGCTTCAATACGTTCAAAGGCTTCAGAGATTTGTGCTTGCTGGTCAAGCAGGAACTGGCTTCAGGAGAATTTATGTGATGCTATAAGTATTCTGCAAACGAATACAGACTATGAGAACCAAGGGATTCTCCCACGGACATGTACCTGTGACAGCATTAGAGATGCGAGGGAAGGGGAAGAGGTCATATGCATTCTCAGAAGATTTTGAAGATAAATCAGTTTGAAGACATTGACCTCATGATGCGAAGACATTCACTTATATAGGTGAGTTGGTTCCAGATTTTTACCAATCCGTGAATAAGTACAAGTGAGGAATCAAACTAGACAAGAAATCTAAGTGAATCGACTAAGCAGTATGAGATGCAGACGGAATAGATCTAGCTTGAATAGAAAGAAACCTCTTTCGGTAAACAGGATGAATCTTGAAGATCAAAAAGGTGGTAAAAATAGAGTTATAATTACCGCACGAAGAACTGCTAGATGGAAGAATAGGAGACCGAGCAGTTCAGCCCACCGTGCCCTAACTTGGCGACGGAGGACACCTACAGCGACGGCGGAGAGGACGATGTCTGCAGTCGGCGTGAGGACAGCGTCGGAGAAGTCGCGGTAGCTAAGCGCTTCGTCGCCGGCATCGTCGCGAGCTAGCGGTGGCGCTAGGGTTTTGACGGAGGTGGAGAGGTGGGAGAAGGATTTCTTTACCGCAGGGGGACAGGTATTTATAAGTAGGTGAGAGACACAACGCAATTACGTTGGTGCCCCTGGCGGTTCACATCTGAGGGGCACGTGGCAAGCATGCAACACACTCAGGGTTGTCCCACGTTCCCACGCCCGCCAGGCATGTCGAAGAGTTGTTCCGGCTTCTCCGGATTTCAACAGTAAAGATAAGCCATTTAAATAATGTTTATCTCTTTGCCTTCTGTTGACTAGGATGCAGAGAAGACATTCCACAGTTTCAATAGAATGCATATGATTTGGATAGATAGATTTTGAGATAGTAAGCATAGAGAGGTTAGGGTCCGATCACATTCACTTAGTTCAAAAGATCCAATCTTGAAGACATAGCTATAAGTGAATGGTGTAGAGGACAGAACACTAGTATATATGTATATATCAGAAAGCAATCAAATCATCATAGTGCATAAAGTCATGAAGAAAAATTGAAACTGAAGACAAACCAAATGCGAAATTATGCAATATAATGCCTTGAGTGAAACACTTCAAACAAGAAAAGTTGGTGGTGGCGTTACCCACCGTATAGGAAGTATTAGACCCAGACACGTCACACAATTATTGTGGCGCTCCGAAGTCAAATTCCATGTTAATGTATTCACACTCAGAGTGTAAATCTTCATTGATTGAAGATATACATTACTTTGTGTGTTGCACATCTAAGTCATCAACATGCATAAGTGTTAGGATGTGTGCTTGATCACAGGACATTAGAGGATTCCAAGATATTTAGCTCACACCGAACTTGCAAAACCTTTTCTCATCCAAGGGCTTTGTGAAGATATCTGCCAGTTGCTCTTCAGTGTTAACGTGAATGATATCGATATCTTTCTTCATAACATGATCTCTGAGAAAGTGATGACGAATTTCAATGTGCTTTGTCTTCGAGTGTTGGACTGGATTGTTGGCTATTTTGATGGAACTCTCGTTGTCGCAGAAGAGAGGTACTTGTTTCAGGTTGATGCCATAGTCCTTGAGAGTTTGCTTCATCCATAGAAGCTGAGCACAACAGGATCCAGCAGCAATGTATTCAGATTCAGCAGTTGAGAGTGATACACAGTTCTGCTTCTTCGAAGACCAACAGACAAGTGATCGACCAAGAAAATGACATGTGCCAGATGTAGACTTGCGATCCACCTTGTCACCAGCATAATCAGCATCCGAGAATCCAACCAAATCGAATCTTGAGCCCTTGGGATACCATAATCCGAGTGTTGGGGTGTAAGCCAAATATCGAAGAATTCGCTTCACAGCTAAGTGATGCGATTCCTTTGGTGCCGCTTGGTATCAAGCACACATGCAAACACTAAGCATAATATCTGGCCTAGATGCACATAAATAAAGCAAAGAACCAATCATGGAGCGGTATACCTTTTGATCGAACTCTTTACCATTGTCATCGGGACCAAGATGGTGTTTGGCTGGCATTGGCGTCGTGTAGCCTTTGCAGTCTTCCATTCCAAACTTCTTCAGACAATCTTTGAGGTATTTCTCTTGAGATATGAAGATGTCATTCCTCTGCTGACGAATTTGAAGACCAAGGAAGAACTTCAGCTCACCCATCATGGACATTTGATATTGTTCTTGCATCATGTACCCAAACTCATCACTATACTTCTGGTTGGTGCTTCCGAAGATTATGTCATCCACATATATTTGGCACACAAACAGTTCACCATCATATGTCTTCGTGAAGAGAGTGGGATCGAGGGATCCCGGTTTGAAGCCTTTGCTCTTCAGGAAATCTTTGATTGTATCATACCAGGCACGAGGGGCTTGTTTGAGACCATATAGTGCCTTGTTTAGCTTGTACACCATATCAGGATGTTTTGGATCTTCAAAGCCAGGTGGTTGTGCAACATACACTTCTTCAATCTTGCCATTGAGAAATGCACTCTTTACATCCATTTGATATAGCAAGATATTGTGATGATTAGCGTAGTCTAGCAGTATGCGAATAGCTTCAAGCCTAGCAACAGGAGCAAATGTTTCATCGAAGTCAATTCCTTCAACTTGAGTGTATCCTTGAGCCACAAGACGTGCTTTGTTTCTGACGACTTGACCATGCTCATCTTGCTTGTTTCGACATATCCATTTTGTTCCAATAATGTTATGCTTGCGAGGATCAGGTCGCTTGAAAAGTTCCCAGACATTATTCAGTTTGAACTGTTGAAGTTCTTCTTGCATGGCTTGAATCCATTCAGGTTCCATAAAAGCTTCGGCAACTTTCTTGGGTTCTGATATTGACACAAATGAAAAGTGCCCACAGAAGTTTGCTAGTTGTGTTGCTCTTGATCGAGTGAGCGGACCAGGTGCATTGATGCTGTCAATTATCTTCTCTATTTGAACTTCATTTGCAACACGAGGATGAACAGGACGAAGATTTTGCTCTGGTTGATCATTGTCATCATTGGGAGGATTGTCTTTGCACTGAGCATTGTCTTCAGGTTGATTTGGTGCAGAGATGATAAGTTCCTCTTCAGATTGTGCTTCAGAGGGCATGATTTCACCAGTTCCCATCAGCTTGATTGCCTTGTTTGAAGGAGCTTCATCCAGTGTACTTGGCAGGATCTCTCTCTGTGAACCATTGGTTTCTTCAAATTTCACGTCCACAATTTCAACGATTTTGTAGAGATACAGGTTGAAGACTCTGTAGGAGTGTGAATCCTTTCCATAGCCAAGCATGAAGCCTTCACGAGCCTTAGGTGCAAATTTTGACTTGTGATGGGGATCCTTGATCCAGCATCTTGCTCCAAATACTCTGAAGTAACTAACATTTGGCTTCTTGCCAGTAAGTAGCTCATATGATGTTTTGTTCAGAAGCTTATGAATGTACACACGATTGATGATGTGACATGCTGTGTCAATAGCTTCAGGCCAGAACTTTCTTGGTGTCTTGTACTCATCTAGCATTGTTCGAGCCATCTCAATGAGGGTTCTGTTTTTGCGCTCAACAATGCCGTTTTGCTGCGGTGTGTATGGAGCAGAGAACTCATGAGTGATTCCCATTGTATCCAGGTACAGATCAAGTCCAGTGTTCTTGAATTCAGTGCCATTGTCACTTCTGATGTGCTTGATCTTCACACCATAGTTGTTCATAGCTCGATTTGCAAAGCGCCTGAAGACATCTTGCACTTCAGTCTTGTAAAGAATTATATGAACCCATGTGTATCTTGAGTAGTCATCAACAATGACGAAGCCATAGAGACAGGAAGTTGTTGTGAGGGTGGAGTAGTGAGTAGGTCCGAACAAGTCCATGTGTAACAGCTCGAAGGGTTGAGATGTTGTCATGATTGTCTTCGAGGGGTGCTTTGCCCTTGTCATCTTTCCAGCTTCACAGGCACCACACAGATGATCCTTCTTGAACTTGACATCTTCGATGCCTATGACATGCTTCTTCTTGACGAGTGAGTGTAAGTTCCTCATGCCAGCATGTCCCAGCCTTCGATGCCAGAGCCAGCATTCTGAAGCTTTTGTGAGAAGACAAACGGCAAGCTGTGGACCTGCTGAGAAATCTACCATGTATAAATCATCTTTTCGATACCCTTCAAAGACTAGAGATTTGTCAGATTCCATTAGTACAAGGCAATGATATTTGCCAAATATCACAATCATGTTCAAGTCACAAAGCATTGAGACAGACATTAAGTTGAAACCAAGGGATTCAACAAGCATCACTTTATCCATGTATTGATCCTTTGAGATTGCAACTCTATCTAGACCCAATACCTTACTTTTACCAGTGTCAGCAAATGTGATGTGACTCTTGTCAGATGGACGTATGGTTGAGTCCATGAGAAGACTTCGATCACTAGTCATATGATTTGTGCACCCACTGTCCATAATCCATTCTGAAGCTTTTGGTGATGTACCCTACAGTGCAGTTAGGAGGATAGGCTTCACACAAGTGTTGTGAAGCATATGCATTTGATACATATAGGGACAGTCACAACTTATATCAATGTTAGGACATAGTATGACTGATAAGAGATTCAGATGAAGTATATAAAATGATATTTTAATGTGCGTCCTCAATGAGTTTTAGGTCCCCAGCAATAGTATCGGACGCCATTGATTGCTGGCTGGAGACCGTTTTCTGCAAAAGAGAGTTAGTTCTTCTTTGCCACCCACATCTTCAGTGGGGGCTTAGAAGCAATGAGTCTAAGTGCATCATCTGAGAATTTTGGCTTTGGAGCCCTAGAAAATAGCCTTGCAGGAGATGAATGATACTCATATGAATAAGCAGAAAAGTTCTTAGTCCTATGAATATAGCGGTTCGAAGGTACATGCTCATATTCATATGTCTGAGCATGATTTCCCTACAAAACATTGGCGTTAGGGTGACTCATGTGAGTCCTGTATCTGTATGAAGCCTTTGGGCCATATGAAGCTATAGGTCTGGGGTTTGTCTTCTTCCTAGGTGGTGTCATGATGACATTCACAGGAAGATTCTCAATGTACCGCTTAGGTACCCAGATCTTCTTCATAGGTGGTCCATTCCTGCAGTTAGTACCAATGTACCTGTCAAACACTTCACCATTCTGATTTTTGAACAGCTTATAGTTTGCATCAAAGGATTCATCAATGATAATAGGATTAGCACAGGTAAAGCCAGATAAGGTAGATGGATCTACTGAAGGTTCCTTTGCAGCAACCCATGTGGTTTTGGGGTACTGCTCAGGCTTCCAGTACGAGCCATCAACATTCATTTTCCTTTCGAACCCAACACCCTCTTTCCTAGGGTTTCGGTTCAGAATCTGCTTTTTGAGGACATCGCAGAGAGTCTGATGTCCCTTCAAACTTTTGTACATCCCTGTTTCAAGCAATGTCTTCAACATAGCATTTTCATCAGCAACAGCAGTGGTATCCTTCGTAGAGGGGTTAGTGACCACATCAGTAGATGAAGACAATGAAACAGTATCAGTAGTGGAACATTCAGCAACAGATGTAGCGTTATCACGCTCAATGCATTTTAGACATGGTGGTTCAAATCCTTCCTGAGCGGAACTGATCTGTTGGGCGCGAAGTGATTCATTCACCTTTTGAAGATCTTCATGAGCCGCTCTCAATTTCTCAAGCTCTTGTTTCCTTTGAATATAATCATAGGAGAGCCTTTCATAAGTAGTTGAGAGTGATTCATGACGACCTTCAAGTTCTTGGTACTTAGCATGAAGATTTTTATGTCATCAACTAAGGACTGTGAGCGGGTCATTTCAGCGTCCAACAGGTCATCGCTTTTGTCTAACAGTTTTTGAGTATGTTCCATAGCCTTTTGTTGTTCAGTTGCAATTTTAGCAAGTGTTTTGTAGCTGGGTTTGGATTCACAATCAGAGTCATCTTCACTTGAAGTTTGAAAGTAAGCATCACATGATTTTACCTTGGCACCACGTGCCATGAAGCAGTAGGTGGGAGTAGGATCATCTTCGTCATTAGCTTCAGCGTTGGTGTGGAAGTCATTGTCTTCAGTGTGGAAGATGGACTTGGCAACATAGGCTGTGGCTAGAGCCAGACTTGCAACGCCAGGGTCAGACTCCTCTCCAGACTCCACCTCCGCCTCCTCCGAAGCAGACTCCTCTTCTGAATCCATTTCCTTGCCAACAAAAGCACGAGCCTTGCCAGATGAGCTCTTCTTGTATGATGAATACTTGGAAGAAGGCTTAGAAGACTTTGAGGATTTCTTCTTCTTCTTGTCATCGGAATCATATTCCTTGCTTTTCTTCTTCTTCTTCTCATTGTCCCACTGTGGACACTCAGATATGTAGTGACCAGGTTTCTTGCACTTATGGCAGGTTCTCTTCTTGTGATCATGTGTGGAAGCTTCATCATTCCTTGAGCTAGATCGTGAAGACTTTCTGAAGCCTTTCTTCTTTGTGAATTTCTGGAACTTCTTCACAAGCATAGCAAGTTCCCTTCCAATGTCTTCAGGATCTTCAGAACTGCAGTCAGATTCTTCTTCAGATGAGGAAACAACTTTTGCCTTCAAAGCACGAGTTCGGCCATAGCTTGGACCATAGATATCTCTTTTCTCAGATAGCTGGAACTCATGTGTGTTGAGCCTCTCAAGTATATCAAACGGATCGAGTGTTTTGAAGTCAGGACATTCTTGTATCATGAGGGCAAGGGTGTCAAAGGAGCTGTCAAGTGATCTCAGCAGTGTCTTGATGATTTCATGCTTGGTAATCTCAGTTGCACCAAGAGCTTGAAGTTCATTTGTGATATCAGTGAGGCAATCAAACGTAAGCTGGACATTCTCATTGTCGTTTCTCTTGAAGCGGTTGAAGAGGTTGCGAAGAACACTGATTCTTTGATCTCTTTGGGTTGAAACACCTTCATTAACCTTGGATAGCCAGTCCCAGACTAGCTTCGACGTTTCCGGAGCACTTACACGGCCATACTGTCCTTTGGTCAGATGACCACAGATGATGTTCTTTGTAGTAGAGTCCATTTGAATGAACTTCTTGACATCAGTGGGGGTGACACCTTCACCAGTTTTGGGAACGCCATTCTTGACGACATACCAGAGGTCGACATCAATGGCTTCAAGATGCATGCGCATCTTATTCTTCCAGTAGGGATATTCAGTTCCATCGAACACGGGGCAAGCAGTGGAGACTTTGATTATCCCTGCAGTCGACATAGCTGAAACTCCACGTGGTTAAACCGAATCACACAGAACAAGGGAGTACCTTGCTCTGATACCAATTGAAAGTGCTAGTATTGACTAGAGGGGGGGGGGGGTGAATAGGCGATTTTTATGAAAGTCTTCAAAACTTGGAAGTTACGAAGACAAACAACAGAAACAACCTAATTGATATGCAGTGGAAGATAAACTACCCTAAACAAGCCATAGTCAAGCATGTCATGATGTGAAAGTACAGGACCAATAGCAGTTAGGTAGTAAGGATCAAGATGGAAGATAGTATGAAGCCAATCAACAATAGTAGTCAAGCAATGAAGTCAAACAGACAAACAGACAGGCAATGACTTCACGAAGACGAACTAAATTAAAGTTGGGAAGGGATAGAACTAGTTGCTTGTTGAAGACACAGGATATGTTGGACCAGTCCAGTTGCTGTGACAACTGTACGTCTAGTTAGGGAGGCTGAGATTTAACTCAGAAGACCGTGTCTTCACCTTATTCCCCTTGAGCTGAGGACACCCAGTCCTCGCCCACTCACTCTGGTAAGTCTTCAAGGGAGACTTCCAAACCTTCACAGACTTTGTTCACCGGCAATCCACAATGACTCTTGGATGCTCAGAACACGACGCCTAACCGGCTGGAGGATTCACAGTCCTCAAGTGTAATAAGTCTTCAGGTCACACAGACAGAAAGACTTCAGTGATGCCTAACACTCTTTGGCTCTGGGTGTTTGGGCTTTGTCCTCGCAAGGATTTCTCTCTCTCAAATGCTTCGAGGTGGGTTGCTCTCAAACGACAAAAGCCGTGCACAAACTCCGAGCAGGCACCAATTTATGGTGTAGGGGGTGGGCTATTTATAGCCACTAGGCAACCCGACCTGATTTGTCCAAATGACCCTGGGTCACTAAGGAACTGACACGTGTTCCAACGGTCAGATTTCAAACACATGCGGCAACTTTGCTTGGGCTACAAGCAAAGCTGACTCATCCATCTCTGGATAAGATTTGCTCTCATTGTCTTCGCTCGAAGACATAGGATTTGGGTTGAGCATCACTTCAATCACTCTGACTTAGTTCACTTGGACCCCACTTAACAGTACGGTGGTTCCTATGACTCAACAAAGAAGAAAAGGAAACGACAAAACCACACAGTCTTTGCGTTCCAAAGTCTTCACGCAATGTCTTCTCATGTCATAGTCTTCAATATGAATATCTTCTCATACCACCATTGTCTTCAATGTCTTCATACATTATTAGGGTTCGTCTCCAGTAGGTAAACCGAATCAATGAGGGACACTACCTGTGTTATCCTGCAATTCTCACAAACGCATTAGTCCCTCAACCAACTTTGTCGTCAATACTCCAAAACCAACTAGGGGTGGCACTAGATGCACTTACAGGAGTACCAGCCAGCCAGCTTCTAGGCTTCCTGGTCTCCGAACGCGGCATCGAGTGCAACCTGGTGAAGATCAAGGCCATAGAGAGAATGAAGGTCCCTACCAAGCTGCGAGATGTCCAAAAGTTCACCGGATGCCTGGCATCTTTGAACCGCTTCATGAGCCGGCTCGGAGAGAAGGCTCTCCCCCTCTACCGACTTATGAAGAAGTCGGCTCACTTCGAGTGGAATGACCAGGCGTATCAAGCTTTCCATGAGTTGAAGAAGATGTTGTCCACGCCGCTTGTCTTGGCGGCCCCAACTGAGAAGGAGCCCATGCTCCTCTACATCGCCGCCACCAGCCGGGTGGTCAGCACAGTTATTGTGGTTCAGCATCCAGAAGAAGGCTGAGCTCAGCTAGTCCAAAGGCCGGTATATTATTTAAGCGAAGTATTATCCACCTCAAAGCAGAACTACCCGCACTATCAGAAAATGTGCTATGGTGTGTACTTCGCCTCCAAGAAACTCAAGCCCTACTTTCAAGAACATCCCATCACGGTCGTATGCACTGCCCCGCTCACCGAGATCATAGGCAGCCGGGATGCATCCGGCTGAGTGGCGAAATGGGCCATTTCATTGGCTCCGTACACAATCTACTATCAGCCCCGCACCGCCATCAAGTCCCAAGCACTGGCCGACTTCCTCATCGACTGGGCCAAGACCCAGTATCTACCGCTGGCTCCGGACTCCACTCATTGGCGGATGCACTTCGACGGATCCAAGATGCGCACCGGCTTGGGAGCCGGCATCATCCTCACCTCTCCCGAAGGCGACAAACTCAGATACACGCTGCAAATCCACTTTGCTGCCTCTAACAATGTGGCCGAGTACGAGGCGCTCATACACGGGCTCCGGCTAGCCAAGGAACTCCACATCCGTCGGATCCTGTGTTATGGCGACTCGGACCTAGTGGTTCAGCAATCATCCGGCGACTGGGACGCCAAGGACGCAAACATGGCGAGCTACCGTTTCCTTGTCCAGCAGCTCAGCGGATATTTCGAGGGGTGCGAGTTCCTTCACGTGCCACGAGCCGATAATGAGCAAGCAGATGCCCTGGCATGGATAGGCTCGACCTGACAAGCTATACCAACCGGCATCGCCCTCCAACGCCTCTTCAAGCCATCTGTCAAGCCGTCTTCGGAATCCAGTTCCATCTTCGTGCCGCCTGACCCCGACGCAGTCGGATCCGACTTCGGGGACCAGGCAGGCGGCCCGAGGACTTCGGCAGCCGGCCCGGGGACTGCCGTAGCCGAACCCGGCCCGGGGACTGCAGTGGCACAGCAGGCGGAGGCCGAATCCAACTCCTCACAACCCAGCCCGCCCACCCTGGTTGCAGTAGCCGTCTTGGCAGTCGAAGAAATCACGGCTCCATCATGGGCTCAGCCCATCCTCCGGTTTCTGGTAAATGGAGAACTACCAACTGACGAGATCTCGGCCAGACAAGTCCAACACCGAGCCGGAGCCTACACAGTAATGAATCAAGAGCTAGTTAGGCGCAGCGCTACAGGAGTCTTCCAGCGCTGCGTCGAGCAAGAGAAGGGCATAGCAATCCTCGAAGACATCCACCAAGGCGAGTGTGGCCACCATGCCGCCTCCAGGGCGCTCGTCGCCAAAGCCTTCCGCCACGGATTCTTCTGGCCGACTGCATTGGAGGATGCAAAGGAACTAGTCAAACACTGCAAAGGGTGCCAAGTCTTCGGCTCCAAGCAACACCTGTCGGCTTCTGCACTCAAGACCATCCCCATCACTTGGCCCTTTGCCGTCTGGGGACTGGACATGGTTGGACCATTCAAGACGGCGTGCGGCGGCATGACACATCTGCTTGTCGCCATAGACAAATTTACCAAGTGGATCGAAGCAAAGCCGATCAAGAAGCTGAATGGGCCGACTGCCGTGACATTCATTGCCGACATTACAACCTGGTACGGCGTACCACATAGTATCATCACCGACAACGTCACAATTTCGCCAAGGGAGCATTGGCACGTTTCTGCGCGACACAGGGCATCCGACTGGACTTAGCGTCCGTTGCCCACCCGCAGTCAAACGGCCAAGTCGAGCGAGCAAACGGCCTCATCCTCTCCGGCCTCAAGCCCCGACTGGTCGTGCCACTGGAGCGTTCGGCCGGCTGCTGGCTCGACGAGCTGCCGGCCGTCCTCTGGAGTCTGCGCACTACTCCAAACAAGTCGACCAGCTTCACCCCCTTCTTCCTTGTATATGGTGCTGAGGCTGTCATCCCAACTGACATCGAGTTCGACTCACCTCGCGTCACCATGTACACGGAAGCGGAGGCCAAGGAAGCAAGAGAAGACGGCGTTGACTTGCTGGAAGAAAGCCGGCTGTTAGCCCTCAGTCGGTCCGCCATCTACCAGCAAGGACTACGCCGGTACCACAGTCGGAGAGTGAAGCCAAGAACCTTCCAAGAGGGAGACCTTGTGCTCCGGCTAATCCAGCGAACAGCCGGCCGGCACAAGCTCTCGGCCCCTTGGGAAGGCCCCTTCGTCATCAGCCGGGCTCTAGGAAACGACTCCTATTACCTAATCGATTAACAGAAGCCGAAGGCACGCAAGAGAGACGACTCCGACAAGGAGTCGGAGCGCCCGTGGAACGCCAATCTTCTTCGAAGATTTTACAGTTGAAATGCAGTATGTATCACGCTATCTTTTGTATTAAGTATGAGACAACGGTCCCCCGAGGAGTTCTCGGGGACTGCCCTATTTTATCTATGTATGCCGGGTATCACTCCCATGATTACCCTACTACACTTACTTTCTCTGTCCGGCACCGGGTTCGACTAAGACGGCCCGGGGACTTGCCGCCTTGAGTTATGTCCAAGTTCTACCTGCAGTCAGACAAGTAATGTGCCGGCACCCAAGCCCTCTCTTGCGAGAGTCACAGCTCGAAGAATCAGCTGCCCGACTAGCAAGAGCTAAAGGCGGAAAGGGTGCCCACATGAAAAAATGGCTAAGGACTAACGAACTTACATAACACAAGCCGGCTTCCCCCCTCGCCAACCGACTGTCGAAGCAGTCGGCTGGCCGACTTCCTTTCCTACTCTACCAAAATCTAAGAAAGCTCGAATCTTTGCCTTCCTAGACGGCCGAATTCCTTACCCGGCCACAGACTGCAGAGCAGCTGTCCGGCTGGGAAGGCGGCAACCAAGGGAAGGCGGCAAAGGAAGAAAGCTGAAAGATAAAAAGCAAGTCGGAATGGAAGCCAAGCACATGCATAATAATATTTACATCAAAAGCCTTCGAAAGGTCGGCATTCAACGAAGTTTGAATACACCCCCAGTGGGTGGAATTGCGCAAAATAACAAGTTTTGTTCAAAGAGCAACTAGCAGGGAAGTAAAGGATAAATCAAGCCAAGGGAGCGCTTCGAGCTTCAGGAGGAACAGTGGAGACGGCGGTGTCGGCTGGAGGAGTGGCCGGCTGGCGAGTCTCGGCCTGGTCATCGCCGGCGGCAGGCAGAGCATTCGCGTGTGCCTCGTTGCTGGAGGCACGGTCAGGCTGAGGCTGGTCGGCTGCTCCGACATCTGGCTCGACATCTTCGTCGTCTTCCTCCTCCTCCTCCTCGCCCTCGTTGCTGGAGTCAATCTCCTCTGCCGAGTCCTCACCGTCGCCCGGGTTCAGCCCGAACCAGTCATCCGGCTGCACGACGCCGTCCTCGTTCACCTCAGGAGCAAAGGCGCTGGTGTCGGTGAAGTCGGCGATCGCCGAAGCACGCCGGATGATAGCCGGCCGCACCGCCTCCAGCTCCTCATCGGCCTCCTGCCTCCAGGTGCGCAGCTGATCCAAGTTCAGCCTAGGGTACCAAGCCCGGACGAACTCTAGCGCCCGCCGAGCGCCGGATCGAGCTGCTGAAGCCTTCCAGGCCTCAAGGCGGCCAACGGCTACCTCCAGCCAGTCAGCAGTACGTCTGGGGTGCGAGGAATTACCTCGCCGGGCCAGAGGGCGGCCAGCACCTGCGCCCCGGCACGCTGAAGCCGGCGGAGCATGCGGTAGGCTTGTTGGAGGTGGGCCTCGATCGCCAGAAGCTGCTCCTCAAGCGTCCAGTTGGCATCCGGCGCGATCTCAACCCCAGCCTGCTGTCGGGCTTCACGGTGGGCTTTGATGGCTTGGTTAGCAGCAACAGAATGGCCAGGGAAGTACTCTACGCAAAGAAGAAGGAAAGAGAGCAAGTCAGGAGATAAGCCGACTTGCAAAGACAAGCAAAGAGTGAAGAAGAAGGCGGCCTACCATCAATCAGGTCCTCGACACGGCCGTAGCCTTCGCTCAGAGCTTGCCTTGCCTCGGCCCAGCCCGCCGCCTCGGTCTCGTATTCGGCTTTAAGGGCGGCCTCACTGTCCTGGCCGTCTTCACGGCCTCCTGGTGGCTTTCCTCCTGGTCGGCCAGCCTCTTGGCCAGGCGGTCACGTTCCTGGGTCAGGGCACTGAGCTCGCCCTCCTTGGTGCGAAGGACGGTCTAGGCGATACCCTGCTGCTACCTCAAGTCGGCGTTGGCTCCTGCCAGCATAGAAACAAGAAGAAATTAAGAAAGAAGTCGACAAGAAAGATCCGACCCGACTGCTCGGCAGTCGGCCCGAATCTCGGGGACTACACCCAGTGGGTGCACTGACGCGCCCCCACATGAGATGAAAAAACAGAGACACTCACGCCGGCTCTCCGCCAGATCGGCGGCCCTCTTATCTGCCTCCCGGACTTGGGAGTTGAAGGTAGCGGCGTGGAGGTTGTGGTAATCCTGCAGACAGGACGAAGAAGCAACAAGTTAGCAAAACGAGTCTTCGAAGAAGTTCCAAGCCGCCTGCTCAGTAGCCGGCTCGGAACTCGGGGACTACACCCAGTGGGTGTGCTGACGCGCCCCCATGGATAGAAATCAAGAACAGAAGAACTCACCCGAACGACCGCCCGCGTCGCGAGGAATTCTCGGGTACATTGCTGCAGCGCGGTGGCTTGGGCCTGAAGCCGGCTGCGGACGTCCTGCGCCGCCAAATTCAGCACGGCTGTCCCACCGCCCTGCGTCCACCCTGGCGAACTAGCGGTGGCCGACTCCAGCTCATGCGACAACGAGCTGGAGGCGGCCGCCCTCTGCTGATCCGGCTCCGAAGCCGCCCTCGCTGCACGCCGGCGAGCCGGCGACAAGACCACAAGATCCGCCTGCGCAGTCGGTTGCTCAGGCGGCACCTCGGGCTGGCCGCCTTGGTCGGTCCCGGCCGATGGAGGCGGCACCACTCCTCCCTCTCCGCCATCTGCGGGTGGCGGCTAATCTCCTCCGGCGGGGGCTGCGAGACGTCTGGGGGCGCGGAACGGAGGGGGATGACGAGCTGCGGAGGTTGGCCCCGCAGAGCCTCCACCATCTTCTCCGCGGTCTCAACCTCCGCCCGGGCCCTGGCCGCCGCGTCGGCCTGTGCCTCGACCGACTCCGTCGTCGTCTCCAGGGCCGGCTCGGCGGCAGCTGCCCTTCGCTCCTCCACCTATCGCTCCTCCCGCGCCTCCCGCGCGTTCTGCTCCGTCGCCGCCTGAAGCTCGGTGCGGGGATCCACGCGGCGGGAGCCTGCAGATCCTCCCGCTCCGCCGACTATGGAGGCGGCGGTAGTTCGCTCAAGGGTGAGCGGGGCCCTGGTTGACAAAATGGGAGACAAGACTTAGAAGAACTTCAAACGAAGAAAAGAAAGAAAGTTGCGTAAAGACTGGGATTTACGCCGAGACCGCCTGCGGCTGCTTCACCACTTTACGGAAGCGGGCCGCCTTCGCGGCCGCCTTGTCCCGTTTAGTTGCCGCCGCGGGCACCTTAGGCCTCTTCAGTCGGCCGCCGAAGGGAGCCAGTGCCGCCCGACGCTTCAGTACGCCGCCTTGTGCGGCCGGCCCGCCGGATGGGCCGGCGCCTTGGGAGTCGGACGCCAGCTGGCGGCATGGGGCAGGGTCAGCTTCATCATCGTCGGGCCAGTCTTCGAAGCCGACGGTGAAGCCGGAGCCGCCTGCCTCGCCGCTGCCCCCTGCGGCGTCCTCGTCCAGGGCGACCGCTCCCAAGTCGGCGTCATCAGATCGTCCGCCGCGCGGTCGGGGGCGAACTCGCGCTCCGGCCCCGTGGTCCCGGCCGGAGGGTGAAGAAAGGGGTTCTGATCAAGAGCAGACCGACTGGTTAAGAGTCGGCCCGGAAAAAGGATTCAGTGACAAATAAAGAAAGAAAACTTACCATTGGTGGTGGATTGGCCCGAGAGAACGGCGCCATGCCATACTGCCAATCCGGCTTGAGCTTGCAGTTGGCGATGTAGTTCACCATATAAGACACCTCGTCGTGAGGCATCTCCCTGGTGTTGAGCCGGCTTGGGTCGAAGCGGCCGCTCATCTGACAGATCAGATGAGGCCGACCTTGGAGCGGAAGGATCCGGCACTCGATGAAGGCGGCGATCAAGTCGGGCCCGTTTAGGCGGTCCGACTGGATGAGCACCTGAAGTCGGGCGACGGCTCCGGCTCCAGCCGGCGTCAGCGATCTGGCCCGATAGGACCACGAAGCCGGCCTCCCAGCCGGCGAGCCAGCTACGTAAGCCGGCAAGTTGACATAGTCGCCGTTCGGGGCAATGTTCTTTACATAGAAGTAAGACCGTTGCCAGAGCTTCACCGACTGGATCAGCGCGATTGAAGGGAAGGGGTTGTCGGCGGTGGACCTCTCATGGCGATGAAGGCGCCGCACGGAGCCGGCACGCCGGCAGTGACCGTGCCGAGCTTAGATTGAAAGAACTCCCCCCAGAGCTCGATGGTGGGGAGGACACTGAGGAAGCCTTCGCACAAAGTGACGAAGGCCGACAACAGCACCACCGTGTTGGGGGTGAGGTGGTGCGGCTGGAGCTGGTAGAAGTCCAAGAACGCGCGGAAGAAGCCGCTGGCGGGGAGGCCGACCCCGCGCATGCAATGCGAATAGAAGATCACCCGCTCGCCTTCCTCCGGCGCCGGCGAGATCTCCCTCGCCAGCGCGAGGCGGACGTGCACGAGATCTTCGCTCGGCAGCCTCCGTGTCTTGCGGAGGAACTCGATGTGGTCATCGTGGATGGTGGAGCCATCCCAAGAACTCGACGTCGGAGCCATGGCGGCGAGCGCGACGGCGAGAAGCACCCGGCGCGGAGGCAGCAAGCCTGCGGCACGCTGGGAGGTAGAGGATGCCGACGCAGGGGCACGACGAGGAACTGCTGTGGCGAGGCGGAAGAAGAAGGAGGCAGGGCGAGGGCGAGCGTGCGAACTACTGCTGCTCCCCCTCCCCGCCCGTACTTATAGCCTCGCGCGGCGAAGCCGAGTAGGCAAGGCGCGGGAGGGACGAGGGATTAACTGCGCCCACTCCCCCACGCCCCGCGGTTATCGCGTCTTCATGGCGAGTGGGAACCGCCGCCGGAAGACGTGCGGTCGGTTCGGGCCACAAAAAATCCGCGCACAGGCCGAGGCGCGGGAGTGGCGAGCCCCGTCCTGCGACGGCGTCCCGTCACGCGTGTGGGCTGGCAGGCCCTGCCAGCTGAGGGGTGCCACGCGGCGCGCAGAAGGCGGGCGGTTAGCTCGCCATTCGGTTTGCGCGCCCGCTGGTTCCCGCCTTCGAATTTGAGAAGGCTTCGCTGAGAAGGCACGCAAGAAAGGCCGGCTCCTGGCAGCCGGCTCCTCGGGATAGGAAGCTGGCCGAGCTTCACGATTCCCTCTTCAGCCGCGAAGCCCAACCAGCTTCGGGGACTACTGTCGGAGTAAATAACCACGGGTAGCCTAACCGGCTCCCTTTGGCCTTCAGAAAAACAACGGGCCGATCGGACCTTGAAGCACCTAAGACACGGGGCTGCCTTCCTCCGGCCGGCTGTCACCTAGACCGGCTGGCTGAAGGCGGCCCGGCCAAGAAACAACCCTTGGAGAGCGCCACGATCGGGCCGACTCCAAGAAGCCGGCCCATGAAGGACCGACTTCCCGAAGGCGGCCCATGAAGGGCCGACTCCCAGAAGCAAGCGGCCGAACACCGCCTCCAAAGACCATCACCCATAACGGCGATGGGACAGGGCGTGGCTACAGCAAACCCTGCCACCCCCGAATCCCGGAGAATGCATGCCTACAGTACGCCGTACGGGGCAGCCATCCCCCGTCCGGCGTGGCACTGTCGCCATGAGAGTCATGACGCCATCCACGACGAGACGCCATTACGGCCCGCAGGCGGCGGGCCCGTTCGGTCAGAGAGACATCCGAAGGCGGCCCGGCCCCCTACAGCCGGCCCAAGGCCGGGCCGGCTTCCAATAGCCGGCTTGCTCCCCCCTTGGGGCGCGCGCATCATTAAGTGGATAAGACACGGTAAGGCTACAGTGGGAGCCCGCAAGGCGGCGGCACTGTAGCCATGCTTACCACGGCGGAGCCTCGTCATCAGAGGCGAGGCAACAGTAACCAGCCCCCGACAAGACCCCCTGGCGGTGGGGCCGGCCTGTCGACCAGCGAGCCGACAGCCGGCGGGACCTACCAGTCGGCGGGCCCCAGAAGCCGGCGGAGAAGGCGGCGGTCACAGACACTGACGGCCTGGGCCCGCGCCCAGGCCGGATTACCATTGTACCCCCCGGGGGTAGGCCTATATAAACCCCCCGGGACACCCATGCAAAGGGTTGATCTCATATAGTTCTAGACACTGCCATAGGGAGAGAAGAGAGCTAACCTTGCCCTTCTTCCTCCACCCACCGAACAGCTCAAGGAGCATCTTGTAGCCACTTGTTGATCTAGTGATCATGCGGAGACCCCGTAGAGCAGCAGTAGGGGTGTTATCTCCACGGAGAGCCTCGAAGCTGGGTAAGATTCGCCGGCGTGCATGTCTTCGCTTTATCCCGTTTCCAGGCACCGGCGACGTCTTACTGGCTGCCGCAATGATAAGCCATCCATTGGCATATGTCGCACCTACCACCCGACATAGGGCGTTCTAGAGGCCCTCTTCGTCAGGTTTTTTCTCCAGTGCCGCGATTTGTTATGTAGATCATGGCCACCAGTGTCTTCATGTCTACATCGACGACTTCCCAGCCATTGGTTTTATAAGCTCTAGGGTTTAAATAAGTTTTCTTTGCCGAGACGGAGGCCCATAGGCGACAATGAGTTTTCTCACGACGTGGCGCCATGGATGCAGGAGGAAGAAGACTTTGGCACACTCAAGAATTTGAATGTTTCTTCAGTTTCTATAAGGGTGTTTTGTTAAAAGTTTGTGTTAAGCCTTGGCATTTTTTGCAACAAAAAAATGAACAATCATAATTTTATTAAAATACTACTTAGGAGCGAACTACATGATGTGGACATCATTAACATAAATACTATAAAAGTAAGGGGAAAACACCTCCCACTATGTTGCAATACTTTGGCAACAACGCCTTCACGAAGAAGGTGCATCGCAATATGGTGGGGACCAACCTAAAGATGTTCTTTTTGTAAACTGGACTTATGTAGGTTTTATGGAGAAAAGATCGAGATCTTGGAAATTTTTATTGTGTTACAACGGACATAGCATGGACCTACCCAAAGAAAAAATTCCTGGGTTTCCTTCAAGGTGTAACCAAATAGTTTTTTCTAAATAGATGTAAAAGTTTTGCCTGTTAATTAATTAAGAAGAGAATTGTTCAATTAATTTATGAAAAATCAAGTGAAAACCGGTACAATTTGATAATAAGCGAACTACTCAGAAAGTATGAAAGCACACGACTACAGATGCAACCCATCAAACTCTCCCAATAATCAACAACCGCTATAGAACGCAGTAGGATCCTTGATGAGAACACCTCACAGAAAACAATGTGCAAGCAAAACCATAGTAATGACCCAAACAAAGATCTTTCATCAAGCAGTCGTGTGCGCCTTTTCAATGACCCCATTCTTCTTACCTTTGCGCTTGAGTGGTTCTTCTTCAGGATGCAGGTCCGAATCCATCTTTTCACTTTTGTTCCTGATTGTCTTCCCCATTAAAAGAAAAAACAGGCAAGCAATCGCCCTTTCAAATCCAGGACTAGCAGCCTTCAAGCTGACAAGCACAAATGATACATTCCCGAGCTTCGGGTTCCTTTTAATATAGTACTCCCTTCGTCCGAAAATACTTGTCATCAAAATGGATAGAAAAGAATGTATCTTGAACTAAAATATGTCTAGATACATCCTTTTTTATTCATTTTGATGACAAGTATTTCCGAACGGAGGAAGAATATGTCATGAGACTTAATATTCCTACATTCCAGACAAACCCTGATTTCGCGTGGTTCATTGTATGAAGAAAAAGAGCAGCTATCCCTGGTAAGCATTGGTCCATCCCGCCGAAATTTTCGCATATGCTGGTTTGATTTCTTTGAAGTCCCCAGTTGCTGACAGGGATAGAGAGCCAGCCAGCAGTGGAGCAGCAGAACATCGGTCTTACCATCATGGCGTGCAGGGCCAACCGAGCGGATCATACGGCGCATCATGACCTGCGCACGCACACTTCCCAGTTACCACGCTCTGATTCTCTTTGCCGTCCACCTTTGCTACAACTCCACCTACGTACGTCCATACATATCTACAGTCTGCTTATACTGTGCTTATAGCATGACGTATGGGATGGTGCATGCATGCTTACTTGAGACCGAAAATCTGACCGGAGGATAAAGGTTTTGCCGGACCATTTTCCTCCTGTGCAACACATCATCGAGCTCCGACCAAGCAAATGTATGGAGTCCTTACTCTGTTTGAAAATAACTAAAGTTCTAGGATTGTCTTAAATCAAACTTTTAAATTTTTCTTTTGCGGGTTTTTTAAAGTTTGATCAAGTCTAAAAAACAGTCCCTCAGAAACTTTTTGTAAAACATTTTTAGAGTCCATGCCAGTGTCAAAAAATGTCTTATATTATGTCGCAGATGGAGTATCTGCTAAGATCTTTATTACTTCCTCCGTTCCTAAATATAAGTCTTCGTACAGATTCCACTATGAACTATATACGAAGCAAAATGAGTGAATCTACACTCTAAAATGCATAAATATACATCCGTATGTGGTTCATAGTGGAATCTCTACAAAGACTTTTTTGACTATATACTGTAGAGCAACAGCCCCACAGTCTTTTTTATTCCAGGAATTTTTGCCCAGACCTGTTTAAATCCGCTCCCACCGAGAGTCAAACCCAGGACCTGGGGTGCTACTAAGGTCACTGCAACCACTAGGCTACTTATAGTTAGGAACGGAGGGAGTAAAAAATATATAATATAAAAAGCATTATAGAAAATCCAATGAAGCAAATTTCTTGTTGCACATGCTGATGTATTTTTTTATAAACTTGGTCAAATTTAATGAAATTTTTTATATATGAAAATGATCTGAATATATTATAAAAGTTCACCAGAAGTACAAAGCAGCTCAAATATAATAAAAATTACATCGAGGTCCTTAGACCACCAAACGACCATTCTCGCCGCTAGACTCCGCTCCCCTACTGGAACCGGCTTGACCTTCTGGATGACCGTCAGAAAGTCTTCGTGCAATCCTATAATGTAAGGATCTGCATGCAATCCCATAACCTAAGGCACATATCCTTCTCTCTCTCGTTCAGTTACAACAACCTCCGCCACTAACGGTCGCTATTTTTCTGGAAAGAAAAAAAATTTCTGGTTGGGTCTCTCGTGGATGCCTTCCTCTCAGCAGCATGTATGATGGCTCAATTAACAATTAAACTGCGCTAATTTTCATGTTCAGTACTAATACATCTAAGAATATGGGAAGGAGGGAGTACATGAATACTCTCAAACTTTGTATGGATACAACACAAGGTTTTGGCTTCCAAAGGTTGTTTTCTTTTCTCGTGTGGCAGCACGATAACCGGAAAATATGGGAAGGAAAGGATACCACACAATTGTTTTGAGTCAATTTTAAATCAGCACAAAATCCATTCAAAATTGAAAAATTGGTACCTTTTGCTTGGAAAGTCGATTTCTCATGGGCTACCAAGAGACATGATTACAGGGCGGTAGCTAAAATTTTCTGTCCGGCAACAAAATCCCTGATACCATCTAAGAAAACCACATGAATTGGCAAAGGAGAAGAAAAACACAAAGTATTTCCTTATGGTAATTTTTCTCCAAAATTCCTATTGATTGCCCCATTCCATAAGAATTTGGGTGAGGCAATCCTTTGATTTCAAACGGCTCCGTAGAAAAGTTTCCTATAGGAATCCAGTCCTCCCAAATTTCTAATTTTTTTGCTTCAAACGTGGCCTAGAAAATATAAATAACACGTGAACCCATGTAAAGGGAGAAAATTTAAGAAGCTCATGGCGATATATAGTTTCAGAGAAACTCCACTCGATTAATGTCATGGGATGGCAATGCTACCTGCCTAACTCCTCCCATACTGCTTCTTTTGCTCATGGTGCTACTCCCGATGTGTCTTCTTCTCTTACTCTATGACAAAATCCATTACCTTATCTTCCACAAGGGCTCCTCCTCTGTGCGTCTAGCATCATTGGTAGGTGTGTGGAGGCGTGTCTCCGGTGGATCTGGTCATCATTCGTCTCCGTTTGTGTGTCTTCAGATTGGACCCTTCCGATCTACGCTACTCCTCATCGGCGGCGGTTGTTGTTCTGGTGTGCTGGTCCTATGGGGCCTTAGCACGACGATTTCCCGACTGCCACTACAACAATTTTTGCCCGGCCCCGGCGAGGAAGGCACGATGAAGGTGGCTCGCTTCAGTGCTCGTAGTCGTCGGTAGTGGTCTACGGATTTGGATGTAATTTTTATTATATATGGTATTCGTTGTACTGCCATGATTGAAGACGAATAGATCAAAAGTTTACCCACAAAAAGGGGCTCCTCCTCGGCGAGTAGATAAAAAAAGAGGCAGCAGACCCCACTGCCGGGCCTTCAGAGAGTTCTTCCTGCCTTTGAGTTTGTGGAAGATGGTGCACCCGGGTGTTTGATGGGTTTGGACTTGTAGATCTAGTGATGGGTGGCTTTGATGATCTGAATACATCATCGGCAAGCCTGAGCGGCGAGGTAGGTGTTTCAGATGTTGATCATGGTAGGTTAGCAGTATTTGAGATTTTTTTTATGTTGCATGTTGTTTTGATATATCTCAAGCACAAATGTATTTTGCTACACGCAGACAAACAATACAAGTATTGTTGGTGTCCATTGCAATGGTTGCTTTCACGTTGCAAACGTGTTATTGCATTATTGTGTAAAATTGTTACGTTGCACACTACGCATGCTCTAGCATATGTTAATGGTTTGTACACAGGTAAAAATTTGTTGATCCCTTTTTTTTTGCATGCACATGTTTTTTTTTTTGCGGGTAGCATGTACTCCTCCCGTTCCTAAATGTAAGTCTTTTTAGAGATTTTACTACATACTACATATGGATGTATATAGACATATTTTAAAGTGTAGATTCACTCATTTTGCTCCGTATGTAATTCATAGTAGAAGCTCTAAAAAGACATACATTTAGGAACGGAGGAAGTATTTTGTTTCTCATTCGCATGTTTGAAATCTTTTTACATATGGATTTTGTCTAACGAGGTGTTGCAGTGTTTTTTTTTCGTGTGCAGTGGTTTTTTTTATCTGACGACCGACATCTAAAATCACCAATTAAGTGAGATCGGCCGGCCGGCGTGAGAGGCAGCCAGTTCGCCCCCACAGCCGCCTCGCGGTAGTACATACGTGCAGCATTCGTGATCTGTCTCGAGTCTGGACCGTTGATTTTCCCACCATGGCTAGTGTAGCCATGTGAGACGACTGCACCCGTGCACCTGGCCTGCTGACCGGAGCCCAAATGAGGCAGCGGATCAGAGATCAGAAGCATGATTGCACGGGAGAAGGGGAACAACTGGAACAGGGGCTCATTCAACACTCCGGCGCGGTTCTCTGCCCCGCTGCGAAAGACCTACTCTCGTCTCTCTCCCCTCCCTCCCGCACCTCGGCCGTGGCAGGTTGATATATAGTACGGGTATCTCCAACCCAACTCTCAAACCTCCTGCAACTGTCCGAACAGCGCTGTCGCTCAACTTTCAAACCTTCTGCAACCATCTGAATCACGTTGTCTGGATCGCGAAAGCCATCCAATGTGGTTCTGTATCAGTCCTCAGGGCAGTCCGGACGCGATTTCTTCCGCAAACCGAAGACAAACGTGGAAAGGTTTGCGGGAGTCCGGATCGATCTCGCGCCTGCTTCTGACCGCCCTGACCCATCAAAAACCCGTCACCCACCCGTCCCACGCTTTCCTTCCGATGCACGCGCCGTTTACCACGTCGCACTCATGTCGGCCCAGAGCACGCGGAGGCCGGCATTGATGCCGCGATATGACCAGAGGGTGGAAGGGCGGCGCTAACCGACACGATCTCTCAGTAGTCGCCGCTTCAATGCGGACGCGGGATCCCGAGAAACCAGCTCCGGCCTCTGCGCCGCATTGAAGCGGCTGACCGGCCCTTAGCACGGCCTGGTCGCGGCTATTTAAGTCGCGCTCCGGCGCCGTTCACATCGCATCCTCCTCCTCCTCCCTCTCCCCACCCCTCTCCCTCCACATCTCCGGCGATGGGCAAGTCCTTGGCGTCGGTGCCGCAGGCGGTACCGATATGGAATCTGACGGATCATGGCGACGCCGCCCTCGAACTCCGGGGCCGTCGTCCTCATTGGCTGGCAACTCCTCGACGAGGGCGGAGATCGTCATCGGCGACGAGGAGGACCAGCAGTTGCTGCCGCCATAGTCCGCGCCGGCGGTGCCGGGCTAGGTCTACGCATCCATTGACGCTGAGTTCGAGGAGCAGATGGAGCTGATGCTCCGTCGTCCACATCAACGGCCCGGCTCCGCCACCGGGGGAGCTCCTTCCCATGAAGCCGGAGCCGGTGTCCCCTCCGCACTCTCCGTTGCCGCGCAGCCGCGGCGTCAAGGAGGAGGTGCTCTCGCTGCTGCCCCGACGCGTCATGAAGGAGGAGCGCCGCTTATCGTCGCCCCGGCGCTTCGTCAAGGATGAGCGCCGCATGTCGTCCCCCTGCCCAAGGCGCGTGGTCGCATTCTCCACTACCTCGGTAGGGGCGGTACCAGCGGCAGCTGTTCGTCCTCCCGGAGCGCCATGATGGCGCAGGAGTATGCCTACCGGGAGCAGCGCCGGCGGGACAGTCGCAATGTCGCGCGCGGGTCCAAGTTCGCGAACTCGGACGCCCCCCGCCACACATCGCGACGGACCCAGACCTGGCGTACGCATGGGCTCTGGACCGGTTGGTGACGACGTCAGAGACGGACAAGCGTCGTCTCCACCGCCTCGACGGGGAGATGGCCAGGTACGGGGAGGAATGGTCCCTCGTCGAGATCGACGCCGCCACCAACGCCTTCTCCAACGACTGTCGTCCTTCCCCCAGCCCACGTCCTCGGTGGCCGCGGCCGCAGTACGCACGATGTAGGAGAAAGCGGAGAGGATCATGCACGAGTGTCAGGCGGCCGGCGGGAAGCCCTGCCGCAACGCTGTCACCTTCCGTCGCCCGAAGCCCGACGACGACGATGACGCCGGATCGGGCGCCGATGACGGAGGAGGAGACGTTGGCCTGCCCGGCATGACCTACGAGGTCACTGTGAAGTATAGGCTATTTAGGGTTTTATTTTAAGGTTTTTAGTTCACCGAATGAAATATCGTCCGATTTTATGTACAAATTATCCTATTTTCAATGAAATCCACCGTGTTTATATCAAATTTCGTCCGGTTTAACCGAATTTCGTTCGGTTGGTTCGAGTTGTTGTCAAAATGTATGGGGCTAGTGTTGAATGACGTCCTCTCGCATCCGTGTCCGTAGACTGATCCTCCTCTGTCCGTGGATGAATGCGTGAGGACATTTACGGGTTGTCGTTGGAGATGCCCATAGCAGCTGGCACCCAAAAATCAAATCAGAATTCCTTTCCTTTTGTTTCACATGGCATCATGTTCGTGAGCACAATCCCCTTCGCTTTGGTTGCCTCTGCCGTCGCCAGGAACAAGGGAAAAAGGCAAATGGTGCATGCATGGCGGGGTGGCGAATGGCATGCTGCTGCGCGCGGAACTTTTCGGCTGTTCTTTTGCCTCCCCCTTGCAGGTACTTCCTCCGTTCGGAATTACTTGTCTCGGAAATAGATGTATCTAGATACATCCATTTTTCTCCCTCCCCCTCCCCCTCCCCCTCCCTCGCGTCGCCCCGCTCGGGCGGCCCGAGGGGCGAAACCCTAGCCGCACCGTCTCCCTCCCCTCCTAGATCTTCCCTCGCCGCCGCCTGAAGCAGCCACTGGGCAAGCCGAGAGCGCTGCTGATGAAGGTGGCGGCGGGGTCCTCGCTGCCCCGCCTCGCTCGCGGGGGGCCCAGGGTTCCGGGGCGGCGGCCCCGGCTGGTGTGGCGCCCCAGCTTGCGGCATCTGGTGGCGCGGGCGCGGGCCGGCAGATCTCGGCCGTGTGGACGGCGAATCCACCGGAGGACGCGGGCCAGGGCGCTGTGGCGTCGTCGGCTTCGGCGGTGTCAGATCTGGCCATCACCTCTCCTCCTCTCTAGCGAGCCCATCCCCCTAGATCCGGCATGTTCCGTCGCGGGGCTCTGGTCTTCGTCGGGTGGGAGCGGGTGCCGGGATGCAGGACCGGGGAAACCCTGCCAGCCTTGCCGGCTACGACGGCGGCGACGTCCACGGGCGCCGCTCACCTTCCTGGAGGCGTCGGTCAGGTCCTGCTCCCCACCCCGTCCCCTTTGTCTCCTTGGTTAACACCTCAACTCTGTTGGACGGCGCGACGCCTCTGGCGCCGTAACCTTCGTGAAGGCGCTGTTTTGGGAACAAGGATGGGATGTGGGCTTCGTTGCAGCGTGGGTGGAGTGCGTGTTCATCCTGGCTGCCCACCCTCTTTTGTGACAGAGCTCTGGTCTTCGACGTTTGGTTGCTCTAGGTGAGTCGACCGCGGCAAGTGGGGATCGCCTGGTTCCGCTCCTGTGGCTTCCTTCGATGCCAGCCATCCAGGTTCTAGGGTGAACATGTCCATCATTCAACGGTGCGGCACCCTCGAGCCGGGCGAGGAGGCAGGGGCCTTCTTTGATGATGGATCTGGTAGGCTGTGTCTTCTCCAAGTCCTAGAGTTATTGGCAACGACATGCCTTGCTTTGCCGTCGTTTCCCTCTCCTGAGCCGGCTGTCATCTCCTCCTTGGCTCTGTGCGTGCAAGAGGTCGCTGGCATCTCCAAGCATTTGCCCGTCTTTTCTCTGGCTTGGTGTATGTGAGCTTTGTGAGCTGCTCCCCGGCGTCTCTGTACCTTTCGCCGTTTCTTTGTTTCTTTTTCTTTGTTTGGAGTGTGGTTGTAATCTTGTCTATAATCCTGGCCGGTTGATGGCTTTGTTAATTCAAAGTTGGGCTCATCTGGAGCCTTCGTTCTAAAAAAAAGATACATCCATTTCCGAGACAAGTAATTCCGAACTTGTCACGCCCAATATGCGACCCTATCCAAAAGGAACTCGAAGGTCCCACCAAGGATAGACCCGCATATTGAAACACTTTTGCAAGGTGGATATCATTACATCAACATTACATAATAGGTAGGGATACATACAAAAAGCATACAATGCCACACGAATACAACATCATCATACAAGAGATCAACATCCGACTACGGATGAAACACAAACAGAAGCTCAAACGACATCCACCCTGCTAGCCCAGGCTGCCGACCTGGAACCTATCCCCTGATCGAAGAAGAAGCAGAAGAAGAACTCCAAAACAAGCAAACATCGCTCTCGCGTCATGATCATCGCATAACCTGTACATGCAACTGTTGTTGTAGTAATCTGTGAGCCACGAGGACTCAGCAATCCCATTACCATGGGTATCAAGACTAGCAAAGCTTAATGGGAAAGGAAGGGGTAAAGTGGTGAGGTTGCAACGGCGACTAAGCATATATGGTGGCTAACATACGCAAATAGGAGCGAGAAGAGAAGCAAAGGAACGGTCGTGAAGCTAGCAATGATCAAGAGGTGATCCTGAACACCTACTTGCGTCAAACATAACATAGAAACCGTGTTCACTTTCGGACTCCGCCGAGAAGAGACCATCACGGCTACACACTCGGTTGATGCATTTTAGTTCGGATCAGGTGTCAAGTTATCTACAACCGGACATTAACAAATTCCCATCTGCCACATAACCGCGGGCACGGCTCTCGAAAGTTTATACCCTGCAGGGGTGTCCCAACTTAGCCCATGATAAGCTCTCGCGATCAACGAAGGATATACCTTCTCCTAGGAAGATCCGATCAGTCTCGGAATCCTGGTTTACAAGACATTTCGACAATGGTAAAATAAGACCAGCAAAGCCGCCTGATGTGCCGACAAATCCCGATAGGAGCTGCACATATCTCGTTCTCAGGGCAACATCGGATGAGACTAGCTACGAGTAAAACCAGACTTCGAGTTTCCTCGAGGTGGCCCCGCTGGCTGCTCAGTTCGGACCAACACTCGAAGGAGCACTAGCCCGGGGGGGCTAAAATAAAGATGACCCTCGGGCTCCGGAAACCCAAGGGAAAAAGGGCTAGGTGAGGCAAATGGTAAAACCAAGGTTGGGCCTTGCTGGAGGAGTTTTATTCAAAGCGAACTGTCAAGGGGGTCCCATAAATCACTCGACCGCGTAAGGAACGCAAAATCCGGGAACATAACACCTGTATGACCGAAACTAGGGCGGCACGAGTGGAACAAAACACCAGGCATAAGGCCGAGCCTTCCACCCTTTACCAAGTATATAGATGCATTAATAATATAAGAGATATTGTGATATCCGAACATAACCCTGACATAGCCAAGCAACGGTTTGCTAGGAAGGTGGCAAAGGTTAGAGGTTCATGGCAATTTTGGGAGGCTTGAAGAACAAATGATAGGAAGCGCAGCATAGCGATAGAACGAAGCAACTAGCATAGCAATGATAGTAGTGAGATCCAGGGTAGCGGTCATCTTGCCTGAAATCCTGCAAGGAAGAAGAACGAGTCCATGAAGAAGATGAAGCGACGAAGACGAACCAAGCGGAGACGAACGAATCCTCACGATCGCAACAAAACGGGAACTATCGAGAAGAAGCACACAACATGGTAAACCACCACACATAGACAAGACATGATGCACAACAAGCATGATGCATGACAAAGCTACATGAGGCTACTCATGGCAAGAGATGGTGCAAATAAGAACAACACATCAAGGCAAGTTTAAATGAGGCCGGAAACAACATATAACAATTCCGGTAAGTCCTCATATGCAAATTTAGAAATTGGTCCAGAACTGAATAAACCTTATGTTCAAGTTGTTAAACAGCAAGTTAAGATGCACCAAGATGATCTACACGAGATTCTAGTCAAGTTACATATAAAGTTCATTTAGTTCGGAGCTACGGCCTAGAAGATATGAGCAAAACAAGTTAAACATGGCATTGATGCAAAATGCATACAAACATCAAGCAAACACTATCAAACATGGATGAAACATGATAATATGAAACTACATGCAAAATCAAGCAAGTTTCATATAGAGCACACTCAAAACGGAGCAACGGTTCAACACATACACTATATATAAGTCATAACAACAATCTGTCCATAACAGCAACTAGGCATCTTGCAAGTATCAAAACAACAAGCTACAGCATCTCAACGTAATAACAAAAGGCATGGGCATGAAGTACAGGTAAAGCATGTCAAAACATGAACACTGAGCTAACTCCAGAAATCACTAGAACATGCTCAAAAGGACATGACAAGATTGCAAATAATAACAGTTTCAGACTTTGCAGAAATAACATCAGGTTGCAATGTTTAGAGCTATCAAACAACATGTTACAGGAACTTATCATGGCCAACAAAGGCATGGCATGAATCTACTAATTGCATATAACAAAAGTCCCTTACTGACCATGAGCCAAAAAGGATCAGAAGATATGATGGCACCCATGTAAACATGGCAAGTTATATGACAGATTCATACATGGCAGGAACAACAATATGTAGGCATGTTGGTGAGCTTGAACCACTCACCATAGAGCAATACATGGCATGGAAAGGCAACCAACAGTAAGAATACATGTTTGAGAAGCTAAGCATGGCAAGAACAAGTTCATAGGATGCATGGATCACTAGCAAAGATCATGGCAAAACTGAACTTAATGTTAACAGGCTGACAGCAACATTATTTAGCAATTTGAGAGTAAGATTACAACAATCTACAAAAGTCTATAAATGCAACCAGGGGCATGGATGGATAGATAATGACATGTACAACAAAACATCCTTAGTGAACATCTCCAGATTATGCATAGAATGACTTGTAGCAGCAGGTTTACATAGCAACAAAATATAACAGAATCAGCCTAGCAAAACAACAACAGCAAATACCCTACTTAACAAGCTTGATGCACTCAGTACAAGACTCACAAAAATACATGGATAGCACCACTGTAAATATGGCATGACATAGATCAAAACACATGTAGACATCAACCTCATAGGATGCACACATCAAACATGGCAAAAATGACAAATGAGCAAGTTATAACAGTTTCAGCAGATTAACATCAATTAGCACTCTTGCAACACTGATTAGGGCATCAAGATGGACTCAAACAAACATGGCACATGGAATGAAATGAAACACTCGTCGAGGCGAACAATTTGACATATTACACGCACGAAACAGAGCAGTATGCATGGAGTTATGATGCGCTGAACATGGGTACATAATGCAAAAATATTTGGGACTTAGAAATATTTCTCACCCCGGGGAAAAAGTCAACGGCGGCGCGGGGTATGAGGATGGACGGAGAAAGGACCGGGGACGGGCGCGTTCGGCGGATCCGGGCCGAATCTCGCCGGATCCGACCGGATCCCGGCGTGGAAGGCGGCGGGGCGAGGTCTGAGGCGAGGGCCGGCGGCGGAGGGCGGCGACTCGGGCAGTGGCGCGCGCGGGCGGCGCGGCCCTGCGGCGAGGCAGCGAGGACAAGGCGCGCCGGCCAGGAGGCGCGGCAGCGGGCCGAGATGGCGGCGGCGGCGGGAGACGCGAGGTAGGGGAAGGCTAGGGTTAGACCGCAAATTTCGGAGGAGCGGTTTTCGGCCACGCGATCGTGATCGAACGACCGAGAGCATGGAGGGGAGTTTGCTGGGTTTTGGGCCACTCTTGCCGCACTAGTTTCCGTCATACCGGTGTTATGTTCCCGGATTTTGCGTTCCTTACGCGGTCGGGTGATTTATGGGACCCCCTTGACAGTTCGCTTTGAATAAAACTCCTCCACCAAGGCCCAACCTTGGTTTTACCATTTGCCTCACCTAGCCCTTTTTCCCTTGGGATTCCGGAGCCCGAGGGTCATCTTTATTTTAGCCCCCCCGGGCCAGTGCTCCTTCGAGTGTTGGTCCGAACTGAGCTGCCTGCGGGGCCACCTCGGGGAAACTCGAAGATTGGTTTTACTCGTAGCTAGTCTCATCTGATGTTGCCCTGAGAACGAGATATGTGCAGCTCCTATCGGGATTTGTCGGCACATCGGGCGGCTTTGCTGGTCTTGTTTTACCATTGTCGAAATGTCTTGTAAACCGGGATTCTGAGACTGATCGGATCTTCCTGGGAGAAGGTATATCCTTCGTTGATCGCGGAAGCTTATCATGGGCTAAGTTGGGACACCCCTGCAGGGTATAAACTTTCGAGAGCCGTGCCCGCAGTTATGTGGCAGATGGGAATTTGTTAATGTCCGGTTGTAGATAACTTGACACCTGATCCGAACTAAAACGCATCAACCGAGTGTGTAGCCGTGATGGTCTCTTCTCGGCGGAGTCTGGGAAGTGAACACGGTTTCTGTGTTATGTTTGACATAAGTAGGTGTTCAGGATCACCTCTTGATCATTGCTAGCTTCACGACCGTTCCTTTGCTTCTCTTCTCGCTCCTATTTGCGTATGTTAGCCACCATATTGTTGGAAATATGCCCTAGAGGCAATAATAAAAGCATTATTATTATATTTCTTTGTTCATGATAATTGTCTTTATTCATGCTATAACTGTATTATCCGGAAATCGTAATACATGTGTGAATAACAGACACCAACATGTCCCTAGTAAGCCTCTAGTTGACTAGCTCGTTGATCAATAGATAGTCATGGTTTCCTGGCTATGGACATTGGATGTCATTGATAACGGGATCACATCATTAGGATAATGATGTGATGGACAAGACCCAATCCTAAGCATAGCGTGAGATCGTGTAGTTTGTTTGCTAGAGCTTTTCTAATGTCAAGTATCTTTTCCTTTGACCATGAGATCGTGTAACTCCCGGATACCGTAGGAGTGCTTTGGGTGTATCAAACGTCACAACGTAACTGGGTGACTATAAAGGTGCATTACAGGTATCTCCGAAAGTGTCTGTTGGGTTGACACGGATCGAGACTGGGATTTGTCACTCCGTATGACGGAGAGATATCACTGGGCCCACTCGGTAATGCATCATCATAATGAGCTCAAAGTGACCAAGTGTCTGGTCACGGGATCATGCATTACGGTACGAGTAAAGTGACTTGCCGGTAACGAGATTGAACGAGGTATTGGGATACCGACGATCGAATCTCGTCAAGTAACATATCGATTGACAAAGGGAATTGCATACGGGGTTGATTAAATCCTCGACATCGTGGTTCATCCGATGAGATCATCGTGGAGCATGTGGGAGCCAACATGGGTATCCAGATCCCGCTGTTGGTTATTGACCGGAGAGCGATCTCGGTCATGTCTACATGTCTCCCGAACCCGTAGGGTCTACACACTTAAGGTTCGGTTACGCTAGGGTTGTAGGGATATGTATATGCAGTAACCCGAATGTTGTTCGGAGTCCCGGATGAGATCCCGGATGTCACGAGGAGTTCCGGAATGGTCTGGAGGTAAAGATTTATATATGGGAAGTCCTGTTTCGGGCATCGGGACAAGTTTCGGGGTTATCGGTATTGTACCGGGACCACCGGAAGGGTCCCGGGGGTCTACCGGGTGGGTCCACCTGTCCCGGGGGGCCACATGGGCTGTAGGGGGTATGCCTTGGCCTACATGGGCCAAGGGCACCAGCCCCACATAGGCCCATGCGCCTAGGGTTTGAGGGGGGAAGAGTCCTAGGAGGGGAAGGCACCTCCTAGGTGCCTTGGGGGGGGGGGGGACCCCCCTTGGCCGCCGCCCCCCTAGGAGATTGGATCTCCTAGGGCCGGCCACCCCCCCCTTGGCCCTCCTATATATAGTGGGGGAGAGGAGGGACTTCATACCTAAGGCCTTTGGTTGCCTCCTTCTCCCTCTCCGACACCTCCTCCTCCTCCATAGCGCTTAGCGAAGCTCTGCCAGAGTATTGCAGCTCCATCAACACCACGCCGTCGTGCTGCTGCTGGTGCCATCTCCCTCAACCTCTCCTCTCCCCTTGCTGGATCAAGAAGGAGGAGACGTGGCTGTTCCATACGTGTGTTGAACGCGGAGGTGCCGTCCGTTCGGTGCTAGGATCTCCGGTGATTTGGATCACGTCGTGTTCGACTACATCATCCCCGTTCTTTGAACGCTTCCGCTCGCGATCTACAAGGTATGTAGATGCATCTAATCACTCGTTGCTAGATGAACTCATAGATGGATCTTGGTGAAACCGTAGGAAAATTTTTGTTTTCTACAACGTTCCCCAACAGTGGCATCATGAGCTAGGTCTATGCGTAGTTCTCTTGCACGAGTAGAACACAATTTGTTGTGGGCGTAGATTTGTCAACTTTCTTGCCGCTACTAGTCTTATCTTGCTTCAGCGGTATTGTGGGATGAAGCGGCCCGGACCAACCTTACACGTACGCTTACGTGAGACCGGTTCCACCGAATAACATGCACAAGTTGCATAAGGTGGCTGGCGGGTGTCTGTCTCTCCTACTTTAGTTGAAGCGGATTCGATGAAAAGGGTCCTTATGAAGGGTAAATAGAAGTTGACAAATCACGTTGTGGCTTTCACGTAGGTAAGAAAACGTTCTTGCTAGAACCCTACTTCAGCCACGTAAAACTTGCAAACAACAATTAGAGGACGTCTAACTTGTTTTTGCAGCAAGTGCTTTGTGATATGATATGGCCAAAGTTGTGATGAATGATGAATGATCTATATGTCATGTATGAGATGTTCATGCTATTGTAATAGGAATCACGACTTGCATGTCGATGAGTATGACAACCGGCAGGAGCCATAGGAGTTGTCTTTATTTTTTGTATGATCTGCGTGTCATTGAAGAACGCCATGTAAACTACTTTACTTTATTACTAAACGCGTTAGTCATAGAAGTAGAAGTAGTCGTTGGCGTGACAACTTCATGAAGACACGATGATGGAGATCATGATGATGGAGATCATGGTGTCATGCCGGTGACAAGATGATCATGGAGCCCCGAAGATGAAGATCAAAGGAGCTATATGATATTGGCCATATCATGTCACTACTTTATATAATTTCATGTGATGTTTATTATGTTTTATGCATCTTATTTACTTAGGACGACGGTAGTAAATAAGATGATCCCTTACAAAATTTCAAGAAGTGTTCTCCCCTAGCTGTGCACCGTTGCTACAGTTCGTCGTTTCGAAGCACCACGTGATGATCGGGTGTGATAGATTCTTACGTTCACATACAACGGGTGTAAGACAGTTTTACACAGCGAAAACACTTAGGGTTAACTTGACGAGCCTAGCATGTACAGACATGGCCTCGGAACACGGAGACCGAAAGGTCGAACACGAGTCGTATGGAAGATACGATCAACATGAGAATGTTCACCGACGATGACTAGTCCGTCTCACGTGATGATCGGACACGGCCTAGTCGACTCGGATCGTGTAACACTTAGATGACCATAGGGATGTCAAACCTGAGTGGGAGTTCATTATAATTTGATTAGATGAACTTAATTATCATGAACTTAGTCTAAATATTTTACAATATGTCTTGTAGATCAAATGGCCAACGTAGTCCTCAAATTCAACGCGTTCCTAGAAAAAACCAAGCTGAAAGACGATGGCAGCAACTATACGGACTGGGTCCGGAACCTGAGGATCATCCTCATAGCTGCCAAGAAAGATTATGTCCTACAAGCACCGCTAGGTGATGCACCTGTTCTCCCTGCAGAACAAGACGTTATGAACGCTTGGCAGGCACGTTCCGATGACTACTCCCTCGTTCAGTGCGGCATGCTTTACAGCTTAGAGCCGGGGCTCCAAAAGCGTTTTGAGAGACATGGAGCATATGAGATGTTCGAAGAGCTGAAAATGGTTTTCCAAGATCATGCCCGGGTCGAGAGATATGAAGTCTCCGACAAATTCTTCAGCTGTAAGATGGAGGAAAATAGTTCTGTCAGTGAGCACATACTCACTATGTCTGGGTTACATAACCGCTTGACTCAGCTGGGAGTTAATCTCCCGGATGATGCGGTCATTGACAGAATCCTCCAGTCGCTTCCACCAAGCTACAAGAGCTTTGTGATGAACTTCAATATGCAGGGGATGGAAAAGACCATTCCTGAAGTATTTGCTATGCTGAAATCAGCAGAGGTAGAAGTCAAGAAGGAACATCAAGTGTTGATGGTCAATAAAACCACTAAGTTCAAGAAGGGCAAGGGTAAAAAGAACTTCAAGAAGGACGGCAAGGTAGTTGCCGCGCCCAGCAAGCAAGTTGCCGGGAAGAAGCCAAAGAATGGACCCAAGCCCGAGACTGAGTGCTTTTATTGCAAGGAAAGTGGTCACTGGAAGCGGAACTGCCCCAAATACTTAGCGGACAAGAAGGCCGGCAAAACCAAAGGTATATTTGATATACATGTAATTGATGTGTACCTTACCAGTAAATCGTAGTGACTCCTGGGTATTTGATACTGGTGCCGTTGCTCATATTTGTAACACACAGCAGGAGCTGCGGAATAAACGGAGACTGGCGAAGGACGAGGTGACGATGCGCGTCGGGAATGGTTCCAAGGTCGATGTGATCGCCGTCGGCACGCTACCTCTACATTTACCTACGGGATTAGTTTTGAACCTCAATAATTGTTATTTAGTGCCAAGTTTGAGCATGAACATTGTATCAGGATCTCGTTTTATTCGAGATGGCTACTCATTTAAATCCAAGAATAATGGTTGTTCTATTTATATGAGAGATATGTTTTATGGTCATGCTCCGATGGTGAATGGTTTATTCTTTATGAATCTCGAGCGTAATGCTACACATATTCATAGTGTAAGTACCAAAAGATGTAAGATTGATAGTGATAGTCCCACATACTTGTGGCACTGCCGCCTTGGTCACATAGGTGTCAAACGCATGAAGAAGCTCCATGCTGATGGACTTTTAGAGTCTCTTGATTACGAATCATTTGACACGTGCGAACCATGCCTCATGGGTAAAATGGCCAAGACTCCATTCTCAGGAACAATGGAGCGAGCAACCAACTTATTGGAAATCATACATACTGATGTGTGCGGTCCAATGAGTGTTGAGGCTCGCGGTGGCTATCGTTATGTTCTCACCCTCACTGATGACTTGAGTAGATATGGGTATGTCTACTTAATGAAACACAAGTCTGAGACCTTTGAAAAATTCAAGGAATTTCAGAGTGAAGTTGAGAATCAACGTGACAGGAAAATCAAGTTTCTACGATCAGATCGTGGAGGAGAATACTTGAGTCACGAGTTTGGTACACACTTAAGAAAATGTGGAATAGTTTCACAACTCACGCCGCCTGGAACACCTCAGCGTAATGGTGTGTCCGAACGTCGTAATCGCACTCTATTAGATATGGTGCGATCTATGATGTCTCTTGCCGATTTACCACTATCTTTTTAGGGCTATGCTTTAGAGACTGCCGCATTCACTTTAAATAGGGCACCGTCGAAATCCGTTGAGACGACACCGTATGAATTATGGTTTGGGAAGAAACCTAAGCTGTCATTTCTAAAAGTTTGGGGATGCGATGCTTATGTCAGGAAACTTCAACCTGAAAAGCTCGAACCCAAATCGGAAAAATGCGTCTTCATAGGATACCCTAAAGAAACTGTTGGGTATATCTTCTACCTCAGATCCGAAGGCAAGATCTTTGTTGCCAAGAATGGGTCCTTTCTGGAGAAAGAGTTTCTCTCGAAAGAAGTAAGTGGGAGGAAAGTAGAGCTTGATGAAGTATTACCTCTTGAACCGGAAAATGGCGCAACTCAAGAAAATGTTCTTGAGGTGCCTGCACCGACTAGAGAGGAAGTAAATGATAATGATCAAGATACTTCTGATCAAGCTCCTACTGAAATTCGAAGGTCCACAAGGACACGTTCCGCACTAGAGTGGTACGGCAACCCTGTCTTGGAAATCATGTTGTTAGACAACGGTGAACCTTCGAACTATGAAGAAGCGATGGCGGGTCCGGATTCCGACAAATGGCTAGAAGCCATGAAATCCGAGATAGGATCCATGTATGAAAACGAAGTATGGACTTTGACTGACTTGCCCGTTGAGCGGCGAGCCATAGAAAATAAATGGATCTTTAAGAGGAAGACAGACGCGGATGGTAATGTGACCATCTATAAAGCTCGGCTTGTCGCTAAGGGTTATCGACAAGTTCAAGGGGTTGACTACGATGAGACTTTCTCACCGGTAGCGAAGCTGAAGTCCGTCCGAATCATGTTAGCAATTGCCGCATTTTGTGATTATGAAATTTGGCAAATGGACGTCAAAATGGCATTCCTTAATGGTTTCCTTAAGGAAGAATTGTATATGATGCAGCCGGAAGGTTTTGTCGATCCTAAGAATGCTGACAAGGTGTGCAAGCTCCAACGCTCGATTTATGGGCTGGTGCAAGCATCTCGGAGTTGGAACATTCGTTTTGATGAGATGATCAAAGCGTTTGGGTTTACACAGACTTATGGAGAAGCCTGTGTTTACAAGAAAGTGAGTGGGAGCTCTATAGCATTTCTCATACTATATGTAGATGACATACTTTTGACGGGAAATGATATAGAACTTTTGGACAGCATTAAGGCCTACTTGAATAAGAGTTTTTCAATGAAGGACCTTGGAGAAGCTGCTTATATATTAGGCATCAAGATCTATAGGGATAGATCGAGACGCCTCATAGGTCTTTCACAAAGCACATATCTTGATAAGATTTTGAAGAAGTTCAAAATGGATCAGTCCAAGAAAGGGTTCTTGCCTGTTTTGCAAGGTGTGAAATTGAGCTCAGCTCAATGTCCGACCACGACAGAAGATATAGAAGAGATGAATGTCATCCCCTATGCCTCAGCCATAGGTTCTATTATGTATGCCATGCTGTGTACCAGACCTGATGTAAACCTTGCCGTAAGTTTGGTAGGAAGGTACCAAAGTAATCCCGGCAAGGAACACTGGACAGCGGTCAAGAATATCCTGAAGTATCTGAAAAGGACTAAGGAAATGTTTCTCGTTTATGGAGGTGACGAAGAGCTCGTCGTAAAGGGTTACGTCGACGCTAGCTTCGACACAGATCTGGATGACTCTAAGTCACAAACCGGATACGTGTATATTTTGAATGGTGGGGCAGTAAGCTGGTGCAGTTGCAAGCAGAGCGTCGTGGCGGGATCTACATGTGAAGCGGAGTACATGGCAGCCTCGGAGGCAGCACATGAAGCAATATGGGTGAAGGAGTTCATCACCGATCTAGGAGTCATACCCAATGCGTCGGGGCCGATCAAGCTCTTCTGTGACAACACTGGAGCTATTGCTCTTGCCAAGGAGCCCAGGTTTCACAAGAAGACAAGGCACATCAAGCGTCGCTTCAACTCCATTCGTGAAAATGTTCAAGATGGAGACATAGAGATTTGTAAAGTACATACGGACCTGAATGTAGCGGATCCGTTGACTAAACCTCTCCCTAGAGCAAAACATGATCAACACCAGAATTCCATGGGTGTTCGATTCATCACAATGTAACTAGATTATTGACTCTAGTGCAAGTGGGAGACTGTTGGAGATACGCCCTAGAGGCAATAATAAAAGCATTATTATTATATTTCTTTGTTCATGATAATTGTCTTTATTCATGCTATAACTGTATTATCCGGAAATCGTAATACATGTGTGAATAACAGACACCAACATGTCCCTAGTAAGCCTCTAGTTGACTAGCTCGTTGATCAATAGATAGTCATGGTTTCCTGGCTATGGACATTGGATGTCATTGATAACGGGATCACATCATTAGGATAATGATGTGATGGACAAGACCCAATCCTAAGCATAGCGTGAGATCGTGTAGTTCGTTTGCTAGAGCTTTTCTAATGTCAAGTATCTTTTCCTTTGACCATGAGATCGTGTAACTCCCGGATACCGTAGGAGTGCTTTGGGTGTATCAAACGTCACAACGTAACTGGGTGACTATAAAGGTGCATTACAGGTATCTCCGAAAGTGTCTGTTGGGTTGACACGGATCGAGACTAGGATTTGTCACCCCGTATGACGGAGAGATATCACTGGGCCCACTCGGTAATGCATCATCATAATGAGCTCAAAGTGACCAAGTGTCTGGTCACGGGATCATGCATTACGGTATGAGTAAAGTGACTTGCCGGTAACGAGATTGAACGAGGTATTGGGATACCGACGATTGAATCTCGGGCAAGTAACATATCGATTGACAAAGGGAATTGCATACGGGGTTGATTAAATCCTCGACATCATGGTTCATCCGATGAGATCATCGTGGAGCATGTGGGAGCCAACATGGGTATCCAGATCCCGTTGTTGGTTATTGACCGGAGAGCGATCTCGGTCATGTCTACATGTCTCCCGAACCCGTAGGGTCTACACACTTAAGGTTCGGTTACGCTAGGGTTGTAGGGATATGTATATGCAGTAACCCGAATGTTGTTCGGAGTCCCGGATGAGATCCCGGACGTCACGAGGAGTTCCGGAATGGTCCGGAGGTAAAGATTTATATATGGGAAGTCCTGTTTCGGGCATCGGGACAAGTTTCGGGGTTATCGGTATTGTACCGGGACCACCGGAAGGGTCCCGAGGGTCCACCGGGTGGGTCCACCTGTCCCGAGGGGCCACATGGGCTGTAGGGGGTACGCCTTGGCCTACATGGGCCAAGGGCACCAGCCCCACATAGGCCCATGCGCCTAGGGTTTGAGGGGGGAAGAGTCCTAGGAGGGGAAGGCACCTCCTAGGTGCCTTGGGGGGGGAGGGAAACCCCCCTTGGCCGCCGCCCCCCTAGGAGATTGGATCTCCTAGGGCCGGCCACCCCCCCTTGGCCCTCCTATATATAGTGTGGGAGAGGAGGGACTTCATACCTAAGGCCTTTGGTTGCCTCCTTCTCCCTCTCCGACACCTCCTCCTCCTCCATAGCGCTTAGCGAAGCTCTGCCGGAGTACTGCAGCTCCATCAACACCACGCCGTCGTGCTACTGCTGGTGCCATCTCCCTCAACCTCTCCTCTCCCCTTGCTGGATCAAAAAGGAGGAGACATGGCTGTTCCGTACGTGTGTTGAACGCGGAGGTGCCGTCCGTTCGGTGCTAGGATCTCCGGTGATTTGGATCACGTCGTGTTCGACTACATCATCCCCGTTCTTTGAACGCTTCCGCTTGCGATCTACAAGGTATGTAGATGCATCTAATCACTCGTTGCTAGATGAACTCATAGATGGATCTTGGTGAAACCGTAGGAAATTTTTTGTTTTCTGCAACGTTCCCCAACACATATATGCTTAGTCGCCGCTGCAACCTCACCACTTTACCCCTTCCTTTCCCATTAAGCTTTGCTAGTCTTGATACCCATGGTAATGGGATTGCTGAGTCCTCGTGGCTCACAGATTACTACAACAACAGTTGCATGTACAGGTTATGCGATGATCATGACGCGAGAGCGATGTTTGCTTGTTTTGGAGTTCTTCTTCTGCTTCTTCTTCGATCAGGGGATAGGTTCCAGGTCGGCAGCCTGGGCTAGCAGGGTGGATGTCGTTTGAGCTTCTGTTTGTGTTTCATCCGTAGTCGGATGTTGATCTCTTGTATGATGATGTTGTATTCGTGTGGCATTGTATGCCTTTTGTATGTATCCCTACCTATTATGTAATGTTGATGTAATGATATCCACCTTGCAAAAGCGTTCCAATATGCGGGTCTATCCTTGGTGGGACCTTCGAGTTCCTTTTGGATAGGGTCGCATATTGGGCGTGACAAGTTGGTACCAGAGCCGACCCTCGCGGTTACACGGATGGTTGCGGACAGGTGTGCGATCATGTTGTGCATGACGTTTGTGACCCGTCGTGGCACACGGTATGGCACATGTGCCGGACTGGAAGCACAGACGTATGTGCCAAGAGGGACGTTCCTGTGGCCCGACGAGGACGTCGGTTCCTCTGAGTGGGGGTGTATGTGATAGCCTGACTTATTAGGGATGATAGACTACTCATATCAATAAGGAATTCCTTCTTTTCCGGGAGCCCATTCGGACAGAACTCCAAAGTTAAGCGTGTTCAGCTTGGAGTAGTTTCAGGATGGATGACCGACCGAAAAGTTGCTCCTGAGTGTGCACGAGTGAGGACAAAGTGCACAAAAAAGGTTAGTATTGATCTGTGGGGCCAGTCTAGATTCCGCCAGAAGTAACGACCGGTTGTACGACGCCACATGATTCCGGCCGATGGCATCGCGGGTGCAGAATCACATGTACTGCACGATCCTATCCTAGACGTTGTGCCAAGCACGTTGGAATGAATGGTTAGAAACTAGTAGAACGTTGGATGGGGTCCTTATTAATCTCGGTTTCGGATGTCCACGTCCATAGCCAGGAAACACCGTCATCCTCTGATCTTGGCAACAAAAATCCACAAATTCTACCAGTTGTGTTTTACAATGAAATCCATCCTAGATCCTGCACGATTAGAAGCTCCAGGCAGCATAGAGAGCAGAGCAGAGCTAGGTAGTAACACAACCATGAAATCATTCGCTTTGCTCTACGTCTTATTCAGAAAACGTGCGCATCGTGGCGTATTTTTCTCTAGATTAGAAGGGCTTTGAGGGGAGGTTGCGGTTGGCGAGGAAGTGCTCGAAGAGCTCCAGCGCCTGCTCGGGCCGCGAGGTTGGCACCATGTGTCCGGCTCCTCTCACCGTGACAAATGTCAGGCCATCGTACACCACACTCCATCCACCAACCTGCAACCAAAAAACACACAGATGTAACGTGTGAGATAATGACATGTACTCCTCCGTCCGAAAATACTCGTCGGAGGAATGGATGTATCTAAATGTATTTTAGTTTAAGATACATTCATTTTTATGCATTTTTCCGACAAGTATTTCCGGACGGAGAGAGTAGTATATAAGATCTGATAAGATTGGTTAGCAACCAGTTGGAAGCAACTGGTCGATGGGATTGTCCAAATAGTTAAAGCAGTAGTACCTGCTTGTGAGTGAACCATGGCGACCAGTCCTCCTTGATGGGCAGGCCGAGCTTCTTCAGCGTGTACCTCGTCGACGTCGTAGGGATCCTTCCGTCCGTGTCGCCGCTGCTCAGCCGAAAGAGCAACGGAAAATGACACTTAAGTATTTATTTCCACCTGAACTTGTATAGACCAAGACAAAACGCAAAGGCAAAAATACAAGTCAGATGCTCCACCTGAAAATCCATATGCGAAGCCCCTCCTGTGCGAGCTTCCTGACGATCGGAAGCACCGTCTTGTCAGAATCGTGCCACAAAACGTTGATAGAGTCACTGCAAACAAGCAGAACAATATTCAGCTCAGCCACCAAAACGACATGATTCCGAGTCCCAAGCATTTCAGCTAGGAGAAAAATTACCGGCAGAGGGAGTAGGGGTAGGGCACGCCCGTGGTGTTGGCGTGCAGAGCCCTCTGCACGTCCTCCCGGTTCAGATACTCCGTGGCGTACGTCTGCGTGCACGGGTCGTAGCCCATCGGTATCCTGAGGAGATCAAACTGTTCTTCGCGCATGAGCAGATTGATCACATGGACCGGTCGATCAGGGGAGGAAAATGGCTGAAACTCTTTACGCTGAGGCCAAGGAGGACGCTTTGCTTACACGGCTGGTGGTCGGTCCGATCTGCGGCGAGAAGGAGGTGTTGAAGTCCGGGTACCCGCGCTCGCAGTTGGGGGCGTAGAGGCTGTAGATGTCGATGAGGTCGTGGAGGACGTTGAACTGGCCCAGGGCCACCTCGCACTCGCGAGACAGGACCTCCGCGCTGAAGTTGCAGGACCTGAGGTAGGTCGCGTAGAGCGTGTCGGAGATGATGGCGTGGTGCCACGACGAGTCGACGATGCCCTGCAGATCCGTGTCCCCGTCCATGTACGCGTTCCCGATCTGCGCTTCATTTTGTTTAGTTAACATTCAAGCAATCGTAGGATGGTGAAATGGATAGCTTGTAGCTGCACGTATGTATGTACCAGGATGCCCTTGAAGTTTATGTAGTTTTCTTCAGAGCCTTTCTTGTTCTCCTCCACGATGACATTCGCTAACTGCGGAATGTAGTGTCCTAGCGATCCAGTGGCAAGAGAATTAGAATGAGCAAAAAGTCAGATCATGAGTACATCTGTTACTCCTAGTGTCTAGCTATCTATGGATAAGTGGGCAGACCTGCATAGCTCTCTCCGGCTATGTAGAACTCTTTCATTTTGTGCTGGGGGAACCTCTGAAACCACCTGACGAGGAAAGCGTATGAACCGTGTGCTGCAAAGGATGAATGAAATTGCCATGTTATCTTGGGAAGAAATTCCTTGACTGTTTGGATAGAAAGGAGACATATATCTGTCTTGCATACCTGTGGAATTGTCTCCCGGCGGGTCTATTTCGAAAGACGTGTTCGTGTATGAAAATCCAACACCCGCTGGAGAGTCCAGGAACAGCAAGTTGGCGGCTGAAAGTTCACCAGACAGTAAGCTATACATGCTTCCATTGCTATGACAATTGTAAGTCTAATATGTTAGTATTGGTTTGCACTTGCCTTGGTTCCAGGCATACGGATTGAGCTCAAGCTCAGGCACATCTTTCTTCACAAGAAATGGCCCGAGCTCCTGCGCCTGACCAAACCCAACGGAAGAACACCCAGGTCCTGCAATTTTTGCAAAAACACACAATGTATAGCTACCATTCACATACATATTTCTCCCACAAAGTTTTCTGAATTTTCAAGGCCAAATACAGTTAGTTAGTATAGTTAACAACCTCCATTTAACCATAGGACCAGTGGCTTCTCGTCAGGCTTCTCCATAGCCTCGAAGAACCAATAGAACAGTGCCTTGCCGAGGTGCTCGTCGGTTGTGACATACCCTGAGTAGTGATTGAAGGCATATGAGTAGCTCGGCGCCCCCGGCAGTGACGCGACGCGGTCAAGCTCTTGCGTGGCCATCGTGGCTGCATCAAGGTTTAATGTTGCACTTTCAGGCCGTGCTGCTGCTGCAAAAGCTGCACAACAGAGTGCCAGTGCAACAGACACAAGTAGCAAGCAGGGTAAGGTGGAGACCTCCATGGTTTAAGGTTTGTTAGCTCGTTTTGCTTGGGGTTGTAGGGAAGTTAGGCATTGGAATGGGTATTTGTAGTACAGAACCTGTGTCTGTAGTGCAGAGACAAGTAGATCAAGTCCTTGGCCGGCTTCAGCATTTTCTCGTTGGTCTGGTTCTCCCCTCTTCAGAACCACGTACATGATTACTAAATACTAGTTCTTATTCAGCAACTTTTTTTACTGCTAAATTTTATTCAGCGACTTTAAAGATATGATTATCCACATATACTTACTTTTATTGATTGTTTCAGTTTAGAAAGCAGCGAAGGCTGTGATCTGTTTATTTTAACATTTCTTACAAAAACAACAAAGTACAAAGCCACATATTTGCAAGAAGGTAGGGGCTTTGAGAAGAGCTAACGATAAATTTATCAGTCTTGCTAAGTCTCAGTCGATCGAGACTTTGTTAAATCTCAGTCGATGCTATATCCGTGAGATCTTACATTGAGATCCGTATAATTTTTATTTTATTTACCTTTTCCTCCCTTGAATGTTATGTCACTTAAGTGAGACTTGCTTAAATCTCAGTTATATGGTGCGGGCTAGATGAGAGAAATTTGAGCATCTTCTTGCTTTGTTGAGAGAGCAAGAGCATTCTAATTTCTTCGTAACTGAAAAGCATATCGTTTCAAAAAACAGTTGTGAGTTACGCACAATTAAAATGACTGAGCTGGGGCTATTGCAAAAGTACGCAAACAAACAAGAATCACCATAAGCATCAAAGGGGGCATATTTTCCGTTATCGCACGGTATCGTTCACTGGAAAAGGCTCCACACTGAAAACGACACTATATAATACACGGAAAAAACTTAATACGTGACATGATCAAGGATGTAATGGATACGATATCAGTGAGACGGCACATCAGAATCATTCAACTCACTAGAAATGCTGATCTCAGAGTGAAGAGGACATAATGATGCTAATAATTCTGTATTCAGTTTCTTATTTAACAAATTATCAGATAAATATTATAACTAGCTTAATAAGAATAGGCAATGTCCTCCGTAGAAATGATTCATATCAAAAATCTGGGATGTTCTTTTATTACAAGCGAATCACGTGCAAAAAGCAAATTTTCTATGTTTTATACTAGGCTCATATTAGCCGACAAAAACAAAATACTAGGCCCATACTTTTTTCGAAATGAAGGCAAAGATTTGCCTCATCAATTAATTAAGCAGAAGAAAACTGTCAGTTAATTAACAGAAAACCGAGTAAAAACCGATACAAACCCACCATATATGGACTACTCCCAGAGCATGCAACTCCATAAGTCCACAACCAGCCCGACAATCAAACCCAACACGCAACGACCACCAACCCCCATACTGCTACATCGCAAAGAAACCCACAACGGGAGTACATCGGCTGAAGACCACAGGCACCACCAAATCCATGGAGACAAGCCAGGACATAAGGACAACCCAAGAGACTGATGATCATCCATCAAGCAGTTGCAGACGTCTTCCTGTGGCCTCACTCTTATTTCTTTGCTCCTGAGAGCCTCCTCCATAATCGTCTTGCTAGATCCAAGGCTAGGCGCCTTCAAACGTGTGAGCAAGATGTGAAGCTCTATCTGGAAGAGACTCTCATCGCCTTGTCACGCACAGACACCACCTGTCCAACGGCCACGTGTGAGTTGGTGATCGCAACGTCGAAACCTCCATGATCCACAAAGGCGAGCGGCTGGCTGGGCGCCAACATACCGACCGCCTCAATATCATCAGCTACATGTACCACCAACATGACGGACTCGGGCACATCTAGTTGCTCACATGGCATACGCGAATCCTGTCCCTCATACGAGGTCGTTGGCGAGTCGGCCTCCATATGCTACACAAACAGAGGCGAAGCGCGCAGGTCTCACGCATAGCTGTTGAAACTCGGGCATGATCTAAAGCACAGGGGCGACGACCACGACAATGACCTCTCCCTCAGCAGTAGACTGCACAGGCGGCAAGGCAAACAATGACGAAGAACTGACCCCAACACGAGGGGAGAAACAACGGAAGAGCTCTGTCCCCTTGTCTTCCGTGGAACCAACACGGGAAACACCAGGAGGACGCGACATGGGAGCAATCAGCAACATAGCCTGCACAAGGGAGAGCTTGCCCAAAAGAGCCTCCGCCCGCTCCAGAAAGCTCCAAATATGTGCCAACAAGCCTTGCAACAACTTGGACTGATCTGACATAGCAGACTGTAGCTCCACATCAGACATGGCAGTCGAGCTAGCGATACTAGAGACAACAGATGCCCAAGACCCACGACGAAGCGCCTCAGAGGGAAGCGCGGACTTCATCAGACCTTCATAGAAAGCTGCAGCTTGAAGATGCTCGATGCCGAGGCACGACATGACAAGGCATGCACGCTTGCGAGCTGACTGGACGACAGGGGTTACGACACTCACGGGCATGATGACCGTTCTCCAAATAGCTGGAGCACCGAAGGGAATCTCTGCAAACAGCTGCACTGTGCCTAGGAGCAAGGCATCTGCAACATCTACCATAAAGCCAAATGGAGATGGGACGAGGAGCCAATGTCAAGGCCGGCGATTCCAGATGTCATGGACTGTGCCGCGGCAGCACTGTATCTCCTGACATCCTCCTCTTGTGTCTGGCCCGTACACCACGCACACCTTAGCGAATTCAGAGTCGATGGCCTTGGTGGCAGCCGACGGCGTCTGGGGGGGCAACTCCTAATTGTCATCTGCTACTTGTGATAGTTGTTGGATTTCCTCGAAGAGGAAGGGTGATGTAGCATAGTATCAGATAGTATTTCCCTTAGTAAAGAACCAAGGTTATCAAACCAGAAGGAGACGACACACAAACAAAGTAGCGGTACCTCACACACAAAGTAAATTCTTGCACCCAACAAAGGGAAGGGGGGCGTCACTCCCCTTTTCTTGCTAGTTGCAAGTATTAAATCTAGTAGTGACAGGTAAACAAATAAAATAAAAGGAAAGAAAAATAAAACAGAAAAATAGTTGTACGATTGCTTGATAATAATTTAGAATGGACCCGGGGGATACTTTCAGTCCAGTTGTCAAGCCCACTACCATTCACCTCTTGTTATCCTTGGCAGTTACTCGTGGCTGGTCTCTTCGACAGTCGGATGTCCAGAATGATTTTCTTCATGGTGTGTTAGAGGAGGAAGTTTACATGAGGCAACCACAAGTTTTTGTTGATCCCGATGGTCATCATCATCTTTGTCGTTTGGAACTACCGTTCTAGTACTTCTGTACCTGTTGGGTTGCGTTGACCAGACCAAGCGGTAGTACTGCTCCTCCGAGCTGTAATACCGCTTGAGCATGACCAGTGCACATAATGGTTGGCTTTGTCTTCCCACTTTAAAGGGGGTCTTCTTCCCCATTGCTCTTAACGACTTTGGGCAAGCTTTCTCCTCCATTGTTGACCTCCAAAAGCTTTGCCTTCTCTCTATTCCTCTCATGATTCTCGTTAGTTTTTGAGGGAAAAGAAAGAGGAGATCTAGATCAACATTTCCACCAACCCATTGAGGGAGTCCTGCATTAGGAGGTCATCGGACAACCGGACTATATACTTTGGTCGGACTGTTGGACTATGAAGTTACAAGACAGAAGACTTCTTCCCGTGTCCGGATGGGACTCTCCTTTGCGTGGATGGCAAGCTTGGCGATTCGGATATGTAGATTCCTTTCTCTGTAACCGACTTTGTGTAACCATAGTCCCCTCCGGTGTCTATACAAACCGGAGAGTTTAGTACATATGGTAGAATCATAATCTCATAGGCTAGACTTCTAGGGTTTAGCCATTACGATCTCGTGGTAGATCAACTCTTGTAATACTCATGTTCACCAAGATCAATCAAGCAGGAAGTAGGGTATTACCTCCATAGAGAGGGTCCAAACCTGGGTAAACATCATGTCCCCCGTCTCCTGTTACCATCGACCTTAGACGCACAGTTCACGACCCCCTACCCGAGATCCACCGGTTTTGACACCGACATTGGTGCTTTCATTGAGAGTTCCGCTGTGACGTCAAAGATAGGCTTGATGGCTTGCCTTGTTATCAAGGACAACATCACCTCCGGAGGAGCCCTGGCCTCAGGCCAAATCCTCTGGCTGGGCGGCTTCACTATGACCGCCCGTTCGGCCGTCGGGCCGACGATGACTTCTCGGGTCATCGAAAATCTCCTCCGTGTCAGCTCAGAATACTTCGAACAGATGGATCCGACAGAGTTGTCGTCTTTAAACGAACTCCTGGATTGCATCGCCGCCTTGGGAGTCGCTATGGACTACGATCGGATTGGGCTTAAGCCCGATCAGAGAGAAATTGAATCTCCGCCGATCACCCATCAGATAGCGGTAGTGGAGGAGCAATACGACAACTCTTCCTCTATACTGAGGACGAACTATGTTCAGATTTCCGAGCTCACAAAGCCGGATACCCGCCCGCGGGAAGACGTCCCCCGTACTCCGAACCTAGAGTCGGACTGTGGGCCTGAAAAATTGGTTGATATCCCGGAGCCCGAACTGTTAAGCTCGGAAGTTTCTCAAACTCCGGATCCCAGATTGGGTCAGGGTTCAGACTTAAATTCACCCACCCACCCAGATACAAGCGATCTGACCCACATCAGATAGCAGTACCAAGAAACGGTCCATCACTTTTGGGCCAGATTCCTCCTTGTTTAGGACAAGATCAAAGACTGTCGTGATGAAGATGCAAATCTCATTATTCTGCAAAAATTGCACGGACGAGGGAATCCTCAATGCCATCAACCGTCATCACATATCACACTTTGCTGACTTGGCAACCATAGTACAGAAGTACTGCGCAATGGAAAGCGCCTGGAAAACTCAGGCAGCCTCTTGGGAGCCACCGGTTTCCATTCAACCCCTCGTCTGGATAAAAAGAATGCACCCTCGTCGGTCGCCTGATCCAATACCCAAAAAATTGAAGCCCATTACGGAGCGTGGAACCATTCTGGAGGGATGGCTTGATAGGCCATGCAAAATACACACAACACCGGATACCATACCAACCCACAGCCTTTGAGCATGTTGGATACTCCGGCAAGTGGCCAAGAGCAGCGAGGATCTCCTCACCAAAGAAACCACAGAGCAACATCCCACGTTAAAAAACAACCCTACAGTATTAACAGTCTTCGAGACTTTCGCCTCAAACAATAGGCGCAAAAGGGCACTCCGCGGCTTCGCTGAAGTTTGCCAAGTCGCAGCAATAAACCCCTGGAATGACACGGCCATAACTTTCAATGCCAGTGATGAACCATAATTCAGAACAGTCCGGGCACCAGCCGCATTGGTCCTTACTCCGATCATGGATGGCTTTCGGCTTACCAAAGTACTCATGGACGGCGGCAGCGGACTAAACCTCATTTACGAGGAAACGCCGCACAAAATGGAAATAGACAGGAGCTGCATTGAGCAAAGTAGCACGACCTTCCGAGGAATTATTCCTAGTCGGGAGGCATGATGTGCGGGAAAAATCGCACTCGATGTGGTATTCCGCACGCCGAAGAATTATCGGTCCAAAGAGATAACCTTTCAAGTGGCCCCTTTCAACAATGGATGTCAAGCCTTATTAGGGTGAGATGCATTTGCAAGCTTCCAAGCTATACCCCATTACGGGTACATGAAGCTCAAGATGCCCGGGCCCAATGGTATCATCACTCTTGCCAGCGGTCTGTATATAGCACTCCGTGCCGAAAACAAAACTGCAGCCTTGGCCCTCGAGGCATTGTCTGAAGCCCTCGCGGCCGAAGAATTAACCGTGTTGCGCTCCACGGTGGATAGGGACAACATGATCCTCGATAAGCGACCCAAATCCACCTCCTTTAAACCAGCAGACAAAATAGTCAAATTCCAAGTCCACCCAACGGACTCCACGAAGACAACATCCATCGGGGCACATCTGGACCCCACGGTCGACGCCGCACTACGGGCGTTCCTACGCGAAAATTGGGACATATTCGCCTGGCACCCTTCTGATATGCCAGGGATCCCACGCAGGCTGGCCGAACATAGCCTAAATATACTGAAGGGATATAAGCCAGTCAAGCAAACACTGCTGCGCTTTTCAGAACCCAAACGACAAGTTATGGAGGAGGAGCTAGCCAAGTTACTCGAGGCCGGATTCATCAGAGAAATAAAACACCCGGACTGGCTAGCAAATCTGGTGATGGTACCAAAGAAGGATAAATCCTGCGCCTATGTGTCGATTTCAAAGACCTCAACAAGGCCTGCCCTAAGGATCCCTACCCCCTCCCCTGCATCAATCAGATTATCGATGCTACCGTAGAACACGACTCACTATGTTTCCTCGACGCATACTCCGGATACCATCAAATCAAGATGAAGGAGTCCGGTCAAGCCGCAACGGCATTTATCACCCCATACGGGCCTTTCTGCTTCAACACTATGCCCTTCGTGCTCGCCGGTGCTACATACCAACGCATGATCCAAACATGCCTGGAGAAACAAATCGGCAAGACATTTGAAGCATACGTGGATGACGTAGTCATCAAAACTAGACACGTCGAGTCATTAATAGACGATCCGCATCTCACATTCGACAACCTCCGAACATATGACATCAAGCTCAATCCAGAAAAATGTGTTTTCGGACTTCCCGCTGGAAAGCTTCTGGGCTTCATCTTCCAATAGAGGAATTGAGGCAAACGCAGCTAAAATCCGAGCTTTGTCACAATTGGCTACGCCAACTGACCTCAAACAAGTCCAAAGACTATTCGGATGTGTGGCAGCTTTAAGCCGCTTTATCTCCAGACTAGGGGAAAAGGCATTGCCACTCTATCGCCTTCTCTGACGCACCGATCACTTCCAGTGGACGGATGCGGCAATGGTCGGATTGGAAGAAATAAAGGCTCTTCTAGCAAGCAACCCAATCCTGGCCGCGCCAAACATCGGCGAACCCATGTTATTATACATATCAGCCACACACCAAGTCGTAGGTGTGGTGCTCGTCTTCGAATGTGAGGAGGACGGACACAAATTCCTGCTTCAGAAGCCGGTATACTACGTATCCAGTGTCCTCACACCATGCAAATCCCGGTACCCTCATTACCAAAAAATAGCATAAGCGGTGGCCTCCGAGGTACCACTCAATGACATAATAAACAACCGTGACGCCACGGGCCGGATTGCAAAGTGGGCCATTGAGCTCCTCCCATTTGACATAACATATAAACCACGGCGGGCCATTAAATCTCAAGTACTAGCCGACTTCGTCGCCGAATGGACCGAGGCCGAACTCCCTAAGGCCTTGTTTGATTACACTCCTCCACAAGAGGATTGGAGGGGATTTGGGGAGGTTTTGACTTGTAGAGGATTAAATCCACTTCAATCCCTACCAAATCTCTCTCAACCGAACACAGCCTAAAGAGTACGACACATATTCCAACTGGGTCGTGCACTTCGATGGCTCCAAAATGCTGGTGGGCCTAGGGGTAGGCGTTGTCCTAACATCCCCCACGGGAGACATAGTTCAGTACATCCTCCAAATATTATTCACGGACTCTAACAACGTAGCTGAATACGAGGCCTTATTGCATTGTCTTCGGATGGCCATCTCCATGGGCATACAACGCCTGGAAGAGCGTGGGCATTCAAACCTTGCAATATCTCAAATAAATGGAGATTTCGATGCCAAAAATCCAAAGATGGCGGCTTACCACAACACCGTCCTCAAGATGTCAGCTCAGTTCGAGGGGCTCGAGTTTCACCATGTGGCTCGAGAAAGTAATCAAGCAGTAGATGTCCTTGCTCGCATCGGCGCCAAACGCACCCCCATTGCACCTAATATCTTCCTGGAAAGGCTTTTCAAGCCATCCGTGTTGTGGCAAGGGGATAGCGGCAACAACAATCCGGATTCGACTACAACCCCAAACTCCCAACACACCGACATCACCGGGGGCTCAGCCACCAAAATTACACCGCCGACCCATCTTATCATGGCAGTCATTGCCCCATGGACCGAACCCCTCTTGGACTACCTTAATAGGCGAGAACTCCCTAAGGATCAGAATGAGGCGCGCTGTATTGTGTGGCGCTCTAAAGCCTACAAGGTTCATGAGGGAGAACTCTACAAGAAAAGCGCTACCGGAGTACTTCAAAGATGTATCTCCGAGGAAGAAGGGCGGCAGCTCTTGGCTGAAATTCATGCCGGTCTCGGCGGTCACCACGTCGCGGCTCGGCCCTTGTAAGCAAGGCCTTCCGTACTAGTTTCTATTGTCTGACGGCCCGAGCAGACGCACATGACCTTGTCCAACATTGCATCGGATGCCAGCTTTTCGCCAACCAAAGCCATATGCCACCCACCGCTCTACAAACAATCCCCATCACTTGGCCTTTTGCGGTCTGGGGGCTTGATATTGTTGGACCCCTTAAAGGAGGAAACCATAAGAAAAAATACCTGTTGGTCATGGTGGATAAATTCACTAAGTGGATAGAAGCCAAACCAGTTAAAAATGGCTGAAGTCGGACTGGTGATAGACTTTATATCTGGTGTTGTGCACCGTTATGGTGTTCCACACAGCATCATCACCGACAACGGCTCCAATTTCACAGCCGATGAGGTAAAAATCTGGTGTGCTAATCTGGGCATTAAGCTCGATTACGCCTCCGTCTATCACCCACAAACCAACGGTCAAGTCGAATGAGCCAATGGTCTTATTATGAGCGGCATTAAACCCAGACTAGTGCGGTCTTTTAAAGAATCAGACAAGCACTAGGTCGAGGAGCTTGCTACCTCTTGAGCACTGTGTTGGTTTTCCCTTGAAGAGGAAAGGGTGATGCAGCAAAGTAGCGTAAGTATTTCCCTCAGTTTTTGGGAACCAAGGTATCAATCCAGTACGAGGCTCCATGCAAGTCCCTCGTACCTACACAAACAAACAAGAACCTCGCAACCAATGCGATAAAGGGGTTGTCAATCCCTTCACAACCACTTGCGAAAGTGAGATCTGATAGACATAATAAGATAAGATAAATATTTTTGGTATTTTTATGATATAGATTGGAAAGTAAAGATTGCAAAATAAATTAGATCGGAAAATTATATGATAGAAAATAGATCCGGGGGCCATAGGTTTCACTAGTGGCTTCTCTCAAGATAGCATAAGTATTACGGTCGGTAAACAAATTACTGTCGAGCAATTGATAGAAAAGTGCATAGTTATGAGAATATCTAGGCATGATCATGTATATAGGCATCACGTCCACCACAAGTAGACAAAAATGATTCTGCATCTACTACTATTACTCCACACGTCGACCGCTATCCATCATGCATCTAGAGTATTAAGTTCATAAGAACAGAGTAATGCATTAGGCAAGATGAAATGATGTAGAGGGATAAACTCAAGCAATATGATATAAATCTCATCTTTTTATCCTCGATGACTATAATACAATACGTGCCTTGCTACCCTTGCTATCACTGGGAAAGGACACCGCAAGATTGAACCCAAAGCTAAGCACTTCTCCCATTGCAAGAAAGATCAATGTAGTAGGCCAAACCAAACTGATAATTCGAATAGACTTGCAAAGAAAACCAATCATACATAAAAGAATTCAGAGGAGATTCAAATATTTCTCATAGATAAACTTGATCATAAACCCACAATTCATCGGATCTCTACAAACACACCGCAAAAAGAGTTACATTGAATAGATCTCCAAGAAGATCAAGGAGAACTTTGTATTGAGATTCAAAGAGAGAGAGAGAAGAAGCCATCTAGCTAATAACTATGGACTCGAAGGTCTATGGTAAACTACTCACAACTCATCGGAGAGGCTATGGTGTTGATGTAGAAGCCCTCCGTGGTCAACTCCCCCTCCGGTGGAGCACCGGCGATGGCTCCAAGATGGGATCTCGCGGATACAGAAGGTTGCGGCTGTGAAAATAGGGTTTCGTGGTGCTCCTGGATGTTTTCGGGGTACGTAGATATATATATATAGGCGAAGGAAGTCGGCCAGGGGAGCCACGAGGGGCCCACGAGGGTGGGGGCGCGCCCACCCCCCTAGGGCGCGCCTTGCACCCTCGTGGGCGCCTCGGATGCTTCTTGACGTCCACTCCAAGTCTCCTGGATTGCGTTTGTTCCAAAAAGATTGCTCCCGAAGGTTTCATTCCGTTTGGACTCCGTTTGATATTCCTTTTCTTCGAAACACTGAAATAGGCAAAAAACGGCAATTCGGGCTGGGCCTCCGGTTAGTAGGTTAGTCCCAAAAAAGGTATAAAAGTGTAAAGTAATGCCCATAAACATCCAAAATAGGTAATATAATAGCATGGAACAATCACAAATTATAGATACATTGGAGACGTATCAAGCATCCCCAAGCTTAATTCCTGCTCGTCCTCGAGTAGGTAGATGATAAAAACAGAATTTTTGATGTGGAATGCTACCTAGCATATTTCTCAATGTAATTTTCTTTATTGTGGCATGAATGATTCAAGATAAAAGTTTGTATTAACATGAAAATAGTAATACTTCAAGCATACTAACAAGTAATCATGTCTTATCAAAATAGCATAGCCAAAGAAAGCTTATCCCTACAAAATCATATAGTTAGGCTATGCTTCATTTTTATCACACAAAATACTCCCATCATGCACAACCCCGGTTTCAGCCAAGCAATTGGTTCATACTTTTTAACGCGCTTCAGCTTTTTCAACTCTTATGCAATACATGAGCGCGAACCATGGATATAGCACTATATGTGGAATAGGATGGTGGTTGTGAAGAAGACAAAAAGGGAGAAGATAGTCTCACATCAACTAGGCATATCAACGGGCTATGGAGATGCCCACTAATAGATATCAATGTGAGTGAGTAGGGATTGCCATGCAACGGATGCACTAGAGCTATAAATGTATGAAAGATCAACAAAAGAAACTAAGTGGGTGTGCATCCAACTTGCTTGCTCACGAAGACCTAGGGCATTTTGAGGAAGCCCATCATTGGAATATACAAGCCAAGTTCTATAACGCAAAATTCCCACTAGTATATGAAAGTGACAACATAGGAGACTCTCTATCATGAAGATCATGGTGCTACTTTGAAGCACAAGTGTGGAAAAAGGATAGTAACATTGTCCCTTCTCTCTATTTCTCTCATTTTTTGTGGGCTTCTTTGGCCTCTTTTATTTTATTTGGGCTTCTTTGGCCTCTTTTATTTTATTTGGGCTTCTTTGGCCTCTTTTATTTTTATAAAGTCCGAAGTCTCATCCCGACTTGTGGGGGAATCATAGTCTCCATCATCCTTTCCTCACTTGGGACAGTGCTCTAATAATGAAGATCATCACACTTTTATTGATTTACAACTCAAGAATTACAACTCAATACTTAGAACAAAATATGACTCTATGTGAATGCCTCCGACGGTGTACCGGGATATGCAATGAATCAAGAGTGACATGTATGAAAGAATTATGAAGGTGGCCTTGCCACAAATACGATGTCAACTACATGATCATGCAAAAGCAATATGACAATGATGGAGCGTGTCATAGTAAATGGAACGGTGGAAAGTTGCATGGCAATATATCTCGGAATGGCTATGGAAATGCCATAATAGGTAGGTATGGTGGCTGTTTTGAGGAAGGTAAATGGTGGGTGTATGATACCGGCAAAAGTTGCGGGGCATAAGAGAGGCTAGCAATGGTGGAAGGGTGAGAGTGCGTATAATCCATGGACTCACATTAATCATAAAGAACTCATATACTTTGTCGGCGTTCTGGGAACGGGGGTACCCAGACTTGCCTGCCTGCGGCCTGCGGCATGGCTCAGGGAATGGCCCAGTACGGCCCATGTTCATCAACACATGCTCAAGACCCTCGCGAGGGGCCAAGCCTCGCGGGGCGGACGATAGGAGGCTTCCTCAGGCACAGCCTCATCAGGCTGGCTTGCGAGGAGGCGGAGAGATCAAGGTGGGATACCTGACGAGGTGCCCATGACGCAAGCCATGACGACCGAGGCCAGGCGGGCGCCGACCTGCGCAGAGTCCTTGTTTCCTCTTTGGTGCAAAGGGGGCAAGCGCAGGCAAGAGTATCAAGAAAAGGCAATCATTTTGGTGCAACAAGACCAAGACCAGCAGAACGGCAGGATGGAGGTCATCTCAGAGCCCAAGCCGGCGTCACCGTCAGGGTCTTTCGCAGGCGAGGACCAACTTTAGTCAGGATAAGTGTACTAGATGTTCCCTTCAAAATGGCCAATTGTTGGCGTCCTTCCTGCTCAATATTTGGTAAGAGGCCCAGGGACTCCATCTATAAATAGAGCTAGCCACCCACAGGGTAGAGGCATCTAGAGGCATCTAGAGACCAACAAAAGAGAGAGACAGAGAGGCGACTGAACTCCCCCTAGCAGTTCATCGCACCAGCTCAAGAACAGCCCCTTGCAAGGCTGTTCCCCCTTTGTACTGTTCACTATCAGCCCCTGAGGCAATCCACCACACCACAAACTGGAGTAGGGTATTACACCACAATGGTGGCCTGAACCAGTATAAATCTCGTGTCCCCTGTGTTGTTCTTCATGTAGTTTAGATACTTGCGAGGCGACGAGACGTGGGTAGGCAGGAGGTGTGATCTCCGCGTGCACCCCAGAGTTCGAACCTTGAGTGTCTGCCGGAACACGAAATCCGACATTTGGCGCGCCAGGTAGGGGTGCACCAGAATCCGCTTTCCGTCGCTTCGTGTTTTGCCTCCCGTCGCATCCATGTCAGACGCTCGTCGAGCCCGCGCCGAGCGCCGAGCCGCTCTCGCCACTCGTGTCGCCCAGACGGCCCCCGTCGGCGGGCGCCCCCGCTGTTCCCCGTCGCCTGCCGTCAACACCGCCACCGGCTCGGTGGGGAACGAGCAGCAGGCGTCGTCCCTGCATCCTTCGGTGCGGCGAGAAGGCCGCACCGCCACCCCGTCGCTGACCCCAGCCGTTTCCTTGTCCCACGCCTGTCGTGCTCCTGCGGATGTGCACGCCGCGCTGCTCCTGGCACGGGAGCTCCTACACTACCATCCCGTCGATGACCTCTACGACGAGTGGCTCGCCTGCATCACTGAGCACGTCAGCGCCGCTGGGGGCTCCCCTGCGCCATCCCACTCGCTGCACCGCGCCCCGCCTTGCGCGGGCGACGAAGCTCTGGGGGCGCCTCAGCCGCCTCCCCCCCAAGAAGGCGCCTTGGCCCCAAGGCGCGTGGCCTCTGGACGGAACCCACTCCGTCCGGCGCTAGCATAGCAAGAGAAGAGCTGCCAAGAGATCCCTCGTCCCCAAGAAGCCGCCCATGTGCTCATCGCCCCGGCCTGGCACGAACGCGTTCCTGCTCCAGCGCGCCAAGACCCCGCGCCGCTCCTGGCGGCAGCGCACGGAGACTTCCAAGATCAAGCTCTCCGTCACCAAAGGCCTCCCGCGGCCACCGCAGGCTGCCGTGCCTTCACCGCCTAGTTGCGCAGCATGGCCTGGCCGGCCAAGTTCAAGCCAGATCTGCCCCCGTGCTACGATGGCACGGCTAAGCCTGCTGAGTTCCTCCAGCTCTATGAGCTGGGCATCAAAGCCGCCAACGGGGACGAGAAGGTCATGGCGAACTGGTTCCCCATGGCACTCAAGGATGATGCCCGCACCTGGCTCCTGAACCTGGCTCCTGGCAGGATCTCCTCCTGGGACGAGATGCGCACCCGATTCATCGCCAACTTACAAGGCACACGCGACCGACCCCCGGCCATGAGCGACTTGCGCCGCATCAAGCAGCAGCCGGGAGAGACCCTGTAGAAGTTCATCCAGTGTTTCAACAGCGCTCGCCTTAAGATCCCCAAGGTGTCTGAGGAGGCCATCATCTCAGCCTTCTCCGACGGCGTGCGTGACGTCAAGATGAAGGAGGAGCTTGCGATCCATGAGGACCTATGCACCTCCCTGGAGCTGTTCAATTTGGCGACAAAGTGCGCTAGGGCCGAGGAAGGACGCCTTTCCCTCCTTGAGCTGCCAGCTGCTGACCCAGAAGATAAGAAGCCCAAGGTCAAGGACGTGAAGCGCAAGGGGGCTGCCATGCTTGCAGCAGAGCCGAACACCAAGCGACGCAGGGATCAGCCTGAGTCATCCAAGGGCAGCCGATACTGCATGTACCACGACCTCCACACCCACAACACCAACGAATGACAAGAGCTCAGGGCCGTGCGGGACGTACATGCCGGCCGACGCCCCGAGCGCAGCGACCGGGGCTATGGCCGAGGAGGAGGAAGAGGTGGAGGACAATGGGAAGACCGTGGCCCTCGCCAAGGGTGGCGTGACCGACCTCGCGAGGACCGCTGGAAGGATCAGCCCCGTGAGGGAGGTTGGAGGGACCCGCCTCGCGAGGGAGTTTGGAGGGATCAGCCTTGCGAGGATCACCCACAAGGCAACGCGGGCCTCCCTCCTCTGCCACCACAGCCGAGGAGGAATGAAGACCATCATCAGGACGAGGGGGCTGGAGGCTTCCAGGAGCCGCGCGCAATCGCTTGCATCTCGGGCGGCGCTCAAGCCCCGGCCTCTCAGCGCATCTTCAAGCAGTTTGCTCGCGAAGTGAATGCAGTCCTCCCCAAGCTTGAGGCCACACGCCCTCTCAGGTGGTCAGCGTGCGCCATCACGTTCAGCTCAGTGGATCAGCTCAAGTGCACGGCCACAGCCGGAGTCCTCCCGATGCTTTGTTCCCCAATCATCAGCAATGTGCAAGTCACCAGGACCCTCATCGATGGTGGAGCAAGGCTCAATGTCCTATCCATCAAGACATTCAACAATCTCCAAGTGCCCTACAATCAGCTGCAGCCAACCAAGCCTTTCTCAGGAGTCACTGATGGTTCCACGGTTCCGATAGGGCAGGTCCGCCTTCCTGTTACCTTCGGGAAGCGCGACAACTACCGCACTGAGCTCATTGACTTCGACGTCGCTCACATTCGCCTTCCGTACAATGCCATCCTCGGGTACCCAGCCCTGGCCAAGTTCATGGCCGTGACACATCACGGATACAATGTCCTCAAGATGCCAGGAAGCGGTGGAGTCATCACGGTGCCTTGTGAAGAGAGAGACGCTGTGTGTTCTCTGGAACGTGCTTTCCAAGCCGCGTCAATTGAAGACCCGGATCACAGGAGCGGGAGGTTTCCCGAGGCTGCCCCTAAGAAGAAGAAGACATCGCCTGGTCTGACCCCTCGGGAGGCAGGCCCCTCAGGGTCCGCGCCTGTTCAGGAGGCGCCTCTTTCTGTCGCATAGGAAGGCGTGCCCAGCGCCCTCCTCGAGCAAGGCTCGGGGGCTCTCTCCTGGAGGGCCATCGACTTTGCTAAGATCACGAGGGAGGCGCTCGGGCACCACTTGGAGGCGTGTTTCAAAGCACATTTCCCTCAGGAAGGAGCAAGGCAAGGAGGGCCAAACCCTCAGGAGTTCGTCAGCGAGATCATTCAGGAGCTGCAGGAGTCAAGAGTCATAAGCGGCAGCCGCCACTTACCCGTCGTAGCTCCCCATCCAGGCGAGGATGGTGGGCTGCGCGTCTGCATCAACATACCAGGACTCAACCGAGCCGCCTCTTAGGAGCGCCTCTGGCCCTCACGCATGGGACGCTGTGAAGGTCCACCCCACAGCTATGTTCGCATGCCTTACGACCGGCCGAACGCGGCTGTTGTGCGTCAGCGCCTCATGAGGAGCATCTTGGAGGCTCAAGCGGCCAGGCATTCCATAGTCCTGGCGGAGATGGAGATGGTCCGCGAGGAGCCGCCAGCGCCTCCGGAGCCTCCCGAGGCTCCTGGGCCTGGGGGCTCGTAAAGATCGGCTTCTGCAGTGCACGCCGTCCGCTACTTTAGCGTCCCTTCATCTTCAACATCATCAGGTGACATCCTTCCAGTTTTCATTTTCAGCTGGGAGCGCCCCCCAGGGCTGCACCATTCCCAGGCCACGTGGGTCCGTCCCTGCGGAATGTATCCCTTTGGTTCATGTTTTTAGCTTACTTTATCGGGGACGCCCCTCGGGCTGCATTATCCCCAAGCCACTCGCGCCAGACCTAGTGGCATGTATCCCTCTTGCGTTTATTTGAATCATGCGCTTGACTCATCATGATCATTACTTGATGCCTGTCCACGGCACCCTTCTTCCTTCATGTCGGCCACTTGCACGTTAAAGGGGGGGGTACCTGAGCATTGCGACTCATTGGCTCTTACTGGCTCTCCAGCCCTCACCCTGGCTTTGTCCACGGCATCGTGACCTGGCATACCAGCGACGGCTGAGCTTGCTCGAGTGCCGGGACCCGAGGACGTAGAGCATCGACATATAACCAAATTTGCAGGAACACGTTACAAGTAAAGGCTCAGAGCCAGGTGCAACCCGCCTTGAGGTAGGGCCCCGTGAGTCCCGCGCTGGCTCACGGGTGCCCAGATACACCTCGTCAGGTCCTACCATGCTAGCCACATGTCAGGGCGGGGCTGTACACGCCCCGGGGGCTCCTCTCGGAGGGGAGCCCCCTCCCACGCACCAGTGGAAGCACCATGCTCCGCGCTGGCTGATAATACTGCCGAGGAGCGGCTATGCCCGTACGTATACGGAAGCGCTATGCTCCGCGCTGCCGAGGAGCGGCTATGCCCGGCCGCATCAACCTCAGGGAGCCTAGAGCTCAATGTCCGGCCCCATCGTAACGCCTCCCCTCGGGAGTGCCGTGCGAGGGGGCTGGGCACGGGGGCTACGCCTGGGTCACGCTCAGGCGCACGCCACCCAGCCAGGCCCCTCGGGCCTGGTTCGTCGCACGTCTCTCCCCGAGAAGAGCCAAGGTACGAAGGCCGTTTGAACGTCAAGGGGGACTCCTGAGCATCGCGACTTAGGAGCCTAACTGGTCACGTAGCCCCTCACCCCTTAGTTCCGAAAGGCTAACGACGGTTGAGGTATGCGCGGGGCCGGGCTCTGCCAACGTAGAACGGTAGAACTACTCATACATCTCCCCTCCCTACTTGCTATTCGCGCGTCAAGGGGGACTCCTGAGCATCGCGACTGTCGGCGTTCTAGGAACGGGGGTCCCCAGACTTGCCTGCCTGCGGCCTGCGGCGTGGCTCAAAGGAGGCCCAGTATAGCCCATCTTCATCAACACAAGCTCAAGACCCTCGCGAGGGGCCAAGCCTCGCGGGGCGAACGACAAGGAGCTTCCTCAGGCACGGCCTCGTCAGGCTGGCTCACGAGGAGGCGGAGAGTTCAAGGCGGGGTACCTCGCGAGGTGCCATGATGCAAGCCATGACGACCAAGGGCGCCAGTCGGGCGCCAGCCCGCGCAGTGTCCTCCTTTCCCCTTCGGTGCAAAGGGAGCAAGCGTAGGCGAGAGCATCAAGCAAAGGCATCCATTTTGGTGCAACAAGACCAAGACCAGCCCAACGGCAGGGAAGAAGTCATTGTGGAGCCCAAGTAGGCGTCACCACCAGAGCCTTTGGCAGGCGAGGACCAACTTTAGTCAGGATAAGTGTACCCGCTGTTCCCCTTCAAAATAGCCAATTGTTGGCGCCCTTCCCGCTCAATATTTGGGAAGAGGCCCAGGGCCTTTGCTTATAAATAGGACTAGCCACCCCCAGGGTAGAGGCAGCTAGCATCGGATCCTCACCAAGAAGCCAGTAGATAGAGCGATTGAACTCCCCCCAGCAAGTTCGTCGCACCAGCCAGGAACAGACCCTCGCGAGGCTGTTCCTCCTTGTATTGTTCATCATCAGCCCAAGAGGCAATCCACCACACCACACGCTGGAGTAGGGTATTACACCACAATGGTGGCCTGAACCAGTATAAATCTTGTGTCTCTTGTGTTGTTCAGTTTGGTAGTTTAGATCCTAGCAATTCGGCGAGGAGCAAGCCGGCAGAGGGTTGAATCTCCGCACGCACCCAGTGTTCGAACCTCAAGGGTCTGCCGGAACCCGAAATCCGACATTTGGCGCGCCAGGTAGGGTTGCGCCGGAATTTGCCTTCCGTCGTCTCGTTCTTCTCCAACCATCGCATCCATGTCTGACGCTCGTCGGGCTCGCGCCGAGCGCCGAGCCACCCCCGCTTGCCACGTCGCCCAGACGACTCCCGTCGGCGGGCGCCCTCGTCGTTCCCCGTTACCTGCCGTCAACACCGCCATCGACCCAACGGGGAACGGGCAGCAAGCATCATCCCAGCATTTCCCCGTGGCTTCTTGGGAAGAGCCACGCGGCCCCTTCTTCACCCACCCCGTCGCGCCGGATCCCCCGGTCGTCGCGGCCCTCCTAGGCGGCTCGCAGGCACCGCCCTCCAGCCACCACGTGAAGCCGTTCGTCCGCCGGGTCGGCACCGCCTCTACACGGCAGGGGGCTCCACGGGGCCGGTCGGAGCCATCGGCTAAGCTGACCTTCAGCTCCGAGGACCACCCCACCAACTCGGCCTGCTCGGGCGCGCTCCCCATGCTCTGCACGCCCACCATCTGCCAGGTGGCCGTCCCAGGACCCTCGTCGACGGTGGCGCGGGCCTCAACGTGCTCTCAATTGAGGCCTTCAACCTCCTCTGCATACCCCGGGAGCGGCTGCAACCCAGCCGACCTTTCTCGGGCATCGGAGGCGGGTCGTCCAGATCCTTGGGGCAAATCCGACTCCCGGTAACTTTTGGCACCTATGACAATTTCCGCACGGAGCTGGTCGATTTCGACATCGCCCCCATCGGCCTCCCCTAGAATGCCATCCTCGGCTATCCAGCATTGGCCAAATTCATGGCCGCGACTCACCCGACGTACAACCTCATGAGGATGCCCGGGAGGAACGGCGTCCTCACCGTGCCCGGGGACACCGAACGTGCACTGCGAGTGCTCAAGCTCGCCCTCAAGACGGCGGCAGCGGCGCGGCCCGCCGACACAGAAACCCCCAAGCCCAAGGGGGCTGCGCCGACCAAGAAGAAGCAGTTGTTCACCCAAGACAAGGCAGAGACCAAGCAGGTACCTGTCGACGAGGACGGGTCCACTAGCGCCACTTTCACCATAGGCGTGAACCTCGAGCCCGAGCAGGAGGAAGCCCTGGTCAAGTTCCTGCGTGCAAACAAGAAGGTGTTCGCCTAGGAGCCTGATCAGCTGGCAGGGATCCCAAGGGGCGTAATCGAGCACCACCTCAACGTGTGTCCCAATGTGCGCCCCGTGAAGCAGAAGGCGAGGAGGCAGTCCACTGAAAAGCAGGCCTTCATCGTCCAGGAGACCCGCAAGCTAGAAGCCGCAGGGGTTATCCGCAAGGTCCGATACCCAGATTGGTTGGCCAACCCCGTGGTTGTGCCAAAGAAGGGAGGGAAGGAACGCGTGTGTGTCGACTTCACCAACCTCAACAAAGCATGCCCGCAAGATCCGTTCCTGCTCCCTCGCATCGATCAGATCGTCGATTCCACCGCTGAGTGTGACCTGTTATGCTTCTTGGATGCCTTCTCCGGGTATCACCAGATCAAGATGGCGGTGGAAGACGTGGAGAAGATGGCCTTGCTGACCCCGTGTGGGGTGTACTGCTATACATGCATGCCATTCAGACTGCACAACGCGGGGGCAACCTTTCAGCGGCTCATGCACATCACCTTGGGCCCGCAGCTCGGGAAGAATGTGGAGGCTTACATCGACGACATCGTAGTGAAGTCTCGTGAGGCCAAGACCCTGATACAAGACCTGGAGGAAACCTTCACGAGCCTCAACTCAGTGAGCCTGCGGCTCAACCCGGAGAAGTGTGTGTTTGGAGTCCCCTCGGGCAAGCTCTTGGGCTTCCTCGTTTCCCACCGAGGCATCGAGGCCAACCCAGAAAAGGTCAAGGCAGTCGAGGACATGAGCCCACCAAAGACCCTCAGAGAAATGCAGAAGCTCACGGGGCGCGTGACTACGCTGGGGCGCTTCATCTCCAAGTTAGGAGAGCGAGCACTGCCTTTCTTTCAGGTGATGAAGAAGAAAGGGCCCTTTGAATGGACTGAAGAAGCCGACAAAGCGTTCCAGGATCTCAAGAGATACTTGACCAGCCCTCCGGTGATGGTGGCCCCACGCCCTCAAGAGCCCTTAGTACTCTATCTCGCCGCCACTCCTTACTCCGCCAGCGCGGCTCTGGTGGCGGTTAGGGAGGAGCATCGGGCCAAAGCCACAGCTGCTGCATGTGTCAAGGCAAAGCAGGACCAAAAAGGACTCGCAGAAGTCGCAACCACGGCTGAGGAGGATCAGCTGCCGCAGGGAAGCACGACGGAAGCGGAGGAAGCTCTTCCCCCAGGCAACCAACCTCCGGAGGCCTCGTTGCCTCAGCAGGCATCACAGCCTCCGGAGGGCACCACCGGCGCTGACGCCCCAAGCCTCGTCGAGCACCCAGTGTACTTCGTCAGCACGGTGTTGCGGGATGCGAGGGCACGGTACCCCATGCATAGAAGCTCCTCCCCGCGCTGCTGGTGGCCTCACGCAAGCTGCGGCACTACTTCCAGGGTCACCCGATCAAGGTTGTCTCGGCATACCCCTTGGAAAGGGTGCTTAGGAGCCCTAACTCGGCCGGAAGGGTCGCTGAGTGGAACATTGAACTGCAAGCGTTTCAGCTCGAATTCAGTACGACCAGGGTCATCAAGGGTGCGTAGCAGATTTTGTGGCTGAATGGACAGAGGCACCGGACCTCAAGGCCGACGAGGACCGATCACTCTCCCCAGGAAGCGAGGCGCCAGAAGGCTGGGTCATGTACTTCAACGGAGCGTTCTCCAGGCATGGCGCTGGGGCTGGGGCGGTGCTCATATCTCCCACTCAGGACAAGCTGTACTACGCCGTGCAGCTCTGCTTCCAGCAGGGCAAAAAGGTCTCCAACAATATAGCGGAGTACGAGGGACTGATAGCGGGCCTGAAGGCCGCCGCTGCCCTGGGAGTGAAGCATCTTACTACCAAGGGCGATTCGAAGCTCCTTGTCAATTTATCCAACAAGGTGTACGAGCCAAGAGATGAGCACATGGAGGCCTACCTTGCGGAGGTCCGCAGAATGGAGAAGCAGTTCTGGGGGTTGGAGCTATAGCATGAGCCCCGCGGCACTAATCAAGAGGCCGACGACATCGCCGAACGAGCCTCCAGGCGGTTGCCCCAGGAGCTGGGCATCTTCGAGGAATGGCTCTTCAAGCCTTCGGCCCTGCCACCATTGTCGAGCACAGCACAACCTCGGGTGGAGCTTCCTCAGCCACCTGCCTTGGGAGCCCCAGCCTGTGGCCCGGCCTCAGGAGCACGCCCGCTCCTAATGATGGAGCCTCAGGAGGGGGGCTGGATCACAAAGCTCCAGAGCTACTTAACGCAAGGGACCTTGCCGGAGAAGGAGGAGGAAGCAGAGCGTGTGGCGCGGCAAGCCACAGCATACTGGATCAGGGACGGAGAGCTCTACTGGAAACGACCGAATGACGTGTCCCTGCATTGCATCACCCGGGAGCAAGGGAAAGAACTGCTAGCAGATATACACAGTGGAGACTGTGGGCATCATTCGTCGTCACGGACCCTCGTCGGCAAGGCATTCCGCAGTGGTTTCTACTGGCCTACGACGCTCAATGACACTGTCGAACTTGTCAAAGCTTGCGAGGCCTGCCAATTTCATGCCAAGCAGATCCATCAGCCGGTAGGAGGTCTGCAAACCATACCCCTCACGTGGCCATTCGCGGTCTGGGGGCTGGATATCCTGGGCCCTTTTCCTCGGGCGCCAGGGTGCTATCGCTACCTCTACGTCGTCGTGGACAAGTTCACCAAGTGGGCCGAAGTCGAGGCCGTCCGCACCATCCCTGCTGGTTCTGCGGTCAAGTTCATCAAGGGCATCGTGAGCCGGTTCGGGGTGCCGAACCGCATCATCACTAACAATGGTTCGCAGTTCACCAGTAACCTTTTCAAAACATACTGTGCTAACCTTGGAACGCAGGTATGCTACGCTTCGGGGGCGCACCCCCGAAGCAACAGCCAGGCCGAGTGGGCCAACGCAGAAGTCTTGAGGGGCCTCAAGACCAGGACATTCAAGAAGAAACTGGAGGCCTACGGCAGAGGTTGGTATGACGAGCTTCAGTCCGTGCTGTGGTCCATCCGCACAACCGCGACCAAGCCAACTGGAGAGACCCCCTTCTTCTTGGTCTACGGAGCCGAAGCGGTCCTCCCACACGAGGTCAGGCGTCGATCCGCGTGGGTCCTGGCATTCGATGAGACGCTGCAGGACGCCATGCGGGGGACGAACCTCGTGCTGGGGAGGAGCGTCGTCGAGAAGCTGCGCTGCGAGCGGCAAGATACCAGCAGGCACTCCGGCGATACCACTGCCGCAACATCCCCCCCAAAACTCTCAAGGTAGGGGACCTCGTGCTCCGGCGGGTCCTCTCCAGGGAGGGACTGCATAAGCTCTCTCCTATGTGGGAGGGCCCATTCAAGGTTGTTCATGTTTCCAGGCTCGGCTCCGTGCACTTGGAGACTTAGGAGGGAGTGCCTGTACAGAACGCGTGGAACATCCAGCACCTCCGGAGGTTTTACCCCTAAAAAGGCCCAGAGCCTGTGAAGAAGGCAAATGCCTGTGAAGCTCATCTTTTTGGAAAAGGCCCGGCGCCTGTGAAGAAGGCAAATGCCTGTGAAGCTCATCTTTTTGGAAAAGGCCCAGCGCCTGTGAAGAAGGCAAATGCCTGTGAAGCTCATCTTTTTGGAAAAGGCCCAGCACCTATGAAGAAGGCAAATGCCTGTGAAGCTCATCTTTTTGGAAAAGGCTCAGCGCCTGTGAAGAAGGCAAATGCCTGTGAAGCTCATCTTTTTGGAAAAGGCCCAGCGCCTGTGAAGAAGGCAAATGCCTGTGAAGCTCATCTTTTTTGGAAAAGACCCAGCGCCTGTGAAGAAGGCAAACGCCTGTGAAGCTATCGCGTTTTGGATAAGGCCCGGAGCCTGTGAAGAGGGCCAATGCCCGTGAAGCTTGCTTCCCCGAAGAAAGGCCCGGAGCCTGTGAAGAAGGCCAACGCCTATGAAGCTCGCCACCCGTGACACTCTCACGTAATAATAAGTTGGGGTTGTACACGCCCCGGAGTCTCAGGGGTGCCGGCCTCAGGCCCTGGGGCTCCCTCGCACGCCCAGTGGCAGCACTTAGCTCCGCGCTAGTGAGAAGACGTCGAAGACTAGACTAGGTGCCAGACGCGGCTTTTTCATTTGCTTTCTGCAGTTGGCTAGTTCATTCTCATTTGGAGTTTTATCGAAACTATCGCCACCTTTTGACCTATGGTTCTTCGACTTTTTCGCTCTCTTGAATCGATTTCTCTTGCGCGGGGGCTCGTGAGGTGGAAGCCCCGGGGGCCCTCGCGAGTGTTCCTGCCCCTATCGCTCAAGTTTTCACGGCCCAGGTCCACTACCGGAGCACCCCTCCAGACCATGCCTCACGGGCACCACGACACGAATACAGGGCCTGGGTCGGTCGCCCCCATGGCTGAGACTAGAGATTACTTGCGAATGGGCATGCAGCGGAAAGGAACAATACCGGAATAACAGAAATAGTACGATGATTGACGACGTTAACCCAAACACGCACCCACGGGGCCACACATTGCTGTCTTTTTGCGCAGGAGAAAAGAAAGGAAAGAACAAAAGCGGGCGAAGCTCGTCCCGCGCCGGCCCTCATGGAAAGCTTGAGCCGCCTTCGGAGCTCAGGCGGACTCCCTCTCGCGCTTCACCGGGGCGTGGCGGCGAGCAGACCCGCTGCCGCCCTCCAAGCAGGTGCGACGGCGTGGAGGCTGACCGCGGCCGCTGCTAGAAGGGTCACTACCCGAAGAAGATCTGGTGAAGCTTGAGGAGTCACGAGTGCCGCCAACCGCCCGCGCGCTGTCCTCTCCGTCCTCGCCGGGGCTGCGTCCCCGACCGCGGTCGTCGTCTTCAGGGCAGCACCCTGCACGGCGACCATCTTCCCAAACACCCTCACGTAGAGGGTGGCGTCGCTGTCGAACTTGAAGTGCAGAGAGCACCGGCGGCGGAGGCCATGCGCGCGAGCAAACGTCTGGCAGCCGCGAGTCAGGGTCAGGCTCCCGGCGGCGGAGACGTCCAGCGAATCCCATGAGGCCCGGCTGCAGCAGCCATCTGCCTGGAGCCAGAGGCCACCCAAGGCGCCAGCTGGGAGCTCACCTAGGAGGAAGCGAGGGAGCTGAATCCGGGCGCCGGTTGGCTCCACCGCCCACACAATGAACCTCGGCAGCACCTCTGCGGTATGGAGGCGCGGCCTCGAGGATCGCACGGCCGGAGCACGCCCGCCGGCCATGGCCAGCCGCTCATCGCCACGCAGAGAGCCACCTCCGCGACCACGGGGGGCCGCCGTGGAGGCTACAGGATGTTTGCGAGGGCGACCTCGACCGCGCTTGGGCGGGGGAGAGGAAGACTCGACCTGGCGAGCCTTTCCTTTCTCTGCGGCCGAGAACTTCCTTGGTGGAGCCATGAAGAAGAAGGAGAAGCAAGGGGGGAAGGCTGGAAGGGCGCACGCCGTTCCATACCTATAGCCGGCGAAGGCCAACCGTCGACCTTCACGATCGCAGGTAATCATGACCCGCTTTGCATGCAGGGACTTGTCGAGTCCGTGTGGTTACCAAGGCGTCGTGGGGAAGCGGAGGCGCCCACGTCCAATCAACCGCCACGCGGCGCCCAAGGCCGCAGGCTGTTAGGGCCCATGACGCTTCGCACTTGCCCTTTCGCCTCTCTGCTCGGCCAAGTCCGGGCGCGCCGTGGGCCCGGGGGCTACTGTCTGCGTTCTGGGAACGGGGGTCCCCAAACTTGCCTGCCTGCAGCCTGTGGCGTGGCTCAAAGGAGGCCCAGCACAACCCATCTTCATCAACACAAGCTCAAGACCCTCGCAAGGGGCCAAGCCTCGCGGGGCGGACGACAAGGAGCTTCCTCAGGCACGGCCTCGTCAGGCTGGCGCACGAGGAGCCGGAGAGTTCAAGGCGGGGTACCTCGCGAGGTGCCCATGACGCAAGCCATGACGACCAAGGGCGCCAGTCGGGCACCAGCCCGCGTAGTGTCCTCCTTTCCTCTTCGGTGCAAAGGGAGCAAGCGCAGGCGAGAGCATCAAGCAAAGGCATCCATTTCGGTGCAACAAGACCAAGACCAGCCCAACGGCAGGGAAGAAGTCATTGTGGAGCCCAAGCCGGCGTCACCACCAGAGCCTTTGGCAGGCGAGGACCAACTTTAGCCAGGATAAGTGTACCCGCTGTTCCCCTTCAAAATGGCCAATTGTTGGCGCCCTTTCCGCTCAATATTTGGGAAGAGGCCCAGGGCCTTTGCCTATAAATAGGACTAGCCACCCCCAGGGTAGAGGCAGCTAGCATCGGATCCTCACCAAGAAACCAGTAGATAGAGCGATTAAACTCCCCCCCAGCAAGTTCGTCGCACCAGCCAGGAATAGACCCTCGCGAGGCTGTTCCTCCTTGTATTGTTCATCATCAGCCCAAGAGGCAATCCACCACACCACACACTGGAGTAGGGTATTACACCACAATGGTGGCCTGAACCAGTATAAATCTTGTGTCTCTTGTGTTGTTCAGTTTGGTAGTTTAGATCCTAGCAATTCGGCGAGGAGCAAGCCGGCAGAGGGTTGAATATCCGCGCGCACCCCAGTGTTTGAACCTCAAGGGTCTACCGGAACCCGAAATCTGACAGCGACTCAGGATCCTAACTTGTCACGTAGCCCCTCACTCCTTGGTCCCGTCCTAGTTTCCGGTCGGGGCTAACGACAGCTGAGGTATGCGCGGGGCCGGGCTCTGCCGACGTAGAACACAAGCAAGTAGGAAGGAAAAGCGCAAATCTCAAGGAATTCAAAAGCAAATATTACAGTCCATAGAGTGCTTTCACAGCGCCAAACACAAGTTTAAACACCTCCACGAGGCATGATGCATGTTGCAGGAGCTAAAAACAGGACAGGAGCCGCGAAGGGGTCACTTTCTAGCGGTGCCATCGCTGGTGATAGAGCTGCGCTGGGCGACTTCGCCTCGTGGAGCCGCAGGATCGGCAGCGCCTCGCTTTGGCTTGGTGCTGAAAGCGCGGAACTTCGCCAGCAGAGCCTCCGCTCGACCCTTCACGTCCTCAGCAGCGACAGCGGCAAGCTCGCCGCTCACAGGCTCCAGCAGGCTGTCAAGATCAATGCCGGGGTCGCGAAGGTAGACGTGGGTGAAGACACGCGTCAGCGCTGCAGAAGAAAGGACACGCGCCTCGGCCTCAGCCGTGGGGCCAAGGCCGAGGGCGACATCTTCAAGGGCGCGGACCAGGAAGGGAAGCAATTTGGCAGGGCCGTCCTCGGCGCCGGCCAGCGGGCTCTCCAGGCCGCTGTCATAAAGCGACTTCAGCAAGGTGCGAGCCTTCTCCTCCAGCTTCGCGAAGGCCACGCGGTCCTCGTCCAGGACCCGCGCCTTGCCGTCCAGCTCGATCCTCTTCACCTCCAACGCCTGCTCCAGCGCACCTAAGCGGCCATGGCATTCATCAAGTTTGGCATCCCGGTCCTTGGCGGCAGCCTCACGAGCCTTCATATCTTCCTCCTTCTCCTGGCGGTCACGGGCCTCCTTGGCGAGCTGGTCGCGCAGGCCTTGCAGCTCGCTCTCCTGCACCTTGCAGCGACCCCAGACATCCGCAACCTCACCCAAGGCGGCGTCGCGAGCGGCCTTGGCCTCAAGGATGGCCTGCTTCTCCTCGTCGCAAGCTGTCGCGGCCTGAGCCAGCGCCGCTCGAACTAAAGCATTAGAGCGGACCCAGCCGGAGGCCAGCTCCAGGCGCCCGGCCACCAAGAGAGGGTCGGCGCCCTGAAGATCTTCTCGCAGCCGGTCCAGCTCATCAGCGGCACGATCCAGGACAGTAGAAGGAGTCAAAGAAATGGTAGTTGGCGAAGGAGGAGGAGAAGACGACAGCGTGATCACAGCACCATGAGTTGGGACCTTCTGTGCCCCGATGACTGCGGCAGTGGCGTCAGGCAAGGACGCCTTGGGAGCCGCTTGGGCCACGGGGGCTGAGCTCGCCCCACCACGCCCTTCCTAGCCTCGCGAGGATGGCCAAGCAGGAGAGGCCCGGGCCTTGCCTCCCCCTTCTCCTACGGATGGAAGTGCTGCCCCAGAAGAAGCCTCAGGGGCCCCCTTTAGCTTTTTCGCCGCAGGCACCGGCCTAGCCAAGGAATATGGACGTCAAGCCTCAGCAACAAAGCAAGAAGCAAAACGAGAATCAAGCACTTACTGGTCATCGCTCGCGGGCTCAAGCAACCTCCAGCCGAACTTGAAGCCCGAGAGTCGGCTGTTGGGATCAACCTCAAGAGACTCGGGAGCAGGAGGCGCGTCTGCAGATCGCCTCAGAGCCGGAGCAGACCCGCGGAGAACCAGCCCCGTCCTGTCCTTCTTCGGGATCAGGGGCGAGCATTCACCACCTCCCTCGTCGCCATCCTCATCGCCGTCCGGCATGAGGTGAAGAGCGCGGGACCTGCACCGAGGGAGGGGCGCTCTCGACTCCCCATCGGTCGCCTCGGAATCGGGCTCCTCTTCCTGCTCCTCTTCTTCCTCCTCTCCGCTGGAGTCGCCGGAGGATACGCTCACCGTAGCCAGGGCCGCCAGGTCCTTAGGAACCTCCGCGGGCACAGGCCCGTCCCCGTTGAAAGCGGGCATGGAGTTCACCACCTGCTCCGAATCATCCCGAAGGAACAGGGGTCCGGAGCACCTTCCAATCTCGCCACATCTCCCCCAACCAAGGATTGGAGGACCGCAGCCAGATCTTCGTCGGCCAGGACTTGGAGTTCGGGCGAAGGGCGGCATCGGCCCCCCCGAGCCTCCACAGCGGGAGCGAGTGCTCCCGGAGCGGAGCCACCCGATGCTCCAGGAACTCCCTCAAGAGAGACGCCCCGGTCAATTTCGCCGTCGCCATGTTGCCCGGCCACAGGTGCGCGTCCATCCTCTCTAGAACTGGCTTCATGCGGGGATCGACAAGCTCCGCGCAGGACCAAGCGTCGACGGACTTGGGCTGCCCCGTGGGCAGAATCAGTCGGGGATGGATGCGCCCAGCATCCACCATGACCCACTTGCTCCTGAAGCCTTCAATCCTCTTCCCGGGCTTCGAGATAGCATTGGAGCTGGCGTACGGAATGAAGCTCGCACATGCGGTGATGGGGCGGCGAGAGACCCGGAGGTAAAAGTAATGGCGCAGCAAGGCCACCGAGGGCCTTACCCAAACATGAGCCTCGCAGTAGTAGGCGAAAATCGCCAGGAGAAGAACAGAGTTGGGATGGAGGTGCAGAGCTTGCAGGTTGTAATGGTGGAGAACGGAAAGGAAGAACTCGGAAAAGGGGGGCACCAGACCGGCGGCGATGGCGCTCATGAAGAGCCGGTAGAAGGTGCTTCCTTTGTCCTCGGGAAGGGCGGAACCAACCTTGAGCACGGCCACCCCGTCGTCGCCTTGCGACGCCATCATCTGGCGCGTCCGAGCAAGGTTCTTCTCCGACACATTTAGAGGATCCAGAGTGGGCGAGTACCATGCTCCGGCCGGGGTCTGGCGAGGCGCCATGCCTTGCTAAGATGCAGTGTTGGAGTAGATCTGGGGATTTCGGAAGCGAGAAGGATAGGAGCGAGAAAGGGGATCTGGGCAATGACTGGAGAAGGCAAAGAAGGCTTCCTCAGGCACAGCCTCATCAGGCTGGCTCGCGAGGAGGCGGAGAGATCAAGGTGGGATACCTCACGAGGTGCCCATGATGCAAGCCATGACGACCGAGGCCAGGCGGGCGCCAGGCCTGCGAAGAGTCCTTGTTTCCTCTTTGGTGCAAAGGGGGCAAGCGCAGGCAAGAGCATCAAGCAAAGGCAACCATTTCGGTGCAACAAGACCAAGACCAGCAGGACGACAGGATGGAGGTCATCGTGGAGCCCAAGCCGGCGTCACCGTCAGGGTCTTTGGCAGGCGAGGACCAACTTTAGTTAGGATAGGTGTACTAGATGTTCCCCTTCAAAATGGCCAATTGTTGGCGCCCTTCCCGCTCAATATTTGGGAAGAGGCCCAGGGCCTCCATCTATAAATAGAGCTAGCCACCCACAGGGTAGAGGCATCTAGAGGCATCTAGAGACCAACAAAAGAGAGAGACAGAGAGGCGACTGAACTCCCCCTAGCAGTTCATCACACCAGCTCAAGAACAGCCCCTCGCGAGGCTGTTCCCCCTTTGTACTGTTCACTATCAGCCCCTGAGGCAATCCACCACACCACAAACTGGAGTAGGGTATTACACCACAATGGTGGCCTGAACTAGTATAAATCTCGTGTCCCCTGTGTTGTTCTTCGTGTAGTTTAGATCCTTGCGAGGCGACGAGACGTGGGTAGGCGGGAGGTGTGATCTCCGCGTGCACCCCAGAGTTCGAACCTTGAGGGTTTGCCGGAACCCAAAATCCGACATAATTATTGCAAAAGTTCATTATCCCTCGAAGCAAAGTACTACTACGCATGCTCCTAGGGGAAGAGTTGGTAGGAGTTAACCATCACGCGATCCCGACCTCCACACACAGGGAAGGCAATCAAAAGAGCACCCAATGCAACAAATTTGTTACACAACTTTTACCATACGGGCATGCTACGGGACTTGCCTACTTTAACACAAGTATTTCTCAATTTCATAATTACCCGACTAGCATGACTCTAACATTACCACCTTTATATCTCAAAACAATTATCAAGCATCAAATTGATCATAGTGTTTAATGCACTTTCTATGATAGTTTTTTATTATACCCAACTTGGATGCCCATCATTCTAGGACCAATTTTATAACCATAGCAAATACCATGCTGTTATAAAAGACTAAAAATAATATAAGTGAAGCATGAGAGATCAATAATTTCTACAAAATAAAGCCACCGCAGTTCTCTAAAAATATATAAGTGAAGCACTAGAGAAAAATTGTCTAGCTCAAAAGATATAAGTAAAGCACATAGAGTATTCTAATAAATTCCGAATCATGTGTGTGTCTCCCAAAAGGTGTGTACAGCAAGGATGATTGTGGTAAACTAAAAAGCAAATACTCATATCATACAAGACGCTCCAAGCTAAACACATATCATGTGGTGAATAAAAATATAGCTCAAGTAAAGTTACCGATAGACGAAGACGAAAGAGGGATGCCTTCCGGGGCATCCCCAAGCTTAGGCTTTTGGTTGTCCATGAATTATCTTGGGGTTCCATGGGCATCCCCAAGCTTAAGCTCTTGCCTCTCCTTATTCCATAATCCATCAAATCTTTACCCAAAACTTGAAAACTTCACAACACAAAACTCAACAGGAAATCTCATGAGCTCTGTTAGTGCAAGAAAGAAAAACCACCACTTAAGGTACTGTAATGAACTCATTATTTATTTATATTGGTGTTAAACCTACTGTATTCCAACTTCTCTATGGTTCATACCCCCCGATACTAGCGATAGATTCATCAAAATAAGCAAACAACACACGAAAAATAGAATCTATCAAAAATAGAACAGTCTGTAGTAATCTGTAACTTTCTAATACTTCTGGAACTCTAAAACTCCTACCAAAATAGGAAGTCCTAGGCAATTTGTCTATTCATCTACTTCAAAAAGAGTCAACTCAAAATCACGTTTCTGTGATTTAATAAAATTATTATTATGCGCGCAAAAGTTTCTGTTTTTCAGCAAGATCAAATTAACTATCACCCAAGATGATCCTATAGGTTCTACTTGGCACAAACACTAATTAAAACATAAAACAACATCTAACTAGAAGCTAGATGAATTATTTATTGAATAACATCTAGGAAAAATATTGGGTTGTCTCCCAACAAGCTCTTTTCTTTAAAGCCTTTTTAGCTAGGCATTGAGATTTCAATGATGCTCACATGAAAGACAAGAATTGAAGCATAAAGAGAGCATCATAAAACATGTGACAAACACACTTAAGTCTAACATACTTCCTATGCATAGGTTTCTTATAAGCAAACAAATTTTCAAGGCAAGCAAAAACTAGCATATGCAAGGAAGAAGACGATAGCAATCTCAACATGAAGAGAGGTAATGTAGTAACATGAAAATTTCTACAACCATATTTTCCTCTCTCATAATAATTACATGTGGGATCATTAAGCAAATTCAACAAAATATCTATCACATAAAACATTCTCAACACGATCCACATGCATGCAAAGTTGACACTCTTCAAAATAGTGGGATTAACATTAACTAAAGTCGTGACCTCTCCAAACCCACTTTTATCAAAAATTTCATAAGATTGATCATTCTCCAAATATGTGGGATCTAAAGTTGACACTCTTCCAAACCCACTTTCAATAATACTGCAAACACTATTGTCAATCTCATATTCATCATGGGGCTTAAATAATTTTTCAAGATCATAAAAAGAATCACCCCAATCATGATCACTGCAACAAATAATAGATATAGAAAAACTAGCATCCCCAAGATTAGGGTTTTGCATATTACTAGCACAATTGCCATTAATAGAATCTATAATAACATCATTGCAATCATGCTTTTAATTCAAGGAGCTATCGTGAATCTCTTCATAAATTTCTTCATCACAATTTTCAGATTCACGAATTTCAAGCAAAACCTCATAAAGATAATCTAGTGCACTCAATTCACTAGAAATTGGTTCAACATAATTGGACCTCTTAAAAAGATTGGCAAGCAGATGAGGATCCATAGATCTTAGCAAGCGAATATGCAAGCAAAAAGAAGGCACATGGTAACACGAGATTGAACGGAAGGAGGGCGAATAAAACGGCAAGGGTGAAGTGGGGGAGAGGAAAATGAGAGGCAAATGGCAAATAATGTAATGCGAGGGAGATGAGTTTGTGATGGGTACTTGGTATGTCTTGACTTGAGCGAAGACCTCCCCGGCAACGGCGCCAGAAATCCTTCTTGCTACCTCTTGAGCACTGCATTGGTTTTCCCTTGAAGAGGAAAGGGTGATGCAGCAAAGTAGCGTAAGTATTTCCCTCAGTTTTTGAGAACCAAGGTATCCATCCAGTAGGAGGCTCCACGTAAGTCCCTCGTACCTACACAAACAAACAAGAACCTCGCAACCAACGCGATAAAGGGGTTGTCAATCCCTTCACGGCCACTTGCGAAAGTGAGATCTGATAGAGATAATAAGATAAGATAAATATTTTTGGTATTTTTATGATATAGATTGGAAAGTAAAGATTGCAAAATAAAGTAGATCAGAAACTTATATGATAGAAAATAGACCCAGGGGCCATAGGTTTCACTAGTGGCTTCTCTCAAGATAGCATAAGTATTACGGTGGGTGAACAAATTACTGTCGAGCAATTGATAGAAAAGTGCATAATTATGAGAATATCTAGGCATGATCATGTATATAGGCATCACGTCCACGACAAGTAGACCGAAACGATTCTGCATCTACTACTATTACTCCACACATCGAGCGCTATCCAGCATACATCTAGAGTATTAAGTTCATAAGAACAGAGTAACGCATTAGGTAAGATGACATGATGTAGAGGGATAAACTCAAGCAATATGATATAAACCCCATGTTTTTATCCTCGATGGCAACAATACAATCCGTGCCTTGCTGCCCCTGCTATCACTGGGAAAGGACACCGCAAGATTGAACCCAAAGCTAAGCATTTCTCCCATTGCAAGAACGATCAATCTAGTAGGCCAAACCAAACTGATAATTCGAAGAGACTTGCAAAGATAACCAATCATACATAAAAGAATTCAGAGGAGATTCAAATATTTCTCATAGGTAAACTTGATCATAAACCGACAATTCATCGGATCTCAACAAACACACCGCATAAAGAGTTACATCGAATAGATCTCCAAGAATCGAGGAGAACCTTGTATTGAGATTCAAAGAGAGAGAAGAAGCCATCTAGCTAATAACTATGGACCCGAAGGTCTGTGGTAAACTACTCACAACTCATCGGAGAGGCTATGGTGTTGATGTAGAAGCCATCCATGGTCGATTCCCCCTCCGGCGGAGCGTCGGCTAAGGCTCCAAGATGGGATCTCGCGGATACAGAAGGTTGCTGCGGTAGAAATAGGGTTTCGTGGTGCTCCTGGATGTTTTCTGGGGACGTAGATATATATAGGCGAACGAAGTCGATCAGGGGAGCCACGAGGGGCCCACGAGGGTGGGGGGCGCGCCCACCCCCCTAGGGCGCGCCTTGCACCCTTGTGGTTGCCTCGGCTGCTTTTTGACGTCCACTCCAAGTCTCATGGATTGCATTTGTTCAAAAAAGATCGCTCCCGAAGGTTTCATTCCATTTGGACTCTGTTTGATATTCCTTTTCTTCGAAACACTGAAATAGGCAAAAAAACAGCAATTCGGGCTGGGCCTCCGGTTAGTAGGTTAGTCCCAAAAATGATATAAAAGCGTAAGGTAAAGCCCATAAACATCCAAAACAAGTAATATAATAGCATGGAACATTCAAAAATTATAGATACATTGGAGACGTATCAGAGCTCGACTCTGTACTCTGGGGTCTCCGGACCACGCTCAATCGTTCTACTGGATATACACCTTTTTTCATGGTGTACGTCGCAAAGGCTGTGTTACCCTGCGACATTATTCATGACTCACCTCGAGTGCACATGTATGAAGAGAGAGAGGCCGATCTTGATCTGCAGGACAGCCTAGATGCCCTGGAAGAGGAGCGCGACGTCGCAAAATCCCGTTTCACATTTTATCAACAACAGGCCCGCAGGTATCAAAGAAGAGAAGTATGGTCCAAGACTTATAATGTTGGTGAACTTGTTCTACACTTGCTGGAGAAGAAAACTGACAAACTCAAGCCCAAGTGGGAGGGCCCCTTCATCATTGACGAAGTTCTCACCGGAGGAGCATACCGCCTGCATGATGCATCAGACAACCGCCTAGAGCCAAACCCATGGAACGCGGCCAGACTCCGAAGATTCTATGCCTAGCGCCGAACTCTTCGTTCGTCTCCTTTTTCCCTTTATGTTTCCATTATTAATTTTCCTCTCTTTTCACATTTCTTTTTTTAAGCCATAAAGCTCTCATGCGGCTAAAACGCACAACTACGACGCACACATTCTCAAATATGTACGTCAATTATACCTGGGGGCTTCTCGTACAGAAGCTTATTATTATTATTATATTTCGAGCATCAAGCTCACCACATATGTGTCCTTTTCGCATATGTACCTTTTCTTCGCCATTATATGCATCGATATGACTTAAGTTTTGGCCAAGCTGGGTTGCCTAGCTCCAGTGCTTATGCCCTATGTTCCCGTTAGTTCGTCTAGGGCATATAGGGAGCACCTCTGCGATTGTTACTGCCGGGTCATCCGGATGTGTACCTTAGACTGGGTGAAGCCGAAAGCTACCATTCTTAAGGGAATATTCGGTCGGCGGACTAAAGATGTTTTCTACTTGTCACATTAGTGAAGGAAATATGCCCTGGAGGCAATAATAAAGTTATTATTTATTTCCTTATTTCATGATAAATGTATATTATTCATGCTAGAATTGTATTAACCGGAAACATAATACATGTGTGAAAACATAGACAAAATAGTGTCACTAGTATGCCTCTACTTGACTAGCTCGTTGATCAAAGATGGTTATGTTTCCTAACCATAGACATGAGTTGTCATTTGATTAACGGGGTCACATCATTAGGAGAATGATGTGATTGACTTCACCCATTCCGTTAGCTTAGCACTTGATCGTTTAGTATGTTGCTATTGCTTTATTCATGACTTATACATGTTCCTATGACTATGAGATTATGCAACTCCCGTTTACCGGAGGAACACTTTGTGTGCTACCAAACATCACAACGTAACTGGGTGATTATAAAGGTGCTCTACAGGTGTCTCCAAAGGTACTTGTTGGGTTGGCGTATTTCGAGATTAGGATTTTTCACTCCGATTGTCGGAGAGGTATCTCTGGGCCCACTCGGTAATGCACATCACTATAACACTTGCAAGCATTGTAACTAATGAGTTAGTTGCGGGATGATGTATTACGGAACGAGTAAAGAGACTTGCCGGTAACAAAATTGAACTAGGTATAAAGATACCGACGATCGAATCTCGGGCAAGTAACATACTGATGACAAAGGGAACAACGTATGTTGTTATGCGGTTTGACCGATAAAGATCTTCGTAGAATATGTAGGAGCCAATATGGGCATCCAGGTCCCGCTATTGGTTATTGACCGGAAACGTGTCTCGGTCATGTCTACATAGTTCTCGAACCCGTAGGGTCCGCACGCTTAACGTTCTGTTGACGATATAGTATTATATGAGTTATGCATGTTGGTAACCAAATGTTGTTCGGAGTCCCGGATGAGATCATGGACATGACGAGGAACTCCGGAATGGTCCGGAGATAAAGTTTGATATATGGGATAATAGTGTTTGATCTCTGGAAGGGTTCCGGAATTCATCGGAAGGAGTTCCGGATGTTTCCCGAAATGTTTGGGTACGAGAACACGTTATTTGAGCCAAAGGGGAAAGCCCACAAGGTTTTTGGAAAGCGCAAAAGGAAGTTTTGCGGAGTCCAGGGGCCAGACGCCAGGGTCCCTGGCGTCTGGGGCCAGACGCCGGGAACCCTGGCGTCTGGCCCTGGAGTCCGAGAAGGACTCTTGCCTTTCGGGTGAAACCGACTTTGTGGAGGCTTTTACTCCAAGTTTCAACCCCAAGGCTCAACATATAAATAGAGGGGCAGGGCTAGCACCAAAGAGACATCAAGAAATACCAAGCCGTGTGCCGGCAACCCCGTCCCCTCTAGTTTATCCTCCGTCATAGTTTCCATAGTACTTAGGCGAAGCCCTGCGGAGATTGTTCTTCACCAACACCGTCACCACGCCGTCGTGCTGCCGGAACTTATCTACTACTTCGCCCGTCTTGCTGGATCGAGAAGGCGAGGACGTCATCAAGCTGAACGTGTGCAGAACTCGGAGGTGCCGTGCGTTCGGTACTTGGATCGGTCGGATCATGAAGACGTACGACTACATCAACCGCGTTGATAAACGCTTCCGCTTAGCGATCTTCAAGGGTATGAAGATACACTCCCCCTCTCGTTGCTATACATCACCATGATCTTGCATGTGTGTAGGAATTTTTTTGAAATTACTACGTTCCCCAACAGTGGCATCCGAGCCAGGTTTTATGCGTAGATGTCATATGCACGAGTAGAACACAAGTGAGTTGTGGGCGATACAAGTCATACTGCTTACCAGCATGTCATACTTTGGTTCAGCGGTATTGTGAGATGAAGCGGCCCGGACCGACATTACGCGTACGCTTACGCGAGACTGGTTTCACCGTTACGAGCACTCGTGCTTAAAGGTGACTGGCGGGTGTCTGTCTCTCTCACTTTAGTTGAACCGAGTGTGGCTACGCCCGGTCCTTGCGAAGGTTAAAACAGCACCAACTTGACGAACTATCGTTGTTGTTTTGATGCGTAGGTAAGAACGGTTCTTGCTCAGCCCGTAGCAGCCACGTAAAATTTGCAACAACAAAGTAGAGGACGTCTAACTTGTTTTTGCAGGGCATGTTGTGATGTGATATGGTCAAGACGTGATGCTATATTTTATTGTATGAGATGATCATGTTTTGTAACCGAAGTTATCGGCAACTGGCAGGAGCCATATGGTTGTCGCTTTATTGTATGAAATGCAAACACCCTGTAATTGCTTTACTTTATCACTAAGTGGTAGCGATAGTCGTAGAAGCAATAGATGGCGTAACGACAATGATGCTACGATGGAGATCAAGGTGTCACGCCGGTGACGATGGTGATCACGACGGTGCTTTGGAGATGGAGATCACAAGCACAAGATGATGATGGCCATATCATATCACTTATATTGATTGCATGTGATGTTTATCCTTTATGCATCTTATCTTGCTTTGATTGACGGTAGCATTTTAAGATGATCTCTCACTAAAATTATCAAGAAGTGTTCTCCCTGAGTATGCACCGTTGCGAAAGTTCTTCGTGCTGAGACACCACGTGATGATCGGGTGTGATAGGCTCTGCGTTCAAATACAACAGGAGCAAAACAGTTGCACACGCGTAATACTCAGGTTAAACTTGACGAGCCTAGCATATAACCGATATGGCCTCGGAACACGGAGACCGAAAGGTCGAGCGTAAATCATATAGTAGATATGATCAACATATTGATGTTCACCAATGAAACTACTCCATCTCATGTGATGATCGGACATGGTTTAGTTGATTTGGATCACGTGATCACTTAGATGACTAGAGAGATTTCTATCTAAGTGGGAGTTCTTAAGTAATATGATTAATTGAACTTAAATTTATCATGAACTTAGTCCTGGTAGTATTTTGCAAATTATGTTGTAGATCAATAGCTCGCGTTGTTGCTTTCATATGTTTATTTTGATATGTTCCTAGAGAAAATTGTGTTCAAAGATGTTAGTAGCAATGATGCAGATTGGATCCGTGATCTGAGGTTTATCCTCATTGCTGCACAGAAGAATTATGTCCTTAATGCACCGCTAGGTGACAAGCCTATTGCAGGAGCAGATGCAGACGTTATAAACGTTTGGCTAGCTCAAAATGATGACTACTTGATAGTTTAGTGCACCATGCTTAAACGGCTTAGAATCGGGACTTCAAAGACGTTTTGAACGTCATGGACCATATGTAATGTTCCAGGAGTTGAAGTTAATACCCGAGTTGAGATATATGAAGTCTCCAACAAGTTCTATAGCTAAAAGATGGAGGAGAATCACTCAACTAGTGAGCATGTGCTCAGATTGTCTGGGTACTTCAATCGCTTGAATCAAGTGGGAGTTAATCTTCCAAATAAGATAGTGATTGACAGAATTCTCTAGTCACCATCACCAAGTTACTAGAACTTCGTGATGAACTATAGTATGCAAGGGATGACAAAAACGATTCCCGAGCTCTTCGTGATGTTGAAATCGACGAAGGTAGAAATCAAGAAAGAGCATCAAGTGTTGATGATTGACAAGACCACTAGTTTCAAGAAAAGGGCAAAGGGAAAGAAAGGGAAACTTCAAGTAGAATGGCAAACAAGTTGTCACTCCCGTGAAGAAGACCAAAGCTGGACCAAAGCCTGAAACTGAGTGATTACACTGCAAAGGAAATGGTCACTGGAAGCGGAAATGCCCTGAATATTTGGTGGATAAGAAGGATGGCAAAGTGAACAAGGGTATATTTGATATACATGTTATTGATGTGTGCCTTACTAGTGTTTATAGTAGCCCCTGAGTATTTGATACTTGTTCGGTTGCTAAGATTAGTAACTCGAAACAGGAGTTACAGAATAAACAGAGACTAGTTGAAGGTGTAGTGACGATGAGTGTTGGAAGTAGTTCCAAGATTGATATGATCATCATCACACACTCCCTATATTTTCGAGATTAGTGTTAAACCTAAATAAATGTTATTTGGTGTTTGCGTTGAGCATAAATATGATAAGATCATGTTTATTGCGATACGGTTATTCATTTGAAGTTAAAGAATAATTGTTATTCTATTTACATGAATAAGACCTTCGATGGTTATACACCCAATAAAAATAGTTTGTTGGATCTCGATCGTAGTGATACACATATTCATAATATTGATGTCAAAAGATGCAAAGTTAATAATGATAGTGCAACTTATTTGTGGCACTGCCGTTTGTGTCATATCGGTGTAAAGCGCATGAAGAAACTCCATAAAGATGGATTTTCAGAATCAGTTGGTTATGAATCATTTGATGCTTGTGAACCGTACCTTTTGGGCAAGATGACTAAAACTCCGTTCCCCGGAACAATGGAACGAGCTACTGACTTATTGGAAATAATACATACCGATGTATGCGATCCTATGAGTGTTGATTCTCAAGGCAAGTATCGTTATTTTTTGACCTTCACAAGATGATTTGAGCAGATATGGGTATATCTACTTGATGAAACATAAGTCTGAAATAGTTCAAAGGTTCAAAGAATTTCAGAGTGAAGTGGAGAATCATTGTAACAAGAAAATAAAGTTTCTACGATCTGATCGTGGAAGAGAATATTTGAGTTACGAGTTTGGCCTTCATATAAAACAATGTGGAATAGTTTCACAGCTCACGCCACCTGGAACACCACAATGTTATGGTGTGTCCGAACGTCGTAACCGCACTTTATTGGATATGGTGCGATCTATGATGTTTCTTACTGATTTACCACTATCGTTTTGGGGTTATGCATTAGAGACAACTGCATTTACGTTAAAAGGGCACCATCTAAATCCGTTGAGACGACACCATATGAATTGTGGTTTAGCAAGAAACCCAAGTTGTCGTTTCTTAAAGTTTGGGGCTGCGATGCTTATGTGAAAAAGTTTCATCCTGATAAGCTCAAACCCAAATCGAAGAAGTGCATCTTCATAGAATACCCAAAGGAAACTGTTGGGTACACCTTGTATCACAAATCCGAAGGTAAGATATTCGTTGCTAAAAATGGATCCTTTCTAGAGAAGGAGTTTCTCTCGAAAGAAGTGAGTGGGAGGAAAGTAGAACTTGCTAAGGTAATTGTACCTTCTCCCAAATTGGAAAATAGTTCATCACTGAAATCAGTTCCAGTGATTCCTACACCAATTAGTGAGGAAGCTAATGATGATGATCATGAAACTTCAGATCAAGTTACTACAGAACCGCGTAGGTCTTCTAGAGTACGGTCCGCACCAGGGTGGTACGGTAATCCTGCTCTAAAAGTCATGTTACTAGACCATGGTAAACCTACGAACTATGAGGAAGTAATGATGAGCCCAGATTTCGCGAAATGGCTTGAGGCCATAAAATCTGAGATAGGATCCATGTATGAGAACAAAGTATGGACTTTGGTTGGCTTGCTCGATGATAAGCAAGCCATGTTAAATAAATGGATCTTCAAGAGGAAGACGGACACTGATAGTAGTGTTACTATCTACAAAGCTCGACTTGTCACAAAAGTTTTTTGACAAGTTCAAGGTGTTGAATATGATGAGATTTTATTACTCGTATCGATGCTTAAGTCTGTCCAAATCATGTTAGCAATTGCCACATTTTATGAAATTTGGCAAATGGATGTCAAAACTGCATTCCTCAATGGATTTATTAAAGAAGAAGTTGTATATGATGCAACCAGAAGGTTTTGTCAATCCTAAAGGTGCTAACAAAGTGTGCAAGCTCCAGCAATCCATCAATGGACTGGTGCAAGCATCTCGGAGTTGGAATATACGCTTTGATAAGTTGATCAAAGCATATAATTTTATACGGACTTGTAGTGAAGCCTGTATTTACAATAAAGTGAGTGGGAGCACTACAGCCTTTCTGATAAGTATATGTGAGTGACATATTATTGATCAGAAATGATGTAGAATTTTTCTGGAAAGCATAAAGTAGTGTTTGAAAGGAGTTCTTTAGAAGAAAGACCTCAGTAAAGCTACTTACATATTGAGCATCAAGATCTATTGAGATAGATCAAGACGCTTGATAAGATTTTCAATTAGTACATACCTTGACAATATTTTGAAGTAGTTCAAAATGGAACAGTCAAAGAAAGAGTTCTTGCCTGTGATGCAAAGGTGTGAAGTTGAGTAAGACTCAAAACCGGACCATGGCAGAAAATAGAAAGAGAATGAAAAGTCATTCCCTATGCCTCAGTCATAGGTTATATAAAGTATGTTATGCTATGTACCAGACCTATTGTATACCTTGTTCAGAATTTGGTAAGGGAATACAATAGTGATCTAGGAGTAGATCATTGGACATTGGTCAAGAATACCCTTAGTGAGGACTAAGGAAATATTTCTCGATTATGGATGTGATAAAAGAGTCCGTCGTAAAGAGTTACATTGGTGCAAGCTTTTACACCAATCCAGATGACTCTAAGTCTCAATCTGGATACATATTAAAAGGGAGCAATTAGCTAGAGTAGCTTCGTGCAGAGCATTGTAAACATAGAATATTTGCAAAATACATACGGCTCTAAATGTGACAGACCCGTTGACTAAGCTTCTCTCACGAGCAAAACATGATCACACCTTAGTACTCTTTGGGTGTTAATCACATAGCGATGTGAACTAGATTATTGACTCTAGTAAACCCTTTGGGTGTTGGTCACATGACGATGTGAACTATGGGTGTTAATCATATACAGATATGAACATTGGTGTTAAATCACATGGCGATGTGAACTAGATTATTGACTCTAGTGCAAGTGGGAGACTGAAGGAAATATGCCCTAGAGGCAATAATAAAGTTATTATTTATTTCCTTATTTCATGATAAATGTTTATTATTCATGCTAGAATTGTATTAACCAGAAACATAATACATGTGTGAATACATAGACAAAATAGTGTCACTAGTATGCCTCTACTTAACTAGCTCGTTGATCAAAGATGGTTATGTTTCCTAACCATAGACATGAGTTGTCATTTGATTAACGGGGTCACATCATTAGGATAATGATGTGATTGACTTGACCCAATCCGTCAGCTTAGCACTTGATCGTTTAGTATGTTGCTATTGCTTTCTTCATGACTTATACATGTTCCTATGACTATGAGATTATGCAACTCCCGTTTACCGGAGGAACACTTTGTGTGCTACCAAACATCACAACGTAACTGGGTGATTATAAAGGTGCTCTACAGGTGTCTCCAAAGGTACTTGTTGGGTTGGCGTATTTCGAGATTAGGATTTGTCACTCCGATTACCGGAGAGGTATCTCTAAGCCCACTCGGTAATGCACATCACTATAAGACTTGCAAGCATTGTAACTAATGAGTTAGTTGCGGGATGATGTATTACGGAACGAGTAAAGAGACTTGCCGGTAACGAGGTTGAACTAGGTATTAAGATACCAACGATCGAATCTCGGGCAAGTAACATACCGATGACAAAGGGAACAACGTATGTTGTTATGCGGTTTGACCGATAAAGATCTTCGTAGAATATGTAGGAGCCAATATGGGCATCCAGGTCCCGCTATTGGTTATTGACCGGAAACGTGTCTCGGTCATGTCTACATAGTTCTCGAACCCGTAGGGTCCGCACGCTTAACGTTTCGTTGACGATATAGTATTATATGAGTTATGCATGTTGGTAACCGAATGTTGTTCGAAGTCCCGGCTGAGATCATGGACATGACGAGGAACTCCGAAATGGTCCGGAGATAAAGTTTGATATATGGGATAATAGTGTTTGATCTCCCGAAGGGTTCCGGAATTCACCGGAAGGAGTTCCGGATGTTTCCTGAAATGTTTGGGTACGAGAACACGTTATTTGGGCCAAAGGGGAAAGCCCACAAGGTTTTTGGAAAGCATAAAAGGAAGTTTTGCGGAGTCCAGGGGCCAGACGCCAAGGTCCCTGGCATCTGGGTCCAGACGCCGGGAACCCTGGCGTCTGGCCCTGGAGTACGAGAAGGACTCTTGCCTTTCGGGTGAAACCGACTTTGTGGAGGCTTTTACTCCAAGTTTCGACCCCAAGGCTCAACATATAAATAGAGGGGTTGGGCTAGCACCAAAGAGACATCAAGAAACACCAAGCCGTGTGCCAGCAACCCCGTCCCCTCTAGTTTATCCTCCGTCATAGTTTCCGTAGTACTTAGGCGAAGCCCTGCGGAGATTGTTCTTCACCAACACCGTCACCACGCCGTCGTGCTGCCGGAACTTATCTACTATTTCGCCCGTCTTGCTGGATCAAGAAGGCGAGGACGTCATCGAGCTGAACGTGTGTAGAACTCGGAGGTGCCGTGCGTTCGGTACTTGGATCGGTCAGATCGTGAAGACGTACGACTACATCAACCGCGTTGATAAACGCTTCCGCTTAGCGATATTCAAGGGTATGAAGATACACTCCCCCTCTCGTTGCTATACATCACCATGATCTTGCGTGTGCATAGGAATTTTTTTGAAATTACTACGTTCCCCAACAATTAGGAACCCCTAGATGTTATGTATGCTGTGGTTTTTTCAAACACAGTTCAGACGTGCACGTTAACGCATGCTGACCCAGGGAAAGGAATCCTTAACGGAACTATTCTCTCTGGAAGATGTTTCTTACGATCAAAATGTAATATAACATAACTAGCCGAATAATAGTCTGTTCAAGCAACTATGACCCCTACGCCTGGTTTCCACGCATACCCCGGTATATATTACCGAGCGGGTATTCGGAAACACTCTGCACCTTTGGGTTTAGAGGTCGAAGCGAAAAGGTCTACCATGACAATCGTTTTACAATCCAGCTAGGGACAAATTTGTCAATAGAAGTACATAGTCACTTTGACTCAAAAACTTCCTCCTCTATGCCATCTAACAGGTTATCTAGCCTACAATCCTGTTGTGAATATTTGGCGGCTACTTTTACCTGGTCATATAGCAAACTAACGGGAATTTCTTCTCCATTTGACCCTAAAGGTCCGACCCGGGCCATGTGATTCGGATCGAGCTTGGTATACCGTGTTTTCACCATGGCCCAGGCCTCTCGTGCACCTTCCCGGCAGGCCGATATCTTCCATAATTGGAAATGCCTCCGCGCTCCCTTAAATAGTTGTACAAGCTCCTCCATATTACCGGGAGGGGAGTTGGATGGCCATAAGGCTTTGGCAACACTCTGCATCGCCTGCCGAGCTCGCTCATGCATTTGCGACAACTCTTGTAGCAGATCGCTCGAAGATCCGGACACATCCTCTTCGGGACGGCCCGTCAACATACCTACAGACATAATTTTGTTAGTTCCTTCCCTCGCCGAATTACATAGAGGTAAGTTTGAACACATACTAAATATGCCGCCTCGCAGCCTCTTATTTTCCTTCACGGAGTCAGCTAGCTAGGCCCGCACATCTTGCAGCTCTTCACCTAGCATGGTGTGGGAATCTTGGAGTTTGTTTTTATCGTCCCTGGCCCATGTCAATATACGTTCGCCTACGGCCAGTTGCCTTTGGGCTTCTGTACCTCCTGCTTGTGCGACTTCCAGTTCCTCTCCCGGATGACTCTATCATAGGATTTGCACGTGTATTAATAATACTGGTATATGATTATGCTTTCTCGATAGAGGGGAACATTACCAAACGTTTCCTTCTTAGATTTCTCCAGTTCAGCGGTAGCAGCAGTTAGCTGGGCCTGACACTTTTCCAGCTCTTGAGACAACATGCTATTCTTCTCTCTGAGCACCTGGTCATACAATGATCCTTAAATCAGTTGTATCAACTGTTTCAAGTCTCGGGGCTACTGGTATATGATTATCAGATTTGTACAAATGTGTACTTACCCGCATATCTTTCAAATACTGGTCTGTGGCCCTGGTAAGCCCATCTCGAGCAGCTCGGATGTACGCATCACCCAAGTTGAAGGCATTGAAAGCCTCGTCTGAAAACCCGGGGTCGCGAAGAGTGGCCTACCGGCGCCGATGATTCATGGTGCTTTCCACTTCAGAGTTTGTGACGGATACTTTATCTGAATCCTTCGCAGAAGGGCAATCCGGTGTCACTTCCGCGTTAGCCTTAGTCCTTGAGACAGGGTACGGAATCTGGCTAGTAGAGGCATGACCGACAGGATCCCCGGACACAGTCCGGTGAATGCTTTTCCTGATAAGACACAACGGATATCATTGCACTTCAAATATGACAGCCATATAGCATATTTAAAAAGCCATGCCTCTTTGATGAAAGCTTGGTCGTGCTTCTATTGGCGTTCCTCTTCGAAGGCCTGCCCGGCGTAGGCGCAGCCTTCTTGCGTGCCGCCTCAGTTGCAGCGTGGCGCGCCGATCGCCTCTCCTTTAGAGCATAAGATAGTGCGGTGGGTGAGGCGGAAGGAGGAAATTCTTTTGAAGGATAAGTCTCCTTACTTACATGTGAGTCATGGAGAAGGCCGGGATAGTCAGCGGTGATGGCCACTTCTATGCCGTCATGGCTCTCTTGGTAGAACACTCCATCCTCGAGCTCCACGAATATATCTGGATCTTCTGTAAATCCGGGGTCAAGGGTCCGGTTGTGGTCCTCTAGCTGTGGTGCGGGACTATGGAACTCCTTGGTGATCTTCCGCCATTCCTTTTTTTAAATGGACGGATTAATATTTGCGGAAACTGACTCAGGGAGTAAATTGAGCAATGGGATGGAAACTCACCCAGCTGGGAGGGTTGTACATGGAAAATCCATCTCTGGACTTAATGCGGATGAACTCTTCTTTCTCCCCTTTGTATAGTCCGGACAATATTTTCTCCAAAGCGGCAGGGGTGCCGGGACCCTTCCGACCATAGCGGGTGGCATCATCTTCTCCATTGAAGTGGCACATAGGACGCCCTCGATATTGGAGTGGCTGAACCCCTCGCATTATGGATATCGCCATAACCTCGACTATTAACAATCCGAACTGAACGAGCATCTTTATCTTGCTCATCAATTGGCGGACTTCCGTGCTATCTTCCTTCCTGAGGCTCCAGGGACGCCAGCTAAGGCGTTTCTTCAATGGAGCACTTGAAAATTCAGGAAGACCATTCGGATTGGGTCGGGAAGGGAGACGTCCTCAATATAAAACCATTCGGAATGCCATTCTTCGGATGCCTTCTTGGGTGTGTCGGACAGATATCCGGTCCCGGCGATACGCCATATTTCGGTGCCGCCCACTTGAAATATTGACCCCTCTTGATTACGGGGGACAAGGCAGAATAGCTTCTTCCATAACTCAAAATGGGCCTCGCAGCCCAGGAATAGCTCGTAAAGAGCAACGTAACCCGCAATATGTAGGATGGAGGCAGGAGTGAAATTGTGCGGTTGGAGGCCATAATACTGCAGTAGACCTCGAAGGAATGGATGGATTGGAAATCTGACACCTGTCAACAAGTAGGGAACAAAGCATACTCGTTCCCCCTGGATGGGTTGGGGAAATTCTCCGCCTACTCCCCATCGTCGAAGGAAGCCAGGCTTGAACGGGGACTAGATCTGCGGGTGGGAGAAATCTCTGTGTCTGCAACTTCACCAGTTGGTTATGGGATACGGAGCACTTTTCCCAGTCGCCCTTTTTGGGGCCGTGGGGGCGGGAGGAAGAGCTAGGAGCGCTAGACATGTTGGGGTGGTTTCTGCGGGCAAGCTCCGAGGATTCCTCATTTGGAGGAGATGGTGTGGATTAGATCTGAAGATCCTCGTCTCTTTAAATAGACAATTTTCTCACATGGTCAGGGTGGTATGTGCAAAAATGCCCTGACCTGCCGTATTCGCTCGACACGTGGAAGCTGAAACCACGAAGGTGTAGAAGCCGATGAGCGCAACATTAAATGAAAAGCCGGATACTGCTCTTTAAGTCAGGGATTGTGAAGTATCGGAGAAGGAACCCGCCTTGCAATGCCGAAGACAATCTGTGCGCCGGACACCTCGTCATTGAAGCCTGGTTCGGGGACTATTGAGGGAGTCCTGGATTAGGGGGTCCTCGGACAGCCGGACTATATACTTTGGCCGGACTGTTGGACTATGAAGATACAAGACAAAAGACTTCTTCCCGTGTCCGGATGGGACTCTCCTTTGCATGGATGGCAAGCTTGGCAATTCGGATATGTAGATTCCTTTCTCTGTAACCGACTTTGTGTAACCCTAGTCCCCTCCGGTGTCTATATAAACCGGAGAGTTTAGTACATAGGGTAGAATCATAATCTCATAGGCTAGACTTCTAGGGTTTAGCCATTACGATCTCGTGGTAGATCAACTCTTTTAATACTCATATTCATCAAGATCAATCAAGCAGAAAGTAGGGTATTACCTCCATAGAGAAGGCCTGAACCTGGGTAAACATCGTGTCCCCCATCTCCTATTACCATCGACCTTAGACACACAGTTTGGGACCCCCTACCCGAGATCCGCCGGTTTTGACACCGACACCCATCTCTTCTAAGTGAGGGGAACCCCTTTGGATCTAGATCTTGCAGTTCTTTGTGTTCTCTTCCTTGTTCTTCCTCACATATTCCTTCATAGCTTTCATTGTTGTGGCGTGATTTGGGAGAGAAGGACTTAAGCACTCCATGTGCTTTTGCCATTGCATTTGGTGCATAGGTTTGAGTTCTCCACGGTGATACATGGAAGTGAAAAGTTGAGTAGCTTATTACTCTTGAGTGTTTGGGCACCCTAGATCTTGTACCTCTTGGGTGCTTGGGCACCTTAGACGGTTGGTGGTGTCGTGGAGTTCAATCATTGTGGCGCAAAGCTCCGGGCAAGCGTCTAGGTCTCCAATTAAGTTGTGTAAACTGCCTCGAGCTTTTTGTACGGGTTCGGTGACCGCCCCCAAGGGTTTCCATTTGTACGGATTCGGTGACCGCCCTTAAGGGTTCCTTAGTGGAATCACATCATCTTGCATTGTGTGACGGCGTGAGGAGATTACGGTGGCCCTAGTGGCATCAAAAGCATTGTGCCTCCACATTGCTTCAAATGGAGACTAGCATCCACAAGGGTGTGAACTTCGGGATACATGTCATCTCTTACCCGAGCCCTTATGCACTTTACTTTGTGATAGCCATAGTGTTTCATGTTATATATCTTGCCATCACATAGTTGTTTATCTTGCTTAGCATGAGTTGTTGGTGCACATAGTTGAGTCTAGTATATTTAGATATTGTTCTTGACAAATTAAATGCTAGTTTTCGCATTTGTTCAAGCCTAAATAATAATTATTAAAGTGCCTATTCACCCCTCCCCTCTAGGCGACATCCACGTCCTTTCACTTATCTAGGTGGAAGCCTTGAATGGTCGTCTAGAGGGATACAAATTGGTGGATATGCTCCAAGTGAAGTTGGCCGAAACTTTCACCTTGGCAATCAAGCACCAATATTGAGCGGCTCTCCGACCTTCCAATTTTTGCGCGATGAAGCCTCAAAAATGAGTGGAGCTATTTCCTTGGGCTTTTGATCGTTAATTCATGGAGCCTCTGCTCGGAGCCTTCACAAGATCAAAACCACGTTACTCTCAAGTTGGACATCCGCAAAGCATTCAATTTGGTCAAATGGGAATACATGATCGACCTTCTGTAGAAAAGAGGTTTCCCCACCAAATTCAGAAATTGGATCACTGCCCTTTTGTGTTCCTCCTCTTCCAGGGTCCTCCTCGATGGAGTGCCAGGTCCATCGTGAAGGAAATATGCTCTAGAGGCAATAATAAAGTTATTATTTATTTCCTTATATCATGATAAATGTTTATTATTCATGCTAGAATTGTATTAAATGGAAACTTAGTACATGTGTGAATACATAGACAAAACATAGTGTCCCTAGTATGCCTCTACTTGACTAGCTCGTTAATCAAAGATGGTTATGTTTCCTAACCATAGACATGTGTTGTAATTTGATGAATGATGTCTACTACACAACCTTCTTCTTGTAGATGTTGTTGGGCCTGCAAGTGCACAGGTTTGTAGGACAGTAGCAAATTTCCCTCAAGTGGATGACCTAAGGTTTATCAATCCGTGGGAGGCGTAGGATGAAGATGGTCTCTCTCAAACAACCCTGCAACCAAATAGCAAAGAGTCTCTTGTGTCCCCAACACACCCAACACAATGGTAAATTGTATAGGTGCACTAGCTGGCGAAGAGATGGTGATACAAGTGCAAAAAAGATAGTAGATATAGGTTTTTGTAATCTGAAATAATAAAAACAGCAAGGTAACTAATGATAAAAGTGAGCGTAAACGGTATTGCAATGATAGGAAACAAGGCCTAGGGTTCATACTTTCACTAGTGCAAGTTCTCTCAACAATAATAACATAGATAGATCATATAACAAGCCCTCAACATGCAACAAAGAGTCACTCCAAAGCCACTAATAGCGGAGAACCAACGTAGAGATTATGGTAGGGTACGAAACCACCTCAAAGTTATTCTTTTGGATCAATCTATAAAAGAGTTCGTACTAGAATAACACCTTAAGACACAAATCAACCAAAACCCTAATGTCACCTAGATACTCCATTGTCACCTCAAGTATCCGTGGGCATGATTATACGATATGCATCACACAATCTCAGATTCATCCAACCAACACAAAGTACTTTAAAGAGTACCCCAAAGTTTCTACCGGAGAGTAAAGAACGTGTGCCAACCCCTATGCATAGGTTCATGGGCGGAACCCGCAAGTCGGTCACCAAAACATACATCAAGTGGCACATGATATCCCATTGTCACCACAGATAAGCACAACAAGACATACATCAAGTGTTCTCATAAAAGACTCAATCCGATAAGATAACTTCAAAGGGGAAACTCAATTCATCACAAGAGAGTAGAGGGGGAGAAACATCATAAGATCCAACTATAATAGCAAAGCTCGGGATACATCAAGATCGTGCCATAGAGGGAACACGAGAGAGAACACGAGAGAGAGAGAGAGATCAAACACATAGCTACTGGTACATACCCTCAGCCCCGAGGGTGAACTACTCCCTCCTCGTCATGGAGAGCGCCGGGATGATGAAGATGGCCACCGGTGATGGGTTCCCCCTCCGGCAGGGTGCCGGAATGGACTCCTGAGGTTTTTGGTGGCTACAAAGGCTTGTGGCGGCGGAACTCCCGATCTATATTGATATCTGATGGTTTTAGGGAACGTAGGGTTATATAGGCGAAAGAAGTCGGTCGGGGGGTGCTCGAGGGGTCCACGAGACAGGGGGCCGCGCCCTGTAGGGGGGGCGCCCCCTATCTCCTGGGCTCCTCGAGTATCTTCTGACTTGATCTCCAAGCCTCCAGGATGATATTCTTCCAAAAAATCACGATGCCGAAGGTTTCATTCCGTTTGAACTCCGTTTGATATTCCTTTTCTTCAAAATACTGAAACAGGCAATAAAACAGTAATACGGGCTGGGCCTCCGATTAATAGGTTAGTCCCAAAAGTAATATAAAAGTGTATAATAAAGCCCATAATCATTCAAAACATATAATAAAATAGCATGAATGCTTCATAAATTGTAGATACGTTGGAGACGTATCAAGCATCCCCAAGCTTAATTCCTACTCGTCCTCGGGTAGGTAAATGATAAAAGAAAGAATTTATGAAGTGTGAATGCTAGAAGGTGCACAAGTTTGATCAATGATAATTTCAATCACCTTTTCTAGCATGATAATATGTCATAACGGTAGTTCATCTCATAAAACTTCTCACGATAAAGTAACAAGCAATTCACATGTCAAAGCATAGACCATAAACTTTCTTGAAAACTAGCAAACTTCATTCTCAGTCATTCAAACAATTGCAATTCATCTTACTTTCAGGAAGAGTCTATGTCAGAGCTTTGATTTAGCAAACTTCACATACTCAACTATCATATAGTCTTCTACAATTGCTAACACTCACGCAATACTTGTGGTTATGAAGTTTTAATCAGACACAGAGAAAGATTGGGGCTTATAATGTTGCCTCCAAACGTATTCACCTTTGGGTGATGTCAACAATTATAGTTCATGCTAACTTAGATCCAATTGGATATATATATATCAGGATCACCCCAACACAAAGTGCTTGCCAAAGGATAAAATGAAAAAGGGAAAGGTGAAGATCACCTTGACTCTTGCATAAAAGTAAAAGACAAAAAGTAAAAGATAGGTGTGGGAGTCCTGGACTAGGGGGTGTCTGGATAGCCGGACTATCATCATCGGCCGGACTCCAAGACTATGAAGATACAAGATTGAAGACTTCGTCCCGTGTCCAGATGGGACTTTCCTTGGCGTGGAAGGCAAGCTTGGCAATACGGATATGTAGATCTCCTACCATTGTAACCGACTCTGTGTAACCCTAGCCCTCTCTGGTGTCTATATAAACCGGAGGGTTTTAGTCCGTAGGACGAACAACCATTACAACAATCATACCATAGGCTAGCTTCTAGGGTTTAGCCTCCTTGATCTCGTGGTAGATCCACTCTTGTACTACCCATATCATCAATATTAATCAAGCAGGAGTAGGGTTTTACCTCCATCGAGAGGGCCCGAACCTGGGTAAAAACATCGTGTCCCTTGTCTCCTGTTACCATCCGCCTAGACGCACAGTTCGGGACCCCCTACCCGAGATCCGCCGGTTTTGACACCGACATTGGTGCTTTCATTGAGAGTTCCTCTGTGTCGTCACCGATAGGCTTGATGGCTCCTTCAATCATCAACAACCATGCAGTCCAGGGTGAGACTTTTCTCCCCGGACAGATCTTCGTGTTCGGCGGCTTTGCACTGCGGGCCAATCAGCTTGGCCATCTAGAGCAGATCGAAAGCTACGCCCCTGGCCGTCAGGTCAGATTTGGAAGCCTAAACTTCACGGCCGACATCCGCGGAGACTTGATCTTCGATGGATTCGAACCACAGCCGAGCGTGCCGCACTGTCACGATGGGCATGATTTAGCTCTGCCGCCGGACAGTGCCCTGGAGGCCGCACATGAGTCCGCTCCGACCCCTAGTTCGGAGCCGACCGCGCAGATCGAGGACAGGTGGCTGGACACCGCCTCGGGAGCTGCAATCTCTACGGCGATGGAGCCGAACCCCGACCTTGTCCCTTGTAAAGCTCGTGACTCTGAGGTGCCGGACTCCTCGTCGGACTCCGAACCTCCTGCGCCCCTACCAATCGAATCCGATTGGGCGCCGATCATGGAGTTCACCGCCACGGACATCTTTCAACACTCACCCTTTGGCGACATCCTGAATTCGCTAAAACGTCTCTTGTTATCAGGAGAGCCCTAGCCAGACTGCGGTCAGGATGGTTGGGATGCGGATGACGAAGAAATTTGAAACCCACCCACCACCCACTTTGTAGCCACTATCGACGATCTAACCGACATGCTAGACTACGACTCCGAAGACATCGACGGTATGGACGACGATGCCGGAGACGACCAAAAACCAGCGCCTACCAAGCACTGGAAGGCCACCTCAACTCATGATGTATATATGGTGGACACCCCAAAAGGAAGCGATAACGAGGAACAACGGCATGCGGCGAAGGATAATTCCCCCGAAAAACAACCAAAACGGCGACGCAAGCGCCGCCCTAAGTCCCGCCTCAACAACAACAGCACTCATAATGACCCAGCCATAGAGCAGGGCAAACTAGTGGGCGACAAACATGCAACCAAGCAACCATCCGAATAGGATGAATCGGATAATCAATCCATCCCCGGCAAAAACAATAGTCCAGACGATCTCACGCCGGACACACCACCGAAGCATAAAAACCTTCACAAAAGGCTTGTCGCCACTGCAAGAAGCTTGAAGAAGCAGAAACGGAAGCTCAAAACAGCGGAAGACATACTCAGAACGAGGTGGAGCAAAGTACTCAAGACCGCGGACAAATATGGCAATAGCCACCAAACAAAGAGCTACCCGAAGCGCAAGCTGCTGCCCGAATTCGACGAGGAGGCCGTAGAGCCCCCACAGTCAAAAAGCAAAGAGGCCGCCTGGCCGGATAGACGACCAGATAACAGGCTAAGAGCGACAAGTGGCGCCACACACAAGCCGGCACATGATGGCCCGGTCAGGTCCATTTATGGGCCAAAAAAGAGGGGCCCAGGAAGCAACACAACACGCGGAGTGTTCGAAGACAACGGCACACCCAAATACAGGGGCACCGCACACCCACTATGTTTCACCGATGAGGTGCTGGATCATGAATTTCCAGCAGGGTTCAAGCCCGTAAACATAGAGGCATACGACGGAACAACAGACCCCGGAGTCTGGATTGAGGATTACATCCTACACATACATATGGCTAGAGGAGATGATCTCCACGCCATAAAATATCTGCCCCTCAAGCTCAAAGGGCCAGCTCGGCATTGGCTCAAAAGCCTCCCAGAAAATACCATTGGAAGTTGGGAAGAGCTCGAGGACGCGTTTAGAGCAAATTTTCAGGGGACTTATGTCCGCCCTCCGGATGCAGACGATTTAAGTCACATAACCCAACAGACCGGAGAGTCAGCGTGCAAATTCTGGAACAGGTTCCTCACTAAAAAGAACCAAATAGTCGACTGTCCGGACGCCGAAGCCTTAGCAGCTTTTAAACATAACGTCCGAGATGAATGGCTCGCCAGACACCTCGGCCAGGAAAAGCCAAGAACAATGGCCGCGCTAACAAGCCTCATGACCCGCTTTTGCGTGGGGGAAGACAGCTGGCTAGCAAGATGCAGCACCAGCGACCCGAGTACATCCGAGACCAGAGATGGAAACGGAAAATCACGGCGCAGAAAGGACCAGCGCCGAAATAAGGAAAAGAGCCCAAAGAACACGGTGGTCAACGCCGGATTCAAAAGCTCGCGGCCGAACAACAAAACACTGCCTCTTAAGGACAACAGTGACGAGCTATCCAACTTAAACAAAATTTTGGATCGGATATGTCAAATCCACAGTACCCCCGGGCAGCCTGCAAACCACACCCACCGAGATTGTTGGGTCTTCAAACAGTCTGGCCGACTCAATGCCGAACACAAGGGGCTCGACGCGCCAAGCGAGGATGACGACAAACCCCACCAGCAGAGTGCCGGAAAACAAAAGACTTTCCCACAAGAAGTCAAAACAGTAAACTCACTTCATGTGATAATACGGAACAATAGTGCGGCACCCGCTAAAGTACGTGTCGCACGGTCCACCCTAGCGGAACCCCGAGATTGGATGTCAAAACCAATTACTTTCGACCACCTGGACTATTCCAGAAGTATTCGAAACGCAGGATGGACTGCTCTGATATTGGATCCTATAATCGACGGACTACAATTTACACAAGTCCTAATGGATGGCGGCAGCGATTTAAACCTGCTATATCCGGACACAATCCGCAAGTTGGGATAGACCCTACTAAATATCGCCATAGCCGCACTTCCTTCAAAGGAGTGACGCCAGGCCCTTACGCCAAGTGCACGGGCTCCTTACTACTAGAAGTTGTGTTCGGATCACCCGACAACTTCCGTCGCGAAAAGCTAATCTTCCATGTCGCCCCATTCAAAAGTAGTCATCAAGCACTATTGGGACGTGAAGCTTTCGCCCGCTTTAACGCAATACCGCACTACACGTCTCTTACACTTAAAATGCCCGGTCCACGCGGCATCATCTCATTAAAAGGTCATTTAAGACCCCGGACACGGCTAGACGAGTCCGGCACAAATAAACGAGGGGCCTCCTAGCCGCATACCCCTTCACAAGGGGCTGCGCGTACAAACAATAAAGAGCCACTAAAAGCTCAACTTTCTTCATTCATTCATACTTTGCTTTCAATAAATTTTTTGCACGATTTCTTTTCAAGCTAAGTTCCTCTCTTTTTACAGATGAACAACGTGTACACCCGTCCAGGATACAGCACAACGGAGACACAGGCGCAGACGTGCAGCAGGGACCCGTGGCAAGGATTCTTTTCAGATTAAGACCCTGCGTAAACCTTTCTTACCGTCTCTTGTTGATTCATATCCCACGGTTTTTTACCATAACCGACGAGGAGGCTGGCGTTTTGGCATCGGCCGCGCCAGAAATTCTCGCCTGTACCTGGACACTAGGGGCTTAGGGCATTGTTCTGCCCGTTATCATAAAGACCAAATACCTTAGGGAGTGTTCGGCGTCTCGAGTTAGGCCTTATATGCATCAGCTCCGAATCTTGTCTTTGTCAAATGTTGGGTTTGCCCGGCTCCTGTGTTTTGCTGCCTTACGTTCCGTATCATCGGCTAACGCGGCACCAGGAGAACTACTGCGATTGTTCCCCAGTTCGGCCGGGCGAGCACCTCAGTAGAGAAAGCCGAAAACTGACTGTCATGATACAGCAAGAGACTGGTCAACCACTCGATCGACTACCGGAATGTTTAGAATTCCTCCGCTTTGACGAAGGACCGTTTCCCGGTCAGGCACATACGCGCCCCGAATTCGGAGAGCGCGGTGCCCCTAGGGGCTATATCGTAGCCCCACCCTCGAACTCCTATGGCTAAGTGAAAGTGATAAAGCATTATAGTCCGGTTGCCTCGTTTGCTACGCTACCACCTCCTTCACAGGACCAAGACGTTGGATTAAGTGTGAAAATGCGCTATTTTTGCAAACACCCCCGCACCATGTGCGTGGGGGCTGAAGCCAAAGACTGCCATCTTTCAGGTTATACACAAGTATACATTAATGGCCGCACAGGAGATATTTCAATACTTGAACACACAAGTATAAAAAGAACTTATATTGTATATATCGTTTTACAAATCATAGAAATCATTTAAACATGACATTCTTTGAGCACTGCGACTCTATTGCACGAGCACCCCGCAGAACTTCCCCAAAATAGTGCTCGGCGAGTAACCGGCTCTCGTCCGAACCCCGGGTTGCAACATCGGTGGCATCCATTTCCGTCCAGTATGTCTTCACATGGGCGAGGGCCATCCGTGCACCCTCTATGCAGGCCGACCGCTTCATCGCCTTGATATGCGGCACCGCCCCAAGGAATTGCTGCAATAAGCCAAAATAACTTTTTGGCTTGGGCCTATCCGGCCAGACATGAGCCACGATATCCGTCATGGCAAGTCCGGACAGTCTATTCAGCTCAGCCCACTCAGCCAACCGATCGGTCAGCGGAAGTGAACGCTCCGGACTGTGGAATTGAGACCAAAACAGCTCTTCCGTCTCGTGATCCTTTTGACTTCGGAAGTGCACAACGGCATCTGCCGCACTCGCCGCTAAATCCACATAAGGATCCTCCGGATCCCACAACTGGCCAAGCTAAGCATACTTCGGATCTGTGAACCTCCTGCGCAGCAGAAAAGGCTTGCCAGCCGCAATATCTCCGGCCTGACGCAGCTCCTCCTTTATAGCCCTCATTGCAGAAGGGGCATCCTTGGCTTCGGCGGTGGCCTTCTTCAGGCTTTCTTGCTCCGCTCGGCGCTCTTTTTCAAGAACCTCATAGCGGTCGGTAACATCTTTCAGCTTCACAGCCATTTCGGCCATCTCCTCCCTGCTTCGGTAGTGAGCTACCCTTTCGGCTTCTAGCTCTTTGGCCGCCTTCGAGGCAGCCGCATCACTCCTCCTGGCCTGCTCCTTGGCTCGAGCAAGCTCTGCTCGAAGGTCCTCCACAGCAGCGGCACCATCTGCATCAAACACACATATTGTAAGGAGTGAGCTTCGGCTCCCTTACTAGGTGACCACAGAGAAACAACCTACCTTGCGACTCGTCAAGTCGCTTATTGACCAGCGTGATGTTCGCATCCGCAACATCGAGTTGCCGCCTTAGTTCAGCAGCTCCATCAGTCCGGCTGGCCACCGGACTATCCGCCACCTGTGTAGGAAAGGCGAGAATTAATACCTGAGATTATGATCCTCGGCACGCTGTCGCCTTCGACAACATACCGAGTCTCAGGGGCTACTATCTATACAGGGCGCGCTTTATGTGCAAAACTGTCAAAAGGTATGTCATTTTTACGTACCTCAAACCCCGCCAGCAAACTTCTGACGGCATCGTGCAACCCGCCTTTAGCGGATGAAATTCTTCCAATCACCATCCTCATCAATGTACGGTGATCTTCTGAGATAGACGCCCTCTCAAGCAGATCCTTCAGCTCCCCCGGCCGTACACCAGTTGGTGCCGAACTTTTTGGCCCTGCCGGACTTGGGGATACCCTCCATGATGACACCTCAGGGTCGTCCGCCCCACCTGACGGTGCGGCAAATGGAGGCGTCTCGCTCTCCATCATCTCCGGACGAAGGTCCCCCGAAGACGAGCTCATCTGAGAAGGACGAAGATCCGAACTACAAGGTAAAAACTTAGGTTATCCTCAGAAGCACAAATAGGGATGTCCCTTATTATAAAACTCCCCTTTTTCTAATTACGGCTCGCTGGAGGGCTGATTCCTTAGGGGAGATAGTGCGGCCGGGGCCTCCCCGGACGCAGGACCCTCTGGTGAAGATCTCTTCCCCCGCTTCGAGGCCTTGACCTCCGGATTTTTGGAAGCGGTCCTCTTCTCCCCTTGGAAGGAGGGATTCTCGATCGCCCCTTTCTCAAAAGCCTCCTTGGTAGAGGTGGTAGTTCCTCTGTTTTCCCCTCCGCCTTCCTCTGAAGGCGCAACCTCCAGCATCCTGACCAGCACGGGATCTGGCGCGGTCTCCGGGAGGGGGGCCGGACATCGTATTAGTTTCGCTTGCTCTATCCACTCCTGTTCAGAGGACAATTGGTTAAAAGGCAAATCCGAGAAATGCAAACGAACGGTATGTCCGGACATAGAGCTACTTACTTGTGCATCTGGGCGATTGCAGCTTAGGCCGGCATCCTCGGTCAATTCCGGACACACCTCTTGTGATCCGAAGAACAATTTGTACATCTCCACGGGTTTCGCACCCATGAAGTGTTGGAGAATTCTCAGTCCCTCCGGATTGAATTCCCACAGCCGGAGAGGACGATGTTTGCAGGGTAGAAGACGCCTAATCAGCATGACCTGCATCACCACGACCAGATCGATCTCCCTCTCTTGGAGGTCTCGAATCCGGCCCTGCAATAGGGGCACGTCCTTTGACGGCCCCCAGTTGAGCCCTTGGTTGACCCATGACATCAGCCGTCGTGGAGGTCCCGAGCGGAAGATGGGCGGCGGCTTCTGCCTGCTGCCCCTGGGAGCGGTGATATAAAACCACTCCTGTTGCCACAAGCCGAGCTCCTCTTGGAAAGAGCCCTCGGGCCATGGAGCATCGGCCCTCCTGCTTACAACCACCCCGCCGCACTCTGCTTGGCACCCCTCGATCATCTTCGGTTCCATGTTAAAGGTTTTGAGACACAAACCGAAGTGGGGGGTAGTGCGGAGGAAGGCCTCGCAGACGACAATGAATGAGGAGATGTGGAGGATGGACTCCGGAGCCAAGTCGTGGAATTCCAACCCATAGTAAAACATGAGCCCTCTCACAAAAGGATCCATCGGGAAGCCTAAACCCCGACGGAGGTGGGACACAAACACGACGCTTTCGCCGGGCTCGGGAGTGGGAATGACTTGCCCTTTGGCGGGCAGCCTATGCGAAATCTCGTAGGTCAAGTACTTGGCTTCTCTCAGCTTTTGCACGTCCTCTTCCGTGACGGAGGAGGGCATCCACCGGCCCTGTAGGCCGGATCCGGACATCATTGAAGGTCCAAGGCGCTCGAATCTGAGGCTCTGGGTGTTGGAGCTCAGGGCGAGGGGCAGATTCGATTAAGGATTGAAGAAAAGAAATGAGCCTTGGTCCCATTATAAAGAGGGAGAATACCAAGAGCTGTCCCCGTGACCGTTTGGGACTCGCCTTCGATAGAGGAGGCGTGGCAACGGGCGCGGTTGGGTTACCCATGTCCGTATTGATGGGAATCCCGGAATAAGGGGAACACGATCTCTGCTTCGACAAGACGTGCCAAGGAAACCGCTTCGCTAAATGCGCTGAGGTGGTATAATAAAAATGATTCAAGAAAAGGCTTGGCAGTGGTGCGACGTCACGCCAGAAAATACGTCAGCAGATTGAGCTTGTGTACATATTATTCTCTCTACGGTAGTATGTGGAATTTATTTTGCAGAGCCGGACACTATCCTGGTGTTCACAATCTTCTATGAGTTAATTCGGAGGAGGAACCCTCCTTGCAATGCCGAACAATATGCGCGTCGGACTCATCGTCATTGAAGCCTGGTTCAGGGGCTACTGAGGGAGTCCTGGACTAGGGGTGTCCGGATAACCGGACTATCATCATCGGCCGGACTCCAAGACTATGAAGATACAAGATTGAAGACTTCGTCCCGTGTCCGGATGGGACTTTCCTTGGCGTGGAAGGCAAGCTTGGCAATACGGATATGTAGATCTCCTACCATTGTAACCGACTCTGTGTAACCCTAGCCCTCTCCGGTGTCTATATAAACCGGAGGGTTTTAGTCCGTAGGACGAACAACCATTACAACAATCATACCATAGGCTAGCTTCTAGGGTTTAGCCTCCTTGATCTCGTGGTAGATCCACTCTTGTACTATCCATATCATCAATATTAATCAAGCAGGAGTAGGGTTTTACCTCCATCGAGAGGGCCCGAACCTGGGTAAAAACATCGTGTCCCTTGTCTCCTGTTACCATCCGCCTAGACGCACAGTTCGGGACCCCCTACCCGAGATCCACCGGTTTTGACACTGACAATAGGCCCTTCGCAGAGGGAAGCAGAGGTTGTCATGCGCTTTTAGGGTTGATACACAAAATCTTAATGCGAAAGAACGTCACTTTATATTGCCCCTTGTATATGGACCTTTATTATGCAGTCCGTCGCTTTTATTGCTTCCATAACAAGTTCGTACAAAGCTTATTTTCTCCGCACTAATAAGTCATGCATATTTAGAGAGCAATTTTTATTGCTTGCACCGATGACAACTTACTTGAAGGATCTTACTCAATCCATAGGTAGATATGGTGGACTCTCATGGCAAAAACTGGGTTTAAGGATATTTGGAGGCACAAGTAGTATCTCTACTTGGTGCAAGGGATTTTGGCTAGCATGAGGGGGAAAGGCAAGCTCAACATGTTTGAATGATCCATGACAATATACTTTAACTGAGATGTCGGAAAACATAAACCATTACGTTGTCTTCCTTGTCCAACATCAACTCTTTAGCATGTCATACTTAATGAGTGCTCCCAACAATAAAAGATGTCTACAATAGTATAGTTATATGTGAAATCTCTCTTCCTTCAATATTCTTTCATGAAATTGTTCAAATGACCAATACAATGCTTGCTAACCTTCAATAAATTTACAACCTCTACTTCTTACACGTGAAGTCATTACTCCCCATGGGATAAGCAAATGAGGCATATATAATTTCAGATTTATGACATTCAACTCATTCAACCATTTACTCATAAGATATAAGTGAAGCACACGAGTAAATGACAAACTACTCCAAAAAGATATAAGTGAAGATCAATGAGTAGCTAAATAATTATGTAACTATGCGAAGACTCTCTCTCATTTAAGAATTTCAGATCTTGGTATCTTATTCAAATAACAAGCAAAGCAAAACAAAATGACATTGCAAGGATAGCACAACTCATGTGAAGAAGCAAAAACTTAGGCTCAACCGATACTAACCGATAGTTGTTGAAGAAGAAGGGTGGGATGCCTACCGGGGCATCCCCAAGCTTAGATGCTTGAGACTTCTTGAAATATTATCTTGGGGTGCCTTGGGCATCCCCAAGCTTGAATTTGTGTCTCCTTAATTCCTCTCGTATCATGGTTTATCTATTTCTCAAAAAGCTTCATCCACAACAAACTCAACAAGAACTCGTGAGATAGGTTAGTATAAACCAATGCAAAACCTTATCATTTTCTACTGTAACAAATCACTAATATTATTATTCAACATTGAATACTAAATGCCTCTGCATATTCAATACTCCTATCCTCAAATAGAATCATTAAACAAGCAAACATATGCAAACAATGCAAACATAACAGCAATCTGCCAAAACAGTACAGTCTGTAAAGAATGCAAGAGTATCAATACTTCCCTAACTGCAAAAATTATGAACTAAAATTCCCAATGTAATAAATTTATCATATCTCATTATGCAAAAAGTTTCAACATTATATCATTCTCTGACTTTTCTAGGGATTTTTTGCAACAGCAGTAAACTTTCTGTTTTCAAACAGCAACATATATACTAGCAAAATAAGCATGGCAAAGGCTATCCTTGACTTTTTTATTGAAACCAAAGATGCAAAACCTTATTCTAAATAACATCAAGCAAATACTAACAAAAGAAAATGACGCTCCAAGCAAAACACATATCATGTGGTGAATAAAAATATAGCTCCAAGTAAAGTTACCGATGAACGAAGACGAAAGAGGGGATGCCATCCGGGGCATCCCCAAGCTTAGGCTCTTGTTTGTCCTTGAATATTACCTTGGGGTGCCTTGGGAATCCGCAAGCTTAGGTTCTTGCCACTCCTTATTCCATAGTCCATCGAATCTTTACCCAAAACTTGAAAACTTCACAACAGAAAACTCGTAAGCTCCGTTAGTATAAGAAAATAAAACCACCACTTAGGTACTGTAATGAACTCATTCTAAATTCATATTGGTGTAATATCTACTGTACTCCAACTTATCTATGGCTCATACCCTTCGATACTACTCATAGATTCATCAAAATAAGCAAACAACACATAGAAAACAGAATCTGTCAAAAACAGAACAGTCTGTAGTAATCTGTATCAAACGTATACTTCTGGAACTCCAAAAATTCTACCAAATTAGGAGGTCCTAAGCAATTCGTGTACCAATCCAGAGAAAAAATAATCAGATCAAGAGCATGTTTCTGTGAATTAACAAAATTAATTTACTGGGTGCAAAAGTTTCTGATTTTCAGCAGGATCAACACAACTATCACCAAAAGCCATCCTAAAGGTCTTACTTGGCACTTTATTGAAACAAAAGCTATAAAACATGATTAATACAGTAGCATAATCATGTGAACACACAAAAACAGTAAGGATAACTATTGGGTTGTCTCCCAACAAGCGCTTTTCTCTAATGCCTTTCTAGCTAGGCATGATGATGACAATGATGCTCACATAAAAGATAAGAATTGAAACATAACGGGAGCATCATGAAGCATATGACTAGAACATTTAAGCCTAACCCACTTCCTATGCATAGGGATTTTGTGAGCAAACAACTTATGGGAACAACAATCAACTAGCATAGGAAGGTAAAATAAGCATAGCTTCAAGATTTTCAACACATAGAGAGGAAACTTGATATTATTGCAATTCCTACAAGCATATGTTCCTCCCTCATAATAATTTTCAGTAGCATCATGAATGAATTCAACAATATAACCAGCACGAAAGCATTCTTTTCATGATCTACAAGCATAGAATTTTTACTACTCTCCACATAAGCAAAATTCTTCTCATCCAGAATAGTGGGAGTATCATAAGAGACTTGAACACTAAAAATTGTTTCCACCATAAAAGAGTAATGTTCAGAAAAAGGGTAATCATAATCGTGACAAGATTTGTAAATATAATCATCACTACCTTTTATAGCATAAGTTTCATCACAATAATCATCATAAGTAGCAACTTCGTTCTCATCAAAATCGATTGGGACCTCTCCCAAGATAGTGGAATCATCAGTAAATAAAGTTGACACTCTTCCAAATCCACTTTCGTATTCATCACAATAAAATTCAACATCCTCCAAAATAGTGGGATCACTACTTCCTAAAGTTGACACTCTTCCGAACCCACTTTCATCAATATAATCATCATACGTAGGAGGCATGCTATCATCATAACAACTTTGCATATCAAAACTTGGGATGCTAAAAATATCATCTTTATTAAACATAGCATCCCCAAGCTTGGGACAAACATTAATTTCAGCAAATATATTCTCAAATATTTCATCCTCATCAAACATAGCTTCCCCAAGCTTGGGCTCTTTAATATCATAAGAATAATTACTCTCATCATTAAAAATATGGATAGCACCAATAGTAAGGCAATTATCATCATCACAATGAGTAGTAGGAGCAACATCATTTGGGAGGGATACCTTTCTACCTTTGTTGCTCCTTATTTTCTTTTTCTTCTTCACATTATGTGTGGGTTCAACCTTCCTCTTTGAGTTCCTTATTGATGAGATTGGTTGAATAGAAAGCTCCTCCTCGTTACCTGATTCATCATAAGAAATAATAGGAGGATATTGGGAAGTCTCTTCCCTTTCATTAGTATTCTCATCATCTTCCATTTTCTTTCTTTTCTTTAGGTAATTGGCAATATAAGGATTTTCAGTGCAATTCTCCGCACAAAACATATAAATCTTTTCTAGATCAATATCAAGGAAATGCTTAAGATTAAATTCTGGAATAGGCTTAGTTAAACGTTTCAACTCTTCACAACCCAAAAGCAATCTAAGTTCATTGTAATGAGAAAGGGAGATCATGTCATCACAATTTTTGGACACGATCCGATCATGAAACAATTTGCATTGGAGATGTAAATGATCTTGTTTATTGCAAAATTCACAACGGGAAAGATATCTTAAATTCTCCGCACTCTTATCTAGCCTTTCTTGCAACTTCTTAGTTTCTAAATACTTATGCCTCTTTCAATATATATCTTCTCTATTTGGTGTGTTCATGCACACATGCACTCCACAAAAGTTGAAATGCTCATAAGATATATTTTCATCATGACTAGAGCAATCATCATTAGTACTAAGGATATTCAAGGAGTTTATACTAACAACATTGCAATCATGCTCATCATTCAAAGATTTAGTACCAAGCATTTTAATGCACTCTTCTTCTAGCACTTGAGCACAATTTTCCTTTCCATCAAACTCACGAAAGATATTAAAAAGACGAAGCGTATGAGACAATCTCAATTCCATTTTTTTGTAGTTTTCTTTTGTAAACTAAACTAGTGATAAAACAAGAAAAAAAAGATTCGATTGCAAGATCTAAAGATATACCTTCAAGCACTCACCTCCCCGGCAACGGCGCCAGAAAAGAGCTTGATGTCTACTGCACAACCTTCTTCTTGTAGACATTGTTGGGCCTGCAAGTGCACTGGTTTGTAGGACAGTAGCAAATTTCCCTCAAGTGGATGACCTAAGGTTTATCAATCCGTGGGAGGCGTAGGATGAAGATGGTCTCTCTCAAACAACCCTGCAACCAAATAGCAAAGAGTCTCTTGTGTCCCCAAAACACCCAATACAACGGTAAATTGTATAGGTGCACTAGTTCGGCGAAGAGATGGTGATACAAGTGCAAAAAAGATAGTAGATATAGGTTTTTGTAATCTGAAATAATAAAAACAGCAAGGTAACTAATGATAAAAGTGAGCGTAAACGGTATTGCAATGATAGGAAACAAGGCCTAGGGTTCATACTTTCACTAGTGCAAGTTCTCTCAACAATAATAACATAGATAGATCATATAACAAGCCCTCAACATGTAACAAAGAGTCACTCCAAAGCCACTAATAGCGGAGAACAAACGTAGAGATTATGGTAGGGTACGAAACCACCTCAAAGTTATTCTTTCGGATCAATCTATAAAAGAGTTCGTACTAGAATAACACCTTAAGACACAAATCAACCAAAACCCTAATGTCACCTAGATACTCCATTGTCACCTCAAGTATCCGTGGGCATGATTATACGACATGCATCACACAATCTCATATTCATCCAACCAACACAAAGTACTTCAAAGAGTACCCCAAAGTTTCTACCGGAGAGTAAAGAACGTGTGCCAACCCCTATGCATAGGTTCATGGGCGGAACCCGCAAGTTGGTCACCAAAACATACATCAAGTGGCACATGATATCCCATTGTCACCACAGATAAGAACGGCAAGACATACATCAAGTGTTCTCATAAAAGACTCAATCCGATAAGATAACTTCAAAGGGGAAACTCAATTCATCACAAGAGAGTAGAGGGGGAGAAACATAATAAGATCCAACTATAATAGCAAAGCTCGAGATACATCAAGATCGTGCCATAGAGGGAACACGAGAGAGAACACGAGAGAGAGAGATCAAACACATAGCTACTGGTACATCTCCCTCCTCGTCATGGAGAGCGCCGGGATGATGAACATGGCCACCGGTGATGGGTTCCCCCTCCGGTAGGGTGCCAGAACGGACTCCCGAGGTTTTTGGTGGCTACAGAGGCTTGCGGCGGCGGAACTCCCGATCTATCTTGATATCTGATGGTTTTAGGGAACGTTGGGTTATATAGGCGAAAGAAGTCGGTCGGGGGGGTGCTCGAGGGGTCCATGAGACAGGGGGTCGCGCCCTGTAGGGGGGCGCCCCCTATCTTCTAGGCTCCTCGAGTATCTTCTGACTTGATCTCCAAGCCTCCAGGATGATATTCTTCCAAAAAATCACGATGCCGAAGGTTTCATTCCGTTTGGACTCCATTTGATATTCCTTTTCTTCGAAATACTGAAACAGGCAATAAAACAGCAATACGGGCCGGGCCTCCGGTTAATAGGTTAGTCCCAAAAGTAATATAAAAGTGTATAATAAAGCCCATAATCATTCAAAACAGATAATAAAATAGCATGAATGAATAGGATCAGATCATTAGGAGAATGATGTGATGGACATGACCCATCCGTTAGCTTAGCATTATGATACGTTACAGTTTCATTGCTACTGCTTTCTTCATGACTTATACAAGTTCCTCAAACTATGAGATTATGCAACTCCTGAATACCGGAGGAACACTTTGTGTGCTACCAAACATCACAACATAAATGGGTGATTATAAAGGTGCTCTACAGGTGTCTCCGAAGGTGTTTGTTGGGTTGACATAGATCAAGATTAGGATTTGTCACTCCGTGTTTCGGAGAGGTATCTCTGGGCCCTCTCGGTAATGCTCATCACTATAAGCCTTGCAAGCATTGTGAATAATGAGTTAGTTGCGGGATGAAGCATTACGGAACGAGTAAAGAGACTTGTCGGTAATTAGATTGAACTAGGTATGATGATACCGACGATCGAATCTCAGGGAAGTAACATACCGATGACAAAGGGAACAACGTATGTTGTTATGCGGTTTGACCGATAAAGATCTTCGTATAATATGTAGGAGCCAATATGAACATCCAGGTTCCGCTATTGGTTATTGACTGGAGTTGTGTCTCGGTCATGTCTACATAGTTCTCGAACTCGTAGGGTCCGCATGCTTAATATTCGATGACGATTTCTATTATGAGTTATGTGTTTTTGATGACCGAAGTTTGTTCAGAGTTCCGGATGAGATCACGGGCGTGACGAGGAGTCTCGAAATGGTCAATACATAAAGATTGATATATTGGAAGGTTATATTCGGACATCGGAATGGTTCCGGAGTGATTCGGGTATTTTCCAAAGTGTCGGGAGGTTACCGGAACCCCCCCCCCCCCCCCCCCCGGGGAAGTTAATAGGAGTTAGTGGGCTTTAGTGGAGAGAGGGAAGAAGGGCCACAAGGTGGCACGCGCCTCCCCCTTGCCCAAACCGAATTGGACGAGGGGTGGAGGGTGTGGCCCCTCGTTCCTTCTCCTTCTCTCCTCCTTCCTTTTGCTCTGGGGAAAAACAGGAAAGGTGGGGGCTGAATCCTACTTGGACCGGGAGTCCAAGTAGGACTCCCCCCCTTGGCGCGCCTCTCCCATGGCCGGCCTCCTCCTCCTCCCTCCTTTATATACGGGGGCAGGGGGAACCCTAGAACACACAAGTTGATCAAGTTGATCTTTTAGCCGTGTGAGGTGCCCCCTCCATAGATTTCCACCTCGTTCATATCATCGTAGTGCTTAGGCGAAGCCCTGCGTTGGTAACTTCATCATCACCATCACCACGCCGTCGTGCTGACGGAACTCTCCCTCGGCCTCAGCTTGATCTAGAGTTAGAGGGACATCACTGAGCTGAACGTGTGCAGATCGCGGAGGTGCCGTGCGTTCGGTACTTGATCGGTTGGATCACGAAGACGTTCGACTACATCAACCACGTTACATAACGCTTCCGCTTTCGGTCTATGAGGGTACATGGACACACTCTCCCCTCTCGTTGCTATGCAACACCTAGATTGATCTCCGTGATCATATAATTTTTTTGAAATTACCGTGTTCCCCAACAGTGGCTTCCGAGCCAGGTCTACGCGTAGATGTTATTTGCACGAGTAGAACACAAAGAGTTGTGGGCGATAATAGTCATACTGCTTACCAGCATGTCTGTTGGAAATATGACCTAGAGGCAATAATAAAATGGTTATTATTATATTTCCTCGTTCATGATAATTGTCTATTATTCATTCTAGAATTGTGTTATCCGGAAATCGTAATACATGTGTGAATACATAGACCACAACATGTCCCTAGTGAGCCTCTAGTCGACTAGCTCGTTTATCGATAGATGGTCACGGTTTCCTGACCATGGACATTGGATGTCATTGATAACTGGATCACATCATTGGGAGAATGATGTGATGGACAAGTCCCAATCCTAAGCATAGCACAAGATTGTGTAGTTCGTTTTGCTAGAGCTTTTCTAATGTCAAGTATCATTTCCTTAGACCATGAGATCGTGTAACTCCCGGATACCGTAAGAGTGCTTTGGGTGTACCAAACATCACAACGTAACTGGGTGGCTATAAATGTATACTACAGGTATCTCCGAAAGTGTCTGTTGGGTTGACACGGATCGAGACTGGGATTTGTCACTCCGTATGACGGAGAGGTATCTCTGGGCCCACTCGGTAATGCATCATCATAATGAGCTCAAAGTGACCAAGTGGTTGGTCATGGGATCATGCATTATGGTACGAGTAAAGTGACTTGCCGGTAACGAGATTGAACGAGGTATTGGGATACCGATGATCGAATCTCGGGCAAGTAACGTACCGATTGACAAAGGGAATTGTATACGGGATTACTTGAATCCTCGACATCGTGGTTCATTCGATGAGATCATCGTGGAACATGTGGGAGCCAACATGGGTATCCAGATCCCGCTGTTGGTTATTGACCGGAGAGTCGTCTCAGTCATGTCTGTGTGTCTCCCGAACCCGTAGGGTCTACACACTTAAGGTTCGGTGACGCTAGGGTTGTAGAGATATTAGTATGCGGTAACCCGAAAGTTATTCGGAGTCCCGGATGAGATCCTGGACGTCACGAGGAGTTCCGGAATGGTCCGGAGGTGAAGATTTATATATAGGAAGTCCAGTTTCGGCCACCGGGAAAGTTTCGGGGGTCACCGGTATTGTACCGGGACCACCGGAAGGGTCCCGGGGGTCCACCGGGTGGGGCCACCTATCCCGGAGGGCCCCATGGGCTGAAGTGGGAGGGGAACCAGCCCTGGTGGGCTGGTGCGCCCCCCCTTGGGCCTCCCCCTACGCCTAGGGTTGGAAACCCTAGGGGTGGGGGGCGCCCCACTTGGCTTGGGGGGAAGTCCCCCCCTTGGCCGCCCCCTCCCCCCTTGAGATTCAATCTCTAGGGGGCCGGCGCCCCCCCCCCCCAGGGCCCCTATATAAAGAGGGAGGAGGGAGGGCTGCGCACCCCTGCTCCTGGCGCCTCCCTCTCCCCTCGTAACACCTCTCCCTCTCGCTGAGCTTGGCGAAGCCCTGCCGAGATCACCGCTGCTTCCACCACCACGCCGTCGTGCTGCTGGATCTCCATCAATCTCTCCATCCTCCTTGCTGGATCAAGAAGGAGGAGACGTCTTCCCCAACCGTATGTGTGCTGAACGCGGAGGTGCCGTCCGTTCGGCACTAGGATCTTCGGTGATTTGGATCACGACGAGTACGACTCCCTCAACCCCGTTCTCTTGAACGCTTCCGCTCGCGATCTACAAGGGTATGTAGATGCACTCCACTCTCTCATTGCTAGATGACTCCATAGATTGATCTTGGTGAAGCGTAGAAAATTTTTATTTTCTGCAACGTTCCCCAACAATGTCATACTTTGATTCAGCGGTATTGTTGGATGAAGCGGCCCAGACCGACATTACATGACCACGTTCATGAGACTAGTTCTATCGACGTGCTTCGCACATAGGTGGCTAGTGGGTGTCTGTTTCTCCAACTTTAGTTGAATTGAGTTTGACCACGCCCGGTCCTTGTTGAAGGTTAAAACAGCACACTTGACGAAAAATTGTTGTGGTTTTAATGCGTAGGTAAGAACGGTTCTTGCTAGAAGCCCGTAGCAGCCACGTAAAACTTGCAACAACAAAGTAGAGGACGTCTAACTTGTTTTTGCAGGGCTTGCTGTGATGTGATATGGTCAAGGCATGATGTGATATAAATTGTTGTATGAGATGATCAGGTTTTGTAACAAAGTTATCGGCAACTGGCAGGCGCCATATGGTTGTCGCCTTATTGTATGCAATGCAATCGCCATGTAATTGTTTTACTTTATCACTAAGCGGTAGCGATAGTCATAGTAACAATAGTTGGCGAGACAACAACGATGCTATGATGGAGATCAAGGTGTCGCGTCGGTGACGATGGAGATCATGACGATGCTTCGGTGATGGAGATCATGAGCACAAGATGATGATGGCCATATCATGTCACATATTTTGATTGCATGTGATGCTTATCTTTTATGCATCTTATTTTGCTTAGTACGGCGGTAGCATTATAAGATGATCCCTTACTAAATTTCAAGATATAAGCGTTCTCCTTGAGTATGCACCGTTGCTACAGTTCTTCGTGCCAAGACACCACGTGATGATCGGGTGTGATAAGCTCTATGTTCACATACAACGGGTGGAAGCCAGTTTTGCACACGCAGAATACTCGGGTTAAACTTGACGAGCCTAGCACATGCAGATATGGCCTCGAAACACTGGAGATAGAAAGGTCGAGCCTGAATCATATAGTAGATATGATCAACATAGTGATGTTCACAATTGAAAACTACTCCATCTCACGTGATGATCAGACATGGTTTAGCTGATTTGGATCACGTGATCATTTAGATGACTAGAGGGATGTCTATCTAAGTGGGAGTTCTTAAGTAATATGATTAATTGAACTTTAATTTATCATGAACTTAGTCCTAATAGTATTTTGCAAATTATGTTGTAGATCAATAGCTCGCGTTATAGCTTCCCTATGTTTTTTATATGTTCCTAGAGAAAACTAAGTTGAAAGGTGATAGTAGCAATGATGCAAACTGGGCCCGTGATCTGAGGTGTATCCTCATTGCTGCACAGAAGAATTATGTCCTTGATGCACCGCTAGGTGACAGACCTATTGCAGGAGCAGATGCACATGTTATGAATGTTTGGCTAGCTAAATATGATGACTACTTGATAGTTTAGTGCACCGTGCTTTACGGCTTAGAATCAGGACTTCAAAATGTTTTTGAAACGTCATGGAGCATATGAGATGTTTCAAGAGCTGAAATTGGTATTTCAGACTCATGCCCGTGTCAAGAGGTATGCGACCTCTGACATGTACTTTGCCTAAAAGATGGAGGAGAATTGCTCAACTAGTGAGCATGTGCTCAGAATGTCTGGGTATTACAATCACTTGAATCAAGTGGGAGTTAATCTTCCAGATAAGATAGTGATTGACAGAGTCCTCTAGTCACCATCACCAAGTTACCGGAACTTTGTGATGAACTATAATATGCAAGGGATAACAAAAATGATTCCCGAGATCTTCATGATGCTGAAATCGATGAAGGTAGAAATCAAGAAAGAGCATCAATTGTTGATGATTAAACAAGACCACTAGTTTAAAGAAAAGGGCAAAGGGAAAGAAAGGTAACTTCAAGAAGAATGGCAAGCAAGTTGTCACTCTCGTGAAGAAACCCAAAGCTGGACCTAAGCCCGAAACTGAGTGCTTCTACTGCAAAGGAAATGATCACTGGAAGTGGAACTGCCCCAAATATTTGGCGGATAAGAAGGATGGCAGAGTGAACAAAGGTATATTTGATATACATATTATTGATGTGTACCTTACTAGTGGTCATAGTAATCCCTGGGTATTTGATACTTGTTCGGTTGCTAAGATTAGTAACTCGAAACAAGAGTTGCAGAATAAATAGACTAGTTGAGGATGAAGTGACGATGTGTGTTGGAAGTGGTTCCAAGATTGATATGATCATCATCGAGCACTCCCTATACTTTCGGGATTAGTGTTGAACCTAAATAAATGTTATTTGGTGTTTGCGTTGAGCATGAATATGATTAGATCAAGTTAATTGCAATACGGTTATTCATTTAAGACAGAGAATAATTGTTATTCTGTTTACATGAATAAAACCTTCTATGGTCATACACCTAATGTTGATGGTTTATTGAATCTCGATCATGGTAATACCCATATTCATAGTATTGATGCCAAAATATGCAAAGTTGATAATGATAGTGCAACTTATTTGTGGCACTGCCGTTTAGGTCATATCGGTGTAAACCGCATGAAGAAACTCCATGCTGATGGACTTTTGGAATCACTTGATTATGAACCATTTGATGCTTGCGAACCGTACCTTATGGGCAAGATGACTAAAACTCCGTTCTCGGGAACAATGGAACGAGCTATTAACTTATTGGAAATAATACATACCGATGTATGCAGTCCAATAAGTGTTGATGCTCGTGGCGGGTATCGTTATTTTCTAACCTTCACAGATGATTTGAGCAGATATGGGTATGTCTACTTAATGAAACACAAGTCTGAAACATTTGAAAAGTTCAAAGAATTTTAGAGTGAAGTGGAGAATCATCGTAACAAGAAAATAAAGTTTCTACGATATGATTGTAGAGGAAAACATTTGAGTTACGAGTTTGGCCTTCATGTAGAACAATGTGGAATAGTTTCACAGCTCACGCCACCTGGAACATCATAGCGTAATGGTGTGTCTGAACATCACAATCGCACTTTATTGGATATGGTGCGATCTATGATGTCTCTTACCAATTTACCACTATTGTTCTGGGGTTATGCATTAGAGACAACTACATTCACGTTAAAAAAGGCACCACCAAAATCCATTGAGACGACGCCTTATGAACTGTGGTTTGGCAAGAAACCAAAGTTGTCATTTCTTAAAGTTTGGGGCTGCGATGCTTATGTGAAAAAGCTTCAACCTGATAAGCTTGAACCCAAATCAGAGAAGTGCATCTTCATAGGGTACCCAAAGGAAACTTTTGGGTACACCCTCTATCACAGATCCGAAGGCAAGATATTCGTTGCTAAGATTTTATCTTTTCTAGAGAAGGAGTTTTCTCTCGAAAGAAGTGAGTGGGAGGAAAGTAGAACTTGATGAGGTAATTGTACCTTCTCCCGAATTGGAAAGTAGTTCATCATAGAAATCAGTTCCAGTGATTTCTACACCAATTAGTGAGGAAGCTAATGATGATGATCATAAAACTTCGGATCTAGTTACTACTGAACCTCGTAGGTCAACCAGATTACGATCCGCACCAGAGTGGTATGGTAATCCTATTCTGGAAGTCATGTTACTAGACCATGATGAACCTACAAACTATGAGGAAGTGATGATGAGCCCAGATTCCGCGAAATGGCTTGAGGCCATGAAATCTGATATGGGATCCATGTATGAGGACAAAGTGTGGACTTTGGTGGACTTTCCCGATGATCGGCAAGCCATTAAGAATAAATGGATCTTCAAGAGGAAGACGGACGCTGATAGTAGTGTTACTATCTACAAAGCTCAACTTTTCACAAAAGGTTTTCGACAAGTTCAAGGAGTTGACTACGATGAGACTTTCTCACCGTAGCGATGCTTAAGTCTGTCTGAATCATGTTAGCAATTGCTACATTTTATGGTTATGAAATTTGGCAGATGGATGTCAAAATTGCATTCCTGAATGGATTTCTGGAATGATGCAACCAGAAGGTTTGGTCGATCCAAAGGATGCTAACAAAGTGTGCAAGCTCTAGCGATCCATTTATGGACTGGTGCAAGCCTCTCGGAGTTGGAATAAACACTTTGATAGTGTGATCAAAGCATATGGTTTTATACAGACTTTTGGAGAAGCCTGTATTTACAAGAAAGTGAGTGGGAGCTCTGTAGAATTTCTAATATTATATGTGGATGACATATTGTTGATTGGAAATGATATAGAATTTCTGGATAGCATAAAGGGATACTTAATAAGAGTTTTTCAATGAAAGACCTCGGTGAAGCTGCTTACATATTGGGCATCAAGATCTATAGAGATAGATCAAGACGCTTGATAAGATTTTTCAATGAGTAAATACCTTGACAAGTTTTTGAAAGAGTTCAAAATGGATCAGTAAAAGAAGGAGTTCTTGTCTATATTACAAGGTGTAAAGTTGAGTAAGACTCAAAGCCCGACCATGGCAGAAGGTAGAAAGAGAATGAAAGTCATTCCCTATGCCACAGTCATAGGTTCTATAAAGTATGTTGTGCTGTGTACTGGACCTATTCTGTACCTTGCCATGAGTTTGGCAAGGGGGTACAATAGTGATCTAAGAGTAGATCACTAGGCAGCGGTCAAAATTATCCTTAGTGAGGACTAAGGAAATGTTTATCAGTGATGGGGGTGATAAAGAGTTCATCGTAAAGAGTTACGTCGATGCAAGCTTTTACACCGATCCAGATGACTAAGTCTCAATCTAGATACATATTGAAAGTGGGAGCAATTAGCTAGAGTAGCTCTATGCAGAGCATTTTAGACATAGAATATTTGCAAAATACATACGGCTCTGAATGTGACAGACCCGTTGACTAAACTTCTCTCGTAAGCAAAACATGATCACACCTTAGTACTCTTTGGGTGTTAATCACATAGCAATGTGAGCTAGTTTATTGACTCTAGTAAACTCTTTGGTTGTTGGTCACATGGCGATGTGAACTATGGGTGTTAATCACATACATATGTGAACTATTGATGTTATGGCGATGTGAACTAGATTATTGACTCTAGTGCAAGTGGGAGACTGAAGGAAATATGCCCTAGAGGCAATGATAAAGTTATTATTTATTTCCTTATATCATGATCAATGTTTATTATTAATGCTAGAATTGTATTAACTGGAAACTTAGTACATGTGTGAATACATAGAAAAAACATAGTGTCCCTAGTACATGTGTTGTCATTTGATGAACGGGATCACATCATTAGCAGAATGATGTGATGGACATGACCCATCTGTCAGCTTAGCATTATGATCGTCACAGTTTCATTCCTACTGCTTTCTTCATGACTTATACAAGTTCCTCAGACTATGAGATTATGCAACTCCCGAATACCGGAGGAACACTTTGTGTGCTACCAAACGTCACAACGTAAATGGGTGATTATAAATGTGCTCTACAGGTGTCTCCGAAGGTGTTTGTTGGGTTGGCATAGATCAAGATTAGGATTTGTCACTCCGTGTTTCGGAGAGGTATCTCTGGGCCCTCTCGATAATGCTCATCACGATAAGCCTTGCAAGCATTGTGACTAATGAGTTAGTTGCAGGATGAAGTATTACAGAACGAGTAAAGAGACTTGCCGGTAACGAGATTGAACTAGGTATGATGATACCGACGATCGAATCTCGGGCAAGTAACATACCGATGACAAAGGGAACAACTTATGTTGTTATGCGGTTTGACCGATAAAGATCTTCGTGGAATATGTAGGAGCCAACATGAGCATCCAGGTTCCTCTATTGGTTATTGACTGGAGATGTGTCTCGATCATGTCTACGTAGTTCTCGAACCCGTAGGGTCCGCACGCTTAACATTCGATGATGATTTGTATTATGAGTTATGTGTTTTTGATGACCGAAGTTTGTTCGGAGTTCCGGATGAGATCACGGACGTGACGAGTAGTCTCAAAATGGTCAAGACAAAAGGATTGATATATTGGAAGGTTATATTCGGACATAGGAATGGTTCCGGAGTGATTTGGGTATTTTTCGGAGTATCGTGAGGTTACCAGACCCCCCCCCCCCCCGGGGAAGTTAATGGTCCTTAGTGGGCTTTAGTGGAGAGAGGGAAGAAGGGCCACAAGGTGGCGCGTGTCGTGGTTCTAAGTCTGACAGTAAGTATAGGGGGTACGAATGAGGAGGCAAGGTCTTAGCTACAGTGAGATTGTACGCAAGTGTTTACGAGTTCAGGCCCCTCTCGGAGGAGGTAAAAGCCCTACGTCTCGGTGCCCGAAGGCAGTCGATTGGATTATAAGAGTGTGTGTTACAGGGGGTGCGAACCGTTGTTCCAGAGGAGGGGGTTGGCTTATATAGAGTGCGCCAGGACCCCGGCCGTCCCCCGATACCAAGAGTTCAATGTACATAAAGATGGGGCGTTACTGATAACGCCAGCCATAAGTGCTTTTAATGACCTTAAAGACTACAGAGTGAATGCTTGGCCATTCCTGTTCTGAGTGACTCCTGGTCTTCAGTAGGTCGAGTGGTTTCTTATATGGTCAAGTGATTGACTAGTCGTGTGACATCAGGAAGGAGGGGTACCCAAGTGATTGATGCGTCGAGTGGATTGCACTCGACGCCTTTATTGGGCACTCCTTGTTGTCTCTTGAGCTTCTTTGCTTCTAGGGTAGTGACCTTGGGTAGGACGAATAGGTCAGGCCTATGACCCTACCCCAGGTCTATATCATCATCATTAGCCCCCGGATGGATTGAGGTCCGAGTGAAAAGAAGGTTGAAGTTGATCTTGCTTCGACTCATGTGCTTCACAAGTACTCATGTTTGAACGGGAGGCCCATGTTGGAACTTCGACTTCGTTTTAGTCGCCTTGATTGATTCAGAAGTTGCCAAGTGGATTTATAACGTCACCCGTCGAGTGCTGTTTTGACGCGAAATCTTTGGCGCGATTGGTTATGGCGTATCCCGGATTTCACGAGATTCGAAATTTCGGGGAAGCGCGCGAGGCGGAGTGTGCCGTGGTAAGCGGGACGGATAGACAGGAGCGCCTCGATCTCCACGCCACCTTTTTCACCATGTACCCAGCGCGCGACTGTTGCGGGATTTGACAGGATCGCCCAGGCCCACGCGTCAGCCACTCAGAAGTGGGTCCTTAAAAGGCAACGGGGCCGAGGCGCCTGCACTGTGCGCGTCCATTCTCCTTCTTTCTCCTCTGCTTCTCCACCGCATCTTGCTCCTCCGCTCTCGACGCCGCCGCTCCGCCACCATGGTGAAGGACAAGACGGCGGCGCTGGAACGCGCGAAGAAGGCGACGGGAGTGGCGAAAGGCAAGAAGATGAATCGGGGGTCATCGCCGCGGTCGCGTTGCCACTGGGTTGGATCCAGGGCGATTGGCTCCGATCCTCGCTCTGGCCGAAAGATTTGGAGCTAGCTGAGTCCGGACTGATCGCCAACGGGGCTGCGCGGTTGCCGGAGGGGGGGGGGCGGAACCATAGCCGCGACCAGGCGAGTGCGTTCTGCTCGCCACCCATGTCGACCGTGGTTTCTCGCTTCCCTCGCACCCTTTTTTCTGGGGTTTCTTGAACTTATTCGGAGCCCAACTCCATCACTTTTCTCCCAACACCATCACATACCTAGCTGCATTCGTGTCTATGTGCGAGAATTTCCTGGGTTGTCGACCGCACTGGGGTCTTTTCAAGCACATCTTCACAATTCGCTCCCAGTCGGTGAAGAAAGCGAATACGAGCGATGAGAGAACACACGTTATCCAAATGTGTGGGGGTTTGGGTATCCAGAAGAGGAAAAGGAGTTCTTTCCCTTCCATGACGCTTCCTGAGTCGGTCAGGGGCTGACAGTCGACCCGGTTCTACTGCCAGGACATTGCGACTCCAGGCCAATCGACTGGACTTCCCCCTTTTACTTTAGATCGTGCCCAGACCCCTTCCTCGTTGAAAGTGACCACTGCGGAGAGGGTGGAAACAAACATGTTGGTCGAGAGGGTGGTCTAGTTGATCAATCAGGGTGTCACTGGCATGGATTTGTTGGAGGTATTTCTCAGTCGACGCATCCAGCCGCTTCAGGCTCGTGACCACTCGATGTGGATGTACTCTGGAGCCAACGACACCGCTCGGGTTCATCCAGAGGAAGTATCAGCCAAGACAGTGGCCCAGTGGTTGAAGGGTATCACGGGGAACAAGGACAACCCCGGAGGTGCCAGGAGAGTCGACGCTGCATCGTAGCATCCGCCATGGGGGCGTCAGCGCTGCATCTCAGCTTTCGTCCTCATCACCAAGGGCTGCGTCACAACACTCGTCACCGCCGATAGAGCTTCGTCGGGGGGCCGCCGGTGTTGCAATGGAGCTTTTGCCGGGGGCACCTGTGCTGCAATGGAGCTTCATCGGTGGCCGCCGGGGTTGCGTTGGAGCACCGCATGTCGGTGTCGCGGCTGCAATGAAGCATGGCCGGAGCTGCGTTGGAGGAGCAACGCATGCCGGTGTTGGCGTTGCAATGGCGCATGACCGGAGCTGTGATGGGCCGTCGGCGCTACATTGGAGCATCGCCGCGCCCGTGTTGGCGCTGCAATGGCCCATCGCCACACTGTCGTGCGCCCAGCTCCGCCGACGAGGGAGTGCGGCTCTTGCTTGCGAAGCCGGGCTGCGAGGGAAGGAACGGACAACAACTCATGTTGTTTCTTGACTTGCGAATCCAGCGGCTGCCAGGGAAGGAACGGACGGTTGTGCAGGCGGATAATTTCTCTAAGAAATCATCCGGCTGATCCGTAGCAACGCCCTTTAAAAATGTTAAATGTGCATAGAAAAAATGTTTCTGATGTATAAGAAAAATGTATACAATAATATACAATGTGTATGGAACAAAGTAGACATAAAACAATATAAGTTTTCAAAAATATTATCATGTATTTGGACAATGTTAAACATGTTTATAAAACATGTTCCTAATGTATACAAAAAAGTAGAATGTGTATAAAAAGGGGGAGCGCTACGCGTCTACCGGTAGACGTCTAGTAAACATCCACCACCTCGATAGCCGTCGGATCTCCACGTGCGAGCCGTCAGATCTAACTCCTCGCACACGGCTCGTCGCTTTGCCGACACATTAATTCCTGAAACAACAAACCAGTTGCAGAAACAACGGCAGCGTTGCAGAAACAATTCCTAAAACAACGGCTGCATTGCAGACACAACTACCATGTTGCAAAAATTTGGAGATTGCAGAAATAATTCCTGGAACAACCACCGCGTTGCAGAAACAATTCCCGAAACAACAGCTGCGTTGCAGAAACAACTACCATGCTGCAGAAAACTTTGAAGATCCACCCTCGAACACCCGCGCACGAAGCGGCTGGAGGCTACTTACCAACACGGACACGCCATGGAGATTGAGGATGCAAAGCTTAACGAGAGGATAAGGACTGGGTGGCTGTAGAGGAATCTAGAGAGCATTTTCTACGCCGTGCATCAAATTAGATCGGATGGCAGCTAGACCGGCCGACACAACCATGGTTTCCAACCGGTTGAACCTAAGACTTTCCCATAAAAAAAAGTAGACAAAAAATAAATATGTTTTGAAAAAATGTTGACCATGAAACTGGGAAGTATTAAACGTGCCTATATAAAATGTTTCTGAAATGTACAACATTGCTGGTACAAACTTTAAACGGCTTGACTTTAATTTTCATATTGTTTTAGATTGTTTTCATAATGATTTTTTAAGAATATCAATGTTGATACAACCTTGAACATTTGGTATGTGTGTCCTTACAAATTGGTTGTTATCTATGGAGTTGTCTAATATATTTGCAACCAAATTAAGACTTGACTTGGATTACAAATAAAAACACATATATTCAGGAAGACAAAAATAATGCTCTTATGCATATGCTATCAATAATTAATAAAAAATACTTTGTTATTTTCATCGTATGGAAATATTTGTTGGGCATCACCCAGGACGAACGACAACAAATGCATAAAGAGATACCTACAACTAGATAGATATTTTTATTGTCTATAAATTGAAAACACCTTGAATACACTTCAAAAATCATCACATCTTTATGTTTAGACGCAACATCACATATCACGTTGTTTTTCATGTGGCATCATGCAAGATTTCAAGAGATTTACTGATGTCTCGAGAGTGTGTATGAGGTAATTTTTTCTATCCCATTGCAACACACAAGGCATGTTTGCTAGTCACACTCTAAACTAAGTCTATATACATCCATATATAGTCCATACTGAAATCTCTAAAAAGACTTATATTTTGGAACGGAGGAAGTATTGGACAAAACTTCTTAAAATTTAAAATTAAAGGAATCTTTGTTGATGTCACGCTGATGTATTAGTTTGCATAAATGTGGAAGAACTGCCGTGGTGCGGCTCCGCTGCGTAGTGGCATCCTTAGATTAAAATACTCTAATAGTACTTCCAAAGACGAAACTATGAATGTGAGCGCAAATATTAAAATATTTAAAACAATTGCTGGTCAATAGTTCCAAATTTTCACACAAGACCTGTCTAAAAGGTCACAGAATACCACCACGAGACAAGAGAAAGGATCTATGAATGGTTGCATATGATGCCTCAAAACAAATCGGACGGTGTGCGGCCCAGTCACACTGCAAGACACATGGGAGAACGTTTGTGCTTTATGAAAGTATAATTATAGCTAGTGCAAGGTGTTATACATGCCCTCTCAAAGTATAAGTAGCATCACATGGACGTTAAAATGAGAATAATTGAAGACCAACAACCCCATCAGACATTCCTTATGGCCATCTAGGACATCTTCCCTCAATCAGAGTCATCCTGAAAATGTGACATAAAATCAAATGCATAGACGCATTATACATGTCCTACATATACAACCAAATATATGCAGTATATATAAAAACTGTAGAAAGAAAACAGCAGAAAAAAAAGATGTCACTTGATTTACAGTACCTCACTGATACTATCCCACATAAATGGGAACTCGCAATCCACATGACCTCCAACATACAAACTTTCGCCAGATGGATGCCTCAAGTCCACATAACCTTGATTCTTACAACCAAAGCAATGTCCTTCAAAAACAAAAAAATTGACTTCATTTTTCAATATCATGACAAAAGAGAGAATGATTTGAAGCATATAAATCTTAATGATATATTAAGTTTATGACTTAGTAATATGCTACCAAACTTTGATCTACATCATCATAACTACTGTGTGAAGATAGACGGCATGACTACACAATTGGGCAGCGAGCTGAAATGACAATAGCCAGAGAGAATATATTGATTGCTCTTGCTTATCTCGCTAAATACTCCCTCCGTTCCTAAATACTTGTCTTTCTAGGCATTTCAACAAGTGACTACATACGGAGCAAAATGAGTGAATCTACACTCTAAAATATGTCTATATACATCCGTATGTAGTAGTCATTTGAAATGTCTAGAAAGACAATTATTTAGGAACGGAGGGAGTACATAGCATTTTCATATATTGTATGGTGGATGCTTAGGTTTTCGAACTGTAAAATCCTAGACTTCCCAATGCATATTACTATTTCCTAAAAGTAAAAGAACACGCACATATGCATGGTATTCATTCATGATATTACCAGAATGTTAACAAGAATAACAGGATATAACTCTGTGTTCTCCACTATTACCAGAATGTTAACTAGAACTGGAGTCCTGATTTAGCCCGTTTCACTAGCTGGTAAAGGAAGTTGGAAAACGAAATACATGCTTCCAACGAATAAACAAAATAATCTATGATACATAATCATTTTAGGAATGGCCATCTCTCTGCTCCTCTTGACATCCCCGGCCATGATTTTCCTATAGTTCAATATGCAGACGATATATTGGTTATCATGAATTGTTCATCTGGTCGGATGCAGATTCTCATGAATACTTTGGAGGATTTCGCTAAGGCTACGGGGCTCAGGGTTAGTTTTGCTAAGTCCTGCAGCTAACTTCTATAAATTTCTGTTTGATGGTCTTCAAGCAGACCCGATTTTCCCCAAGATTTGGAAGAGGAAGTGCTTGCCCAAGCATAAGGTTTTTGCCTGGCTTTGATTATGGACAGATTGCACACCAGATATTCATAATCATCAGAGGGCATATTGGCACCTAGACTCCAATTCTAATTGTGTTCTTTGCAGCTCGGGGATACTTTGAGACACGTGACCATTTGTATTTTGAATGCCCTTTTGCCTCGAGATGTTGGAACAGTGCAAAGGTCAACTGGATTCAGGGGAACAGCCTTATTCAAGCCGGGTGCACGGTGAACTGGAACATTGGGCAATGGACTCCGAAGTGTGCCATCCAGGTGACCAAATAGCCGATGCGCTCCTGCACCTGCTGTTGATGCAGAGGGGCGGTACCCTACTGTTACTTCTGCCAGAGCTCCATGCGACATCCACGGATCATTGTAACACAAAGCCAAGACATAATGCTCTCCAATACCATGGTGTTATGGCTCCTTCATTTGAGAGCCTACCCCACGCCAGTAGGAGCTTGAGGACCGACCAGACGCTAGCGGAAGTGTCATCACCAGCAAGCAGAACCCAGAAGATAACAGACTCAAACCATGGTGATTTCCTCCTTATGTGAAGGATGGCTTAAGGCAAGACTCTACTTGAATGCAAATATAACTCTATCTATTTTTTTGACACGCACAGGGATTCAATGTTATGTATGGCTCTTGCCTAAGAACAAATCATGTAGAGTACCAATCAGATACAAATCCTGACTAGATATGAACAACAACTGGTAAGGTGACAGATCTAGGAGACCTAACCATCTACGCCACACCTGCTGTATGTTGATCCCCACATGACAAAACATCAGACAACAGTAGTAAATTTACACACAAAAACTTGCTCAGCTATTCATATTAATCGAATTATAGTAATACTACTACTTAAGGAGTCACTTTGTATGGCTTTACATATTTAAGACTAACAAATCCAATCCAAGCACGGCAAGTACGTATAAATAGATTGAAATGCAAACTAGAGGCAAAGCAGTTCATCAAATAACAGTTCCTAACATATTAGTAAATGCAAAGCAGCATATTTCATGCAACCCATTATATAGCACTACTATATGACTAGTAGTCATGTACAATAAAGAAAGCATACCATTGTCATCAGAATCCAAAGGCTTGCAGCAAAGAACATTACACAGTTGTCCTTCGTCTCGGGTCACTTCAGCAAAAAATAGAACGGTGGAACCAGCCTGCTTAGCTGTAAAGTTGAAGTGTTCATAGGAGTTCATGTTTCCTTCAATAATGATAACTTCGTCTTTACTTTCATCAAACACAAAACGCATCTCCTGAAAATATTTCTCAGATTAAAACATGGAAATGTGCTCAAAATAAAGAGTTACGAATTTATAAGGAAAGAGCACAAACCCCAGCAAGATCCTCGTCATTGTTATATTTCTGTAAAGCATATTCCATGTACTGTTTCTTACGGTCAGCATCACGCTTTAGCATTTCCTTCTTGGAATATTTCTTTTCTTCTACCTCTGTTTCACTTTCTTCATTTTCAAGATAATTATCTGCTGCTGCCTCCAAATCACTCAACCTCCAACTTGTCAAATTTCCAAATCTATCGGTAAGAAAAGGATCTCCAATATCCACATCATCGTCACTACCATCATTAGAACTGAAACAGATTGCAAATGATTTTGAACAAATTTAGGAGAATAATCAATCATATAAGCACCCTATTGATAAACGAGTACAAATATTTTTACAAGAGAATTATGGACTAATCTTTATCTTTATTTGTTAAATATAAAGCGACTACTTGGTAGTACTTCACCCATTATACATGGACCCAGATATGAGATATCTAGGGAACATCAGATTTTTAGGCATGGCAAATCGAACGTTTTTCATGGCAAATTATGTTTGCTGAGGAGGCAAGTTTAGCTGACGAGCATGGCAAATTCACCCCAGTTCATTTTTTTGCCAGGAAATTTCTGTGCTTGCAAACTAAATTTGGCATCCTCGCGCCAACATAGATTGCCATGAAAAACGTTTGATTTGCCATGTGTAAAAATCTGACGTCAGATTTTTAGCCTTTCCGTTATACATAGCAGTCCCACATACAAATTTCTTTGAACTGGCAAATACGTGTCGGATTGCTAACCAGCTAGTGAGGCACGGTGACCTCTCTGTGATAAGCAAGATGAAACCTTCTCTGATCTCATTACTGCATGCAGAATATCATATCGCCCGCAAATGATGATTTCAAGACATGGTTAGCCTCTAGTGCTGACCAAGTGATGGGAAATGTTATAAGAATGAGGCTCGTCATACTCTATGTGGCACGACTGGACACTGGAGCCATCGTAATGCATGTGTGTTTGATCGGGCAAGGACAGACCAGGAGTGTGACAACCAAATGGAGGTGAAGTTGTATGGGGCAGCCACTTCTTGAACACAAATAAGTTCTTTTGACCTCAAAAGTAAGCCAGAGTTCTTTGACCTCAAAAGTAAGCCGGAGAATGCAAGATATTACCACAAGCTTAGATGTGTTCGGTGAGGTATGTTATACATGGAACCAGATGATGACAAAGCAAGTTTGACAAGTAGGTGGCTGATGAATATGAGAGGTCGAAGGTAAACGATTTAGTTAGCTATCAAAGACCGATTAAAAAAGAGTCCACTTAAATTAGATTATTTATTACCTGAAGGATTGGAGTATCGACAAAGAGCTAGCTATGGACAGGGGTGCGCGGAAGCTTGCTATCCATGTGCCAGAGCCATGAGTTGGTTGCGAGATCTTATGGGTTTCACCTCTAGCCTACCCCAACTTGTTTGGGACTAAAGGCTTTGTTGTTGTTGTTGTTGTTGTTAAATTAGATTATTTATCTCATCTATTGATCCTATCTTTTAATCTCTTGCATTTTCTGCTTTTGTAGTTCTTTCGTGGGGAGCTTACGGTGTGCTTGCTTATGAGCCCCAAGCTTAATCCAAACATATTGCCCACATTTGTTGTTCAACATCTGGTTGTGGGCATAATTGGAGTGTTCTTGAGTTTGTAGGTAGTTAGTGTCTTGTTTGTTTCATACTTTGTTAACTTGCAGCCTATACCAAAAAGGTTACTTAAAATAACATGTATTTTATTTCCATTTCTCAGATCCACACATTAAGAGGGAACAGAGTGGGCCACCAAAGGTTACAGAAGTTTGTGTATATTCAATACAACAAAAAGATGGCAAATATGTCCCAAACTCATTATACAAAGTTGCAAAGTGTAAAAAAAAAATGTATTCCAGAGTCAGAATGGTCATCTGCAGTCATGAATCTTTATGCAGACTGTAAAAAAACTGTATTTCCAGAGAAGAATGGTTAATCTTGTGGCCGAATTGTTGTGCAAGCTGTAAAAAAAATATTTTCAGAGAAGAATTGCCTCATAAGCTACTTTCTGATCATATGTGATAAACCAGTTCATTTTATCGTTTGTGATCCAAACCTGTATTATCATGCCTGGATGAAATGGAGAAAGGTTCTTCTTCTGTTCTTAATTGTTTCCAGTTATGTATTACCATGCCTGGACAAAATTTGTGATCAAAGCTGTCCTAGTAAACAATATTTCTTTGCGCTAAATTGTCCATATAAGTATGAACGTGAATAGTCCACTTCTCCTTCACTTTCAGTGAGTAATAGAGATCTAAGGGAATGCAAATCGCTGGACAGTACTGTTTAAAATAACAACCAAGTGATTGAATAATTTTTCATTTGACATGCCGAGATTTAGTTGCAGTGCTCACTTGTGTAGAAAAAGACCTGATCTAACTGAAACATTCAGAATTCTACGAACTCAATGTGAGGGGCTTCAAATAATCATTACTGCATATTACTTCTCACACCAAACTAGAACCAAAGAATTACCTATGCTGACGAGCGACAACAGCACCTTCACCACTATCTCGTTCATCATTGTTATCAGCACCATGCCTAAAATGAGCCAACAAGGTTAAGGGCTAAAATGGGTGAAGAAAGATATGCGAAAGAGGAAAACAATGATAAATAACGTTCACACTGTCATTTGAGTAAACTAAATATCGACAATATTGAGAAAGATGATAATGATAAGTATACCCGCCAGATGAGTCAGAAGCAGACGGTAAATCATCATCGTCCTCTTCCAGAGATAGTAATTCGAATCTTGGTAGGTCAACAAAAACTGGTCAGAACATTATGGTGGAAAATTGCAAAATATAGATAATTGCTTTATGTCTACTGACTACTGGTTTCACTAAATGCTGTTGGATGCAACTTATAATATATAACCTATTTGAGCTAAAATCCGACTGTGACTCCAATGAAAAAGCGACCACTGCTCGAAACCCTGGTAAAAACAGCATACAGTAACAGAAGTTAAGAAGTTGTTTATTTTGCTAGAAACCCTTGTCAGAAAGCGCGAATTATGAAATCGATGACGACGCTTGCTTACACCAGTCTTGGTTGTGGTGTCACTGTCACTCCAGATTCAGTAGAGAGATCATGAGGATAGCTGTGGGGGCTCTTTCCGATTTCAACCGAATCAGAAGGACGTGTATCTCTCTGGCTAGGCGCACTGGGGCTCGGTCGGGGTGGCTGAGATTGTACCTGGCAATGCGTTGGAAGGGAAGCTAGACGAGGAGGAGGTGGTGGAGGTGGTGGTGGGGCGTCCTGACCAGGACGATGACGGCCCATTGATTCGGAACAGGGGCAGGCGACGCCGGAGGAGGCTATGCCCTAGACCTAGAGGAGTTCAGAGGAGATCGCGGGGGTATGCGGGGCGGATATGGGTCAAGGCGGCAGCTAGGGCTGGCGGCGGCGCGGTGGATCAGGTCACGGAGGCAGCTGGGGATGGTGGAGGAGGCGGCGGCGGCGGCTTCGCCTCGCTCGACGGGAATTGTGGGCGGGGGGCGGTTGGTTGAGGACGGCGGTCGCGTTTCTGGCTCGGCAAGAGCGTCTTTCTCTTTTCTTCTCTGAACTTGGCTCGGCAAGAGCTTTATGTTTACTCAAACAGGGGGATTACAAACTCTCGAGAAGAAAACGGGGGGATTACAGCGAAGCTCAATACAAGTCAGTGCATGTGCGAACCAGTTGGACGGTTACAAATGGTATCTCCAATTCATAGGATTCAAATCTTGATGTTCGTATTTATTTTTAGATTTATTTTAAGATTCCTTTTCAGTGGGAGGAGACGTTTCCATCGATGACCAGGTGACTACGGTGACTTCGTAAATTTCAAGATGATATACCGGCTTAGTCTTTTGAAGGTGCTTATACGGACAAGGCGTACGTGTGTGCGTTTATAAAGGTGAGTATATGCTTGTGTATATGAGCGCTTGCGTCTGTACTATGTTAAAAAAAATTAAGTTGACATGTAATTAATTCAAAGATATCTCTCCCTCTCCCCTGTGACTTGTTTTGCACGGCGGTGGTCAGCTTCATTGGCTTCTCTTTGCACATACACAAGACCACAACTCGATTCCTCGCGTTTACTTTGGGTATATTGGTGCGCTGGTTTTTTCATGTTTTATACTAATATACAGTACAACACAACACACACACGCACATACACTGCCATGGTTATTGCACGTCTAAATGACTCAATTAAACTAAAAAAAAGACAAAAAAAATGTTTGCACAAATCTCCACGAAAACTCATTGCATCCCTAAAAAATCAAACTCATTACAAACAAGCAGAAACTGATGAGACTAACTTAGCATACTTAAAATATAGCACGAGAATGGAAAGGAGACAATCAGCCAAATTTAAACCAGTTGCAATTCATAGGTGCTAGAGATATCAACACGGCAATTTTCCATAAATATTCTGCAGAATGAGATAACCTGGAAATTTACATCACAAGTTCCGTGGACGAGCTTACCTCGGGGTGTCCTGCTTTTCGTCAGCCATAATCCGTCGATCAGGGTGTTCTCTGCTTCGAAATAGAGAAGCACAATACGCCGGTTGTGAGAGAGTACGGTAGTAGAAGAGGCAAAGGGATCTGTATATATGGCCATGGAAGCACGGAAATCACGTCTAACAATACACACACGTTCTCGGATACGTACTTGATTGGAGTTGTAGTCTGACTGGAGTTTATTTATGGGAAACTCTATAGGTGAGTAAACCTACAAATCTTTTCTTTCCATCAGACTTCTCCACAACCATCGATTTGTTTCTCCATCCGACGGCACTTATACTTTTAATATCCTTATCCTTAAAATAAAGAGAATTGGGTTTCTTCCGTATGTCATAAAAAATACCCTCGAAGTTGGCAAAATTTACCCACCAATACCACCCGTAAGTGGCAAAAAACGGTTCACGCATCGCACTGTTGGTTCTGGTTTATATAAGCCGAGATCCCCTTATATTACATGAAGATATGCTGCGTGGCCGGCGCTGCACGGTTCCACTACAAAGACCAGGGTTCGATCCCCAGCCTGCCCACCTTTTATCTATTCTTTTTCCTTTTTTGCCTTTCACGTTCTTATTTCTGTTTTAGTTTTTTCTTCTTTAAATTTATTCATGATTTCCAGAAAAACAATATTTCAAAAAAAGTCTTGAAAAATTATAAACTGTTTGTGAATTAAAAAAATCGGAAAATCATAAAATGATCATGATTTCAAAAATTTGTTCACGTATTATAAAAAACTATCACGGTTTCGAATAAATTTTCAGGAAATAAAAAATGTTCATGATTTTTTAAAAATATCCAGTATTCAAAACATATTAGGGAATTTAAAAAATCTCCATTAAAGTTTGGAATATGTTCACAAATATTAAAACAGATCCATAAATAATGAACATAATGAACCGTCGCAGGAGATCTGTAGGGGTCGCTTCACGATTGTATTCAGTCCCTCGATTTGGATAATATTTTTTTTTCATGTCTTGTACACCGCTGAGCCCTCGAAAATTGACACAGCTTTCTAAGGGTTAATTTTTGTAAGCTACATAAAAATGACTAAATTTCTATTTTGCTTCATACACAGCTATATTTTTTTTTACCATATTACTAATTATTATAAATTTGTTCACGTATTATAAAAAACTATCATGGTTTCAAATAAATTTTCAGGAAATAAAAAATGTTCATGATTTTTAAAAATATCCAGTATTCAAAACATATTAGGGAATTTAAAAAATCTCCATTAAAGTTTGGAATATGTTCACAAATATTAAAACAGATCCATAAATAATGAACATAATGAACCGTCGCAGGAGATCTGTAGGGGTCGCTTCATGATTGTATTCAGTCCCTCGATTTGGATTAATTTTTTTCCATGTCTTGTACATCGCTGAGCCCTCGAAAATTGATACAACTTTCTAAGGGTTAATTTTTGTAAGCTACATAAAAATGACTAAATTTCTATTTTGCCTTCATACACAGCTATATTTTTTTACCACATTACTAATTATTATAAACACCGCTACGCTAGGTCAAGGCGAGGCACTCACTCATCGGTCTAGCTCATGCAGTGTCCATCAATGCAGTTTTATCACCGACATTTTTTTTCGTTATGACGCGTTAGAAAATCAAGTCGTGATGAGACCATCACATTTTTTATTTTTAAAATGACTTTTTAAAAGTCCCTTATCTCGTCATGACATCACCCAGACATACTTTATGAAATTACATTCTAAAAGTCCTTATCTCGTCCTGGCATTTGATTCATAATTTTTTTATATCTATCGCACGTGCATAATCTAATAGCTTTTCTCCCGTTGCAACGCACGGCCATATTTGCTAGTACTTTTAATATCCTTAATTACAAATTCACTACAGTTATGGAAACTAACCAGACGCTCCTTCCAGTCCACCGGTCAACCCACGATTGCCCGGCATCCTGGCCATGCCGCGATTAGAGCATCTCCAGCCGCGCCCCCAACAGACCCTTCCCACGCGTTTTTTCTGCGCTGGCGCCGAAAAAAGCCCCAGTCATGCCCCCAAGACGCCGAATTCTGCCTGCACGGGCCGTTTTTGCGCCCGGCGATCGCAGGCCAAACCCGACGCATGGGGGGGGGGGGCTCTCGGGGGCTCCGGCGCAAGGGAAAATCGCACCTGGGGCCACACTGCCAGGCGAAAAGTCAAGCCACCCGTCCAGATTCGCCTCCGACACCCCCTCCCCCCCCCCCCCGCGCGCTCGGCTGCCACCCTGCCGATCCCGGCGCCGTCCACCGCCCACCACAGCTAGATAGACCATTCCCCGCCGGAAAAAAGAAGAGGTTTCGCCGAGGCAGCCTCTGCACCGCCGTCTGGGCAACTTTTCCGGTGTTCCGGCCGCGCAGGGCCTATACACCGGCGGGTTTGCGCCCACCTCGCCCGCAAGGTGTTCGGTGGTTTTCCTGGCCCAGCGATGGACTCGAAAGACGAGGAGGCGCTCACGGCGTTGCTGGAGGAGGAAGCCGAAGCCGACGTCCAGGAGCAGGAGCATCTCATGGTGCTCGCCGCCCTCACCGGCCTGCTCGCTAGCAGTGAAAAGCCGCGGCGAGGTGGCTCAGCACCGGGGCGGGTGAAAGCAAGAACCGGCATCATCTGGAAGGCTACTGCATGCTCTACTCCGACTACTTCGCCGACGCTCCATTGCACGGCGAGAAAACATTTCAGCGCCGTTATCGGATGAGCCGAAAGCTTTTCCTCAGGATTGTGAATTCCATCCAGAAGTTCGACAGCTACTTCAAGTGCAAGAAGGATTGCATCGGCACACTTGGATTCACCTCAATCCAGAAGTGCACGACAGCTATGAGGCTGCTTGCATACGGAGCTCCCGGTGATTCACTCGACGACTATGGGCGCATGGCCGAGTCCACCACCATTGAGTGTTTCTACAAGTTCTGCAGGGCAGTGGTGGCAGTGTTTGGACCGCAATACTTGCGAACACCCAATGCGAAAGACATTGCTCGGATCCTAGCACAGAATGCAGCAAGACGATTTCCTGGGATGCTTGGAAGCATCAACTGCATGCATTGGAAATGGAAGAACTGTCCATTTGCTTGGCAGGGGTTGTACAAAGGCGCCAAAGGCGGTTGCAGTGTGGTACTTGAGGCAGTGGCCACACAGGACCTCTGGATTTGGCACTCTTTCTTTGGGATGCCAGGAACTCACAATGACATCAACGTCCTGCAGTGCTCCCCTATCTTTGCCAAGCTTGTTGAACGTCATTCTCCTCCGGTGAATTTCGAGGTCAATGGGCGACACTACAACAAGGGGTACTACCTAGCTGATGGCATCTATCCGAGATGGTCGACATTTGTGAAGACTATATCAAACTATGTGATGAACTAATTGATTTCTATTTGTTGAATTATTTATGGGAGAATTCACGCCAAAACACGCCGAACCGTGCCGAATATGGGCCAATTCACGCAGATATCGGGCCGTTTTTGGATGAAATTGGGCCGAATAATGGGCCGAAATCGGCGCCTGGGGGCGACGGCTGGGTGCCCAACCGCCCCTAGAGCCGAGTTTGCCGCCGGCTCGCCCCCAGGCGGTGATTTTTATGCCTCCTGGGGGGCCAACGGCTGGAGATGCTCTTAGGCCAACCCCTCCCACCGCAGCCACCTTCCTCCGATGGCTCCTTCTCGTCGGCGACTCCTTGTTTGCTCGGGCGCATGCTTAGTACAACGACCACACTTGACAGGTGATTTGATCGACCTGATGGTCGCATCTCCACCGGCTTCGGCCTCCCTCCCTGGCTTCCACCTCCTCCAGCGGTAACTCCCTGCATAATGGCAGGGCTACATATAGTACAGGTGACCATATTGCCATATTATTTCAAAACAGTGAAATCATGGCACGAGATTCATTACCTTGTCTTTGGACAGATGCTTGTGGGAGAGTAATTTGATGAGATAGCATCGTAGTACCAAAATTCATCTGGATCTTTATGGCGAATAAGTTATAATTGATAGCATCATTATTTCGCAACAAGGTCAAAAACTTTGCCCTATTCATTCATTAAGAAGGGTTTTACAGAATTCAACACCAAGAAAACAAGAAAGTATACTCTCGCGGTAGTTGGTCTCTTTTAGTACCTAGATCTTGGTTTCAAGCATGCCAATTTACGAATTCATGTCTCTATGATTCCCATCCATGCTTCCATCAAGTCTCACATGTGGTTCCATTGTACACAGGTTTTGCGCCACGGAATGCTAATTATGCTTCTTTAATTCATACATTTCCTTCAATCTTTTCTTATAGGGATAACACATTTCTTTCTATTGTACAGAATGTTTGCTGCAAATATTGCCTCATGATTCCTTTATTTTTGTATCCAAATATCCGTGACAACCATTTCCTGGTTTCGGAATTCAAATTTTGATGTTTCCATTTCGTCTCACATCAGTTGTGATAGCATAATTTTGTGCTTCCAGGTGCTTCCTGATATTACCTAATGCTTAGTTCTTTTCTTGTATGTGCTTCGATTGTGCACATGCTTTGTGCCACTGCCATACAATGGTACCATGGTACCTTATTTTTCGTATGCCACTCGGTGTTTACCCTCACTCTACAATCCTCAGCGGTGTCAGGGGACATGGAATGAAGCAAACTTAATTCACCGTGTTACCTTCAGGCATTCGGATTGTCGTGGTATACAGCCTCAAGGATGTCATCATGAAAAAGATCAATGCTCTATTCCCAATGGTGATGGTGGTGGATGCGTAGAAGAGGTTGAGGTCATGTTCATTGCAGGGGGTGCCCATGCCAACCCACATCTTGGCATGCTCTTTCCATTCAAACCATGCCATCTGAGTCTCAAAGCTCACACAGACTTGTCTGTGTTGAGTAATCCAAGGCCTCCACGCTCGTACAACCTGCATACCAAGTCCCAATTCTACTTGCATTTCACTCCTTTGTTGTCTTGTCCGAGCCAGCCCAGGCGAAAGCTCTTTCCAGTTTGTTGGTGCTGTGTAGGGTGCTCGAGGGAATGATGAGAGGCCTGATGTAGTATAACTCTTGGGAGGAGAATTGATTTGACAAGGGCGGTGCGTCCAATGGTAGTGATGTTGCCTCCATCCCAAGGAGGGAGCTTAGATGCCACCTTGTCCTCCAAGAGTTGAAAGTCCACTTTTTTCAGTTGCCACCAAGAGTGGGAGTCCAAGATATCTCATTGGGAAGGAGGATCTTTTGGCCGTCGGGTTACGAAGGATGGGCGCCAAGCTTATGTTGCCGCATTTGATGGGTAAGACCGAACTCTTCTGAAAGTTGGTTGCAAGACCCGTGACCTCGCCAAAGCAGTGTAAAATCTGAGAGAGCTGATCAATGCCCCTCTTGATGGGTGCCATGAAGACTGCCCTATCATCCACACAGAGAGAGGTATGCACAGTGGCCCTCCATCCACGAATCTTGTGTAGTAGGCCCTTTGTGGTGGCGTTGTTCATAAGGCGCTGTAGAGGATCAATGGCGATGGAAAACAGTAGCAGTGATAGTGAATCTCTTTGTCGCAGACCACATCCATGATTGATCGATGTGTTGGGGAACGCGATTATTTTTAAAAAGTTCTACGATCACGCAAGATCTATCTAGGTGATGCATAGCAACGAGAGGGGAGAGTGTGTCCATGTACCCTCGTAGACCGAAAGCGGAAGCGTTATGTAACGCGGTTGATGTAGTCGAACGTCTTCACGATCCAACCGATCAAGTACCGAGCGCACAACACCTCCGCGATCTGCACACGTTTAGCTCAGTGACGTCCCTCAAACTCTATATCTAGTTGAGGCCGAGGGAGAGTTTCGTCAGCACGACGGCATGGTGACGATGATGATGAAGTTACCGGCGCAGGGCTTCGCCTAAGCACTACGACGATATGACCGAGGTGGAAATCTGTGGAGGGTGGCACCGCACATGGCTAAAATATCAACTTGATCAACTTATGTGTTCTAGGGTGCCCTGGTGTCTACTACACAACCTTCTTCTTGTAGACGTTGTTGGGCCTCCAAGTGCAGAGGTTTGTAGGACATTAGCAAATTTCCCTCAAGTGGATGACCTAAGGTTTATCAGTCCGTGGGAGGCATAGGATGAAGATGGTCTCTCTCAAACAACCTTGCAACCAAATAACAAAGAGTCTCTTATGTCCCCAACACACCCAATACAAATGGTAAATTGTATACGTGCACTAGTTCGGCAAAGAGATGGTGATACAAGTGCAATATGGATGGTAGATATAGGTTTTTGTAATCTGAAAATATAAAAACAGCAAGGTAACTAATGAAAAAAGTGAGCACAAACGGTATTGCAATGCTTCGAAACAAGGCCTAGGGTTCATACTTTCACTAGTGCAAATTCTCTCAACAATAATAACATAATTGGATCATATAACTATCCCTCAACATGCAACAAAGAGTCACTCCAAAGTCACTAATAGCGGAGAACAAACGAAGAGAATATGGTAGGGTACGAAACCACCTCAAAGTTATTCTTTCTGATCGATCTATTCAAGAGTTCGTAGTAAAATAACACGAAGCTATTCTTTCCATTCGATCTATCCTAGAGTTCGTACTAGAATAAAACCTTAAGACACAAATCAACCAAAACCCTAATGTCACCTAGATACTCCAATGTCACCTCAAGTATCCGTGGGCATGATTATACGATATGCATCACACAATCTCAGATTCATCTATTCAACCAACAGAAAGTACTTCAAAGAGTGCCCCAAAGTTTCTACCGAAGAGACAAGACGAAAACGTGTGCCAACCCCTATGCATAAGTTCACAAGGTCACTGAATCCGCAAGTTGATCACCAAAACATACATCAAGTAGATCACGTGATATCCCATTGTCACCACAGATAAGCACATGCAAGACATACACCAAGTGTTCTCAAATCCTTAAAGACTCAATCCGATAAGATAACTTCAAAGGGAAAACTAAATCCATTACAAGAGAGTAGAGGGGGAGAAACATCATAAGATCCAACTATAATAGCAAAGCTCGCGATACATCAACATCGTGCCGAATCAAGAACACGAGAGAGAGAGAGAGAGAGAGAGAGAGAGAGAGAGAGAGATCAAACACATAGCTACTGGTACATACCCTCAGCCCCGAGGGTGAACTACTCCCTCCTCGTCATGGAGAGCGTCGGGATGATGAAGATGGCCACCGATGAGGGATCCCCTCTCCGGCAGGGTGCCGAAACAGGGTCCCTTGGTTTTTGGTGGCTACAGAGGCTTGCGGCGGCGGAACTCCCGATCTAGGTTTCTTTCTGGAAGTTTGGGTATTTATAGGAGGGTTTGGCATCGAGAACAAGTTAGGGGGACCCCACGAGGTGTCCACAAGGCACAGGGGTGCGCCCCAGGGGGGTGGGCGCGCCCTCCACCCTCGTGGGCCCCACTAGACTCCTCTCCGGTAACTTTTTGTTCCAGTATTTTTTATATTTTCTAGAAAAAATCTCCGTTGATTTTCAGCGCATTACGAGAACTTTTATTTTTGCACAAAAATAACACCACGGTAGTTCTGCTGAAAACAGCGTCAGTCCGGGTTAGTTCTAATCAAATCATACCAAAACCATGTAGAAATATTATAAACATGGCATGAATACATCAAAAATTATAGATACGTTGGAGACGTATCATGCCCCCTACCCCCGTATATAAAGGAGGGAGGAGGAGGAGGCCGGCCATGGGAGAGGCGCGCCAAGGGGGGAGTCCTACTTGGACTCCCGGCCCAAGTAGGATTCGGCCCCCACCTTTCCTGTTTTTCCCCAGAGCAAAAGGAAGGAGGAGAGAAGGAGAAGGAAGGAGGGGCCACACCCTCCACCCCTTGTCCAATTCGGTTTGGGCAGGGGGAGGCGCGCGCTGATGATGATATAGACCTGGGGTAGGGTCATAGGCTTGACCTATACGTCCTACCCAAGGTCACTACCCTAGAAGCAAAGAAGCTCAAGAGACAACAAGGAGTGCCCAATAAAGGCGTCGAGTGCAATCCACTCAACGAATCAATCACTCGGGTACCCCTCCTTCCCGATGTCACACGACCAGTCAATCACTCGACCACACAAGAAACCACTCGACCTGCTGAAGACAAGGAGTCACTCAGAACAGCAATGGTCAAGCATTCACTCTGTAATCTTTAAGGTCATTAAAAGCACTTATGGCTGGCGTTATCAGTAACGCCCCATCTTTATGTACATTGAACTCTTGGTAATGGGGGATGGCCGGGGTCCTGGCGCACTCTATATAAGCCACCCCCTCCTATGACACAAGGGTTCACACCCCCTGTAACACACACTCTTATAATCCAGTCGACCGCCTCTGGGCACCGAGACGTAGGACTTTTACCTCCTCCGAGAGGGGCCTGAACTCGTAAACACTTGCGTACAATCTCACCATAGCTAAGACCTTGCCTCCTCATTCGTACCCCCTATACTTACTGTCAGACTTAGAACCACAATAGTTGGCGCCCACCGTCGGTGTCAAAACCGGCGGATCTCGGGTAGGGGGTCCCGAACTGTGCGTCTAGGCGGATGGTAACAGGAGACAAGGGACACGATGTTTTTACCCAGGTTCGGGCCCTCTCGGTGGAGGTAAAACCCTACTTCTGCTTGATTAATATTGATGATATGGGTAGTACAAGAGTAGATCTACCACGAGATCAGAGAGGCTAAACCCTAGAAGCTAGCCTATGGTATGATTGTTGTTTGTCCTACGGACTAAAACCCTCCGGTTTATATAGACACCGGAGAGGGTTAGGGTTACACAGAGTCGGTTACAATGGTAGGAGATCTACATATCCGTATCGCCAAGCTTGCCTTCCACGCCAAGGAAACTCCCATCCGGACACGGGACGGAGTCTTCAATCTTTTATCTTCATAGTCTTGGAGTCCGGCCAAAGATGATAGTTCGGCTATGCGGACACCCCCTAGTCCAGGACTCCCTCAGTAGCCCCTGAACCAGGCTTCAATGACGACGAGTCCGGCGCGCATATTGTCTTCGGCATTGCAAGGAGGGTTCCTCCTCCGAATACTTCATAGAAGATTTTGAACACCAGGATAGTGTCCGGCTCTGCAAAATAAGTTCCACATACCACCGTAGAGAGAATAATATTTACACAAGCTCAATCTGCTGACGTATTTCGCGGCGTGACGTCATACCACGGCCAAACCTTTATTCGAATTGTTTTTATTGTTCCACCTCAGCGCGTTTAGCGAAGCGATTTCCTTGGCACGTCTTGTCAAAGTAGAGATCGTGTCCCCTTATTCCGGGATTCTCATCAATACGGGCGTGGGTAACCCAATCGCGCCCGTTGGCATGCCCCCTCTATCGAAGGCGAGTCCCAAACGGCCACGGGGAGGGCTCTTGGTATTCAACCTCTTTATAACGAGACCAAGGCCTGCTCCTTTCTTTCAATCTCAATCGAATCCGCCCCTCGCCTCGAGTTCCACCACCCAAAGCTCCAGATTCAGGCGCTTCGGACCTTCGACAATGTCCGTCTCCGACCTGCAAGGCTGGTAGATGCCTTCTTCCGTCACGGAAGAAGACGTGCTAAAGCTGAGAGACGCCAGGTATCTAACCGGCGAAATTTCGCATAGGCTGCCTGCCCAAGGGCAGGTTATTCCTACTCCCGAGCCTGGTGAGAGCGTGGTGTTCGTGTCTCACTTCCTTCGGGGTTTAGGCTTCCCGACGGACCCCTTCGTGAGGGGGCTCATGTTTTATTATGGGCTGGAATTTCATGACTTGGATCCGGAGTCCATCCTCCACATCTCATCGTTCATTGTCGTATGCGAAGCCTTCCTCCGCATTACCCCTCACTTCGGATTGTGGCTCAAGACCTTCAATGTGGAGCCAAAGATGATCGAGGGGCAGCAGGCGGAGTGCGGAGGGGCTGTTATAAGCAAGAGTGCTAACGCTCCATGGCCCGAGGGCTCTTTTCAAGAGGAGCTTGGTTCGTGGCAACAGGAGTGGTTCTACATCACTGCTCCCAGGGGCACCAGATGGGTGGCGCCGCCTGCCTTTTGCTCGGGTCCTCCACAACGGGTGGCGTCATGGGTCAACAAAGGACTTGACTGGGGGCCGTCCAAGGATGTACCTGGGCCGTATTCGAGACCTCCAAGAGAGAGAGATCAATCTGGTTGTAGTGGCGCAGGTCATGCTGATTCGGCGCCTTCTGCCCTGCAAATGTCGCCCCCTCCGCCTATGGGAATTCAATCCGGAGGGACCGTGAGCTCTCCAACACTTCATGGGCGCGACACCTGTGGAGATGTATAAACTGTTCTTCGGATCACAAGAGATGTGTCCGGATTTGACCGAGGACGCAGGTCTGAGCTGTAATCGCCCGGATACTCAAGTAAGTAGTCCTATGCCCGGACACGCTATCCGTACATTTATCACAAACTTGCCCTTTAAAGAGCTGTCCCTTGAACAGGAGTGGATAGCAAAAGCAAAACTAATAAGGTGTCCGGCCCCCCTCCCTGAGACCACGCCGGATCCTATGTTAACCAAGATGCTGGAGGCTGCGCCTTTGGAAGAGGGCGAAGGGGGGAACAGGAAAGCTACTGCCTCCGCTAAGGAGGCTTTCAAGAAAGGGGGATCGAGAATCCCTCCCTCCAGGGGGAGAAGAGGACCGCTTCTGAAGATCCGGAGGCCAAGGCCTCAAAGCGGGAGAAGAAATCTTCACCAGAGGGTCCTGCGCCGGGAGAAGCCCTGGCCACACTATTTCCCCAAGGGAATCAGCCCTCCAGCGAGCCGTAAGTAGAAAGGGGAGTTTTGTAATAAGGGACATCCCTGTTTTTATTTCTGAAGATAACCGAAGTTTTACCTTGTAGTTCGGATCTCAACCCTTCTCAGCAGAGCTCATCTTCGGGGGATCTTTGTCTGGAGATGATGGAGAGCGAAACGTTGTTGGGAAACGTAGCAGAAATTCAAAATTTTCCTACGTGTCACCAAGATCTATCTATGGAGAAACCAGCAACGAGGGGAAGGAGAGTGCATCTACATACCCTTGTAGATCGCTAAGCGGAAGCGTTCAAGAGAACGGGGTTGAAGGAGTCGTACTCGTCGTGATCCAAATCACCGGAGATCCTAGTGCCGAACGGACGGCACCTCCGCGTTCAACACACGTACAGCCCGGTGACGTCTCCCATGCCTTGATCCAGCAAGGAGAGAGGGAGAGGTTGAGGAAGACTCCATCCAGCAGCAGCACAACGGCGTGGTGGTGGTGGAGGAGCGTGGTGATCCAGGAGGGCTTCGCCAAGCACCGTAGGAGAGGAGGAGGGAGAGAGGTAGGACTGCGCCAGGGAGAGGTGAAACTCTTGTGTTGGCAGCCCCAAAACCCTCAAGTATATATAGGGGGAGAGGGGGGGATGCGCCCCCACCTAGGGTTCCACCCCTAGGGGCGGCGGCCAGCCCAAACCCATCTAGGGTGCGGCCAAGGGGGGGAGAGGGGAAACTTGCCCCCCAAGTTAGGTGGGTGCGCCCCCTCCCCCAAACCCTAGGCGCCTTGGGCCTTGTGGGGGGGAGCACCAGCCCACCTGGGGCTGGTCCCCTCCCACACTTGGCCCATGCAGCCCTCTGGGGATGGTGGCCCCACTTGGTGGACCCCCGGGACCCTCCCGGTGGTCCCGATACGTTACCGATAAAACCTGAAACTTTTCCACTGACCAAAATAGGACTTCCCATATATAAATCTTTACCTCCGGACCATTCCGGAACTCCTCGTTACGTCCGGGATCTCATCCGGGACTCCGAACAACATTCGGTAACCACATACAAACTTCCTTTATAACCCTAGCGTCATCGAACCTTAAGTGTGTAGACCTTACGGGTTCGGGAGACATGTAGACATGACCGAGACGTTCTCCGGTCAATAACCAACAGCGGGATCTGGATACCCATGTTGGCTCCCACATGTTCCACGATGATCTCATCGGATGAACCACGATGTCAAGGACTCAATCAATCCCGTATACAATTCCCTTTGTCTAACGGTATAGTACTTGCCCGAGATTCGATCATCGGTATGCCGATACCTTGTTCAATCTCGTTACCGGCAAGTCTCTTTACTCCTTCCGTAACACATCATCCCGTGATCAACCCCTTGGTCACATTGTGCACATTATGATGATGTCCTACCGAGTGGGCCCAGAGATACCTCTCCGTTTACCGGAGTGACAAATCCCAGTCTCGATTCGTGCCAACCCAACAGACACTTTCGGAGATACCTGTAGTGCACCTTTATAGCCACCCAGTTACGTTGTGACGTTTGGTACACCCAAAGCATTCCTGCGGTATCCAGGAGTTGCACAATCTCATGGTCTAAGGAAATGATACTTCACATTAGAAAAGCTTTAGCATACGAACTACGATCTTTGTGCTAGGCTTAGGATTGGGTTTTGTCCATCACATCATTCTCCTAATGATGTGATCCCGTTATCAACGACATCAATGTCCATGGTCAGGAAACCGTAACCATCTATTGATCAACGAGCTAGTCAACTAGAGGCTTACTAGGGAAATGGTGTTGTCTATGTACCCACACATGTATCTTAGTTTCCTATCAATACAATTATAGCATGGATAATAAACGATTATCATGAACAAGGAAATATAATAATAAGTAATTTATTATTGCATCTAGGGCATATTTCCAACAGTCTCCCACTTGCACTAGAGTCAATAATCTAGTTCACATCGCCATGTGATTAACACTCACAGGTCACATCGCCATGTGACCAACATCCAAAGAGTTTACCAGTGTCATTAAACTAGTTCACATCATCATGTGACTAAGACTCAATGAGTTCTGGGGTTTGATCATGTTTTGCTTGAGAGAGGTTTTAGTCAACGGGTCTGCAACATTCAGATTCGTATGTACTTTGCAAATCTCTAGGTCATATTGTAAATGTTGCTTCCACGCTCTACTTGAAGCTATTCCAAATGGTTGTTCCACTATACGTATCCGGCTTCTCTACTCAGAGCTATCCGGATAGGTGTTAAGCTTGCATCGACGCAAATCTTTACGTCGAACTCTTTATCACCTCCATAATCGAGAAACATGTCCTTATTACTCCAAGGACAATTTTGACCGCTATCTGGTGATCCACTCCTTGATCACCTTTGTACCCTCTTGCCAGACATGTGTCAAGGCAGGCACACATCAGGTGCGGTACACAGCATAGCATACTGTAGAGCCTACGTCTAAAGCATAGGGGACGACCTTCGTCCTTTCTCTCTTTTCTGCCATGCTCGAGCTTTAAGTCTTAACTTCATACCTTATAACTCAGGCAAGAACTCCTTCTTTGACTGATCCATCTTGAACACCTTCAAGATCATGTCAAGGTATGTGCTCATTTTGAAAGTAGCATTAAGCGTTTTTGATCTATCATTATAGATCTTTATGCTCAATGTTCAAGTAGCTTAATCCAGGTTTTCCATTGAAAAACACTTTTCAAATAACCCTATATGCTTTCCAGAAATTCTACATCATTTCTGATCAACAATATGTCAATAACATATACTCATCAGAAATTCTATAGTGCTCCCACTCACTTCTTTGGAAATACAAGTTTATCACAAACTTTGTATAAACCCAAAATCTTTGATCATCAAAGCGCACATTCCAACTCTGAGATGCTTACTCCAGTCCTTAGAAGGATCGCTGGAGCTAGCATACCTTTTAGCATCCTTAGGATCGACAAAAACTTTCTAATTTGTATCACATGCAACCTTTCCTTACGAAGACTGGTAAGGAAACTCGTTTTGACATCCATCTGCCAGATTTCATAAATGCAGCTAATGCTAACCTGATTCCGACAGACTTAAGCATCGCTATGGATGAGAAAATCTCATCGTAGTCAACTCCTTAAACTTGTGAAAAACTCTTCGCCACAAGTCGAGCTTCATAGACGGTGACAACATCGTCCACGTCCGTCTTCTTCTTAAAGATCCATTTATCTCAATGGCTTGCCGATCATCGGGCAAGTCCACCAAAGTCCATACTTTGTTCTGATACATGGATCCTATCTCGGATTTCATGGCTTCTAACCATTTGTCGGAATTTGGGCCCACCATTGCTTCTCCATAGCTCGTAGGTTCATTGTTGTCTAGCAACATGACCTTCAAGACAGGATTACTGTACCACACTACTAGGGAAAACCTTATACACAGAACTTTAGCAGTAGCGTGGGTCAAAGAAGCACGCTGGTGCTAAATAGCAGCAGCGCTCTTGCCGAAACCGCGCTGCAGATAATGTCATAGCAGTAGCGCGTCTCGCTGAATACACGTTACTACTAAAATTCTCACGGCTTAGCCGATATGGTACACATAGTAGTAGCGATCTATACCGAACCGCGCTACTGCTACTTTCTTTGTAGCAGCGCGTTTTGCTCTAAACTTGCTACTACTAAAGGATATAAAATTAAATGAAAAGCAAATAGAAAGGTAATTGAAAATGAAAGAATTAGAAGAAGGTGAAAGGAAAAAAATAAAATGTGAAGAAAAATAAATGAAAAAGGGAAAAAAGGAGAAAGTTGTAGCAGTAGCGAGTATGCAAGAACGCGCTGTAGCTAATGTAGCAGCAGCGCGCTTTCAGGAATGCGCTACTGCTACTTCTGACTTAACCACCGCGTTCGTCCTTCCCCACGACCACTTCCCCCAAATCGAACTCCTCCGCTCTCGCCACAGCCGTCGCCTGTCGGCCGCCGCGCGCTCTCCGCACACCCTCTACACCGCCCCCGACCCCGGATTCAACGCCGCCCCCGCCCCCGACCTCAACACCGCCCCGGACGCCGCCCCTGACCTCAACGCCGCCCCGGACGCCGCCCCAAGCCCGACCTCGACGCCGCCTGCCCCTCTCTCGCCGCAGGCACCCGATCGAGGTGAGCACGCCTGCTCCTCCCCCTCCCCTACCTCTGCCTAGATAGGGTTCTTCAAATTTTAGTTGCATCAAATAGTTAGGGTTCGTCTATGGGTGGAAATGAATTGGATACAGATGCGGCTGGGATTTTTTCTTAGGTGATGTTTTCTTAGATGATGAATAAACACTAGTGTAATGCATAATAAAACGAGTAAAATTTGACCTTCTTCTATTTAGTTAGTAAGAACTAGTTAGTAAGAACTAGGTACTAATTAGGTGATTTTTTAGTTAAAGCAATTTTTCCCGCTTCGACATGGACGATGCCTATCCCGCATCCTCGTCGTCGAGTCGGCGGAGGACGACACCTGCTTGACCAGATCGGCCATGTCCGGGACTGGGCTCCGCCGGGGTGGTACTGGGAGGCGCTACCTACCGGGGGGCGCAGGTTGGTGAGGAGCCAGCCTGTCGTTGACCCGAACCTTCTTTGGTGGCGGTCGCATGGGCCAGTGACGATCCAGAGGTTCGAGGACTCCGCAGAGGTGGTGCATCACTGTGTTAGTGAGGAGGACGCGCACGTCCGTCGCTACTTGTTTGCGTTGGAGCACAGGCCGTTCTCCAATACCTGGCAGGTTCTCCGGGGATCTCACTGGAGCTATGATCCCGTGATGGTGCCTTCTCTGTGGGTGTCCACCGCCCGTGCCGATACCCGTCATGTGCTAGAGTTTTAGTTGTATTAGTGATGTTATATGTATGACACTATTCGTGATGTATTAGTGATAATATTCGACGATGTACTGATGCATGAGATGATTTACTTTTGCTTATTGAATGCATGCTAATTTGAGTCCTATAAGATATTTTGAAATGTATATCTTGTGTTGCTCAATATCCAAGTGGCCGGTCATGTTTGCAGGTTACACCTTCGAGTGGCCTATGTTTTGCCGGAGTGTTGATTCATTTCCGTTCCGGCAAATTTCAGGCGCTCGATATGTCCTATTTTAGCAAAGGTCATGCCGGATTTTTCCGTGAATTTTGGCATGACTTGTGCTAGAATATGTAGGAAATATCGAGTGCCCTGGATTTGTGTGTTGAGTATCTTGGTAGTTGTCTTCGATCGATTTTCAATTAATGTTTTAACTATGAACATAGGAAATGTCTGACGACGAGAAGGATTTCGGTATTTGCAAATACTGCGAAGACGAGCACGGCCTGTGCGACGGAATCTTCCTAGATGATGATAGGCGCTTCAGCATCAAGCTGGACGAGAACTTCGAAGTGGATACAATAAGTCACAACGACAAGTCTTTTTTCATAATTAAGCATGACATCTGCTTCATTTGCTTCAACTTATATTTTTTTACTATTCTACTAGCGTATCCCCTGCCATGCAAGAGTTTTTGTATTGGATAAGATAGGTTTCAGTCATAGTATGGAGGAAAAGAAAGTTTACTTGAAGACCGAGCATGGTTATATTTTCCATGCAAAGTTATGCAATTCAGACGACTACACCTATTTTGGATGCAAAACATGGCGAGCACTATGCAAGACTTATGCATTTGAGCCTGATATGGTTATCACCTTTGATATTCGTCCGGAAGATGACATTGAAGGTAATACCGACATCTGGGTCGATGTGCAAATGCCTCCAGTTATACCATTATGTAAGTTTCTCAACCATATTTATGTCTTTGATATTGTTTATTCAAAAATAGTTGACAACTAATTTGTATTGTCAGCTTATTTCCGTGCAAGCAAACATGTCCAGCACTTGGTAGACAGGACCGTATACTGTCCTGGGGCTGAACTCAACTGCGAGGAGCTCAGTCATTATGTTTCATGGCTTGGGGGTCTTGATACTGTCAAGACAAATTTTCTTCCTGCATTTAGAAATGTTAGTACTGAAAATGTGCGACCAATAGTGTTCGTAATGAACTACGGTCACATCTATTTAGGAAGGATGGTAAGATTTTTACTATTTGTCATCGGTGCATCTTTTCCATACATTATTTTTGAAGCTAAACTTCATTTCTAAGTATGTTACCGTACGATGTTCTTCAACAGGGACTCCCGATGAATGTTGTGCCTTATGGGATCGAGACTAAAGGTACCATGAGTATTATCAGCTTACGGCCAAGATATCCTACAGATTACTTTAGTGCATTCAAGATTAGAGACGGATGCTTAATAGTGCAAGACTGGACCAAATATGTGATGGGGGAGCGCAGAGAAGTACTAGGGGGCAGCAAACAGATGCGCTACCCACGATTAGGAGACAGGTTCATCTGCATGCTCCAGTTTGATCAAGGTGGAGAGCTATATATGTTTTATGTTATTTTACCTAAGAGAGAGCAGCAGGAGTGATTAGCTAGCTAGAAATGAGTTTGAGGATGATGATGTGCTACACTATTACTATGATGATAAAATAGCTAGTGTTGGTGGTAATGACTATGATGATTATTATTAGCTAGTGTTAGTGCTGATTAAATAAATACTGTTGGTGGTAATGACTATGATGATGATTAAATAGCTTGTGCTGGCGGATTAGATTCAAGTGGAGGCAACATGTGGTGCACATCGAAAGTACTACTAGTCCAAACTAGATCAAGTTTGGATTAGTAGTATACTTTTGACATGCACCACATATTGCCTCCACTTGAACCTAATCCACCTTCATTTAATACACTGTTATGGACATAATGATGTAAACCTCATAACAGCTGGTATTGTACCAATATTTGTATGATGGCGCATAAATACACTAAAAATAAAAGAAATACTAGTAGCGATGGAAAGAAAACACGCTGCAAGTAGATACCTTAGCAGTAGCGTGGTGCTAAACAAACGCTGCAGCTATTTGTCCTAGCAGTAGTGCGTGCTGGCACGCGTTACTGCTAAGCAATAGTTGTAGCGCCTTATTAGTAGCGCGGCCACCCGCGCTACTAGTGGGCACAAAACACGCGCTACTGCTAGGGTTTTCCCTAGTAGTGCCACTCTGAAGTAGTACACATCCTTGTCACCCTACGAGGTACGGTAGTGACTTGATCCGAAACTTCATGATCACTATCATAAGCTTCTACTTCAATTGGTGTAGGCGCCACAGGAACAACTTCTTGTGCCCTGCTACACACTAGTTATAGTGACGGTTCAATAACCATATCAAGTCTCCACCATCCTCCCACTCAACTTTTCGAGACAAACTTTTCCTCGAGAAAGGACCCGATTCAAGAAACAATCCCTATTGCTTTCGGATCTGAATTAGGAGGTATAACCAACTGTTTTGGGTGTCCTATGAAGATGCATTTTAGCCACTTTGGGTTCGAGCTTATCAACCTGAAACTTTTCACATAAGCGTCGCAGCCCCAAACCTTTAAGAAATGACAGCTTAGGTTTCTCTAAACCATAGTTCATACGGTGTCATCTCAACGGAATTACGTGGTGCCCTATTTAAAGTGAATGTGGTTGTCTCTAATGCCTAACCCATGAACGATAGTGGTAATTTGATAAGAGACATCATGGTACGCACCATATCCAATAGGGTGCAACTATGATATTCGGACACACCCTCACACTACGGTGTTCCAGGCGGTATTAATTGTGAAACAATTTCCACAATGTCTTAATTGCGTGACAAAGCTCGTAACTCAGATACTCATCTCTATGATCATATCATAGACATTTTATCCTCTTGTCACGATGATCTTCAACTTCACTCTGAAATTACTTGAACCATTCAATAATTCAGACTTGTGTTTCATCAAGTAAATATACTCAACATCTACTTGAATCATCTGTGAAGTAAGAACATAACGATATTCACTGCATGCCTCAGCACTCATTGGACTGCACACATCAAAATGTGTTTACTTCCAACAAGTTGCTATCTTGTTCCATTTTACTGAAAAACGAGGCATTTTAGTCATCTTGCCCTTGTGGTATGATTTGCATATCTCAAGTGATTCAAAATCAAGTGAGTCCAAACGATCCATCTACATGGAGTTTCTTCATGCGTATACACCAATAGACATGGTTCGCATGTCTCAAACTTTTCAAAAACGAGTGAGTCCAAAGATCCATCAACATGGAGCTTCTTCATGCGTTTTACACCAATATGACTTACATGGCAGTGCCACAAGTAAGTGGTACTATCATTACTATCTTATATCTTTTGGCATGAAAATGTGTATCACTACGATCGAGATTCAATAAACCATTCCTTTAGGTGCAAGACCATTGAAGGTATTATTCAAATAAATAGAGTAACCATTATTCTCCTTAAATGAATAACCGTATTGCGATAGACATAATCCAATCATGTCTATGCTCAACGCAAACACCAAATGACAATTATTCAGGTTTAATACTAATCTTGATGGTAGAGGGGGCGTGTGATGTTTGATCACATCAAACTTGGAAACACTTCCAACACATATCGTCAGCTCACCTTTAGCTAGTCTCCGTTTATTCCGTAGCTTTTATTTTGAGTTACTAACACTTAGCAACCGAACCGGTATCTAATACCCTGGTGCTACTAGGAGTACTAGTAAAGTACACATTAACATAATGTATATCCAATATACTTCTATCGACCTTGCCAACCTTCTTATCTACCAAGTATCTAGGGTAATCCTGCTCCAGTGGCTGTTCCCCGTATTACAGAAGCACTTAGTCTTGGGTTTAGGTTCAACCTTGGGTTTCTTCACTGGAGCAGTAGCTGATTTGCCATTTCATGAAGTATCCCTTCTTGCCCTTGCCCTTCTTGAAACTAGTGGTTTCACCAACCATCAACAATTGATGCTCCTTCCCGATTTCTACTTTCGCGGTGTCAAACATCGCGAATACTTCAAGGATCATCATATCTATCCCTGATATGTTATAGTTCATCACGAAGCTCTAGCAGCTTGGTGGCAATGGCTTTGGAGAAACATCACTATCTCATCTGAAAGATCAACTCCCACTCGATTCAAGTGATTGTTCCACTCAGACAATCTGAGCACAAGCTCAACGATTGAGCTTTTCTCCCTTAGTTTGCAGGCTAAGAAAATCGTCGGAGGTCTCATACCTCTTGACGTGGGCACGAGCCTGAAATCCCAATTTCAGCCCTCGAAACATTTCATATGTTCCGCGACGTTTCGAAAACGTCTTTGGTGCCTCAACTCCAAACCGTTTAACTGAACTATCACGTAGTTATCAAAACGTGTATGTCCGATATTCGCAACATCCACAGACAACGTTTGGGGTTCAGCACACTGAGCGGTGCATTAAGGACATAAGCTTTCTATTATCCGCATAATCGCTACTGTCAACTTTCAACTATATTTTCTCTAGGAACATATCTAAACAGTCGAACTAAAGCGCGAGCTTACGACATAATTTGCAAAGATCTTTTGACTATGTTCAGGATAATTAAGTTCATCTTATGAACTCCCACTCAGATAGACATCCCTCTAGTCATCTAAGTGATTACATGATCCGAGTCAACTAGGCCGTGTCCGATCATCACGTGAGATGGACTAGTCATCATCGGTGAACATCTTCATGTTGATCGTATCTACTATACGACTCATGCTCGACCTTTCGGTCTCTTGTGTTCCGAGGCCATGTTTGTACATGCTAGGCTCGTCAAGTCAACCTAAGTGTTTCGCGTGTGTAAATCTGGCTTACACCCGTTGTATGTGAACGTAAGAATCTATCACACCCGATAATCACGTGGTGCTTCGAAACGACGAACTTTCGCAACGGTGCACAGTTAGGGGGAACACTTTCTTGAAATTTTAATGAGGGATCATCTTATTTACTACCGTTGTTCTAAGCAAATAAGATGCATAAACATGATAAACATCACATGCAATCAAATAGTGACATGATATGGCCAATATCATTTTGCTCCTTTTGATCTCCATCTTCGAGGCTCCATGATCATCATCGTCACCGGCATGACACCATGATCTCCATCATCATGATCTCCATCATCATGTCTCCATGAAGTTGTCTCGCTAACTTATTACTTCTACTACTATGGCTACCGGTTAGCAATAAAGTAAAGTAATTACATGGCGTTGTTCAATGACACGCAGGTCATACAATAAATAAAGACAACTCCTATGGCTCCTGCCGGTTGTCATACTCATCGACATGCAAGTCGTGATTCCTATTACAAGAACATGATCAATCTCATACATCACATATCATTCATCACATTCTTCTTGGCCATATCACATCACATAGCATACCCTGCAAAAATAAGTTAGACGTCCTCTAATTGTTGTTTGCATGTTTTACGTGGCTGCTATGGGTTTCTAGCAAGAACGTTTCTTACCTACGCAAAACCACAACGTGATATGCCAATTGCTATTTACCCTTCATAAGGATCCTTTTCATCGAATCTGTTCCGACTAAAGTGGGAGAGACTGGCACCCGCTAGCCACCTTATGCACCAAGTGCATGTCAATCGGTAGAACCTGTCTCACGTAAGTGTACGTGTAAGGTCGGTCCGGGCCGCTTCATCCCACAAGACCGTCGAAACAAGATTGGACTAGTAACGGTAAGCATATTGAACAAAATCAACGCCCACAACTACTTTGTGTTCTACTCGTGCAAAGAATCTACGCAATAGACCTAGCTCATGATGCCACTGTTGGGGAACGTAGCAGAAATTCAAAATTTTCCTACGTGTCACCAAGATCTATCTATGGAGAAACCAGCAACGAGGGGAAGGAGAGTCCATCTACATACCCTTGTAGATCGCTAAGCGGATGCATTCAAGAGAACGGGGTTGAAGGAGTCGTACTCGTCGTGATCCAAATCACCGGAGATCCTAGTGCCGAACGGACGGCACCTCCGCGTTCAACACACGTACAGCCCGGTGACGTCTCCCATGCCTTGATCCAGCAAGGAGAGAGGGAGAGGTTGAGGAAGAATCCATCCAGCAGCAGCACAACGGCATGGTGGTGGTGGAGGAGCGTGGTGATCCAGCAGGGCTTCGCCAAGCACCGCGGGAGAGGAGGAGGGCGAGAGGTAGGGCTGCGCCAGGGAGAGGTGAAACTCTTGTGTTGGCAGCCCCAAAACCCTCAAGTATATATAGGGGGAGAGGGGGGGCTGCGCCCCCACCTAGGGTTCCACCCCTAGGGGCGGCAGCCAGCCCAAACCCATCTAGGCTGCGGCCAAGGGGGGGGGGGAGAGGGGAAACTTGCCCCCCAAGTTAGGTGGGTGCGCCCCCTCCCCCAAACCATAGGCGCCTTGGGCCTTGTGGGGGGGGGGGGGCGCACCAGCCCACTTGGGGCTGGTCCCCTCCCACACTTGGCCCATGCAGCCCTCCAGGGATGGTGGCCCCACTTGGTGGACCCCCGGGACCCTCCCGGTGGTCCCGGTATGTTACCAATAAAACCCGAAACTTTTCCGGTGACCAAAACAGGACTTCCCATATATAAATCTTTACCTCTGGACCATTCCGGAACTCCTCGTGACATCCGGGATCTCATCTAGGACTCTGAACAACATTCGGTAACCACATACAAACTTCCTTTATAACCCTAGCGTCATCGAACCTTAAGTGTGTAGACCCTACGGGTTCGGGAGACATGTAGACATGACCGAGATGTTCTCCGGTCAATAACCGACAGTGGGATCTGGATACCCATGCTGGCTCCCACATGTTCCACGATGATCTCATCGGATGAACCACGATGTCAAGGACTCAATCAATCCCGTATACAATTCCCTTTGTCTAACGGTATAGTACTTGCCCGAGATTCGATCGTCGGTATGCCGATACCTTGTTCAATCTCGTTACCGGCAAGTCTCTTTACTCGTTCCATAACACATCATCCCATGATCAACCCCTTGGTCACATTGTGCACATTATGATGATGTCCTATCGAGTGGGCCCAGAGATACCTCTCCGTTTACCGGAGTGACAAATCCCAGTCTCGATTCGTGCCAACCCAACAGACACTTTCGGAGATACCTGTAGTGCACCTTTATAGCCACCCAGTTACGTTCTAACGTTTGGTACACCCAAAGCATTCCTACGGTATCCGGGAGTTGCACAATCTCATGATCTAAGGAAATGATACTTGACATTAGAAAAGCTTTAGCATACGAACTACGATCTTTGTGCTAGGCTTAGGATTGGGTCTTGTCCATCACATCATTCTCTTAATGATGTGATCCCGTTATCAACGACATCCAATGTCCATGGTCAGGAAACCGTAACCATCTATTGATCAACGAGCTAGTCAACTAGAGGCTTACTAGGGACATGGTGTTGTCTATGTACCCACACATGTATCTGAGTTTCCTATCAATACAATTATAGCATGGATAATAAACGATTATCATGAACAAGGAAATATAATAATAACTAATTTATTATTGCCTCTAGGGCATATTTCCAACAAACGCCTCCATCTGCCACACCGTCAGGCGGGGCGGACGACCCTGAGGTGTCGTCGCGGAGGGTTTCCCCGAGTGGCGGGGCCGGAGGGTCCGGCACCAACTGGTGTACGGTCGGAGGAGCTGAAGGATCTGCTCAGGCGAGCGTCTATCTCAGAAGATCACCGTGCGTTAATGGGCGCGGTGATTGAAAGGATTTCATCCGCTGCGAGCGGATTGCATGAAGCCGTTAGAAGTTTACTGACGGGGTTTGAGGTACGCAAAAATGATGTACCTTCTGACAATTTTGCATATAGAATGCGCCCTATATAGATAGTAGCCCCCGAGACTCGGTACGTTGTCAGAGGTGACAACGTGCCGAGGATCATAATCTCAGTTGTAAGATGTCGCCTTTCCTATATAGGTGGCGGAGCGTTCGGTGGCCAGCTGAACTGATGGATTTGCCGAACTGAAGCGGCAACTTGACGTTGCGGATGCGGACATCGCGCTGGTCAATAAGCGACTTGACGAGTCACAAGGTATGTGGCTTCTCCGTGGATGCCTGGTAAGGGAGCTTGACGCCCATGTCTTACAGCATGTATGTTTTATGCAGATGGTGCCGCTGCTATGGAGAACCTTCGAACGGAGCTCGCCCAATCTAAGGAGCAAGCCAGAAAAAGTAATGCGGCTGCCTTGAAGGCGGCCGAAGAGCTAAAAGCCGAATAGGCTGCTCACTGCCGAAGCAGGGATGAAATGGCCGAGATGGCCGTGAAGCTGAAGAATGCTACCGACCGCTGCGAGTTTCTTGAAAAAGAACGCCGAGCGGAGCAAGAGGACCTGAAGAAGGCCACCACCGAAGCCAAGGATGCCCGCTCCGTGATGAGAGCTATAAAGGAGGAGCTACGTCAAGCCGGGGATATCGCGGCTGGAAAGCCCTTTCTGCCACGGAGGAAGTTCACGGATCCGAAGTATGCTCAGTTGGGCCAGCTGTGGGGTGAGGAGGATGCTTATCTGGATTTGGCGGTGAGTGCCACGGATGCGGTCGCACACTTCCGAGGCCAAAAGGATCACGGAATGGAAGAGCTTTTTTGGTCGCAGTTCCATAGTCCAGAGCGTCAACTTCCATTAACCGATCGGTTAGCCGAATGGGCTGAGCTGAATAGGTTGTCCGGACTTGCCATGAAGGATGTCGTGACTCATTTGTGGCCGAAAAGGCCCGAGCTGAAGAGTTATTTTGGCTTGGTGCAACAGTTCCTTGATGCGGTGCCGCATATCGATGCAATGAAGCGGTCGGCATGCATAGAGGATGCGCGGATGGCTCTTGCCCGTGTCAAAACATACTGGGCAGAGATGGAGGCCACCGAAGTTGCATCCCAGGATTCGGACCGAAGCCGAGTACCTGCCAATCACTATTTTGAGGAAGTCCTGCAGGGCGCTCATTTAATAGAGACGCAGTGCCCGAAGGATATTATGTTCAAATGACATGTATGATTTGTGAAACCGTGTTTCAAATATAATATAAGGGCTTTTTATACTTGTGCGTTCAAGTATTGAAATACCTCCTGTGCGGCCGTTTAATGTATATGTGTATATAACCTGAAAGATGGCAGTCTTCGGCTTCAGCCCCCACGCACATAGTGCGGGGGTGTTTGCAAAAAAGTGCATTTTCACACTTAATCCAACATATTGGTCCTGTGAAGGAGGTGATAGCGTAGCAAACTAGGTAACCGGACTATAATGCTTTATCACTTTCACTTAGCCATAGGAGTTCGATGGTGGGGCTACTATATAGCCCCTATGGGCACCGCGCTCTCCGAATTCGGGGCGCGTATGTGCCTGACCGTGAAACGGTCCTTCGTTAAAGCGGAGGAATTCTAAACATTCCGGTGGTCCATCGAGTTGTTGACCAGTCTCACGCTATATCATGACAGTCAGTTTTCGGCTTTCTCTACTGAGGTGCTCACCCGGCCAAACCGGGGCACAATCGCAGTAGTTTTTCTGGTGCCGCATTAGTCGATAGAGCGGAACGTAAGACAGCAAAACACAGGAGCCGGGCAAACCCAACATTTGACCAAAGACATGATTCAGAGCTGATGCATATAAGGCCTAACTCGAGATGCCGAACACTCCCTAAGGTATTCGGTCTTTATGAAAACGGGCAGAACAATGCCCTAAGCCCCTAGTGTCCAGGTACGCGCAAACATTTCTGACGCGGCCGATGCCAAAACGCCAGCCTCCTCCTCGGTTATAGAAAGGAACCGGGGGATGTGTATCAACAAGAGATAGTAAAAAAGGTTTACACAGGGTCTTAATCTAAAAAGAATCCTTGCGACGGGTCCCTGCTGCACGTTTGCGCCTGTGTCTCCGTTGTGCCGTATCCTGGACGGGTGTAGCACGGTGTTCATCTGTAAAAGAGAAGAACTTAGTTGGAAAAAAGGATCGTGCGAAAAATGTATTTTTAAAATAAACAAAGTATGATTCAAAAAATGAATAAAATTGAGCTTTATTGTCTCTTATCGTATATGCGTGCAGCCCCTTGTAAGGGGGTACGCGGCCAGTAAGCCCCTTGTTTATTTATGCCGGACTCGCCTAACTGTGTCCGGGGTCTGAATGACCTATTTAGGTGCTTTGATCAGCAAAGCCAGATTAGTGTGTGGCTACCAAGGCAGTCTCACGTTCTTCTGTATTTGAGGAACACTTGAGTTTCCCTTTAATGAGATAATGCCGCGTGGACCGGGCATTTTAAGTGTAAGAGATGCATAATGCGGTATTGCGTTAAAGCGGGCGAAAGCTTCGCGTCCCAATAGTGCTTGATAGCTACTTTTAAATGGGGCGATGTGGAAGACTAACTTTTCGCGACGGATGTTGTCGGATGAGCCGAACACAACTTCTAGTGTTAGAGAGCCCGTACAATGGGCATATGGGCCTGGCATCACTCCTTTAAAGGAAGTGTTGCTATGGCGAATTTTGGTTGGGTCTATCCCCATTCTGCGGATTGTGTCCTGATATAGCAGGTTTAGATCACTGCCGCCGTCCATTAGGACTTGTGTAAATTGTTGATTATAGGATTGTCGGTGTACTAAAGTAGGGGGGTACCTTAGTACCCGAAACTTGTGCACGGGCAGTCGTAGCACCCCGCGGCAAGGCTTGCCGGGCGTCCGCCAAGATCCTCCACGGCTACTTTGATGCCATTCAAGATTAAAGTACTCAAACCAGGGCCCCGGCAAGAGGAGCTTGCCGGGAAGGCCAACCAAGGTCCCGGTGAGAGAAGTTGGCCGTGAAGAAAACAAAGGCCCCGGCAAGAGGAGCTTGCCGGGAAGCCCGACCAAGGCATCTCCAGAAGACTTGCCGTGGCGCCCCGCGCGTCCCGGCAAGGCCCGACGGCCGGCAAGCTTGCCGGCACAACAAAGAGAAGGGCCGCGGCAAGGCACTTGCCGCAGCAAGACTGCCACCCAAACTCCAGCGCATCCGGCGACGTGTCATCACAGGGCCATCCCAAGGGCACGTGGCGAGGCGCTACGCAGCCATGCGGGGCGAGGTGGCAAGCGGAGCTGACAGAGACGCCATCGTGGCAACCGGTGGCTCACTTGACGGTCGCTTCTCTGCACTGTTGGGGCGACCAGACGGGCATTAAATGCCCCTGTCCCCTGCCGTCAGAGTTAGGTAGGGGACACTGTTGGTCACTATTACACCAACCTGCGTTTTTACCTTTCTACCCCCTCTTCTTACGCTGCCACCTGTTGGTGCCCCCTTCAGACTATAAAAGGGAGGCCCATGCGCACGTAGAAGGGGTTCGGTCCATTTTTGGGGGTGCGGTCCATTTTTGGAGGTTCGGTCCATTTTTGGAGGTTCGGTCCATATTTTGACACAGGCAACACCACCACACGCTCGGACCCTCGAGCAAGATCGAATACGAACACAAAGCAGCAGTAGGAGTTTTATCTCTCCGGAGAGCTCCGAAGCTGGGTAAAAATCGTCCCGTCTCCCCAGCGCGCGCGCCCGACCTCGATCTGCTCTGCGCGCGGCCTCCGCCCCCTTGCCGGACTAGAAGGGGCCCCCCGTGCCCCATAGGTGCTTGTGGCCACAGAGAGATATGCCCCGGCATCTTTGGCGCGCCAGGTAGGGGGTGCGTCGAGGTCGTGAGCATCTGATCCGGTCTCTGCGCGCGCTGCATCAACGCCTTCATCAACATGCCACCGAAGAAGAAGCCTTCGGAGGTGGCCGCTCCGTCTACATCGATTTCGCCACCACCGCCGGAGCAAACGGGCGGTGGAGTGGACGCCGGCGGAGGAGCGGGCGCCGACGGTGGGACTCACGTCGTCACCAAATCCAAAAACAAGGCCCCGCAAGCGTCGGCGACCATGCAGACACCGCACCCTTCCCAGGAAGTGCAAGGTCGACAACGCCCCGGTGCTCCTAGCACCGTGCTCGCGTTGGAACAAGGCCAAGCTGGTGGGTCACGAGACGCTCGAGGTCAGCATGCACGCCCGCATGCTGGCGCGAGCGAGGTACGGTCGCCAGGGCGGGGTGTTGCCCCTCCCAATCCAGTTGGGAGTCCGAGCACATCCCGCTCCTCGCGCCGCTCATTGCCACCACCACCCAAAACAGCAGAGGAAACGCTGGCCCGAGCCCAGCTGCTTCTAGACTACCCTCCGGCGCCGCACAAGATCGACGACTGGAGGATGACCATATACAGCCTCATCGGCTTCGCCAACGGCGACAAGCCCCGGCAACCGAGCGCATCGAGGCCCCGGCAAGGCGCCCAGGCGCAAGCCGATGCCGACAAGACCGCTAGGGGTGCCGCCTCCGTGCACTCCCAGCCCCGAAGGCCAAGATCGCCAGCTCGTCGGACCAACCCCGACGGCGACTCCACCGCATCGTCAGACCCGCGAACCCGACGCGATCAACGCCACGTTCTCCAAGAACGGCAGCATGAAGACGCTCGCACTCGCATCGAGCGCAGAAGGGAAACGCGACGTCAATCTGACCAGCGCGCTGGGCCCACTATCGACATGCATGCACTAGGGGAGCCAGGCGACTTGCCGTACGCGGCAGGTTGCCCTGCGTTCACCCGCGAGCTGCGGCAAGTCCAGTGGCCCAGAACCAAGAACTTCAAGCCAGATGTGCCCGAGAAGTACGATGGCAGGATACATCCATCGGAGTTCCTCAGCATCTACACCATCGCGGTGCAGGCTGCCGAAGGGCGCGATGAGAAGATCCTCGCCAACTACTTCCCGCTGGTGCTCAAGCCCAATGTCAGATCTTGGCTCATGCACTTGCCGGACGGTTCCATCTCTTCATGGGCGGACCTGTGTCATCAGTTTGTCGGCGCCTTCACGGGTGGCCACAAGCCTCATGGCTAGGAGAGTGACCTCCACTTGCTCGTCCAGAAGGAGGGGGAGCCCCTGCGCAAGTACATACAGAGATTCAGCCAGGTGCAGCGCAACATCCCAGACGTCCACCCTGCCGCAGTTATCAGCGCGTTTCATCAGAACGTGTGTAACCGCAGGATGAGAGAGGAGATGGCGATGTGCAAGATCAGAGACGTCAGCGAGCTCTATGCTCTGGCCGACAAGTGTGCACGGGCTGAGGAGGGGAGGAAAATCCCCGGAGAGGTTGCAGGAGCAGAAGGATCTGACAGTGAGGATGCCGCCCCGGCAAGGAAGAACCGGAGACGGAACAACAGGAAGAGAAAGACTAAGGATGTGCTAGCTGTTGAGCATTCCGGCAACGGAGGCGGCTCCGACAAGGCCAAGGCCGATGACTCCGGCGAGGCTGTGGTAGCCGCCGACAAGCAGGACGGCTCCGGCAAGCGCTACTGCAAGATCCACCGCACCAAGGGCGACGATCTCCAAACCTGCAAGAAAGTTGAAGAGATGGCGGAGCTACAGAAAGCCGAGTACGAGCGCCGCGATAAGAAGAGAGCCCGGGGAGGTGACGGAGGATCCGGCAAGAAGCTTCCCGCCCGGGGAGGACACCGCGGCAAGTCCAAGCCGCGGCAAGGAGACAGGCCTCCCCGCGGCCGCGACAAGGATGAAGATGAGGATGAGATGGAGGAAGATGAGACCGATGACCAAGAGTTTCAAAAGGCGACAGAGGTGTTGTGCATCGACGGCGACGCCTCTCTGCACGCCTCGCACCGCCAACTCAAGCAATGGGTGCGAGAGGTGAACGTAGCGGAGCCGTCCGTCGAGGCGCGCAAGCCTCTGAAATGGTCCGGCACGCCCATCATCTTCGATGTTGAGGACCACCCTGATCGCATCACTGCGGTCGGGTGCTTGCCGATGTTGGTCTCACCAACAATCCGCAACCTCAAGGTCACGAAAATGTTGGTTGACGGCGGGGCCGGCCTGAACCTGATTTCCTCCGCAGTGCTCAAGAAGCTCCAGATCCCCGAATGCGAGCTCGAAGAGACTGGTACCTTTCAAGGGATAAATCCGGGAAGAAGCAAGCCCAAGGGGAAGATCACATTGCCAGTGACGTTTGGCAGCGAGCTGAATTTCAGGACGGAGAGGGTCACATTTGACGTGGCTGATATCCCATTACCCTACAATGGGATACTCGGCCGACCCGCACTCGCCAAGTTCATGGCGGCCTCTCACCACGCATACAATGTGCTCAAGATGCCTGGCCCGATGAGTGTCATTTCTGTCCAAAGTGACAAGAGGGATGCACTCATCTGCGCCGACAAGATCTACCGGGAAGCAGCAGCCGCAGCAGAGCGCGAGCCACTTGCCGCTGAAGCTCCCCGGGGGAAGAAGAAACTCAAGTCCGGCAAGTGCAGCTCTGATGCCCACTCCGGCAAGCGCACCTCCCCGGAGTGTTGCGCTGCCGTCGAGGATGCACCATCGAGCTCCACCGGCAAGTGCAAGAAGGCAAAGGCAGAGCCGCCAAAAATTAAGCCCGGCAAGAGCAGCTCTGGTGCCCACTCCGGCAAGCGCACCTCCTCGGAGTGCCGCGCTGCCGTCGAGGATGCACCATCGAGCTCCACCAGCCAGTAGGGCGAAGAAAGCGTCCAGTTTCAAGCTTTTGAATTGTATTCCCTGAGAATCCGTACCTTGTACGAAGAACCTGTGCGCAGAAGGGTCGAATCGCGGCTAAGTTGCGCCCTTGATCCGTTTCGAGTCCGCTCAACGATGAAAGCGCGCCGCAACTAGCCCGACGAGTTCTTCCTGCCAGAAGCAACACCGCCAGCGGGCTGCTGATGTCCTGCACTCAGCAAGTGTGTTTGCGCCGGCGGGTTCCCTGAAAGCGCGGGGGTACAAGGGGGGAAGTCAAGGGAAGATTGAGGCTTCGCCGGACCGCGGAAAGCAGAAAAGCTAAGTCACCCGAGCTTGAGTGCATATCACTTTTTAGTTCTAAGCTCTTATGTTATATTCCTCGAACGTTCGTCCCTTGTATGAAAAACCTGTGCGCGGAGGAACCAACTCGTGGTTAAGTTGCGGCCTTGCTTTGTTTTCGAGTCCGCTCAACAATACAAGTGCGCTGCAACTGTCCCGTGAAGGTTTCTTGCCGGGTACAACACCGCCAGCAGGCTGCTGACGTTCCGCACTCAGCATGTGTGTTAGCACCGCAAGTTCCCTGGAAGCGAAGGGTAGAAACGTACAAGGGATGCAATGAAGTAGAGGATGTAACGTAGCAAGCCTTGCCATGAGACGTCCTTTGTATGAGAAACTTGTGCGCAGAGGAACCAACTCGTGGTTAAGTTGCGCCCTTGCTTTGTTTTCGAGTCCGCTCGACAATACAAGTGCGCTGCAACTGGCCCGAGAAGGTTTCTTGCCGGGTACAAGACCGCCAGCGGGCTGCTGACGTTCCGCACTCAGCAAGTGTGTTAGCACCGGCAAGTTCCCTAGAAGCGTAGAGTGCAAACATACAAAGGGCGAAACATGGCGTTGCGCTGCCCAACTTGAAGTTACATTTCAAAGAGTAACTTATTACGGCGCTGTCTTAGTTATTTTTTGTGACTAAAATGACAGCGACAAGGAAAGAATAGAAGGGCACACTGGCCCCTGGGCCTCGGCAAACCAGCGTCGCTGGGGGCTGCGAGTACCGAAGTTCCTCCGCGGCAAGTCAGGGTCCCCGGAGGCTGCGACGCCGGCGGCAAGGACAAAGAAAGGCGCACCGGCGCATGGGTCGCGGCGAGCCAGAGTTGCCGGGGGCTGCAAATATCAAGATTCACCACCGGCAAGCCAGAGTCGCCGGGGGCTGTAATATCAGATAAGTTTTTCATCCCTCGTCATGCATCCTCTTATGGGCAGGGGAAAGCGAGGCCGCGTCCTTGAACGTTCATGCCTTGTATAAAAAAACCTGTGCGCGGAGGAACCGGCTCGTAGCTAGTCGCGCACCGACTGTTGTTTCGAGTCCGCTCGACAATTTAGGTGAACTGCGGCTAGCTCAACGACAAGGTTTCTTGTCGGTCGCGGCACCGCCGGCAGAAAACCAACTTGTAGCTAGTTGCCTTGCTGTCGTTTCGAGTCCGCTCAACGACGTAAGTAAGCCGTGACTAGCTCCGCGACAAGGTTTCCTGTCGGTTGCAGTTCCGTTGCTGATGTACCGCACTCGGCGCTCACGGCAAGGTGCCCGCACCGGCAAGTTCTCTAAAAGCGTAGGGTAAAAATATACAAGGCACAAAATCAAGTAAAGGACTTAATCCGGCAAGCTTTCCCCTTTTTCATTAAAAAACATCCCATTTTAGTACAAGTCCATAGAGGATGAAAAACATGATAGAGAGGATTACAAATTTTAAATACAGCTAAGGCCCGAAGGCTTACAAATTAAAAGATAAGATGCCCGTAATCCCTCTCCTGTTTCTCTCTTCAGGAGGTAGGTCAAGGAGGCCCCGGCAAGAGAAGCTTGCCCGGGAGGGCAAAAGGAGTGCCTAGGCGAACTACGGGTGCCAGAAGACACCAAGAGAACTTCCCGGGGGCCGGCCAGGAGCTTGGCGGAGACGGAGGCGCCGGAGGCAAAGCTCGAAGACGGGGCGGCAGGACGTCAGCACGCTGTCGAGGGCACCTCGCCCTCGTACTCCGACTTGACGGCCTTGCCGCCACCCCTCTTCCTCCTCCGCAGCCTCCCTACGCCAGCCGCCCAAGGAGACGGCCCCGGGGAGTTCAGAAGGCCGGCGACCCGGATGATGGGGTCGCCGGTGGCGCGCGCGAGGCAGCGTCCGGCGCCTAGTCGGACCCGCCGCCCTCGTCGCCGCTGTCGCTCCCCTCCTTGTCACTCTCGCTCGAGGAGCTGTCCACGCAGCATCTCGCCCGGATGCCAGAGTCCCCGAAGACCTTGACGGCGAGAAGGTTGCCCTCCATTAACTTAAAATGGAGGGTAAACCCCGCCGTCAAGCTGTGGATGTGGGCGAACGTCTTCCACCCTCGATCGAAGTACATCACGCCGGGGGCTGGGGATACGACACTAGAGTGCCGCTGATCCCGCAGCCCCTCATGCGCAACTCCAGCATCTCGGGCGGGTCCGGCTCCATCGCGCTCGCAAACGGAGCCGGAAGCCGGAGGCGTCGGCGAGGTGCCCGACGCAGCTTGACGAAGAACTCCCAGGGGTCGTCCCCAATGTGGACCGCCTCGAGGAGAGGAGCCGCCGGCGGAGACGGGGGTGGCGCACCACCCCGGCCGCCTCTTCCCCGAGCACCTCGGCCACGCCCTCGACCTCGTCCACGGCCTCGCCCCCTTCCTCTCTCCCTTGCGGCTGGCTCCGCCACCGCAGGAGCGAGAGAGGGAGAGGTGCGCTGTCTGGCGGCAACCCTCGCCGCCACCGACGAAGGGCCAGGGTTCCCTTTCTCCATGGCGAGTGGGAGAGAGGAGAACAGAAGCTGAAGAAGGGAGGAGATGAGAGAGTGCGGGGTTCTGTGCCCCCCTTCCTGCCCTTTATAAAGGAGCAGGGTGGGGGCCCGGCCGCCCCGCTCGGCAAATCAAGATACGGGAGGGGCAGGGAATCAGGACCGGCCCGCTGCCTCTGCGCGCGACGGCCCGGATTCCCACTCCCACCGTCCGTGACCCCAAGTGCATGGGAGCTACGTGGCGGGGATACAGGGCCGAGGTGACGGGTGAGGCGGCCTCGCCCCACCCTGTGATCGTGGGGTTGGATGCCTCGAAAACCGCGCACCGGCCCCATCTAGTAAATGCACCACGCCCCCACGCCTACCTCCGTTTAGGTAGGGGGGCGTGTGCCGTCCCCTTCATCATGGCTTGATGCATGATCGCAAGGCTCAGCCCCGCACGCGCGTCACCCACGACGCCGCGTTTGACGCGTGCCGCTCTAGGCGTGTGCGGTGGAAGCGGAGAGATATGCGGTGTGACGTAGGCCACGCGTGCCCGTGCACTGTTTTGGGCCTGGCCCAACAACGCTCGGCACCGTGTATGGCCCAGGCCCGGGGGCTCCTGCCGGTGTACTAAAGTAGGGGGTACCTTAGTACCCCGAACTTGTGCACGGGCAGTCGTAGCACCCCGCGGCAAGGCTTGCCGGGCGTCCGCCAAGATCCTCCACGGCTACTTTGATGCCATTCAAGATTAAAGTACTCAAACCAGGGCCCCGGCAAGAGGAGCTTGCCGGGAAGGCCAACCAAGGTCCCGGCGAGAGAAGTTGGCCGGGAAGAAAACAAAGGCCCCGGCAAGAGGAGCTTGCCGGGAAGCCCGACCAAGGCATCTCCAGAAGACTTGCCGTGGCGCCCCGCGCGTCCCGGCAAGGCCCGACGGCCGGCAAGCTTGCCGGCACAACAAAGAGAAGGGCCGCGGCAAGGCACTTGCCGCAGCAAGACTGCCACCCAAACTCCAGCGCATCCGGCGACGTGTCATCACAGGGCCATCCCAAGGGCACGTGGCGAGGCGCTACGCAGCCATGCGGGGCGAGGTGGCAAGCGGAGCTGACAGAGACGCCATCGTGGCAACCGGTGGCTCACTTGACGGTCGCTTCTCTGCACTGTTGGGGCGACCAGACGGGCATTAAATGCCCCTGTCCCCTGCCGTCAGAGTTAGGTAGGGGACACTGTTGGTCACTGTTACACCAACGTGCGTTTTTACCTTTCTACCCCCTCTTCTTACGCTGCCACCTGTTGGTGCCCCCTTCAGACTATAAAAGGGAGGCCCATGCGCACGTAGAAGGGGTTCGGTCCATTTTTGGGGGTGCGGTCCATTTTTGGAGGTTCGGTCCATTTTTGGAGGTTCGGTCCATATTTTGACACAGGCAACACCACCACACGCTCGGACCCTCGAGCAAGATCGAATACGAACACAAAGCAGCAGTAGGAGTTTTATCTCTCCGGAGAGCTCCGAAGCTGGGTAAAAATCGTCCCGTCTCCCCAGCGCGCGCGCCCGACCTCGATCTGCTCTGCGCGCGGCCTCCGCCCCCCTTGCCGGACTAGAAGGGGCCCCCCGTGCCCCATAGGTGCTTGTGGCCACAGAGAGATACGCCCCGGCAAGGATCTAATATCAAAGCAGTCCATCCTACGTTCCGGATACTTCCGAGTAATCCTGATGGTCGAAAGTGATTGGTTTTGACATCCAGTGTCGGGACTCCGCTGCGGTGGACCGTGCGGTGCGTATTTCAATGGGCGCCGCTCTATTTTCCCTGTTGTCACTTGAAGTGAGTTTACTGTTTTGACCTCTTGTGGGAAATTCTTTTGTTTTCCGGTGCTCTGCTTGTGGGGTTCGTCATCGTCCTCACTTGGTGTGTCGAGCCCCTTGTGTTCGGCATTGAGTCAGCCAGACTGTTTGAAGACCCAGCAATCTCTGTGGGTATGGTTTGCAGGCTTCTCGGGGGTACTGTGGATTTGACATATCTTGTCCAAGATTTTGTTTAGGTTGGATAGCTTGTCGATGTTGTCCTTAAGAGGCAGTTTTTTGTTGTTCTGCCGAGAGCTTTTGAATCCGGCGTTAACTGTCGTGCTCTTCAGACTGTTTCCTTTGGTCCGGTGCTGGTCCTTACTGCGTCGTGGTTTCCCATTTCCATCCCTGACTTCGGATGTACTTGGGTCGCTGGTACTGCACCTTGCCAGCCAGCTATCCTCTCCCGCGCAAAAGCGGGTCATGAGGCTTGTTAATGCGGCCATTGTTCTCGGCTTTTCTTGGCCAAGGTGTCTGGCGAGCCATTCGTCTCAGACGTTGTGTTTGAAAGCTGCTAGGGCTTCGGCGTCCGGACAGTCGACTATTTGGTTCTTTTTGGTGAGGAACCTGTTCCAGAATTTGCGGGCTGACTCTCCGGGCTGTTGAGTTATGTGACTTAAATCATCTTCATCCGGAGGGCAGACATAAGTCCCCTGAAAATTTGCCCGAAACGCATCCTCGAGCTCTTCCCAACTTCCAATAGTGTTTTCGGGGAGGCTTTTAAGCCAATGCCGGGCTGGCCCTTTGATCTTGAGGGGTAAGTATTTTATGGCGTGGAGGTCATCTCCTCTAGCCAATTGTATGTGCAGGATGTAATCCTCAATCCAGACTCCAGGGTCTGTTGTTCCATCGTATGCCTCTATGTTTACGGGCTTGAACCTTGCTGGAAATTCATGATCCAACACCTCATCGGTGAAGCATAGGGGGTGTGCGGCGCCCCTGTATTTGGGTGTGCCATGGTGTTCAAATACTCGATGCGTTGTATTGCTTTCTAGAGCTTGCTTTCTTGGCCCATAGATAGACCTGGCTGGGCCGTCCTTTTGGTGCGGATCCTTATGCGGATCGCGTGCCGGCTTGTGTGCGGCGCCGCTTGCCGCTCTTTGTTTGTCATGTGGTCGTCTATCCGACCGGGCTGCCTCTTTGTTCTTTGATTGCGGGGGCTCTACGGCCTCCTCGTCAAATTCGGGCAGTAGTTTGCGCTTCGGGTAGCTCTTTGTTTGGCGACTATCGCCGTATTTGTCTGCGGTCTTGAGTACTTTGCTCCATCTCATTCTGAGTGCATCTTCCGCTGTTCTGAGCTTCCGCTTCTGCTTTTTCAGACTACGTGCAGTGGTGACGAGCCTTTTGTGGAGGTTCTTCTGCTCCAACGATGTGTCTGGCGTGAAATTGCCTGGACTGTTGTCTTCGCCGGGGACGGATTGTTTATCCAAGTTATCCTATTCGGATTGTTGTTCGAGGGTATGTTCGTCGTCCACCGGTTCACCCTGCTCTATGGCTGGGTCTGTATGGGTGCTGTCGAGGCGGGACTTTGGGCGGCGCTTTCGTCGCCGTTTTGACTGCTTTTCGAGGGAATTGTCCTTCGCAGCATCCCGTTGTTCCTCGTTATCGCTTCCTTTAGGTGTATCCACCATATATACATTGTGAGTTGAGGTGGCCTTCCAGTGCCCTGTAGGCGCTGGTTCTTGGTCGTCTCCAGCATCGTCGTCCATACCGCCGATGTCTTCAGAGTCGAAGTCTAGCATGTCGGTTAAGTCATCGACAGTGGCTACGAAGTGGGTGGTGGGTGGGCTTTGAATTTCTTCGTCGTGCGCATCCCAACCGCCTGACCATAATCCGGCTAGGGCTCTCCTGATAAAGAGAGACACTTTAGCGAATTCAGGATGTCACCAAAGGGCGAGTGCTGAAAGATGTCCGCAGCGGTGAACTCCATGATCGGCGCCCTATCGGATTCGATTGGCAGGGGCGCGGAAGGTTCGGAGTCCGGAGAGGAGTCCGACACCTTGGAGTCACGGGCTTCACAAAGGACAGGGTTGGTATTCGGCTCTATCACCATAGAGGTAGCAGCCCCCGAGGTGGTGTCCAGCCACCCGTCCTCGATTGGCGCAGTCGGCTCCAAGCTAAGGGTCGGAGCGGATACTTGTGCGGCCTCCAGGGCACTGTCCGGCGGTAGAGCTAGATCATGCCCATTGTAACAGTGCGGCGCGCTTGGCTATGGCTCGAACCCATCGAAGATCAAGTCTCCACGGACGTCAGCCGTATAGTTCAAACTTCCAAATCTGACCTGATGGCCAGGGGCGTAGCTTTCGATCTGCTCCAGATGGCCAAGTGAATTGGCCCGCAGTGCAAAGCCATCGAATACGAAGATCTGTCCGGGGAGAAAAGTCTCACCCTGGACCGCTTCGTTTTTGATGATCGAAGGAGCCATCAGGCCTATAGGTGATGACACAGAGGAACTCTGAATGAAAGCAGCATTGTCGGTGTCAAAACCGGCGGATCTCGGGTAGGGGGTCCCGAACTTTGCGTCTAGGCGGATGGTAACAGGAGACAAGGGACACGATGTTTTTACCCAGGTTCGGGCCCTCTCGGTGGAGGTAAAACCCTACTCCTGCTTGATTAATATTGATGATATGGGTAGTACAAGAGTAGATCTACCACGAGATCAGAGAGGGTAAACCCTAGAAGCTAGCCTATGGTATGATTGTTGTTCGTCCTACAGACTAAAACCCTCTGGTTTATATAGACACCGGAGAGGGTTAGGGTTACACAGAGTCGGTTACAATGGTAGGAGACCTACATATCCGTATCGCCAAGCTTGCCTTCCACGCCAAGGAAAGTCCCATCCGGACACGGGATGAAGTCTTCAATCTTGTATCTTCATAGTCTTGGAGTCCGGCCAAAGATGATAGTTCGGCTATCCGGACACCCCCTAGTCCAGGACTCCCTCACCCACCGTGGGGCAAAGCGTCTTAGCGACTTTCGGCGAGGTTGCATTTTTTCCGATCTTCATCAACATGGTTTTCGGCGGCGGTTTGGTCATGGGCCGCGAGTTCCGACTCGACGCGCTCACTTTCGTCGCCGATGACTCCGCTTGGCTCCAGGAGGCCCCCCTCGATGTCGAGGCTCTCCCGACTCGTGGCTCATTGCACTTCCGCATGAGTTCCTGCAGCGTCCTCCTTCGGCAGCCATCTTCCTCGTACCAGTCGGTCATCACGTTGTCATCTCACTCTGCTGGACGCCGCCACAAGCGGTCTGGGCGTTCGTAGCTCCAGCGGTGGGTGAGACACGCGGTGGATCGTCAGGCCTTCACTCCCCAAGTCGCGACGATCGAGCCCGACATATTTTCCCGCGGATCGGTCGACATGTTAACTAATTTTGCAGATACCTTTTCCGAGAGTGGGAGTTGTGACCCCGCGGTGGAGGTCCTCATGGTCGACTCCCATCGCGGTCCGCCTGGTTTTCGTCGCAGCGGCGACGGCGGCAGAAGCAGTGGCCCGTCACTCGACCATGAAGAATATTAGCCCCAACCTTTTAGCTCGCAGCAGAGGGAGGAGCTGCATCGCCTCAACGTGGAGGTTCTCCAGACCCCCATCATAGGGGAAACCATCGAGGCCCGGGCCTTGGAGGCAGTGCGCCTGGCCACTCTGGCTGAGCGCACTCGTCTGGAGAATCTCCAACATTCTCTTGACGAGCGTGCTCATTGACTGATCCCCGAGTCCAGTCGACGCCCGCGGCAATTGTTTTCGCCGGAAACTCAGGTATTCCATACACTGATTCAGAATTTGGCAGCCGCTGCGCGTATTGCAGAGTCTATTCAGCCGTCCCGTTCAGAGGCTGGAAGAGGCTTGGAACAGATCAAAACGCTGCTCCGAGCAGCGGGAGACCAGAACTCTGTTGTGTCCCAGTCGCGGAACAGAATCCACAGCAGATCAGTGAGAGCAGATACTGTTCAGTCGGCACATAGTCCTAGGTTCCCTTTTCGGCATGGAGGTCGTGATCACCGCCAGGATCGGTACCTGGGAAGAGCTCATGGAGAATATGATCGTGAATACGCTCGTGACAACTACTGTCGAGCGCTTCCGCCCCTTCTGAGGGACGGGTCGTATGCGCCCCAGCGCAATGACGATAGGCGTCTGTATGGGAATGACCGCAGAGTTCGAGTCGACCCTAGAGAGCCCGACTTCGACGCGAGGTCTGTCCTTGTGCAGGGTTTGGTCGACCGGAACAGAGCATAGAGAGAAGGGCTGGATCGGGACAGACCCAGTGGAGGTAGAGTCCATGTTTCCAGTCCAGAGTGTTTTGGAAGAGCCATTAGAGCCGCTGAGATTCCTCATAACTTCAGACTAGCAACTGGCGTCAGTAAGTTTACAGGTGAGTCAAAGCCCGATACTTGGCTCGAAGACTATCGAGTGGATGTGCACATTGGTGGCGGCAGCGATGAGGTGGCCTTGAAGCACCTTCCTCTGATGCTTGAAGGTTCTGCCAGGGCTTGGCTGAATCAGTTGGCCCCTGGGAGCATTTTGAGTTGGGATGAGTTAGCCCGAGTGTTCACCAGAACGTTTGAGGGCACTTGCAAGAGACCTGCTGGTCTACCGGAGCTGCAACATTGCGTGCAGAAACCGAATGAAACCCTGAGAGACTATATCCAAAGATGGATCACTTTGCACCACATAGTGGAGAATGTGTCAGATCACCAAGCAGTCTGTGCCTTCAAGGAAGGCGTTCGCTACAGAGAGCTCAATCTGAAGTTCGGTCGGACTGGAGATATGTCTTTGACTCGGATGATGGAGATTGCCACCAAATACGCTAACAGTGAAGAGGAAGACTGACTCAGGAGTGGCAAGCACAAAACAGTCGCCCAGGACACTGGAGGAAATTCCAGTCGGAAGCAGAAGCGAAAGGCTGAGGCCGTAGGTCCTACCGAGGCAGTAGTGTTGAATCAAGGAAAGTTCAAAGGGAAACCCAAAGGGACTTGGACCCCCAAGAAAGTGAAGGACCAGGAAGGAAATGATGTGATGGATTTGCCGTGTCATATTCACACCAAGAAGGATGAGGAGGGGAACCTGATTCTCCCCAAGCATACCACTCGACAATGTCGGCTCCTAATCCAGAACTTCCGAGAGAGTAAACCCAATGATAAGGACAAAGAGTCTGAGAAGGAAGAAGAAGATAAGGATGATGATGGTGGTTATCCCAATGTCAATGCCACCTTGGTGATTTTTGCCGATATCGAGAGCAAAAGTCGACTGAAGGTCATTAACAGAGAGGTAAACATGGTTGGTCCGGCAGCACCAAGGTATCTGAAGTGGTCAAAAATCCCCATTACATTCGACCAGTCCGACCACTCGGCACGCGTAGCTACCCCTGGGCAGCAATCACTGGTGGTCGACCCAGTTGTCGGTGTCAAAACCGGCGGATCTCGGGTAGGGGGTCCCAATCTGTGCGTCTAAGTCTAATGGTAATAGGAGGCAAGGGACACAATGCTTTACCCAGGTTCAGGCCCTCTCGATGGAGGTAAAACCCTACTTCCTGCTTGATTGATCTTGATGATATGAGTATTACAAGATTTGATCTACCATGAGATCGTAGAGGCTAAACCCTAGAAGCTAGCCCATGATGATTATGATTGTGTCTCTAAGGACTAAACCCTCCAGTTTATATAGACACCGGAGAGGGCTAGGGTTTACACAGAGTCGGTTACAAAGAAGGAAATCTAATATCCGGATCGCCAAGCTTGTCTTCCACGCAAAGGAGAGTCCCCTCCGGACACGGGACGAAGTCTTGAGTCTTGTATCTTCATGGTCCGATTGTCCGGCCAAAGTATATAGTCCGGCTGTCCGGATACCCCCTAATCCAGGACTCCCTCAGTAGCCCCTGAACCAGGCTTCAATGACGATGAGTCCGGCGCGCAGTTTGTCTTCGGCATTGCAAGGCGGGTTCCATCTCCGAGTACTCCAACGCAGATTAAGGATTGTGTCCAGCTTTGCGAGATAATTTCTGCACACCTCCTTAGAGAGCATAGTACTTCATAAATATGATCTGCTAGCAATTTTTGTACGGTGTGCTCTTACGCTGTGGTCTGGTCCAACACGAACTGGGTTTTCTTGGCCTGGCTCGACATGCGTTGTGAGGCGGTTTTATTGGCATGCCTTGCCAAAGTAGAGATCGTGTTCCCCTTATCACGGGATCTTCCATCAATACAGGCGTGTGCAACCCCACGACGACTGTTGGTATGACTCTGTGTTTTTTAGGTAATCCCCAAGCGGTTACGCTAAGGATGCCTAATATTCACCACCTTTATAGAGGGGCCGAGGCCTATACCTCTTTTCTACCACGCTTGCGCCTTTTCGCATCTCGAGTTCCAACACCCGAAGCTCAAGCTTAAGCCCTCTGGATCTTCAATCATGTCCGAATCCAACCTTCAAGGCCGGTGGGTGGCCTCCTCTGTCACAGAGGAGGATATCGCGAAGCTTAGGGAGGTCGGATACCTGACCGCCGACATTAGGCACAGGCTCCCTGCTCCAGGGCAGATCATCCCTACTCCCGAACCTAATGAGAGCGTCGTATTTGTTTCTCACTTCCTCCGCGGCTTAGGCTTCACTCTTGATCCCTTCATGATAGGGCTCATGTTCTACTACGGGCTAGATTTTCATGATCTAGCTCCGGACGCCATCCTTCATATCTCGTCGTTCATTGTTGTGTGCGAAGCTTTTCTCCACGTCACCCCACACTTCGGCTTATGGCTCAAGACCTTCAATGTGAAGTCGAAGATGATTGAGGGGCGACACGCAGAGTGCAGAGGTGCTGTAATAAGCAGGAACACCGACGCCCCATGGCCAGAGGGCTCCTTCCCGGAGGTGTCCGATCTATGGCAGCGGAGGTGGTTTTACGTCATGGCTCCTAGAGGCACAAAGTGGGTGGCTGCCCCCGACTTACGTTCTAGCCCTCTGCCTCAACTGGCGTCATGGGCCAACATGGGACGGGAGTGGGGACCTACTAATGATGTACCAACGCTGCAGAGCTGCATACAGGAGCTCCTTGAGAGGGACATCAGCCTTGTAAGCGTAATTCAGGTAATGCTAGTCCGACGGATCTTGCCGTGCAAACGCCGGCCTCTCCGAATGTGGGAGTTCAATCCGGAAGGTCTGCGGACTATTTTGCACTTCTTCAGCGTCACGCTCGAAGGGCTGTGTAAGTTATTCTTCGGACCACAAGTAAAGTGTCCGGACACCATCGAGGATGCGGGCCTGAGCTGCAATCGCCCAGATACCCAAGTAAGCAACCAAGAAACCGAACACTTTGTTTATTTTTATCATAACATTATTCTGAAAATCCTCCCTCGCTAGGAATGGCTCAGCAAGGCGGAGAGAATCAGGTGTCCGGGCCACTTCCCGAAGGCTCGCCTAGTCCCACCATAGCCAAGATGCTTGGTCGTGTGCTAAGTAAAGTGCCCTCAGGGAAAGATGAAGGGAAGAATAGAGAAGCAGAACTTCACACATTGCACATCCAAACCGGGGGAATTGCTACCTCCCCAGAGGAGGATAGTCGGGGGGGGGGGGGGGGGATCTAAGGCCTCCTCCCCTCGCGGGAAGAAGAGGGCCACCTCCAAAGACTTGGAGATGGAGGTGCCCAGACAAGGGAAGAAAGCATCACCAGGGGGCCCTGTCCCGAAGGGCGTACTCACCGCACCATGTCCGCCAATGGGCCAGCCCTCAACCGAGCTGTAAGTTAATCGTAAATACGAAGGTACTGCTTCCTTCTCCGAGAACAATAACCAGGATCCATTCTTTGCAGTTCGGCTAGCAGCTCTTCTCGACAGAGTTCATCTTCGGGGGATCTCCTTCTGGAGATGATGGAGAGTGAGACCCCACCAACCTCTCGGCCTCATGGGGCGGGCGACCCCAAGGTGTCGTCACGGAGGAGTCCAGATCTGCCGAAGCCAGAAGCTAATACTTCGGCCGCCCTGAGCCCGGAGCGTTTGGCTCCCACGGGGGGCGATAAGAAGGGTCCGGCACAGCTCGACGTCCGGCCAGACACACTGACGGGCCTTCTGGAGCGAGCTGCTCCCTCGGAGGAGCACCGTTCATTAATGTGCACGGTGCTTGAGAAAATTTCATCCGCCACAAGTGGGTTGAATGAAGCCTTTACGAGCATGCTCAGAGGCTTTGAGGTATGTAATGAAAATACATATATTTTTTTGACTGTGGCACACGCGCTAGGCGTGCTCCATATGGATAGTAGCCCCTGAGACTCTGGTTGCCAGCCCTAGGCGGCAAACGGAGGATCACATTGTTAAGTAATGATCATGCTGTATTTATATGCAGGTGTCTAAGGATCCGGCAGCCGACCGGTCCGGTGAAGTTGCCGAACTAAGGAGGCAGATTGGAGTTATTGATGCCGATATCACATTTGTGAACGAGCGGCTTAACGAGTCACAAGGTATGTGCTCTGCTTTCCTTACTTTTTATAGGAAAAATTGGGAGGAGCATAATATTAATGCGATATGCTTGGACTGCAGACGGTGCTGCTGCCGTGGAAGCCCTGAGGGCGGAACTTGCCCTGGCCAAGGAACAAGCCCGAGCTAGCAATGCGGCTGCGCTAAAGGAGGCCAAAGAGTTGAGAGCTGAACAGGCTGCTCATCGCCGAAGCGAAGACAAAATAGCCGAGATGGCTGTGGAGCTGAAAAATGCCGCCGACTGGTATGAGCTCCTTGAAAAAGAGAATCAAGCTAATTCGGCTGACCTGAAGAAGGCACTTGATGCAGCCAAGGAGACGCGGTCCGGAATCAGGGATGCGCGGGAGGAGCTTCGATAGGCCGAAGAAATCACGGCTGGAAACCCCTATTTATTGCGGATGAAGTTTTTAGATCCGAAGTATGCTCCCCTGGATCGACGCTGGAGCCCTGCAGACGCGTATGCAGATTTGGTGAAGAGTACGGTTGATGCGGCCAAGTTTTTCGAAGATCAAAAAGATAATGAAGTGGAGAAGCTGTTCTGGTCGCAATTCAGTGCTCCCACGCGCCCATTGCCGTTGAGTGAGAGGACGGCTGCTATGGCTGAGCTTCGTAGGTTGTCCAGTCTTGCAATGCGGTGTGTAATAGACCATTTATGGCCGAAGGGTCACACAGTTATTTTGGTTTAGTGCAGGAATTCCTTGGTGCCGTATCGCAGATTGATGCCGTGAAGAGGTCGACATGCATAGAGGGTGCACGGATGGCTCTTGCCCGCGTTAAAGCATATTGGACAGATATGAAGGCCACCATCATTGCGACCTAGAATCCGGCGGGAGGCCAGGATCCGGCCGAGCACTACTTGGAGCAAGTAACAGAAGGTGCTCGCTTAATAGAGGCTCAGTGTTTGAAGAATGTCATGTTCGAGTGACAAATCGTTTCATTGTAAAAACAATGCTATTTTAATTATGAAGGCTATGTTTATACTTTTTGCCCAAAAGTGTTATTGTGCCTCCTTTGCAGACGTTTTATGTATATATGTAATCTGAAAGTTAGTAGTCATTGGCTTCAACCCCCACGCATGCAATGCGGGGGTGTTCACGAGAATATGCATAATCACACTTGATCCAATGTCTTGGTCCATTAAGGAGGTGATCGCACGTCGAACTAGGCAACCGGACTATATAGCTTTAATACTTTCACTTAGCCATAGGAGTTTGATGGTGGGGCTACTATGTAGCCCCTGGTACCTTCACGTGCATCCGAATACGGGCGCGTGTGTACATGACCGGGAAATGCTCCTTCGTTAATGCGGAGGAATCCTAAAGATTTCAATAAGTCTTCGAGTGGTTGAACAGTCTCTCGCTATATCATGACGGTCAGTTTTCGGCTTTCTCTACTGAGGTGCTCATCCGAAATAACGTGAGCAACGCCCTTTATTATGAACCCTATATTTCCAGGTACGTGCATTAGTCTGTCGTGGCGAAATGCCAATAACGGCAGTATCCTCTGTGGGTGTAGTTCCCATGGGATGTGTAAACAACAAGAGACAATAAAAAAGGTTTACACAGGGGCTTAATTTAAAGTGAAACCTTTGAGCGGGGCCCTGCTGCACGTTTGCGCCTTTATCTCCGTTGTGCCGTGTCCTGGGAGGGTATCGCACGAATGGTGTCTGTAAAAAGAAAAACTCATGTAGAAGAGTATGACGTAAGCGTGCGAAGAGTTGGCTATCTCCAATGGTTAGTAAAAGTGAAAGACATTGGCCTGTTAATAAGGTCAAGCCAAGAGTTGGGCTTTATTAAATATCTATAGCCCCTGGTGTCCGCTATGGGATTACATGCGTGGCGCCCAGATCAGGTTTATCTGGGCTGTCGGACTCGTCTAACCGTGTCCGTGGTCTTGACGACCGATCATGCGTTCTTGTATTAGAGGCCTCTTAGAGTCCAGCTGCTAGAGCCGTCTCATACTCTTCCGCGCGTAAGGAACGCTCTGTATTTCCGTTGACGGTGATGATGCCACGTGGGCCGGGCACCTTGAGTTTAAGGTAGGCATAGTGCGGTACTGCGTTGAAGCGGGCGAAGGCCATTCTCCGGAGCAAGGCATGATAACCACTTTGAAGGGGGGCGATGGCGAAGAGTAGTTCTTCGCTTCGGAAGTTGCCTAGGGAAACGAATATCACCTCTAGCACGAGGGAGCCCCTGCAGTGGGCTTTGACGCCTGGTATAATCCCTTCAAAGGTGCACTACTGGAAAACAGGCTATAGATAATATAGACACTAATGGCGCATTATACATGCGGTGCGCCACTACTATATAGTAATGGCGCACCTATACATAGTGCACCATTAGTATCTAAAATAGTAATGGCACACCTAGTAAAAAGTGCGCCATTACTATGTTTGACCAAGCTTTGACCCACTTCTGGACATAGTAATGGCGCACTTTTCCCTGATGCGCCATTGCTATTTTTGATACTAATGGCGCACATTTTGTGCCGTGCGCCACTGCTAAGTTTGGAGGGAAGTGGTCCCAGGCAGAGAAATAGCTATGTTGCATCTTATAAAATATGCGCCATTAGTACTTGTGGGGATATGAACCGTTCAGCGTATGCTTCTTTAGTTAATTAGATTAGATACCTTCTTACTCTTCGGCAATCTTGTATTACTCATGTTTCGCGGTCGCAATATAAGGCCAGCGACAGTGTAGCTACTTTTGGTAGAGCTCAGGGTAGGACTATGACTTGGATTGGATCAGGTCCTCCAGAGGTGTTGGAGTTAGTAGCAACAGACTATACTGAACCTATGATTGAGTAATACATTGCAGTTTTCACAAAAAAAAGTACTAATGGCGCATTGCTTAGGAGGTGCGCCATTGTGGTTTTGTAGGTAAGTGTCGCAGCCCGACCGCCCACCATCTCTCTCCTCTCTCTCTCGCACGGAACCCTATCCTCTTCTCCCTCACCACACACACACACACACACACACACACACACACACACACACACACACACACACACACACACACACACACACACACACACACGTCTCTCGGCCTCGCCCCGGCCCCGATCCATGCCGCCTCCCAGTGCTCCCTGCTCTTCCTGCGCGGCGCCGGCCCTTGCCCTCCTCTCTCTCCGGTCCACTTCGCGCCTCCTCGCGGCAGTCGCAGCCAAGGAGCCCGAGCTCGGCGGCGACGGATCGGAAGGCAGCGTCGGCGCTGGATCTGGGAGTGGTGGAGCCGCCTCCGTCTCCACTCGCCGGGAACCGGCCAGATCCGCCCCACGAGCTTCACAGGTGCCACCCCCTCCGCCACCAGCCACGGTGGCCTCCCCCGCCCCGTATCGGCACGGATCCAGCCGCCATCTCCCGCAGCAACGGCGGCCTCGCCCTGCTCCGCCCCCGCTCCTCCTACTCCTCCGCGCCTTCGCCTCGCTCCCCATCCCGGCCGCGGAGCGAGGCGGCCTCGACCCGTCTCCCTCAGGTTCTCTCCGCTCTCACACCCTCCGTGTCCGTCCTCTGGATTCCGTTTCCCGGGGCCTTGCGCACAGCGACGCACGCCGCGCGTGCTGGACCGGCGACCGATATCGTACATGTGGCTAGCTCGATAGGACACGGATCCGTTAGTTGGCTTGAATTCGTGGATTATGCCGCTCTTATTCACGGACTGGGACTGGTGTTAAGACATACTGTCAGCGCACTGGAAGTGGCAGTGATGAAGAGCAAGAGCTCTCCGATGCATGATTTGGAGTGACTCCTACTGAAAGTGCTACTATCGACTAGAGGGGGGGGGTGAATAGGCGATTTTTATGAAAGTCTTCTAAACTTGGAAGTTTCAAAGACAAACAACAGAAATGACCTAATTGTAATGCAGCGGAGGATAAACTACCCAAAGCAAACCATAGTCAAGTATACAAGAATATGAAGTACGGGACTAATAGCAGCTAGGTAGTAAGGATCAGGATGGAAGATGGTATGAAGCCAATCAACAATAGTAGTCAAGCAATGAAGTCAAACAGATACACTGATAGACAATGACTTCACGAAGACAAACTTAAGTAAGGCTGGGAAGGGATAGAACCAGTCGCTTGTTGAAGACACAAGATTTGTTGGACCAGTTCCAGTTGCTGTGACAACTGTACATCTGGTTAGGGAGGCTGAGATTTAACTCAGAAGACCGTGTCTTCACCTTATTCCCCTTGAGCTAAGGACACCCAGTCCTCGCCCAATCACTCTGGTAAGTCTTCAAGGGAGACTTCCAAACCTTCACAGACTTCATTCACCGGCAATCCACAATGACTCTTGGATGCTTAGAATGTGACGCCTAACCGGCTGGAGGATTCACAGTCCTCAAGTGTAATAAGTCTTCAAGTCACACAGACAGAAAGACTTCAGTGATGCCTAACACTCTTTGGCTCTGGGTGTTTGGGCTTTGTCCTCGCAAGGATTTCTCTCTCTCAAATGCTTCGAGGTGGGTTGCTCTCAAACGACAAAAGCCGTGCACAAACTCTGAGCAGCCACCAATTTATGGTGTAGGGGGTGGGCTATTTATAGCCACTAGGCAACCCGACCTGATTTGTCCAAAATGATCCTGGGTCACTAAGGAACTGACACGTGTTCCAACGGTCAAATTTCAAACACACGCGGCAACTTTACTTGGGCTACAAGCAAAGCTGACTCATCCAGCTCTGGATAAGGTTTGCTCTCATTGTCTTCGCTCGAAGACATAGGATTTGAGTTGAGCATCACTTCAGTCACTCTGACTTAGTTCACTTGGACCCCACTTAACAGTACGGTGGTTCCTATGACTCAACAAAGAAGAAAATGAAACAACGAAACCACACAGTCTTCGCGCTCCATAGTCTTCACGCAATGTCTTCTCATGTCATAGTCTTCAATATGAATATCTTCTCATACCACCATTGTCTTCAATGTCTTCATACATTTTTAGGGGTCATCTCCGGTAGGTAAACCGAATCAATGAGGGACACTACCTGCGTTATCCTGCAATTCTCACAAACGCATTAGTCCCTCAACCAACTTTGTCGTCAATACTCCAAAACCAACTTACAATCTCCCCCTTTTTGGTGATTGATGACAAACTGGTTGAAGTTTTCAACGGGGATAAATATGTGAAATTGTAAGGATAGGGAATTATCTTCATAAGTTGCAAGGGCTCCCCCTAAAGATGTTCATATAAGTAATTTGCTTTTGGAATGCAAATGCACATGGCAGGTTGTACTTGTGGAGATCCACTTCAACTTATGAAGATAATTCATCATGCATGAAATGATATAGCAAGTAGAATGACATGCATAATGAAAAATGGACGTCTGCAGAATGATCTAAGTGCAGAAGTTATCATCGCACATGCAGAATTTATCATCACAGAAAAGCAAATAAGTAGCAGACGACCATCAAGTTTAGGTGTTACAACTCAAAGAACCAAATGTTTCAAAAGCAAGAGTTGTAAGCACGAAGCAAAATATAATGCAACCGCCCATATGAACCCGCTTGAAGACTATCAACTCATACGCTTCTCCCCCTTTTGTCAGTAAGGACCAAAAAGGTTTGAAGACATAGAGCATCTACTCGTCATCATGAGTAGGTGAAGCAGCATGGTTGTCGTCGTTGGTTGGCGGTGCAGATGAACTTGGTGCAGTGTCGATGCGCGCAGTAGTAGGAGGTGGTGAAGTAGCATCATCTTCATCATCGATCACTCTGGCATTTACTGTTGCCGCGGAGGAAGAATATTCAGAGTCTACAAGAGATGGAGTGCGACGTAAGTAAGCAGTCCGTGGAGGAGTGGAGTCAAACTAGAATCTTTCATTGAAGCCATCGTCTTGAAGATCAGCTTCAGCACTGAGCAGGGTCAAACTCTTCCATGATCGCCGGCAAGTTTCATGAGCAACAAAGGCATTCTTGGTGGCAAGGTTGCGAATGCGATTGACATCCACCAAGAGGCTTTGCATCTGTCTCTTGAGCCAGAAATGATGCTTATCCTGTTTCTGATGAAGGGCCACAAGAAGTTCTCGGTCATTGAGAACACAAGAACGCTTCCGAGGCCTTTGTGCAATGGTGCTTTCAGTGGCTTCAGTGGGCGCTCGATGAGGCAGGCGAGTGTTACCAGCCAGTGGATAGATTCGTGTCGCTGCTTGAACACCTTCAATAGGCTGAGTGAAGCTTTGGTGCTCAACATTCTGAAGACAAAGGGGCGTCTTGGCAAGGTCAGAGTATATAGCATCATCTGACATATCAGCCTCTGGCAGAAAGATTATATGATTGCGAGCAGAGGGCTGATAATTGACAGATGAGTGTCTCTTGATGAGGCGCATGACCCATGGAGCATAAAACTTCAGACCAAATAGGTCAGAGCCGGAAGCAGCAAATTGCCTGATGAAGAATTCTTGAGTGTTGAAGCTGATTCCATTGAGAATGTAGAAGACCAAAGTCTTCATAGCTCCTTCAAGCTTTGTCGCTGATGAATGTCCTTTGACAGGCCATAGAGTTCGCCTGATGATATGATATATGGTGCGAGGCAGATACTCAAGGTCTTCAACAAAGAAATCTGTTGGATAATCAGCGTCATATGGCAAGGGCTTCATCATACTCAGCATCTGGCTCATATTGGGTTCTGGCTTATGAAAGATGCTCTCTACTACATTGCGGTGTAGCTGACAGTCAGGTTCATAGAATTCTCCAGGAGTGGCTAGCCCAGTAAGCTCGATGATATCCATAGCTTTGGCTTCATGATGAACATTTCCAGTCATCCACTCGAGAACCCATGTCTTGATGTCTCTGCTGTAGCCGCGAATGTGCAGAGTAGCATAGAATCGAAGCAATAGCTCTTCATTCCAATGTTCTTTGTCTGTCACAAAGTGGAGCAGACCAGCATCACAAAAGCAATCAAGTGCTTCTTCTAAGCACGGCAGTCCAGCAATGGCTTCAGTATCAAGGCGCATATGTGGGAAAATGCGCCCTTGATCATATAGAACGCAGGAGTAATAGCTTCTCTGTTGATAGCTCCAGAACCGATCTGATGATATCCTTGGCTTGGAGTAGGGGTTCTTGGCGCTGTCAAAGAAGGTATTGTGGCTTTTGAAGCCATTAGCATTGAAGGACCCTGGTGAGTTGGCAGTACCTGGAAACCTTAGCAACCTTGGCTTTGGCTTCTGGACCTGAGGCCTATGCTCAACATGATAGTCAAATTGAGGTCTTGAGGCAGAGGGCGGAGGCACCAGAATGGGCCATCGGACAGTGGTAAGCTGACCATGACTGTATGCTTGCTCAATTGTGTGAGGCCTTGGTGGCGGAATAGGAGCAGGGGCAACAGCTGAGGCGTCAGGCTGCACAACAGGTGCTTCGGGAGCAGTTGTCATATTAGTTTCAGGTGCATCATCCTCATTGGTTTCAGGTTCAGTGGCCACATTTGCTTCAGGCACACCAGTTGGTGCAGGCTCCACATTAGCGTCAGCCATGACTACGTCATTGGCTTCATTGGCGTTGGCGGTGGCGGCCTCAACATTGTCAACCTCCTCTTGATGAACAGGAGGGTCGGGCACAGGCACGTTCACATTAGGAACTTCTTCTTCTTCAATTACTGGGGGAGTAGGTACACGTACTTCTTCTTCATTTTCCTCGGCTGATGCAGCCGGAATGTCTTCAGCATCATGTGCTTCAGACTCGGAGACATTCACTGTTGGAGCGGGTTCAGAAAACACTTGACGTGCAACAAGTGAACATTGCACTTCTCCTTCTGGAACGCTCGACAGAGGGACTTGAGGCCTTAGTCCTTCGCGAAGCCTGCGAAGTGCTGGCTTCTACTTAGGAGATGGAGTTGGCTGGGCTTGAAAGTCTTCATCCTCTTCTTGCACGGGGGTGTAGCTTGTTGTTGTTGTTGGGGAGTACTGGGGGAGTCTTGTTGTTGTTGTTGTGGGTGATCAGCCCACGATGCATCCCGAGCAATTGGCGTCAAGGGACGACCAATGCTGATGAGTTTGCTCTTCGTATGAACAGGCGATGATACCATGTCATGTTCGATCTGAGGAAGAACTTCATCATCAGCTACATTGTCATCATGACCAATGTCTTCAGCAGCGGTGGTTTCAGCTGCTGGAATATCTTCAGCTTCATGAGCCTCTGTGGGAGCAGGCTCATGGACTACCATCCTTCGTTCTTGATGTTCTGACGCTGGGCGAACCACGGAAATGGGTTCAACAACTAAGGTCTCTATGGAAGCAGCCCTAGTCTTCTTGGTCTTGCGCTTCTTCTTGGAGGGAGAAGCATTAGAGGCTTCAGTGTTCTTTCTCTTTCTGGCATTAGCCTCGGCAGCCCTCGTTTTCTTCTGTTCTGAAGCGGTTTTGGTGACCTTTGGCTTCGAGCCAGTCATGCTGCTTGGGAAGATAATGCGAGAGGCTTCTTGGCTTGAAGGTTCAGGCTGTTCAGCAGGGTGCTTCTTCTTCTTCTTTGCAGCCATCCTGGGGTCAATTCCAGGACGGCCAAGTGACTTGCGCTTCTCAGCCTCATTGTAGGCAAGCACACACTTATCAGCCAAAATCTTCATGCGCTCTCGAGAGCCCTGGGCTTCTTCACGCTTCTTCAGAAAAGCTTCTTTAAGCTCATGGAGCATGACTTTGAAGTTGCGGACGTCTTGAACACTTAGCTTGGCCACATGCTTCTTGAATTGAGCCTTCTCATAGTCAATCTTGTTCTTGAGCTCAATGATGCGCTGAGCGAGAGCTAGCTCAGAAGCAATAGCTCCATTGAAGGAGACACTGAGGCCGATGGGAAGCTGTAAACCTTCAAAGCTGACATTGGGGGTGTCGAACCACTCATCAATGAAATTGTGGATGATGGCCACATCAAAGAGAGGCAAGTTGCTGAAGATTTATGCTTCTTCCTTGCTCTTTATCAGCTGCTCAAGGGCATCATCAGCAAGATCTTCATCACTTGACAGATCAATGGGTTCTTCACGCAGAATGGCGGCAGGAGTCAAGGCTCTTTGATCAGATGGTCTGACAAGTTGCTTTTTATTCTCCGTTCTCTTCGAGACACAGGATTGATCTTCAGACTGCACACTGGCTTCAGGAGGTGCAGTGGCCAGTGGCTTCGCACGAGAAGTCTTTGGAGGTGCAGCTGAGGTTGAAGCCTTTGACTTCTTTTGCTTCTGTGACTTTGGAGGAGGAGCAGGGGCTTCATCGGAGTCAGCACCATTGTTAGAATGATCTACTCTGGCACCTTGGACCACGATGTAGGTGATGAGGCCGTCAAGGTTGGAGAAGGGGCCGATCTCATTGGGATTAGCATCACGGGAGCCGTCAGCACGGGGAGCAGAGGGACCTGGGTTGAAGTCCAATCCCAAGGACTTCTTGTTCTTCTTGGCTGAAGCCACATCAAACTGGTAGTTGCGCTTGAAGAGAGAATCATCACGACACCAGAGTAGTGAGGTGGGATCTGCGTTCGCAGGCTGTGGTCCACGGACCATGCAAGGATAGAAGCCTTGATCAATGGCTTCAGCTCTGCTCTTGGGTTGAAGGCCTCGATAGAGGATATCACCCCAAGGTCTCTGGCATTCTTCTCTGCATATTCCTTTGTCACAAACTTGTATTTGGACCACTCCTCATCCCAATAGCGTCGAATCCATTGGATTCGCGTCTTTCTCTAATGATAGTTCTCTTCAGGATCTGTCTTGTATAGTTCTGCTAAAGCATCAGGTAGATCTTTGGATGTTCCTTCTCTGCGCTGTCTGCCACCCTTCCTTGCTGATTTTTCTGCAGCCATGAACTTCAAACTGAATGGCTTTAATACATTCAAAGGCTTCAGAGACTCACGCTTGCTGGTCAAGCAGGAACTGGCTTCAGGAGAATTGATATGATGCTGTAAGTATTCGGCAAACGAATGCAGACTATGAGAACCAAGGGATTCTCCCACGGACATGTACCTATGACAGCATTAGAGATGCGAGGGAAGGGGAAGAGGTCATATGCATTCTCAGAAGATTTTGAAGATAAATCAGTTTGAAGACATTGACCTCATGATGCGAATACATTCACTTATATAGGTGAGTTGGTTCCAAATTTGTACCAATCCGTGAATAAGTACAAGTGAGGAATCAAACTAGATAGGAGATCTAAGTGAATTGACTAGGCAGTATGAGATGCAGACAAAATAGATCTAACATTGAATAGGCAAAAACTACTTTTGGTAAACAGGATGAATCTTGAAGATCAAAAAGGTGGTAAAAATAGAGTTATAATTACCGCTCGAAGAACTGCTAGATGGGAAGAATAGGAGACCGAGCAGTTCAGCCCACCATGCCCTAACTTGGCGACGGAGGACACCTACGATGACGATGGAGAGGACGATGTCCGCGGCCGGCGTGAGGACGGCGTCGGAGAAGTCGCGGCAGCTAAGCACTTCGTCGCCGGCGTCGTCATGAGCTAGCGGTGGCGCTAGGGTTTTGACGGAGGTGGATAGGTGGAAGAAGGATTTCTTTACCGCAGGGGACAAGTATTTATAAGTAGGTGAGAGACACAGCGCAATTACGCTGGTGCCCCTGGCGGTTCACATTTGAGGGGCACATGGCAAGCATGCAACATGCTCAGGGTTGTCCCACGTTCCCACGCCCGCCAGGCATGTCGAAGAGTTGTTCCGGATTCTCCGGATTTCAACAGTAAAGATAAGCCATTTAAAATAGATTTAATGTTTGTCTCTTTGCCTTCTGCTGACTAGGACGCAGAGAAGACATTCGACAGTTTCAATAGAATGCATATGATTTGGACAGATAGAGTTTGAGATAGGAAGCATAGATAGGTTGGGGTCCGATCACATTCACTTAGTTCAAAAGATCCAATCTTGAAGACATAGCTATAAGTGAATGCTGTAGAGGACAGAACACTAGTATATATGTATATCAGAAAGCAATCAAATCATCATAGTGCATAAAGTCATGAAGACAAATTGAAACTGAAGACAAACCAAATGCGAAGTCATTGCAATATAACGCCATGAGTGAAACACTTCAAACAGTGAAAGTTGGTGGTGGCGTTACCCACCGTATAGGAAGTATTAGACCCAGACACGGCGCACAAATATCGTGGCGCTCCGAAGTCAAATTCCATGTTAATGTATTCACACTTAGAGTGTAAATCTTCATTGATTGAAGATATACATTACTTTGTGTGTTGCACATCTAAGTCATCAACATGCATAAGTGTTAGGATGTGTGCCTGATCACAGGACATTAGAGGATTCCAAGATATTTAGCTCACACCGTAACTTGCAAAACCTTTTCTCATCCAAGGGCTTTGTGAAGATATCTGCCAGTTGCTCTTCAGTGTTGACATGAATGATATCGATATCTTTCTTCATAACATGATCTCTGAGAAAGTGATGACGAATTTCAATGTGCTTTGTCTTTGAGTGTTGGACTGGATTATTGGCTATTTTGATGGCACTTTCGTTGTCGCAGAAGAGAGGTACTTGTTTCAGGTTGATGCCATAGTCCTTGAGAGTTTGCTTCATCCATAGAAGCTGAGCACAACAGGATCCAGCAGCAATGTATTCAGATTCAGCAGTTGAGAGTGATACACAGTTCTGCTTCTTTGAAGACCAACAGACAAGTGATCGACCAAGAAAATGACATGTGCCTGATGTAGACTTGCGATCCACCTTGTCACCAGCATAATCATCATCCGAGAATCCAACCAAATCAAACTTTGAGCCCTTGGGATACCATAATCCAAGTGTTGGGGTGTAAGCCAAATATCGAAGAATTCGCTTCACAGCTAAGTGATGCGATTCCTTTGGTGCCGCTTGGAATCGAGCACACATGCAAACACTAAGCATAATATCTGGCCTAGATGCACATAAATAAAGCAAAGAACCAATCATGGAGCGGTATACCTTTTGATCGAACTCTTTACCATTGTCGTCGGGACCAAGATGGTGTTTGGCTGGCATTGGCGTCGTGTAGCCTTTGTAGTCTTCCATTCCAAACTTCTTCAGACAATCTTTGAGGTATTTTTCTTGAGATATGAAGATGCCATTTCTTTGCTGACGAATTTGAAGACCAAGGAAGAACTTCAGCTCACCCATCATGGACATTTGATATTGCTCTTGCATCATGTACCCAAACTCATCACTATACTTCTGATTGGTGCAGCCGAAGATTATGTCATCCACATATATTTGGCACACAAACAGTTCACCATCATATGTCTTCGTGAAGAGTGTGGGATCGAGGGATCCAGGTTTGAAGCCTTTGCTCTTCAGGAAGTCTTTGATTGTATCATACCGGGCACGAGGATCTTGTTTGAGGCCATACAGTGCTTTGTTTAGTTTGTACACCATATCAGGATGTTTTGGATCTTCAAAGCCGGGTGGTTGTGCGACATATACTTCTTCTTCAATCTTGCCATTGAGAAATGCGCTCTTTACATCCATTTGATATAGCAAGATGTTGTGATGATTTGCGTAGGCTAGTAGTATGCGAATAGCTTCAAGCCTAGCAACAGGAGCAAATGTTTCATCGAAGTCAATTCCTTCAACTTGAGTATATCCTTGAGCCACAAGACGTGCTTTGTTTTTGACGACTTGACCATGCTCATCTTGCTTGTTTCGATATATCCACTTTGTTCCAATAATGTTATGCTTGCGAGGGTCAGGTCGCTTGACGAGTTCCCAGACATTATTTAGTTTGAACTGTTGAAGTTCTTCTTGCATGGCTTGAATCCATTCAAGTTCCATAAAAGCTTCAGCAACTTTCTTGGGTTCTGATATAGACACAAATGAAAAGTGCCCACAGAAGTTTGCTAGCTGTGTTGCTCTTGATCGAGTGAGCGGACCAGGTGCATTGATGCTGTCAATTATCTTCTCTATTTGAACTTCATTTGCAACACGAGGATGAGCAGGACGAAGATTTTGCTCTGGCTGATCATTGTCATCATTGGACGGATTGTCTTCGGTCTGAGCATTGTCTTCAAGTTGATTTGGTGCAGAGATGATAAGTTCCTCTTCAGGCTGTGCTTTAGAGGGCATGATTTCACCAGTTCCCATTAGCTTGATAGATTCGTTTGAAGGAGCTTCATCTAGTGTGCTTGGCAGAATCTCTCTCTGTGAACCATTGGTTTCATCAAATTTCACATCCACAGTTTCAACGATTTTGTAGAGATAAAGGTTGAAGACTCTGTAGGAGTGTGAATCCTTTCCATAGCCAAGCATGAAGCCTTCGTGAGCCTTAGGTGCAAATTTTGACTTGTGATGGGGATCCTTTATCCAGCATCTAGCTCCAAATACTCTGAAGTAACTGACGTTTGGCTTATTGCCAGTAAGGAGCTCATACGATGTTTTGTTCAGAAGTTTATGGGTGTACACACGGTTGATGATGTGACATGCTGTATCAATAGCTTCAGGCCAGAACTTTCTTGGTGTCTTGTATTCATCTAGCATTGTTCGAGCCATTTCAATGAGGGTTCTGTTTTTGCGCTCAACGATGCCATTTTGCTGAGGTGTGTATGGAGCAGAGAACTCATGAGTGATTCCCATTGTATCCAGATACAGATCAAGTCCAGTGTTCTTGAATTCAGTGCCATTGTCACTTCTGATGTGCTTGATCTTCACACCATAATTGTTCATTGCTCGATTTGCAAAGCGCCTGAAGACATCGTGCACTTCAGTCTTGTAAAGAATTACATGAACCCATGTGTATCTTGAGTAGTCATCAACAATGACGAAGCCATAGACACATGCAGTTGTTGTGAGGGTGGAGTAGTGAGTAGGTCCAAATAAGTCCATGTGTAACAGCTCGAAGGGTTGAGATGTTATCATGATTGTCTTCGAGGGGTGCTTTTCCCTTGTCATTTTCCAGCTTCACAGGCACCACACAGATGATCCTTCTTGAACTTGACATCCTCTATGCCAATGACATGCTTCTTCTTGACAAGTGAGTGTAAGTTTCTCATGCCAGCATGTCCCAGCCTTCGATGCCAGAGCCAGCATTCTGAAGCTTTTGTGAGAAGACATATGGCAAGCTGTGGACCTGCTGAGAAATCTACCATGTATAGATCATCTTTTCGATACCCTTCAAAGACTAGAGATTTGTCAGATTCCATTAGTACAAGGAAACGATATTTGCCAAATATCACAATCATGTTCAAGTCACAAAGCATTGAGACAAACATTAAGTTGAAACCAAGGGATTCAACAAGCATCACTTTATCCATGTGTTGATCCTTTGAGATTGCAACTTACCTAGACCCAATACCTTGCTTTTACCAGTGTCAGCAGATGTAATGTGACTCTTGTCGGATGGATGTAAGGTTGAGTCCATGAGAAGACTTCGATCACCAGTCATATGATTTGTGCATCCACTGTCCATAATCCATTCTGAAGCTTTTGGTGATGTACCCTACAGTGCAGTTAGGAGGATGGGCTTCACAAAAGTGTTGTGAAGCATATGCATTTGACACATATAGGGACAGTCACAACTTATAACAAAGTTAGGACATAGTATGACTGATTAGAAATTCAGATGTGAAGCATATAGAATGACATTTTATCGTGCGTCCTCAATGAGTTTTAGGTCCCCAGCAATAGTATTGGACGCCATTGGTTTCTAGCTGGAGACCGTTTTTCTGCAAAAGAGAGTTAGTTCTTCTTTGCCACCCACATCTTCAGTGGTGGCTTAGAAGCAATGAGTCTTAGTGCAACATCTGAGAATTTTGGCTTTGAAGCCCTACCAAATAGCCTTGCAGGAGATGAATGATACTCATATGAATAAGCAGAGAAGTTATTAGTCCTATGAACATAGCGGTTCGAAGATACACGCTGATATTCATAAGTCTGAGCATGATTTCCCTGCAAAACATGGCGTTAGGGTGACTCATGTGAGTCTTGTATCTGTATGAAGCCTTTGGGCCACATGAAGCTATAGGTCTGGGGTTTGTCTTCTTCCTTGGAGGTGTCATGATGACATTCACAGGAAGATTCTCAATGTACCGCTTAGGTACCCAGATCTTCTTCATAGGTGGTCCATTCCTGCAGTTAGTACCAATGTACCTGGCAAACACTTCACCATTCTGGTTTTTGAACAGCTTATAGTTTGCATCAAAGGATTCATCAATGATAATAGGATTAGCACAGGTAAAGCCAGATAAGGTGGATGGATCTACTGAAGGTTCCTTTGCAGCAACCCATGTGGTTTTGGGGTACTGCTCAGGCTTCCAGTATGAGCCATCAACATTCATTTTCCTTTCGAACCCAACACCCTCTTTCCTAGGGTTTCGGTTCAGAATCTGCTTTTTGAGGACATCGCAGAGAGTCTGATGTCCATTCAAACTTTTGTACATCCCTGTTTCAAGCAATGTCTTCAACATAGCATTTTCATCAGCAATAGTAGTGGTATCCTCCGCAGAGGGGTTAGTGACCACATCCGTAGGTGAAGACAATGAAACAGTAGCAGCAGTGGAACATTCAGCAACAGATGTAGCGTTATCACGCTCAATGCATTTTAGACATGGTGGTTCAAATCCTTCCTAAGCGGAACTGATCTATTGAGCGCGAAGTGAATCTCGCTCCTTTTGAAGATCTTCATAATCCACTCTTATCTTTTCAAGGTCTAGCTTTCTTTGAAGACATTCAGAAGACAACTTCTCATGATCAGATAAGAGAGCATTATGTTGATCTTGAAGGGCGTCAAACTTAGCATGAAAGTCTCTGAAGACTATCAGCCAAAGCTTTTGACTGATCCATTTCTTCACCCAACATATCATCGCTCTTACTAAGCATGTCTTGAACCTTTTCCAAGATTCTTTGTTGTTTAGTGGCAAGGGAAGCAAGCTTGTCATAACTGGGGCCAAATTCATCACCTGATTCATCATCGCTAGATTCAGAGAGATAGCATTCAGTTACCTTATCACCCCTTGCCATGTGGCACGATGAGGATGATGATGATTCAGGTGCAAAGGTCATCTCCTTGAGAGACTACTTGTAGTCCTCAAACCACGGATCATGACGAGTGCGATGACCTTCATATACCTCAGAAAGCCGGTCCCAGATTAGCTTTGCGTGATTGATGTGCATAACATTCCTGAACTGATTTCGGGACAAATGACAGCAGATGACGTCCTTCGCTGTAAGGTTCAATAGAGTATACTTGCGAATGTCATCAGCCTCTGCCATCTTGCATAGATCAGTGAGTCCAATCTCAGTGATGGTCCACAATTCTCTATCCATGGACATGAGTAGCTTCTTCATCATGGCCTTCCATCGGGGATACTCATGACCGTCAAAGGTGGGACACGATATGTTCCTCAATCCTGCAGTCGACATAGCTGAAACTCCAGGTGGTTAAACCGAATCACACAGAACAAGGGAGTACCTTGCTCTGATACCAATTGAAAGTGCTACTATCGGCTAGAGGGGGGGGGGGGTGAATAGGCGATTTTTATGAAAGTCTCCTAAACTTGGAAGTTTCGAAGACAAACAACAGAAATGACCTAATTGTAATGCAGCGGAGGATAAACTACCCAAAGCAAACCATATTCAAGTATACAAGAATATGAAGTATGAGACTAATAGCAGCTAGGTAGTAAGGATCAGGATGGAAGATGGTATGAAGCCAATCAACAATAGTAGTCAAGCAATGAAGTCAAACAGATACACAGATAGACAATGACTTCACGAAGACAAACTTAAGTAAGGTTGGGAAGGGATAGAACCCGTCGCTTGTTGAAGACACATGATTTGTTGGACCAGTTCCAGTTGCTATGACAACTATACGTCTGGTTAGGGAGGCTGAGATTTAACTCAGAAGACCGTGTCTTCACCTTATTCCCCTTGAGCTAAGGACACCCAGTCCTCGCCCAATCACTCTGGTAAGTCTTCAAGGGAGACTTCCAAACCTTCACAGACTTTGTTCACCGGACTCTTGGATGCTCAGAACGCGACGCCTAACCGGCTGGAGGATTCACAGTCCTCAAGTGTAATAAGTCTTCAGGTCACACAGACAGAAAGACTTCAATGATGCCTAACACTCTTTGGCTCTGGGTGTTTGGGCTTTGTCCTCGCAAGGATTTCTCTCTCTCAAATGCTTCGAGGTGGGTTGCTCTCAAACGACAAAAGTCGTGCACAAACTCTGAGCAGCCACCAATTTATGGTGTAGGGGGTGGGCTATTTATAGCCACTAGGCAACCCGACCTGATTTTTCCAAAATGACCCTGGGTCACTAAGGAACTGACACGTGTTCCAACAGTCAGATTTCAAACACACGTGGCTACTTTACTTGGGCTACAAGCAAAGCCGACTCATCCAGCTCTGGATAAGGTTTGCTCTCATTGTCTTCGCTCGAAGACATAGGATTTGAGTTGAGCATCACTTCAGTCACTCTAACTTAGTTCACTTGGACCCCACTTAACAGTACGGTGGTTCCTATGACTCAACAAAGAAGAAAATGAAACAACGAAACCACACAGTCTTCGCGCTCCATAGTCTTCACGCAATGTCTTCTCATGTCATAGTCTTCAATATGAATATCTTCTCATACCACCATTGTCTTCAATGTCTTCATACATTTTTAGGGGTCATCTCCGGTAGGTAAACCGAATCAATGAGGGACACTACCTGCGTTACCCTGCAATTCTCACAAACACATTAGTCCCTCAACCAACTTTGTCGTCAATACTCCAAAACCAACTAGGGGTGGCACTAGATGCACTTACACCTGCACTAATTCGTAAACCTAGATTCCTAAAATGGCACATATCTTCTCTCTGTCTGTCACCAAACTTGCTCTATCAGTCAAGACTATGCATCCATTTGCCACTTGCTAGCCACATGTTAATTCAGCTCCCGCAATTAATGTTACCAAATGAATATCTTCTCTGTTTCCCCAAACTCGCTTTATCAGTCACGGCCACATATCGATCTGCCACTTTCCTGCCATAGATTAATTCAGCTCCCTGAAAAAATAAGAATAGAAAAAAAATCAGCATCGATTTGGTTGTCTATTCATTCTTCATAAACTTCACATGCAATTTCTAGCATATGGTGTTCACCCAAGTAATAATCTGCTATTGTTAACCAGGTATCATCGATGAAAAACATGGGTCGTTTTCGCGTACTCTTCTTCAGGATAAGCTTGAGATCATGTATGCTTCGTAATCAGAGCTTTCACTTTCTATTCATGTTCTTCTTGCGTGGGAATATTTGTTGAAACATGCCCCGCAATGGTTTTTCCAACAAATTTAGGGAAGAAATGATTCGTGGGTATATGAGCAATTCTGACCTTGAGACTGCTATACAAGACTTTGGGTGGTGCTGTGCTAATGTCTCCAGGATATACAGGTATATGATGTAATACTTTGCTCCCTGTCAATGAGTACGCTCAGAGTTTCTCGAGCATTTTTTGGGATTGTCAATTTGTTTAGCCATGTCATATAGATATTGTTATGATTGGTTAATATCCAACTGTGGTAGGTAGACGATAGAAATAAAATGCATTACTAATCTAAATGGGGTTCAGTAGTTCATAGTTACTCATTGAGTGGTAATATAACTTAATATCAGTTTAATGTGTATGACTGTAACTTGCGGCGGAGGAGCAGAGGCGGTAGCCCGCGCACAGGGCGGCTGCTCTGGCCAGCCCCTTCGACTTCTCCACCATGATGAACTTGCTGAATGTAACCAAGAGCTTATACTGAATTCTCTGAATGAAGCGTTTACAGTTTCATACTCTGTTTTGTTTTGTTCATTTTCAAACGCGAGTTCTTGGAGGATTTTACATATACTACAGGTTTGAATCGGTTGTTAATTTGGTTGGGTTTCTCTAAAGATATTTGCTTCCATTTTAACATATTCGAACTTGCTCAATGTAACCAGGCTCTACTGAAGCATTTTACAGTTTCTGCAAAACTAGAAATACTCTGCTCTGTTCTCTCCATTGTCAAAGTTGAGTTCTTGGGAAGATTTATTTATACAAGCTTGAATTTCCTGTGAATTTGTTTCGATTTCATGGGAATTTGTGTGACAATTAACTTGAATCATGGATTTTGTTGTGGCGTGGGCGCAGGACCCGAGCATCAAGGAGATGGCAGAGCAGATCGCCAAGGACCCATCCTTCAGCGAGATGCCCCGTAAATCTACTGTATGACCAATCAAAACATGTTTTGTCCAAAGTCCAAACTTAATGGTAAACAAGAGGCTAATCTTGCTGTTTTTTTTGTTATGCGGTTTGCACTTTCTGTTTCCTTGAACAGTTTACAGTTCATCTAATTTACATTTTTATGTTAACTTTAGCAATTAATTTACCTCAAACAAGGTAATTAATATGATAATTATCCCCTGTGTATACCGCAAGTAAGTAACTTACTGTAATTACGTTAAGAAATTAGAATGTTTGTGACCGACTGTTTAATAAGATGCTCTTTTCACAAGGTGTGATATTGTGGCATATTTACCCTGGAGCTAGCATATATATGGAGCTGACTTTGTTCCTGGAGGTGAGCATATATTGTTGATCTTCTCATGTCAATTGCAGCAGTTCCTTGATTCACAATTTATATAGTGTGGTATAGTGGTTATATTTGGAGGTTTATCCCTGTGAAATAATCACCGCAAGGTGAGTACTTTCTGCAGCTAATGTGTTATGCATAAGCTCAGTGTGTTTGCTCAATTAGCTACTGCTCAATTAAAATTGGTGACCTTCCGTTGATGATAGGTTTAGAAATTATGCATTGAGTAACTGGACCTGACCTGGAGTACTTGGTTAATTCATGATCTTTTAACAAAATTTTAACTGAATTATTTTGGGCAATGGAGTACTAAATTTTAACTGAGTAACTTGAACTTGCATATGCACTAGACCACTTGTAAATTCTTTGGCTCCTCTTTAATCTGGTACAATTACTTAACTCACCGTAATAGCCCTAACACTTGTAAGTAACCATATCATTCAAACATCTAATTAAATCTATTCTACTCCATTTCCTGAGATGAAATTGTGATGATGGGAGTGACATTAAACAGCTTGAACATCTAATTGTGCATGTACTCCATTGTTATATACTGATCCATCTTGTCTTTGCCCCATGTTAACATTCAAATTGTTAATTGCATTCAAAGTGTTAATTGCAGGAGCAGACACAGAGGAGGAATCTGCTACCTCAAAGCAGTTGATCGACGCCGGGAGGGTGGGTACGTGATGTCGGAGGCTGCCGGGAGGGTGGTGACGAGCTACCGAAGAGATGAGTTCTGTCTCTCCTTGATGCCAGGATGAGGCGCTGCTGCCGATCGGACCTGGACTCGATTGATTTTGATTTGAAATATGACAGGTTGTAATGTAAAATGCACTTCAGATCAAAATTTCCTCCCCTTGCGAGAAGTATTCTTGGACGGAGGGAGTAGAAGATTAGTTATAGGATTTTGTTTTATTTCTGTGCAATTTTCTTTTTATTGGATACTTGTAAAGACATGGTAATATTCTTGCTATAATAAAAATTATGGTTCTATTTAATTTTTTGTTTTTAAATTATTTTTCCTTATAGGTTGTTTTTTGTAAATTTGTATTTTTTTTGTTTTCCAAATATACTATTAGTGGCGCATTTCAGCCTTTATTGGTGGCGCACCTAGCTTTTTAGCTAGTGGCGCACCTCTAAGGTTACTAGTGGCGCACTTGGCTTTATTACTAGTGGGGAACCTAAGGGTTAGTAATGGCGCACTATTAGGTGCGCCATTACTATCTGGGATAGTAATGGCGCACCAAATGTGCGCCATTACTAAAACTTACTAATGGCGTGCTAGTAATGGTGCACCTAATGTGCGCCATTAGTAGTCAAAATAGGTGCGCCATTAATAACCTGTTTTCTAGTAGTGGTGGTGTTACTTTGGCTGATTCTGGATGGGTCTATCCCCATCCCGTGGACCGTGTGTTGGTATATTAGGTTAAGACTAATGCCGCCGTCCATGAGGACGCGAGTGAGATGGTATCCATCGATTATTGGGTCGAGCACCAAGGCAGCCGATCCTCCGTGCCGCATACTAGTCGGGTAGTCCCTATGATCGAAGGTGATCGGGCAGGCCGACCAGTGATTAAGCTTGGGGCGACGGGCTCTATAGCGTATGCACCTCTGAGCGTGCATTCGCGCCTTCTCGTGGATATGTGAGTCGCGTGGATCATGTTTACTGTTTTTACCTCTGGTGGGAATTTTTTTCTGTTCCCCAGTGTTCGGCTGGTGAGGCTCATCCTCATCTTCACTTGGTGTTTCCCTTCCCTTGTGTTCGGCATTTAATTTGCCGGCCTACTTGAAGACCCAGCATTCTCTGTGAGTGTGGTTCGCAGGTTTTTCGGGGGTGCCATGAATTTGGCACAGTCTGTCCAGGACTTTGTTCAGGCCGGACGGTCCCTCTTTGCTACCTTTAAATGGCTTGTTTTGTTGACCGGGTCGAGAGCCCCTAAATCCAGCATTGACCATTGTGTTGTCCAGACTTTCTTCCTTATTTTGACCTTTGTTTTTATTGCGCCGTGGCTTCCTGTTGCCATCCCTGATTTCGGATGTACTTGGGTCGCTGGTGCCTCTACGGGCCAACCAGCTATCTTCACCCGCGCAAAAGTGGGTCATAAGGCTTGTTAAGGCTGCCATTGTCCTCGGCTTTTCTTGGCCGAGGTATCTGGTGAGCCACTCATCCCGGATGCTGTGTTTGAAGGCCGCTAAGGCTTCGACATCCAGACAATCGACAATTTGATTCTTCTTAGTGAGGAATCTGTTCCAAAGCTTGCGGGCGGATTCTCCGAGCTGTTGAATTATGTGACTTAAATCGTCCGCGTCTGGAGGCCGGACATAGGTCCCTTGAAAATTGGTCCTGAAAGCATTCTCAAGTTCCTCCCAACTTCCGATTGAATTTTTGGGGAGGCTTTTCAACTAGTGTCGAGCTGGTCCCTTCAACTTGAGGGGAAGGTATTTGATGGCGTGGAGGTCGTCCCCACAAGCCATGTGGATATGCAGGATAAAATCCTCAATCCAAACCCCGGGGTCTGTCGTTCCGTCATATGCCTCTATGTTCACAGGTTTAAAACCCTGTTGAAAGATCGAGGATGTCGCCTAGAGGGGGGGGGGGGGTGAATAGGCGCTTTAAAATAATTACGGTTTAGGCTTGAACAAATGCGGAGTAAACCTAACGGTTAATTTTTCAAGCACAAAACCTAAAACAACTAGGCTCACCTATGTGCACCAACAACTTATGCTAAGCAAGATAAGCAACTATGTGATAGCAAGATATATGACAAAGAACAATATGGCTATCACAAACTAAAGTGCACAAGTAAAGGGCTCGGGTAAGAGATAATTGAGGCACGCGGAGACGACGATGTATCCCGAAGTTCACACCCTTGCGGATGCTAATCTCCGTTTGGAGCGGTGTGGAGGCACAATGCTCCCCAAGAAGCCACTAGGGCCACCGTAATCTCCTCACACCCTCGCATAATGCAAGATGCCATGATTCCACTAAGGGACCCTTGAGGGAGGTCACCGAACCCGTACAAATGGCAACCCTTGGGGGCGGTCACCGAACCCGTACAGTTTGGCAACCCTTGGGGGCGGTCACCGGAACCCGTCAAAATGCCCGGGGCAATCTCCACAACCTAATTAGAGACCCTGACGCTTGCCCGGAGCTTTACACCACAATGATTGAGCTTCGAACACCACCAACCGTCTAGGGCGCCCAAGCACCCAGGAGGAACAAGCTCAAGGGTACCAAGCACCCAAGAGTAATAAGCTTCTCAAACTTCACTCCCACGTATCACCGTGGAGAACTCAAACCGATGCACCAAATGCAATGGCAAGGGCACACGGAGTGCCCAAGTCCTTCTCTCCCAAATACCACCAAAGCAACTAATGCTAGGGAGGAAAATGAGAGGAAGAACTAAAGAAGAACACGAAGAACTCCAAGATCTAGATCCAAAGGGTTCCCCTCACAAAGAGGAGAAAGTGATTGGTGGAAATGTGGATCTAGATCTCCTCTCTCTTTTCCCTCAAAACCTAGCAGGAATCCATGTAGGGATTGAGAGTTAGGAAGCTCGAAGAAGGTCAACAATGGGGGAAGAACACGAGCTCAAAGGATAAGGTTTAATGGGGAAGAAGACCCCATTTTATAGGTGGGGGAAAATCCAACCGTTATGCTCACAGCCCGCACAGAGCGGTACTACCGCTCGTCCTCACGGTATTACCGCTAGGGGTCGCGGTACTACTGCTTGCGGTACAAAAACAATACTTCCGTACCTACCTCCGCAGGACTTGGTACGAGTTTTTTTGGTCCGGAGCGGTACTACCGCTGTAGGAGCCGCGGTAGTACCACTCTGGAGCGGTAGTAAAAAATTACATCAGCTCCAATTCGCGGTAGTACCGCTGCAGCCTTTTCAGAACACCAAAACTGCCACAACTTTTGCAAACGGACTCCGAATTCAATGAAACTAAGTTTGTTGGAAAGCTAGAGACAAGGGCTAACACAATCTTGAAAGAAATATCAATAAGAAGCAAAATAGAAAAGGCCCATAAGAAAAAGGTGAGAACCCTTCCTCGGATAAGACCGGTAAAACCTCCAACACCGAAAACATCATAGAAGGCGCATGCGAACTCCGTTTTCGATGAACTCAAGCTTGTCATCAAGATGACCATAAGCTCTAAGACTCATAAACAGAACCAAACAAGAACCAAGAAACATGATGCAAGGATGCAATGGTTTGAGCTCTCTATTAACGATACGATCAAGCCACCAACTTGAGAGCCCCCCTTGATAGTACGGCAAACGATCCTATAGCCCGATCTCCCAACTACCACCACGAGACCGGTAAAATAAAAAACCTATCAAGGGCAAAACCTTTGCCTTGCACATGCTCCACTTGAGCTAGATGATGACGATCTTGACTCCCTCAAGTTGGACCACCTTTCTTGATTGTGTTGGCTCGATGAAGACTAGATGATTTCTCCCCCATAGTCCACTATGCGTGAGCCACTCATCGACACATCTTCACAAGTCCATTGACACCACAATGGATGGCAAGATTCAAGCACTTGATCTCTTCGTGATGCTCCACTTGAACTTGCACACGTCAATCTTGATGACGATCACCACTTGATGTCATCCTTTCCATAGGTTGTATGATATCTTCCTCTTGACGCAAGCCCATGGACACGTACCTAACCCCACATAGAACTCTCACATAGACCATGGGTTAGTACACAAAGTGCAATGGACAATGCTTACCATACCATGGGATCACTTGATCCCTCTCGGTACATATTCTACGCTTTGTGAGTTGATCAACTTGATTCACTCTTGACTTAGTCTTGATCAACCTTGAATCTTTACAACTCTCTTAATTTGGATGATGTCTTGAAGGTAAACATGAATGATCACACAATCTTCTTCTTCAAGACATGCTTGCCATACACTCAACACTCACATGACCAATCTTTGGATAATTTCTTAATAGCACCTTGGTTAACTCATAAACTCCTTGAAACCAACACATGGACTTCAAGAAAAGCCTATGGACAAAACCTTCAAATATAACTCAAGGCAACCATTAGTCCATAGAGATTGTCATCAATTACCAAAACCAAACATGGGGACACCGCATGTTCTTTCAATCTCCCCCATTTTGGTGATTGATGACAATCACTTTCAAGAGAGTTTATACAAGGAGTTATGCATCACAATGCAATGCAACAACCAATGATGCAGGAGAATGAGATGCAAAGATACCAATTGAAGCAAGCAATCAAAGGATATCAATTGAACCAACTACACCAAAGATCCTATGAGCCACACGAATGAAGGATAATATGGTATGAGCGAAGGAATGTTCTCAAGAAACCAGAGAAGCTCCCCATGATTTGTGCACACATAAGAATTTTTGTATTTGAATACAAAGTGCACAAAATAGGATCATAGCTCCCCCAAAATCAATAGAAACATACAACAAGTGCAAGTGAGCATAAAGGAAACTAAGCCTAGCACTTGCAACAAACACATGGTTGAGCAACATGTAAAAGAGGCAACTTAAGAATAGGCTCAACCAAAATGATGTGTGTGAGTCATGGCGAAGCACTTGAGAAGACTAAATTAGGATGAGCATTAAGCATCAACATAGTCTTGAAAGAATGAGGCACATGGTGCAAAGCATTTCATTCTCACACACAACTAAGCAAATGGGTTCACAAGAACACTAAATATGCAAAATGAATAACCAACACTTGTGACAACCCAAGGTGAAGATAGAAAACATAAGCATCATCAAGACAGGGGATACCAATTAAGATGGCAAAAGCCTCGTCAAGACAAGCATGAGGAAAATAACCTTCACCACACAAGAGTGCATCAAGATGCAACGAGATAAGACACGCACTCAAGGCAAAAGCTTTCACAGAGCCACCAAAGAAATAACATAAGAAAGACAAGGTGGACGTGAAAGAAAGGAAATCATCTAGAGATGTAATTTCTCTCAAGTGTATAAGGGTCTAGGTAGACGAAATCATGAGGATATATATCTACAAAGAAGGATGTACACCCAAAATAGTTACAACACGAAGGAACAAGATATCCAAAAGGAAGTCATACATATACCAATAATATATGTGCTTGGAAGCATAGCCCAAGGCTAGATATGGTCTTATTGTATATAAATTAATTCCTACCACACAACCATCAAAGACATCACAACTAGCAACAAGAGATCATTGTTGGGATGCTTTGAGAAAGGAAAAAAGTACCACAAGAAAGAAAGAATAACATGCCATGATACAATCTACACACGATTGATGCAATAATGTGTGCATGTAGTAGATGATGATACTTGTTACCAAGATAGCATTGGAAGGATGTAGTAGATACCAATTGAAGGTAAAAAGTAGTTCATTGATCATCCTAGCTTGACTCCAATATGCACATGGTGACAACACCTTCCTTGTGAGTGAGCCGAGCATCCAATGCATCTCCAAATGTTCCTAGAAGAACAACACAAACTAAACGGTACCCAAACTTATCGGGACCAAATAGTTAGAAACACCAATACATAGGACAAACTCCACACACACACACACACACACACACACACACACACACACACACACACACACACACATATATATATATATATATATATATATATATATATATATATATATATATATATGCGCATATAGATATGAAAATGAATTTCATGCAAATGTCATTGAAATTTAGACTAGGTGGAGTTTCCCTATATATTGAGTTAAATAAAGAAAGCAAGCCAAATAAAATACATTAGTAAACATGCATGCTCAAGACTTTCAAAACCCGAAACCAAAAGACAAAGAAATGCCAAGTGAAAGGGATACCAAATGGAGAAATCATCACTTGGAAGATATCATTAAAGATACATCAAGGAATGAGATATCCATTGACACGCACTAAATTAAAGATGTCAAACTCCCAAAGAGAGGATGGTTCCAAACAAACCAAGCTCTCAACAAAGTTTCATGATGGCACAAGGTACCAAAGGAAAATGGCTTGCCTTCCACCAACACACACACTTGATAAGGATCACAAGAAGAGTGTTCTAAAGAAAATATGATAGCTCCCCCACGACTTGTGCACTATAGAGAATTTGCTTTTGAATACAAAATGCACAAGGTGGGATCACCACTTTCACTATATCTAGAAAACACTAGACAAGAAGAAGAAATTAACAAGATCCACAAGTGGTATGGAAGACAACGGGAGTTGACACAAACCTTGGCAAGAGAAAAGGCAAATAAAAACAAAAGCCAATGTAAAGATGATCAATAAATTCTACCACACATAAGTGACTACCAATTGTCAAAAGACAAGAAGTATTTGGAAATAATTCCTGGTGGTAGATAACAAGGATATCCAACATCATCTTCACAACACACACAAGGAAATTTCCACTTGTAGAGCTAACATGCCACCTAGGAACAAGATAATTTACAATATCAATTCTAGGTGACAATATCTCAAATGTACACATTTTCTAGGCTTGTAATATGCACATAGCATATTACTCCCCCATAATGTGATACCAAAAAGAACTTTAACAAGAGGCAATAAGAGGAACCAACAAGAGATAATCAATGGAATTTTTAGAATTTGAATTTCTCATGAGAGATATACCACCAAGCGACTAGATACTCTTGTAATATCAATACTAGATGGTATTCCTCATGTACACACATTTATAGGATTGTGAGGTGCACAAAGCACATCAGTCCCCCAAAATGGGATGTTCCATTAATCTCTCACATGATCCAACTAGGATACAAACAAGAAGCAAAAAGGCTCAACGCATGACGCACATGTACATGATGTGCAAACCAACACACACATACTTGATTGCTCAAGATAAGCAAGTTGGAAGCACAACATATACAAACACATGCAAGGAACAAAACCAAAACATGCAAAGGGGCAAGTAACTTTCAATGTAAACAATTTAAGTACAAGTTACTACAAGGAGGCACATTGGATATAAGATAGAAACTTGACAACCCAATTGACTTGGCTTGAGACAACAAGAAAGATGAAGTCCCCTTAATTCTTCATAATGTAGCCAAGTCTCTAATGACCTCCAAAAACACCTATTGATCAAGTTTGAGCTTGTTGGTCCCCAACCAAGTTGGGTCCTGAGAGGTTAGTCACAATAGGTTTGGCTACCCAAATGGTTCTTTTCTTGACACCACTTTGAGTACCAACAAACTTGGCAAACACATTGCCAACCTTATCCTTCCCAAGAGAATAGATATCATCAATAATAATTGGGTTGGATAAGTTACCACTAGTGCATGAAGAAGCGACGTGACCTTTCTCACGACATAAGTAGCAATGTCTACTCTTCACTTTCTTCTCACTTGATTTCTCAACTTGAGAAGCATTAGCTTGAGTCTTCTTGGGAAGAGGCCTTTCTTCAACTTGAGGTTGAGCATGAGAATGCACTTGTAGCCGCTTCCCTTGTTGCTTGTCACTAATGGCCTTCTTCTTCAATGGGCAAGATCTAACATGATGCCCTTCAATTTTGCACTTGAAGCAAATAATCTTGGCCGAATTCTTGACTTGTTTTTGGCCCTTCTTCTTGTTGATCTTGGACTTATTCTTCTTGTTGGAGTTGAATCCAAGTCCACCTTTGTCATTGGGGGATTTTTGCACACTCAAGATATTGTTGAGTGTGAATTTTCCTTCATGACACTTTTCCAAGTCTTTCTTCAAAGAAGTGACTTGGGCCTTGAGCTCTTTGATTTCCTCTACATGGTTAGTCTCAACACAAGTACTAGAGGAAGTATAAGCTTAATCGTTAGAGCAACAAGGCAAGGAAAGCAATTCATCACAAGATGTACCAACATTGTGAGTAGATGAATTACAATGACTAGCACATGGCAATATACTATTTTGACTAGAAGTAGTGCTAGTATCCACATGAGGCTCACTAGATGTTACCTTAGCAATCATGGCCTCATGAGCTATCTTTAGCACACTATGGGATACTAGAAGATCATCATGAGAGCTTGAGAGCTTTTCATGACTTTCTTCCAATTTCCTATAATTGCTAGATAGCACCACAAGTTGAGCCCGTAGCTCAACATTCTCCTTCAAAATGGATGCTTCACAAGTAATAGAGTTAGTAGCACAAGCATCATCATTAACAACAAGAGGAGAAGGCAACTTGGCAAGCTCTTTTAAATAAGAAGCTTCAAGTTGAGCATGAGACTCGGTGAGTTTGATGAGCTCACCCTTGATGACCCTTGAGCCATTTTCGAGGTGCTCAAAATCCTCAAGGAGTTTAGCATGAGTAACTTCAAGCATAGCATTTTTAGTTTTGAAATCATTGGCCACCTCAAGAGCTCTATCATGAGATTCCCTCACTCTAGATAATTCTAGAGCAAAAGTCTCCTCAAGAGATTCAAAGGTGGTTTGTTCATGTTCAAGAGCTTGAGATAGGTCCGCGATCTCATTTGCGTAATCACGCCCATGAGCTTCCATTTTCTCAATGGTGGCCTCATGCTCCTCTAGATGAGATTCCAACTCCTCAATGTATTTCTTGCCATCAATGGCAATGGACATTATTTCCATGAAGTTGGAACGAGCAGTTTTATTCTTAAGAAGAGCTTTAAAAATCATTTCCCCCTTAATTTTTAAGGAGGCAACATCATCATTCTCTTCATCATAATCGACATCATCATCACTCTTGCCATTATCAATATCATCACAAGATATATAGGGATTCAAAGTGGGAGATACCTTTGAAGCCTTGGCCATAAGGCAAAAAGCAATAGAAGATGATGTAGGATCCCTTGAAGCACCATTCAAGACCACATCTTGTTCCATGGAGTGTTGGGTTTCCTCTACATTGTTAGCACAACAACTCGAGGAAATACATGCATTTTTATCATGGCAACAAGATATAGCAAGCATATCATCATGAGTTTTAGTCAAGCAATTTCTACATGATATGCAAGGACTATCAACACAAGCATGTGAAACATTTGGAGTGCTCGAAGTGCTAAAGTACAAAGATGAAGCATTGCAATAAGAAAGTGATGAAGGATTATCAACAATAAGCCCACTATCATCATTGCAATGAACACCACTACTCACCATGTCATTACCTTGTGGAAAACCACATGTAGGTGAAGTAGAAGAAGTTGAGAACGCAACACGACCGGAGGTGGAGGGAGAATGATCATCCTTACAAATCTTGGACACACCATATTTATCTTGAAGCTTTGTCCACAACTCATGAGCATCCCGGAACGACATGAGTTGAAATGTAACTACATTCCTCAAAGCATCAAAAAGCACATTAGAAGCTTGAGCATTGAGATAAGAGTTTTTCTCATCCTCTAAAGATAATCTTTGGGGATCCTTTGGAGGAGAAAAACCCATATCTACAATTCGCTCTAAATTTGGGTCCATGACCCTAAAGTGATTAAGCATGCGAATTACCCAAACATCAAAATTTGTGCCATCGAAAATAAGAGTGTCAGAGAATCCTAAGCCCCTAGTCGACATCCTTACTCTCTAGGCGGTTAAGCCCTATAAAGAGAGATGAGGCTCTGATACCAATTGAAAGATCGAGGATGTCGCCTAGAGGGGGGGGGTGAATAGGCGCTTTAAAATAATTACGGTTTAGGCTTGAATGAATGAGGAATAAACCTAATGGTTAATTTGTCAAGCACAAAACCTAAAACAACTAGGCTCACCTATGTGCACCAACAACTTATGCTAAGCAAGATAAGCAACTATGTGATAGCAAGATATATGACAAAGAACAATATGGCTATCACAAAGTAAAGTGCATAAGTAAAGGGCTCGCGTAAGAGATAACCGAGGCACGCGGAGACGATGATGTATCCCGAAGTTCATACCCTTGCGGATGCTAATCTCCGTTTGGAGCGGTGTGGAGGCACAATGCTCCCCAAGAAGCAACTAGGGCCACCGTAATCTCCTCACGCCCTCGCACAATGCAAGATGCGGTGATTCCACTAAGGGACCCTTGAGGGCAGTCACCGAACCCGTACAAATAGAAACCCTTGGGGGCGGTCACCTAACCCGTACAGTTTGGCAACCCTTGGGGGAGGTCACCTGAACCCATCAAAATTCTTGGGACGATCTCCACAACCTAATTGCAGACCCCGACGCTTGCCCGGAGCTTTACACCACAATGATTGAGCTTCGAACACCACCAACCGTCTAGGGCGCCCAAGCACCCAAGAGGAACAAGCTCAAGGGCACCAAGCACCCAAGAGTAATAAGCTTCTGAAACTTCACTTCCACGTATCACCGTGGAGAACTCAAACCGATGCACCAAATGCAATGGCAAGGGCACACGGAGTGCCCACGTCCTTCTCTCCCAAATCCCACCAAAGCAACTAATGCTAGGGAGGAAAATGAGAGGAAGAACGAAAGAAGAACACGACGAACTCCAAGATCTAGATCCAAAGGGTTCCCCTCACAAAGAGGAGAAAGTGATTGGTGGAAATATGGATCTAGATCTCCTCTCTCTTTTCCCTCAAAAACTAGCAAGAATCCATGGAGGGATTGAGAGTTAGCAAGCTCGAAGAAGGTCAACAATGGGGGAAGAACACGAGCTCAAAGGATAAGGTTTAATGGGGAAGAAGACCCCCTTTTATAGGTGGGGGAAAATCTAACCGTTATGCTCACAGCCCGCACAGAGCGGTACTACCGCTCGTCCTCACGGTACTACCACTAGGGATCGCGGTACTACTGCTTGCGGTACAAAAATAATACTTCCGTACCTACCGCCACAGGACTTGGGACGAGTTTTTTTGGTCCAGAGCGGTACTACCGCTGTAGGAGCCGCGGTAGTACCGCTCTGGAGCGGTAGTAAAAAATTACATCCGCTCCAATTCGCGGTAGTACCGCTGCAGCCTTTTCAGACCATCAAAACTGCCACAACTTTTGCAAACGGACTCCAAATTCAATGAAACCAAGTTTGTTGGAAAGCTAGCGACAAGGGCTAACACAATCTTGAAAGAAATATCAATAAGAAGCAAAATAGAAAAGGCCCATAAGAAAAAGGTGAGAACCCTTCCTCGGATAAGACTGGTGAAACCTCCAACACCGAAAACATCATAGAAGACGCATGCGAACTCGGTTTTCGATGAACTCAAGCTTGTCATCAAGATGACCATAAGCTCTAAGACTCACAAAGAGAACCAAACAATAACCAAGAAACATGATGCAAGGATGCAATGGTTTGAGCTCTCTACTAACGATATGATCAAGCCACCAACTTGAGAGCCCCCCTTGATAGTACGGCAAACGATCCTATAGCCCGGTCTCCCAACTACCACCACGAGACCGGTAAAATAGAAAACCTATCAAGGGCAAAACCTTTGCCTTGCACATGGTCCACTTGAGCTAGATGATGATGATCTTGACTCCCTCAAGTTGGACCATCTTTCTTGATTGCGTTGGCTCGATGAAGACTAGATGATTGCTCCCCCGTAGTCCACTATGGGTGATCCACTCTTTGACACATCTTCACAAGTCCATTGACACCACAATGTACGGCAAGATTCAAGCACTTGATCTCTTCATGATGCTCCACTTGAACTTGCACACGGCAATCTTGATGACGATCACCACTTGATGTCATCCTTTCCATGGGTTGTATGATATCTTCCTCTTGACGCAAGCCCATGGACACGTACCTAACCCCACATAGAACTCTCACATAGACCATGGGTTAGTACACAAAGTGCAATGGACAATGCTTACCATACCATGGGATCACTTGATCCCTCTCGGTACATATTCTACACTTTGTGAGTTGATCAACTTGATTCACTCTTGACTTAGTCTTGATCAACCTTGAATCTTTCCAACTCTCTTAATTTGGATGATGTCTTGAAGGTAAACATGAATGATCAGACAATCTTCTTCTTCAAGACATGCTTGCAATACGCTCAACACTCACATGACCAATCTTTGGATGATTCCTTAATAGCACCTTGGTTAACTCATAAACTCCTTGAAACCAACACATGGACTTCAAGAAAAGCCTATGGAGAAAACCTTCAAATATAACTCAAGGCAACCATTTGTCCATAGAGATTGTCATCAATTACCAAAACCAAACATGGGGGCACCGCATGTTCTTTCACCTGTGGAAATTCGTGGTCCAGTACCTCTTTGGTGAAGCACAGAGGGTGAGCAGCCCCTATGTATCTGGACATGTTGTGACAGGCCGTCGGCTCTTGTTGTGTCCGGTGCTGATTCTGAACTGGTACTCGTCCAGTCTGATCGTTTTGGTGACCATAGTCCTGTGTTGGGGCATGTCCTCTAGATCCATAGATGGACCTAGTCGCGCCGGCCTTTTTATCCAGGAGCTCACGTAAATCGTGTGCGGCGTCGGTAGATGCTCTATTGCAGTTACGAAGTGGTTGGTCCGGCCTGCTGGCCGTATTGTTCTTTGGTGGAACAGCCTCATCGTCGAATTTTGGCAGCAGCTTGCGTTTTGGATAGTTCTTTGTGTGGCGATCGTCGCCGTACTTTTCTTCAATGTCTAGCACTTTATTCCATCTGTGATTGAGCGTTTCCTATGCGGCATTAAGCCTTTGCTTTTGCTTCTTTAGACTTCTCGCAGTGGCCATAAGACTTCTTTGGAGGTTATCTCGTTCCAAACGTGTTTCTGGGATGATGAATGGATCGTCATCCGGACTGTGCTCTTGTCCCGGGGCAGTTTGATGAGTTTGTCCCTCGTGATCACTGTGATCGGGTGTCTGCTTCGGGCTGTGTTTGGCGTGACCTGGCTCATCCTGCTCCATCGCTGGGTCCATATGGTCGTTGTTGCCTTCGGAGTCGACTGGGGTGTCGATCTTTCTAGCGCTGTTATCGCTATTTTTACTATTGCTGGACTTGGAGCGGCGTCTGCGTCGTTGTTTTGGCTTTTGCCCAGGGGTTTTATCCTCCATTTTGTTGCCGTCGTCATCCTTAGGCGTATCCATGATGTATATATCGTATGACGAGGTGGCAGTCCAGCGCCCCGTTGGTGGTGGTTCTGAATCGTCTCCTGCACTGGCGTCCATACCGTCGGTATCATCGGAGTCGGAGTCAAGCATGTCTGATACATCGTCGACAGTGGCTATGAAGTGGGTGGTGGGTGGGCAACGAATTTCTTCGTCGCCTTCTTCCCCCTAGAGCCGGACATAGTTCGGCCAAGAGTCTCCTGACAAAGAGAGAGACTTTAATGAGTTCAGCATGTCGCCAAAGGGCAAGCACTGGAAGATATCCACAGCGGTGAACTCCATTACCGGAGCCCAACTAGATTCAGCGGTATCGGGGGTGCGCGGACTGGAACCTACAGCCGGACACGAGTCCGGGGGTCCGGTGTCACAGGCTTCCTTGGGGATGAAGTCTGTGTTCGGCTCTACCGCCGATGAGTGTGCGGCCTCCGGGGCGGGGTCCATCCACCCGTCCTCGGACGACGCAATTTTCCCCGGATTTAGGTCTGGAGCTCCTGCAGGTGCGATATCCCGAGTATTGTCCGACAGCAGGTCTGAGCTATGCTCGTCGTGACTGCTCGGCGCTCCTGGCATAGGCCCGAATCCATCGAAGATCAAGTCTCCATGGATATCGGCTGTGTAGTTCAAGTTTCCGAACCTGACCTGATGGCCAGGGGCGTAGCTGTCGATCTGCTCCATATGGCCAAGAGAATTGGCCTGCAGTGCAAAGCTGCCGAACACGAAGATCTGTCCGGGGAGAAAAGTCTCACCCTGGACCATGTTGTTGATGATTGAATGAGCCATCGAGCCTTGCAGCGACGACAGAGAGGAACTCTCAATGAAAGCACCAATGTTAGTGTCAAAACCGGCGGATCTCGGGTAGGGGGTCCCGATCTGTGCGTCTAAGGCTAATGGTAACAGGAGGCAAGGGACACAATGTTTTACCCAGGTTCGGGCCCTCTCGATGGAGGTAAAACCCTACTTCCTGCTTGATTGATCTTGATGATATGAGTATTACAAGAGTTGATCTACCACGAGATCGTAGAGGCTAAACCCTAGAAGCTAGCCCATGATGATTATGATTGTGTCTCTAAGGACTAAACCCTCTAGTTTATATAGACACCGGAGAGGGCTAGGGTTTACACAGAGTTGGTTACAGAGAAGGAAATCTAATATCCGGATCGCCAAGCTTGTCTTCCACGCAAAGGAGAGTCCCCTCCGGACATGGGACGAAGTCTTGAGTCTTGTATCTTCACGGTCCAATAGTCCGGCCAAAGTATATAGTCCGGCTGTCCGGATACCCCCTAATCCAGGACTCCCTCACCAGTCGTGGGAGGCACCCGACTGACTAAGGTCCTGATGGATGGTGGCAGTGGCCTGAATATTCTGTATGCTGAGGCCCTCAAAGGAATGGGCATTCCGATGCCCAAACTCAGCGAGAGCAACATGCGGTTCCATGGAATCATACCAGGAAAGAAAGCTGAATCACTCGGCCAGATCACTCTCGACGTGGTTTTCGGCAATGAGAAGAATTTCCACAAGGAGAAGTTGACGTTTGCGGTTGTGGATTTCCAGAGTGCATATCATGCCATTCTGGGCAGACCTGCTTATGCTAGCTTTATGGCTCGACCGTGCTATGTATATCTCAAGATGAAGATGCCTGGCCTAGAGGCATAATAACGGTTTCCGGTAACCGTCAGAGAGCAAAAGATTGTCTTCAAGATGGAGCAAAGATAGTAGATGAGCAGATGGCGGCAGTAGAGTTTCAAGAGTACCAGAAGACTGCAGATCCGAGTGATTTGCTGCGTGCTAAGAGGCCTGCCTCGGAGTCTGCATTTCAGTCGGCCGGCGAGACCAAGCCAGTTCACGTTCACCCGACCGACCCCAATGCTGCTCCGACCCGTATCTCGACGACACTCGACAGCAAATAGGAAGAAGCACTCATCCAGTTCCTCCATGAGAACTGGGACATCTTTGCATGGAAGCCCTCTGACATGCCAGGTGTACCCAGGGAGCTGGCTGAGCACCGTTTGCAAGTCAATCCAAAAGTTAAACCTGTCAAAGAGCATCTCCGTCGGTCTACCACGGAGAAGAGAAAAGCCATTGGCGAGGAGGTGGCTCGGCTCCTGGCTGCTGAGTTCATCCACGAGATATACCACTCTGAGTGGCTCGCCAATGTTGTTATGGTTCCTAAGAAATACAAATCACTTCAAAAGTGTACTGACTTCAAGCACATCAATCGGGCCTGCCCGAAAGATCATTTTGCTCTGCCCTGCATCGACCAGATAGTCGACTCAACTACGGGATGTGAGCGATTATCCTTCCTGGACGCCTATTCTGGGTACTATCAGATCCAACTGTATGGACCCGATGAGATAAAGATGGCTTTCATCACCCCGTTCGGGTGTTTTTGCTATGTTACTATGCCCTTTGGCCTCAAGAATGCTGGTGCCACATTCATGCGCATGATTCAGAAGTGCCTGCTCACTCAAATCAGTCGGAATGTGGAAGCATACATGGATGACATAGTGGTTAAGTCACGCAAAGGATCCGATCTGCTGACTGACCTTACTGAAACCTTTGCCAACCTGAGAAGGTATGATATCAAGCTTAATCCATCGAAGTGCACATTCGGAGTTCTAGGCAGAAAGTTACTCGGTTTTCTCGTTTCTGAACGAGGAATCGACGCAAACCCAGAGAAGATTGGCACAATCCTCCGAATGAAACACCAAGTGCGTGTGCATTATGTTCATAAGCTTACTGGTTGTTTGGCTGCTTTGAGCCGATTTATCTCATGCCTCGGTGAAAAGGCACTGCCTCTTTACCGACTGATGAAGAAATCTGACAAGTTCGAGTGGAATGACGAAGCTGAAGCAGCGTTTGAGGAGCTCAAAGCCCTGCTTTCCACCTAGCCGGTGTTTGCTGCTCCGGTTAGCAAGGAGCCTCTGCTGCTTTACATCGCAGCCACGGGACAAGTTGTTAGCATAGTGCTCACGGTCGAGCGGGAAGAAGAAGACAAGGCCTTCAAAGTTCAGCGCCCCGTGTATTACATTTCAGAAGTCTTAACTCCATCCAAGCAGAGATATCCTCACTATCAGAAGCTTGTTTATGGGATTTACCTGACCACGAAGAAGGTTGCACAATATTTCTCTGATGACTCAATTCCAGTCGTCAGCGATGCTCCATTGTCAGAGATTCTGAATAACAGAGATGCAACTGGTTGAGTGGCAAAGTGGGCGATTGAACTTCTTCCTTTGGATATCAAATTTGAGGCAAAGAAGGCCATTAATTCTCAAGCAATTGCAGATTTCCTCGCAGAGTGGACAGAACAACAACAGTCGATTCAAATTCAGTTGGAACATTGGTCCATGTTTTTTGATGGATCCAGGATGTTAAATGGCTCTGGTGCAGGAGTGGTCTTAGTGTCCCCACGAGGAGACAAGCTCAGCTATGTCCTCCAAATTCACTTTGATTCTTCGAACAATGAAGCTGAGTATGAGGCACTATTGTATGGGTTGCGTATGGCCATTTCACTCGGCGTCCGGCGCTTGATGGTTTATGGCGACTCAGACTTAGTGGTTAACCAAGTAATGAAGGAATGGGACATCAGGAGTCCCGCAATGACAGGTTACTGCAATGCAGTGAAAAAGCTAGAGAAGAAGTTTGAGGGGTTAGAGCTCCACCACATCCCACGAATCAAGAATCAAGCTGCTGATGATTTGGCGAAGATAGGTTCCACTCAGAAGCCTATCCCCAGCAATGTGTTCTTGGAGCATCTCGATACCCTGTCAGTACAAGAAGACCCCTTCAAGGAAGAGCCCCCGCAACCAATAAGTTCAAACAACCCGACTAAGATCGATGTTCCAGCCGTGGTCGACCTGATCATGGAAGTCTTGGTGGTCATGCCCGATTGGACAGTACCATACATCACGTACATTCTCAGAAAGGAGCTCCCAGAGGATGAAGATGAGGCTCGCCAGATAGTCTATCGATCGAAAGCTTTCACCATGATGAAAGGACAGCTTTACAGAGAAAGTGTCATAGGAGTGGCCCAACGCTGCATCACCCTAGAAGAAGGCCGAATGATCATAAAACACATCCACTCGGGGACCTGTGGTCACCATGCGTCCTCTCGGACTATCGTGGCCAAAGCATACCGAGCGGGATTCTATTGGCCTCGAGCAAATGAGATGGCGAAAGATATAGTCGATAAGTGCGCAGGTTGCCAGTTCTACTCCAACATGTCTCACAAGCCTGCATCTGCCCTGAAGACTATTCCACTCATCTGGCCGTCTCCATTATGGGGATTGGATATGGTTGGGCCCTTCAAAACCGGTGCGAGTGGTTTCACCCATTTACTCGTAGCAGTTGACAAGTTCACCAAGTGGATCGAAGCCAAGCCCATCAAAAACCTTGGAGCAGGCACTGCCGTCAGTTTCATTAGAGAGTTGATATTCAGATATGGAGTTCCTCACAACATCATCATAGATAACGGCTCCAACTTTGATTCTGATGAGTTCAAGGCGTTCTGCGCTTCCCAAGGCACTTGGGTCAACTATGCGTCCGTTGCACACCCGCAGTCGAATGGACAGGCAAAAAGGGCGAATGGTTTGGTCCTTCAAGGGTTAAAGCCTCGACTAATGCGCGATCTTAAGCATGCTGCTGGAGCTTGGATGACTGAATTGCCATCAACCCTGTGGGGGCTGAGAACAACGCCCAACCGGTCGACTGATCAAACGCTTTTCTTCCTGATGTACGTCGCTGAGGCTGTGCTTCCGAGTGACTTACTGCACAATGCTCCCCGAGTTGAACTGTTCTCAGAAGCTGAAGCAGGGCAAGCACGCGAAGACGCAGTTGACCTCTTGGAGGAAGAGCGCGAGATGGCTTTGGTTCGGTCGACCATCTATCAGCAAAATCTGCGTCGATTCCATGCTCGCAATGTCAGAGGCCGAGCATTTCAGGAAGGAGACCTTATGCTCCGAGTGGTTCAGAAACGACCTCACAAGCTCGCTCCGGCCTGGGAAGGTCCCTTCATCATCACAAAGGTGCTTCACAATTGAGCGTACCCCATTTACAACGTAGCCAAGAAAATGGACGATCCATGTGCATGGAACACAGAGCTGCTTTGACCTTTCTATACCTAAAATCACTCGACCCAACGAGTTGTAATAAAAGCACTTCAGTTTGTTTTCCAAAGACAAGATTTTTACAGTATCTTAATGATTGATTCATCGTAATCACTTGTGTCCAAATCCCCCAGTGGGTGGCTTAGCCGCGAACCGGATTCGCCTAAGTTAAAACATTCCGAGTGGAGAGCAATCCTCCCACTCGAGGGCTTAGTTGCGACCCCGTAATCGTCTAAGTTAAAAAACATTCCAAGTGGAGAGCAATCCTCCCACTCGAGGGCTTAGTTGCGACCCCGTAATCGCCTAACTTAAAAAACATTCCGAGTGGAGAGCAATCCTCCCACTCGAGGGCTTAGCTGTGACCCCGTAATCACCCAAGTTAAAAAACATTCCGAGTGGAGAGCAATTCTCCCACTCACGGGCTTAGCTGAGACCCCTTAATCGCCTAAGTTAAAAAACACTCTAAGTGGAGAGCAATCCTCCCACTCGGGGCTTAGCTGCTACCCCGTAATCGCCTAAGTTAAAAAACATTCCGAGCACAGAGCAATCCTCCCACTCGGGGGCTTAGCTGCGACCCCGTAATCGCCTAAGTTAAAAACATTCCAAGTGGAGAGCAATCCTCCCACTCGGGGGCTTAGCTGCGACCCCGTAATCGCCTAAGTTAAAAACATTCCGAGTGGAGAGCAATCCTCCCACTTGGGGGCTTAGTTGCGACCCCGTAATCGCCTAAGTTAAAAACATTCCGAGTGGAGAGCAATCCTCCCACTCGGGGGCTTAGCTGCGACCCCGTAATCACCTAAGTTAAAAACATTCCGAGTGGAGAGCAATCCTCCCACTCGGGGGCTTAGCTGTGACCCCGTAATTGCCTAAGTTAAAAACATTCCGAGTGGAGAGCAATCCTCCCACTCGGGGGCTTAGCTGCGACGCCGTAATCGCCTAAGTTAAATACATTCCGAGTGGAGAGCAATCCTCCCACTTGGAGGCTTAGCTGCGACCCCGTAATCGCCTAAGTTAAATACATTCCGAGTGGAGAGCAATCCTCCCACTCGAAGGCTTAGCTACGACTCCGTAACCGCCTAAGTTAAAAAAATTCCGAGTGGAGAGCAATCCTCCCACTCGGGGGCTTAGCTGCGACCCCGTAATTTCCTAGGTCACAAACATCCTCTGAGCTACGCCACAAATACAACATACGCTCCATCCTTATCCGCAAGGATGACGAGATGTCGATTGAACACCGCGTCTGAGCTCCACCACAAATACAACATGCACTCTGTCCCTATCCGCAAGGACGACAAGGTGTCGACTGAACACCACGTCCGAGCTGCGTCACAAGTACAATGTACCATCCCGATCCGCAAGGACGACGAGGTGTCGACTAGACACCACGTCTGAGCTGCGTCACAAGTATAATGTACCATCTCGATCCGCAAGGACGATGAGGTGTCGACTGAACACCACGTCTGAGCTGCGTCACAAGTACAATGTACACTTCACTCAATAAAAGGTGAAAAGATCAATTTCACTCGAGATCGAAAGACAGTTAGAAATTGTTCAAAACCAGAAGAAAAGCCATGATATTCGAAGAGATGCAAGTTCAGATAAATCCCGCAAAAGTTCAGGACCGCAGCAAATAGAAGTACTCAGGCACCAAGCCTGGAAGAGTTTAACAGTTACATAATCTCTCGGCATTTCGAGGCAAATAAAGGTGGGGCATAATGTTTTGATCACTCGTTAGGAGAAGGACTTGCTGGATCGCAGAAACTGTCAAAGTCAATGCTGTCTCCGATGCGAGTGGCGGCGTCAAGGAAAGTGTCCATGAAGGACTCGAAAGTGTGCTTTCTGGTGTTCACAACCTTGAGTTCCGCCAGCTTGTCTTCTCCGACGTCCTTGTAGTGCACTCGGACCAATGATAGGGTGACGTCAGCGCCACAGCGAGCAGATGATTTCTTCCATTCTTGCACTCGGTCAGGTATTTGATTCAGTCGAGCCATCAGAGACTCGAGGTCTTGTGAGAGTTCTGCCTGAGGCCAGAGTTCAGCATCAACCCAAGTCATTTCCGCCTTCAGTCGGGCAAGATAAGCAACAACGCTATCCATGCGTGATTCCAACTGTAGCACATTCATTAAAACATCATCTTTGACGGGACAATTTATGGGGTCGAGACCCGTCTCGACCCGCCCGGTCTCTGCTTAGAAGTCTTGACAAAGTTCTGCACAGTCGAAAAAAACAGTGAGTCGACAGTTAGACAAGACATGTCAGTCGATAGAAGCAAATCAGTCGAACAAGAATACCTTCAAGGTTCAAGACCAGCTTTGCAGCAAGCTATCCCAGATAAGACTCTAGCTCGCCCTTTTTGGCCTTGAGGCTTCCAACTTCGTCGGTCAAGCTGTCCTTGTCTTTCTTCAGTTGCTCGACCTCCAGATTGGCCCCAGAGACAGCGGTCTTCAGCTTAGAGTTCTCCTCTTCTAACTTGCTGACTGAAGCCAGATTCTTGTCCGCAAGCGCTGTTTTCTCTCTCGCCTCCTTCTGGGCCGCAGCAAGATCCTGATCCTTGTTCTCCAGAGCCTGCTTCATTTTCTCTAAAGAAATAATATTCTTTAGACGAGCTTGAAGTTGACGGTTTTCACTACGCACATATGTTCGAGTGAAATCACTCGGTTCAAAGAGACTGAAAGAAAAAACATAGGGAAGAGCGAGTCACAAAGTGGACATTTGACGATTGGTTACCTCCCATGATAGCTGCTTTGTCCTAAGCAGTCTTGAGGTTCTTCTTGGCCAGTTCCAGGTCAAGGTTCACTACAAGAAATATGTCAACTAGTGACCACCACTATTGGTCACTGAATGGTCACTGTTTTCAATTTGTGACCTTTTTGTGACCAAAAACAGAACGTCAAAAGGTGGGGGTCGTTAACTGACTATAGCGACCTTTCTTCTGGAATGGTCGAAGACGTTTATGACCAAAATATTCCTAGTGTGGCGTTTTGGTCACTAGCAACCTCCCCAGGCCACGTAGGCATCCAGCGTGGCAAGCTGATGTGGCACAAGATTCAGCCCGGTCCAATTCGGTGTTTTACATGGGCCGAGCCCAACAATTCAGCCCATTTATATATTTTTTTCGCTGCTAATTTTGGTGAACTACACAGGCCAAGCCCTACAATTCGGCCTTTTTATTTTTTGGGCCATGGCCTTTTTGTACCAGCAGTTTTAGTTTTCTTTTTTTTATAAAATGGGTCCATTAGTCAAATAGGTCCCACTTGTCAGGTTCTGATAAATGGGTCCCAGCTGTTAGGCTCAGATTCTTCATATTTCAATTTGACATCATATTTGAATTTCATAGTAAGAAAATAACCAGTATTTAAATAGGCAAGCAGAAAATACACATAATTATTCAAATAACAATAGCCAGATTCACTACAAGCTCTACAAATGACACATAATACAAGCTTTAACATATACAAATGCTTTACAAGCTCTACAAATGCAAAGCTCTACAGTACTTTACAAGCTCTCCAAGTAATGTTACAAGCTCTACAAGTGTTCTCTTCTTCAGCATGGAGCTCCTTCAACAGCGATCAAATGTCGGACTCACGGACAGACATAGTCAGGACTGCGCTGACAGAAATACAACATGCCTTCCACAGTCGCCCTGTTACATGAATCGGCTGAGAAGAATCAGAAAAACTGGAGCCAATATAATATGAACATTCCATTCAAAAAAAGTAGTAAAGGAGTAAAGGACAATTCTTTATATAATGATAAACAGATTTCAGCTAGTACCAAGCTTTTTTAGCCGAGCTAGTTAAAATGAGATATTCATACAAGACAATAGAGACTATATGAATATGCATGGCACAAGTGCAGGTCCTGGTTACTGGCTACACATGTAACACCAATAAATGGATAGAACAATAACGGGAACAACTTCAGATTACACACAAAGCTCTATCCATAGTGCCAGCTATGGATAAAATCATGCACACTCCCAACAGAACTCAGTCACACAGTATAATTCTAACTATAATATAACCAAGAACTATAGATTGTCACACAGTATAATTCTGACTATAATATAACCAGAGAACTAAAGATTCTATGTACTTAGAACTCAACTAATAAGTGAGAATGATCTGATTGTATGCAAACAATCTTTTTTTATTTGTTTATATTACAAAAACAGACATATCTTCCTTTATGTGAAGAAGTCTGCTTCCTTCTTTAGTTAGTAGTAACCGTTCCATGCAAATCAATCGTGTGTGTGTTCTTGATCATGGTCTGGAGATTACACGCATAGAGGAATAGAATCCTAAACAAAATAGTATCAAACAGCGGTGGGTGCTCAACCTATTTGCCATACACAAGCAACACTTAAATCATAGCATGTGCATATACTTGTGTCACATCAGGGGGTTCAGAATGTACTCAACATAATCTAATAAAAAGTATTGGGAGGAGAGGGAGAGGGAGGTGGAGATGGACGTGCTACCTGTTGCTGCGGTGGTGCCTCTTGGTGGTCGTGCTTGAGCTCCTCCTGAAGCTACTCACTAACCTGCAAGACAAACAAGACCATGGGTGAGCTGCAGCACAGGCACATACATTAAGTGAAGTGAAGATAAGGAGAACAACCTGGAAGAAGAGAGGTGCTCTGTCCTCCGTCCGTGCCCATCCTCCTCCTCTGTGCCGATGTCAAACAACCTCTGTTCGTCGCTTGCGAGCATCATGCGCCTTGGTTGGCCATGACGCCCTTGTCCTCTGCTGCACGGATGAAAACCAAAGAATCAGTACAGCTACACTAGCACATAATACAGACATGGTAATCTGATGGTTGAACGGCGAATGACTTTGGCAAAAATCAGCGGATAGTTGAATTGCTTAATTTCAGAATTGAAGCTAATCTCTCAGCTAACCGAATTGCTTACTGCTACTGTGGATGAAAGACTGCAGCAAGAGAGCAAGCAAGCAACTCAGCACAAACAGATGCAACCTAACTAGTCTCATGGCAAGTACTTAGTACCAAGCAGCAGCAACAACCAAGCACGGCGCAGGGTGCAAAAACATAATGGTGCAGAGGACATGCAAGGAGAAAATATGTGGAGAGAGGCGAATCAAATGCCACACCATCCCGAACCACACACAACACATCTATGTGTAGCTTGTACCTCGTATGTGAGTCCTGAATTTCTACTAATTACTACACTGAACTTAATTTCTACATCATGTTGTTGTACAAATTACTACAACAAATTTCCATGAAGTGTATTGTCAGCAAAGAACACTGCTAGAATTACAACAACTACACTGAACCTATTTCAAAAAGAAAGAAAATGAACACATAAAAATAACACTAGATATACTCATCTATTTCCCTCAGTTTTTTTAAAAAAAGGACCAAAAAAGGGACAAACATGAACTTAAATAAAGATAAAGTATCTTTGCACAGTTTCATGCTTGCATTGAATAGCGACAGCCCATCAGAGATCTCCCCACTCATTTTACACGCCACTAGAAAAAACAAGTAATAAAATTCTTTGAGCATGTTGTACACAATCCACACAATCAAGTTCTGCTTCAGTTATTCTGCATTAAGAATTAGTTCTGCTTCAGCAATTATGCGTCAATTATTCTGCATAGCACAATAATTAATTCTGCCTCAGTTGTTCTGCTTAGTAGTAAATTATTCTGCATAACTACAACTAGTTCTACCCCAGTTATTCTGCATAACTACAACTAGTTCCGCTTAGAGATCACATATCACAGACCACTCCAGAATAGCTTAATTGAGATCACGAGTCTAACTTGACAATAAAAAGCTCACAGATCACAAGGAGATAATCCCACAAGGCAAGACAAACAACCACATGTCACACCGACAGAAAAGAACATGGGTGGGGAGTTGAGGGATGCACACTCACAATCTCAGGTACCCCTGCATGAACCGGAGCCCGGTCACACTTCACGACCTCAAACGTGTCAACCACATCCGCATGCGTTATTGCTCTCCTTGCCACCTGGGAACCAAGGCAGCATCAGATCAGATCGGATCGGGTTTGTAAAGGGGAGGGGATTCAATCAGCCGCCGGAAGGATGGTAGATGGAGCCTTACCTGAGCCGGCGGCGGGACGAGGGGGCCCTAAACCGGTGGTGGGACGAGGGGGCCTTGAAGCGGTGGTGGGCCCTGAACCATCGAGAAGCTAATGGCGGTCGTCGGCGAGGTCGGGCGAGGAGGAGACCCTTCGCGCCGTGCCACCGGAGGAGGAGGAGGAGAGGAGCAGGCGGCTCATGGCCCCATCGAGGTAGGCCATCTCCCACGAGTCGGGCGCTGCAGCAGCAGCAGCCGCGAATGCAGCCGCCACGTCCTCCTCCATGCCTGCTGTCACGCGGCCCGATCTGCTCTGCTCGCGGTGGGAGGAGGCAAGGTGGTGGCGGGAGGAGGCTCCTCCTCCTCTGCCGGCGGATCTGGGCGCGGCCTGTGTGGGTCGAGTCGATCCGGCGGATTTTGCTGGAGAGAAGGGGAGGGGAGATGCAGATGGTGGGGTTCGCCGGCGTTGGGGTAGAGGGCGGAGGTCACGGGGGGTCCGGTGATGGGTAGTGGGCGGAGTCGCTGGCGTTGGGGCGGAGGTGCTTGGCGGCGGGGCTGGATTTGGGGGAGAAGAGCAGCAGGCAGAGACGGATCTGGATCGGGGATAGGGGCGGCGGGGGAGGGGTCTAGATCGGGGAGAGGGAGACGGCAGTGCAACCTAGGGTTTCTCGGGAAGGAGGGGGTCGAGGGAGGCAGAGAGACGCTGGATCAGTAGGAGGCGGACGGCTCAGATCGAATACAGTGGGGTGATCCGTGTGCTGCGTCCTGATTGGTTCGAAAATGAGCTATTAAAATTTCCTCTTCTTAGTGTTAAAAACAAGGGAGGTTTGTGAGGCAGCTACCAAAAATATTTTGCAAAATGGCATCACTAAAATTTTCACTTAAGTTAGACCACCTTTCATCGATGATCATCAATTTGATTGCATTTCCTATCTTTCTAGGTATTTTGAGAAACAGCCAATTCGGCAAGAAACGAGTCAAATTTGAACTACAAGTATCATATAGTTTTCTATTTATTTTCTAAAAAATCATTTTTAGATACAAAAGTATCTATTTCATCATAGACAAACCAATAGTTTTGCATTATTAACCACCTAACTAAGAAGGGTCATGCGGGCAAATTTGATCACATTTTGAAATCGGCATAGGAAATTCACAAAAAAATGAAAAACCTTCGCATTGTGTGATTATACATCTACGAGGATGCATCTTGGAATGACAAACAATGTTGCCTAAGGAAGTTTTCATTTTCTTTGGACGAAAAAACCATTTTCCATTTTTCGAGTGCCCAAAAGGAGGTTTTTTGTGAAGGACCTCCCAAATAATTGTTGCAAAATTGGACCAAATCATTTTTCTAAAATACTAGGCCATATTTAATGCACAATTGACCAAATGGTTGGGTGTAAAAAGTTTTGATCCACCTCTCGTGAAAAAGACAAATTTCCGCCGATTCAGTTGGAAGCGGATCAAATTTGAACTGTAGTTGCCTTGTAGTTTGCTCTTTATTTTTTCCAAAAATCATTTCTAGGTACATAAGTATCTATTTAATAAGAGAAACACCAAGCAAATTCCAAGATTCAACCACTAGCTAGGAACGGTCAAGCCCGCCGTTTTGACCGCATATTGAAACGGGCATAAAAAATTCAAAAAAAAATTGAAAAATTGAAAAACCTTCGCATTGTGTCATTATATGTGACCAAGTTTCCAGGAAAAATAATAAACTTGTAATACAGTAATTATTTTAAAAAAGTGTTCTCAGAAATGAGCTATCAAGTGTGAAGATTCATGGCTTTCAAGCCAAATGATCAATCTTATGGCCACATTCGTGGCATAGTTTGTTCAAATGATCTCATATTGTGCGCAAGGGTGCATCTTGGAATTCCAAACAATGTTGCCTAAGGGAGTTTTCATTTTCTTTGCACGGAAAATTCATTTTCCATTTTCCGAGTGCCCGAAATGAGTTTTTTGGTGAAGGACCTACCGTATATTTGTTGCAAAATTGGACCTAATCAATTTTCTAAAATACTAGGCCATATTTAATGCACAATTGACCAAATGGTTGGGTGTAAAAAGTTTTGATCCACCTCTCGTGAAAAAGACAAATTTCCGCCGATTCAGTTGGAAGCGGGTCAAATTTGAACTGTAGCTGCCTTGTAGTTTGCTCTTTATTTTTTCCAAAAATCTTTTCTAGGTACATAATTATCTATTTAATAAGAGAAACACCAAGAAAATTCCAAGATTCAACCACTAGCTAGGAACGGTCAAGCCCGCTGTTTTGACCGCATTTTGAAACGGGCATAAAAAATTCAAAAGAAAATAAAAAATTGAAAAACCTTCGCATTGTGTCATTATATGTGACCAAGTTTCCAGGAAAAATAATAAACTTCTAATATGGTAATTATTTTTAAAAAGTGTTCTCAGAAATGAGCTATTAAGTGTGAAGATTCATGGCTTTCAAGCCAAATGATCAATCTTATGGCCACATTCATGGCATAGTTTGTTCAAATGATCTCATATTGTGCACAAGGGTACATCTTGGAATTCCAAAAAATGTTGCCTAAGGAAGTTTTCATTTTCTTTGCACGGAAAATTCATTTTCCATTTTCTGAGTGCCCAAAAGGAGATTTTTTTGTGAAGGACCTACCAAATAATTGTTGCAAAAATGGACCAAATCATTTTTATAAAATACTAGGACATATATAATGCACAATTGACAAAATGGTTGGGTGAAAAAAGTTTTGATCCACCTCTGGGGAAAAAAACAAATTCCCGTCGATTCAGCTGGAAACGGGTCAAATTTGAACTGCAGCTGCCTCATAGTTTGCTCTTTATTTTTTCTAAAAATCATTTCTAGGTACATAAGTATCTATTTAATTAGAAATACATGGTTTGATGGCGAGACATCGAGGTTTGGACGGTGGCCGAGGGCCCCAACTCTAGAGCGCGTAAGCTCGCATGCCCGCCGCGTGGTCACCGCGTGACCGTGGTGTTGCCTTGTGTTCTGGGCGGCCTACGCATTTCTAGTGGGTTGGGCAGTCCCCAGGTAGGTGCTAGGAAGAAAATCACAACATAAGATTCTCACGAGGAGACCGATCAATACTCAAACATGAATAAGCAGCCAAGTGTTTGATTTGCGGTACGGGAAATGCACGTGGCTAATGGGCGTGAGTTTTGGCTGAGGATGACCAGTTACTAAGAAGACCGTCTTCACAAATTTTCACCTCAAAAGGAGGATCCTAGGTGGTACTTGCTTTACAAAGTACCACACTGGACATAAATACGAATGTTGAAGCTGGGCTCAAAATAATGAATGGATTGAGCTAGCATTTGGTGGAGGATGGTTATTTGGGCATAGGAAAGCACTGTAGAAAATGGATACCATTTGGACATGCCAAAGTGGTACTTCCGTCACAAAGTGCTGCTCTGATCAGAATAGGAAAATGAATATTTTTGAATTATTTTTGAACTAGGGAAGGAAGGTTTTTACATATTTGACGAAGATATGACCCAAAGAATTTATGAGATTTTTTTGGGAATTTTGGGAATAACAAAAATATAGGTTGCTTCACAACCTAGGGCAAAAACCGCCACATGGACATGACACATAGGCAAAACTGATGAGATGGCGCCTAGTCATCACAACCCACCACAATCTACAAGGCTATGAGCATCTATATTGGTCATTAACAACTAGAAATAAGGCAGCGGACTAGCACTGTTTGCTTTGTGACCTTTTCGTGTAAGGAAATTACGGCCTTTCTGACCAAAATGGTCGCAATGGTTTAGGGTTTGGAGCCCCTCGAACAGCTTTTGACCAATTGGTCTGAAATGGTCATAGATCTATGACCAATTCTTCCAGGGTCACTGACAAAAGGTCACTAGTTGACATATTTCTTGTAGTGGTTGAGGCTAATTTGCTTCTTGTTCAGTTTAGAAAGTTGAGCCCCAAGATCACAGGACCTCTGCAGTCAGCAAACAAGATATGTCAATCGACAGAAAAAAGGCAATCATAGTGAAAGTTGCTCTAAGACTACCGCCAAATCAAACATTCAACAGTAGTCTAGGAGACTACACCTAGTGGTTGCACTTAGCGTGCCCCCACTGGTTTGGGTTTTACACTCGGCATGGTCTACCCAGCATGAGTAAAACAAAGGAGATTCTCAAACCCCAGCCGGCTAACAACAGTCGACCGCGGTCTCGGGGACTACACCCAGTGGTTGCACTCTGCGTGCCCCCACTGGTTCGAAAAACACGACTCAACCTAAGTCGACTCAAGCGGAAGACCTATACAGCTCTAAGACAGAAACACCCTAGTGGGTGATTGGATGTGAAACACAGACCCATGATAGATGCACATAATAAGTTCCAAAATGCTCATCTAAGAGCACCATATGGGCAGCAAAGCAACATCGGCAATTATCATTATTCAAGAGATCAGTCGGGAATCAACTAACCTTGACGTTGGTTTGCAGAGCAGTACTGGCATTATAAGCCACTTGTCTGGCCTCATGCACCACCTTCATCTGCTCCATCACGAGATTTACCTGGAGAAGAGCCTCCCTGGCAGCACTCGGTGAGTCATCTGGAGTCTGGTACGTAGTGAAGAGCGATGATGGCAAGGCAGTCGAAGCAGCCAATGGGTCAGATGCATGGAGTTGCACTGGAGTGGCAGAGGTCTGAGCAGTCGACCCTGATGGACGATCAGTCGATAGCGGATTGGCGAAAGTAACATTGGTCCAAGCCGGCTCTCCGGATCGCTCGACCACTATCTCAAGCACTAGTGTCGACTGAGGGACCTGAACCTCGGGCGCTTTCCCGCTTGATGCCTTGCCCCTCCTCCTCCTCTCCCTCAGAGGCACTTCTTCTTATTCATCATCCGGAAGCACGACAACGTCCCGTGGAGCTGCAACAAAAAGAAACCTCAGAAATTCAATCGGCCAACAATTCAATCGACAGAATAAATGCAAGTCGAGTGGACTTACTAGCTTTGGAGGTGGCCGCTTCATCAGCTTCCTCGTCACTTGGGGCCTTGTCAACGTCCATGTTAGTCGCGGTAGAGGCTGGGCTGGAAAAGTTTACAATCCGTTCGGTCAGAAAAGAAGTATCAGTTGGTGGAAGAAAACACAGAAAGAAAGAACACTCACCCAGAGGCAACATGAACATCCATCTTGATCTTGGGCAGAGTCTTCCGAGACTTTGAGGAAACGACCTTGGGCTGCTTGGCAACCTTCTCCATCGGCTCTGGAGTCGAAGTCCAAGTGCGCTTCTGTGTTTGGGTGCTTGGAGCCACGGTCTTGCCACAACCGCCCACTAGATCATGGAGTAGCTTGGATCGATGTTCCGTATGAGGTGGTGAGTCGACTATCTCATCGTCGTCCGACTCATCGCTCTCCTCGTCGTCCTCATCTTCTGGAGATTGCCAATCGCCGCTTTCCTCCGTGCTGTCCTCTCCCTCCTGGTCTTGCTCCAGAGCTTGTTCACCATTGGGCATCGAGTACATCTTAGTGTAAACCTACAAAACATGAAGTCAAGTAAATATCAGTCGGATTCGAAGACAGTCGCAAGACATATCCAAATACAGTCGGTGGCAGAGACCGAACCTTGTCTGGCTGGTTGCTGTCGCTGAAGGGGTTGGTGGCGATGGGTGCTATGATGCAACGGCCATGGCAGAAGCTCCTCGACGGAGTGCGCGGCGACAACGGTGAGAGTTGCGATGCGGCGTGGGATGCTGCGCTGCAACTCCGGCGGCCTGCGTTTGCGGCGATGGGTGCTCCGATGTAGCACGGCGGCCATGGCGGAAGAGTGCGCGACGACAGCGGCGAAAGCTGAGATGCAGCACCGGTGGCCCGCAGAGTTGCCGACAGGCAGGTGTGGGACGCAGCACGGTGCCCATGGCGGAAGCTGCGAGGTGGCCATGACGCAGCGACGCAGTCGGCAGGAAAGAAAAATGTGTGGCTGTGCCTTCCATGCGTGGATAAGATGGAGCAGGGGAGCAGCGCCTGGGGCCAGCCAGGGCGTCAATCGATGGAGGAGGCTTACGACTCGGTGTTTTCAGCCGGTTTAAAACAAACCTTTTCCTTTTTTAAATGCATGATTAACATTTTAAAAAATAAAAAATAATAATATGCACTGTACTTTTTTGTATATAGAAACATTTTTTCTATACAAGTTTGACATTTCTTTAATGCATGATTAACATTTTCTAAAAGTTTGCATATACGTGATTTTTTATAATTGAAATATTTAGAGTATTTCAAAATAAAGCCAAAAGAAAAAAAATGATGTTAATTTTTTTTAAAAGTACCCAGGTCTCCTAGGTGGAAGAGCATGCGTCCAGCCAGTCAGGCTGGCCATGCAGTTGTGACTTTTGGGGGTTCGCTGCCTATTGAATCAATAGTAACAACCAACTTATAATGAAAAAAAAACGTTTTTCCTCACTTATATGTGTGGCATAATGGGTAACTTGTGGCAACCTTAGGGGTTAATCTAATGATGGATGTGTAGAACCAATAGCCCCTTTATTATTAGGTAGAGATTAGATTCCATGTTGACATGTTTCGCCAAAAAAATTGTCGATAGTTGCCAGATTATGACTCACTTGGTTAGATTAAATTAACTCAGTTCCCAACCTTTTTTACATTCTAGTTGTCAGTTTTTAATTGTACTCAAGTTGCCATTTTTATTTCATACAGGTTGCCAAAAAATTACACATTAATTATCATTTTAATTATGTCGAGTTGGCAAATTTATTTCATATATAGCTTGTAGAAATACACACTAGTTGTCAATTTTAATTGTGCCAAGTTGCTATTTTTATTTCATATTAGCAAACATGCCCATGTGTTGAAAAATTACATCTCCTAACCTCATACCTGACGTCATCAGCAAACTCCTTAAAATCCTTCATGCTGCCACATGAGAAATGATAAGTAGGTTGCAGTACTGCACTGCACTCTGGCGTGTTTGAGTCTGACCGACCCGACAATATGAAAGGCATACCAAGTTTACGGGAGCAGAGTGAAGGCTGACCGCACCAATCTCTCTAATGGCAATTTGAACTAAAACCACGACACTTATTTTGGACCGGAGGGAGTATTAGTTCACCCTACTCATCCTGCTAGTGTATTTTGGCTCTCGTGGCTTGTCGTCTCCACCAACTTTGCAAGGTTACTTGTGCGGGTATGTGGCGATTGTCGCTCACGAGGTCCTAATGTGACACAACACAACGTTGCCGGGTGCGTCTCGGCGCGTGGGAGTGCACTATAGTTTTTGCTAATTATGTGTCCTAATCTTTCATTTGACTGTGAGCATGTTAGTGCTTTTTAAACACTTTGTATACATGATTTTTCTTTGAGTTGGTGCATATATGTGGACTTTTTAAGAAAGGAGGCGCTTGCCCGGCTTTAGTGAATTGAAATCCTTAAAGCATTGTCAACCAAAGTAGTAGAAAAGAGAAAATAAAAGGTTCGATACAGACCCAAGGGCCAAGGCACAAGCCCGAATCCGAACAAAAATAACTGATAACCATATAGCGAAGATAAATAGCATCACGCAGGCGCATAGTCAGCCTCCCTGTAGACCAGCGGCCTCCTTGTGATGCCGAAGCTTTGACGTAAAAGACCGTAGCTTGTTCAAAATCTCCTCAATGATGGACGCATCCATCGGCTTGCTTAGAAGCTTCCATAGCTGAAAGAAAATTGTTATTTTGTACACGGCATCAGCATTATGATTGATGAATTTTCCTTCAACTAAAGCTTTGTTTCTAATATGCCAAAGGGCCCAAGACATGGCCGCGAAGATTAGCCACGTAATCCTACAAAAACGTCCAGACATTCTAGAGGCTAGAGTGTGAAACCCTCCAAATGATGTCGGTGCCCAGCTACATCCGGTGATATCGCGGACACAACCCCATAAAAATTGCGTAAGGATGCACTTGAAGAATATGTGGTCAATATCCTGAACTGTTCCACAAAGTGGACACTGGCCGTCCCCTGCACCGTGGCGCCTTTGGACTTCCACACCCGTCGGCAGCTTGTTCCTCACCAGTTTCCATAGGAAGATTTTAACTTTTCTTGGGATTTTAACTTGTTCCTCACCCGCCGGAAAGGAGCAACGCTGTTATGCAAGGCGCACTATAAGGAACTAACTGTGAACTGTCCGGAAGGCTCAAGCTTCCAATGAAATGTGTCGGGTTCCAATGAAACGGAGATGGTGCGCAATACATTTGCTAACTGTTCCCATTCTTCAACCTCTAGGGATCCAAGAGAATGGCGGAATTGTGGACACTACTATCCATTCCTCCAATTCTCGCTAACCAACACGTTTGGGATTGTGGTAATAGCAAACAACCTGGAAAAGTCGTGGCAAGTGGGACCGGGCCTAACCAGACGCCTGACCAGAAGATGGTGGATTTGCCGTTACCAATAGAGTGAACAACACCCACACGCAGAAGGTGTCTAATCTTCACCACTGATTTCCAGAATTGGGAGCCGTTTCTACATGAAGCCATTGATACCGGAGCATGCCGTAAGTATTTGTGTCGGATAATATCCAACCATAGGCCATCTTGACCCGTAAGCATTTTCCAAGCCCATTTGGTCACGAGGCACCAATTCATATGTTTGGTATTCACTATACCGAGGGCCCCAACCTCCTTTGGTGCACAAATGGTACTCCAATGAACTATGTGGAATTTCTGCTTCCTGAGTTCTTTGCCCCAAAATAATCGAGACTGTACCATATCAACTTTTGCATGCACCCCATCTTGGAGTAAAAAGAATCCCATTGTAAACATTGGTAGGCTCGATAGACAAGAGTTGATCAAAGTTGTTTTCACTCCAATTTGACTGATATTTTCCTAACCTCGGCTCCACTCGCTCGGCCACGCGGTTAGTAATAAAGAGGAAGTCCTCGATGGTTAGGTGTTTCTTTGTTAACGACATACCCAAATATTTGAAAATGGGATGCAAATATTACCAGCAGCAAGTAGACATGAAAATGCTCCAAAATGATATACAAAGTTTGTTCATATGATGCTTGGTTGTTTTTATACAAAATTCACAAAATGGCACTTTCTGATAAGATGACATGCAACAAAACTTGCTCAAAACACAAAATTAATTCCAGGAATGGATTTGTTGGATTTTTCTACCCCAGAATGATATAATATGCACATGTTACTGTTGGAAAAAATGCGACATTGATTCAAAAAGATTAATACCATATGTGGTAAATGCACATATGCCAGATTTGGAATATCGTGAAAATACAAAAAAAATCAGAATGTGTGAAAAAAATGCTAAGCGCACCCAGGCTCCACCCAACAATCAAACTGACAGGTGTTGGGAAACGTTGCATGGAAAACAAAAAAAAATACTACGCACACGCAAGATCTATCCGTGGAGATGCATAGATATTAGAGGGGAGAGTGTGTCTACGTACCCTCGTAACCGTTTAGTGAAAGAGTTTATCCATGCGGTTGATGTAGTCGTACACCTTCATGATCCGCCCAATCAAGTACCGAACACACGACACCTCCGCGTTCAGCACACGTTCAACTCGATGACGTCCTCGCCTTCTTGATCCAGAAAGACGGGAAAAGTAGTAGATGAGTTCCGGCAGCACGACGGCGTGGTGATGCAACTATCTTCGCAGGGCTTCGCCGAGCACTACGAAAATATGACCGAGGACGAACTAGAGGGAGAGGGGCGCCACACACGGTTAGGGAATCGTGGTGTGTGTTGTCCCTCTCCCTCCACACATATATATAGGTGGGGGGAGGAGGGAAGGCAGCCTAGGGTTCCCCCAAGGGGCCGGCGGCCACCTTGGCCGCCTGCCTTGGCCGTGCCCTCTTACTTCTTGGGCGTGCGAGGGGAAGGCAGGAGAGGGTGGCGCCCCCCTTTCCTTTCTCTTAGGTGGAGGGAAGCCAGGAGGGGCTAGCCCTCCCCCCTTTCCTTCAATAGGGCCGGCGGCCAGGGAGAGGGTGTGCTAGCCCCCTTGTGGGCTGGTGTGTGCCTCCCCTTGGCCCATTAGGCCCATATACCTCCCGGGTCCTTCTGGAACCACTTCCGGCGATCCGATGACTACCCGATACATTTCGAAACCTTTCCGGTGACCAAATAGCTGATACATCTCCAACATATCTATAATTTTTGATTGTTCCATGCTATTACATTATCTGTTTTGGATGTTTTATATGCATTAATATGCTATTTTATATTATTTTTGGGACTAACCTATTAACCGAGAGCCCAGTGCCAGTTTTTTGTTTTTTTGCCTATTTTAAAGTTTCACAGAAAAGGAATACCAAATGGAGTCCAAACAGAATGAAACTTTCGCGATGATCTTTCTTGGACCAGAAGCTAACTAGGAGACTTGGAGATGAAGTCGGAGATACAACAAGGTGGCCACAAGGGTGGAGGGCGTGCCCCTACCTCGTGGACCCCTCGTGGGTCTCCTGACCTAGTTCCTTTGCCTATATATACTCTTATATCCTGAAAACATCGAGGGGAGCCATGAAACCACTTTTCCACCGTCGCAACCTTCTGTACCCATGAGATCCCATCTAGGGACCTTTTCCGGCGTCCTGCCGGAGGGGGATTCGATCATGGAAGGCTTCTACATCAACACCATTACCTCTCTGATGAAGCGTGAGTAGTTTACCACAGACCTACGGGTCCATAGCTAGTAGCTAGATGGCTTCTTCTCTCTCTTTGATTTTCAATACCATGTTCTCCTCAATGTTCTTGGAGATATATTTGATGTAATATTCTTTTGTGGTGTGTTTGCCGAGATCCGATGAATTGTGGATTTAGGATCATATTATCTATGAATATTATTTGGTATATGCATGATTTGATATATTTGCAAGTCTCTTCGAATTATCGGTTTAGTTTGGCCTACTAGATTGTTTTTTCTTGCAATGGGAGAAGTGCTTAGCTTTGGGTTCAATCTTGCAGTGTCCTTTCCCAGTGATAGTAGGGGCAGCAAGGCATGTATTGTATTGTTGCCATCAAGGATAAAAAGATGGGGTTTTCATCATATTGCTTGAGTTAATTCCTCTACATCATGTCATCTTACTTAATGTGTTACTCCGATCTTTATGAACTTAATACTCTAGATGCATGCTAGATAGCGGTCGATGTGTGGAGTAATAGTAGTAGATGCAGAATCGTTTCGGTATACTTGACACGGACGTGATGCCTATGTTCATGATCATTGCCTTAGATATCATCATAATTATGCACTCTTCTATCAATTGCTCGGCAGTAATTTGTTCACCCACCATAATATTTGCTATCTTGAGAGAAGCCACTAGTGAAACCTATGACCCCCGGGTCTCTTTTCCATTATATTGAATCTCTTTTACATCATACTAGTTTCTAATCTACTATTTGGCAATCTTTTATTTTCTGATGTATAAACCAAAAATACCAAAAATATTTCCTTTATAGCTTATCTATCTCTATCAGATCTCACTTTTGCAAATAACCATGAAGGGATTGACAACCCCTTTATCGCGTTGGGTGCAAGTTGTTGATTATTTGTGCAGGTATTTGGTGACTTGTGCGTAATCTTCTACTGGACTGATACCTTGGTCTCAAACTGAGGGAAAATACTTACTCTATTTTGCTGGATCACCCTTTCCTCTTCAAGGGAAAAACCAATGCAAGCTCAAGAGGTAGCAGGAAGGATTTCTGGCGCCGTTGCCGAGGAGACCTACGTCAAGTCAAGCCATACCAAGTACCCATCATAAACTCTTCTCTCTTGCATTACATTATTCACCATTCACCTCCCGTTTTCCTCTCCCCCACCTCTAAAATGAATTTCATTTTTTTTGCCTTTTCTTTGCCCCTCTTCCGTTCGTCTTTTTCGCTTGCTTCTTGTGTGCTCTTATGTTAGATTGGTTTGTTGCCACTATGTCTGAAATTGGGGAGGTTATTGTTGAAAAGGATAGTAGTAACGATGGGGGGAACTTTGATGCTTTTGATAATATTAATCCTCATGAAGAACCTACTATTTTGCACACTAAAAAGTTCCGCATTGGTAGTGGCAATATTATTGGAAAAGGGGTTATTCAAGATTTCTTTACTTGTGTTGGTGCTTTACCCACTATGGGTGGGTCTATTCTCCATAAAACTAGTAGTCTTGCGGACGCTATATCTTTGCTCGTAGTTGAACTTGAAAGACAATTTATTCACATGCACCCTTCCATACAAAGAATTTTTCTAGAGTTTTCTAATATCGAACATTCTTCTGTTAAGCGCGCAGCTACCATCTTTCTAGCACATGAATTCAGATTTATAATAAAAGAGGCTAATGAAATTTTTGCGCATTACAGGGTGGACGCTGGTTGTCCTCCCATAGAAGAAATTCTCTTTAACCAGGAATACATAATGCGTTTACGATCCTTAGATCATGTTGCTTATAATGAAAATTTAAGAAAGAGGGTTCCTACCGATGTTCTAGTTGATAGGATTTCTGAACTTAAGGATGATTTTGCTATTCAGAACAACGGGTTGGGTTTCTCGCTTGAACAAAAGCTCATGGCTTTTTTCCAAAAGAATGCTTATAATGATGAGTTGGTTGTACAATATGAAGGGCCAAAGGAGGAATCAATTCCTCCCGAGCTTGATCTTGGGGATTTTTGTCCCATTAAATTTAGCCCTTTTGATTACTTTTGCTTGCCGCAAAGGAAACTTGCTGCTGAACATAGAGAGTATGAGATGAGTTTTCGAGATTTTCCCTATAATTATTATGAAAATACCTAGATCTATTCGTGTTTTTTTGCCTAGCTAAGGGCGTTAAACAATAGCACTTGTTGGGAGGCAACCCAATTTTATTTTTGTTCTTTTCTTTTTGTTCCTATTTAGTAATAAATAATTCATATAGCCTCTGGTTAGATGTGGTTTTATGTTTTAGTTAGTGTTTGTGCCAAGTTAAACTTTTAGGATAGTTTACGGTGATAGTTGTGTTGATCCTGCTAAAAATCAGAAACTTTTGCGCCCATTAAATTAGTTTTGATAATTCACAGAAACGTGATTTTGATTTGGATTGGTACACAAATTTCTCAGGTTTTCTTAATTTGGATGGATTTTTGGAGTTACATAAGTATTCGAGAGTTGCAGATTACTATAGACTGTTCTATTTTTGACAGATTCTGTTTTTCGTGTGTTGTTTGCTTATTTTCATGAATATATGGGTAGTATCGGGGGGTATGAACCATCGAAAAGTCAGAATACAGTAGATATTACACCAATATAAATAAAGAATGGGTTTGCAATAGTACCTTAAAGTTGTGATTTATTTTCTTATGCTAATGGAGCTCATGAGATTTTCTGTTGAGTTTTGTGTTGTGAAGTTTTTCAAGTTTTGGGTAAGGATTTGATGGAGTATGGAATAAGGAGTGGCAAGAGCCTAAGCTTGGGGATGCTCAAGGCACCCCAAGGTAATATTCAAGGACAACCAGAAGCGTAAGCTTCGGGATGCCCCCGAAAGCATCCCCTCTTTCGTCTTCGTCTATCGGTAACTTTACTTGAGGCTATATTTTTATTCACCACAGGATATGTGTTTTGCTTGGAGCATCTTGTATAATTTGAGTCTTTGCTTTTTAGTTTACCACAATCATCCTTGCTGTACACACCTTTTGGGAGAGACACGCATGAATCGTGATTTATTAGAATACTCTATGTGCTTCGCTTATATCTTTTGAGCTAGACAATATTGCTCTAGTACTTCACTTATATCTTTTTAGAGCACGGCAGTGGTTTTATTTCATAGAAATTAATGAACTCTCATGCTTCACTTATATTATTTTGAGAGTCTTTTAGAACAGCATGGTAATTTGCTTTGGTTATAAATTTAGTCCTAATATGATGGGCATCCAAGAGGGATATAATAAAAACTTTCATGTGAAGTGCTGATGACCCGCAAGTATACGGGATAGTTGTAGCCTCTTTCGATAAGTAAGAGTGTCGAACCCAACGAGGAGCTAAAGGTAGAACAAATACTCTTTCAAGTCCTATCGGCCACTGATACGACTCTACGCACGCTTGACGTTCGCTTTACCTAGAACAAGTATGAAACTAGAAGTACTTTGTAGGTTTTGTTGGATAGGTTTGCAAGATAATAAAGAGCACGTAAATAAAAAGTAGGGGCTGTTTAGATAAAGATGCAATAAAGTAAATATAGCGAGTGTGGAAAAGTGGTGGTAGGAGTTGTGGAATTGTCCCTAAGCAATTTACTACTTTACTAGACCGATAGCAAGTTTTATGTGGGAGAGGCCACTGCTAGCATGTCATCCTTGACTTGGAATTCTATGCACTTATGATTGGAACTATTAGCAAGCATCCGCAACTACTAACGTTCATTAAGGTAAAACCAAACCATAGCATTAAGATATATTGGTCCCCATTCAATCCCGCATGCATCAATTTCTATGCTAGGTTGAAGCTTCTGTCACTCTTGCCCTCCAATACATAGTCCTATCAACATACAACTAACCCTATGGTGTGATCCACGCGCGCGCTCATATGATGGGCACCAAAAGACAACAACATAACCACAAGCAAATTAAATCAATAATGGCAATTCATCAACCACCAATAGGACAACAAAAATATAATCAAACATCATAGGATGGCAACACATCATTGGATAATAATATGAAGCATAAAGCACCATGTTCAAGTAGAGGGTACAGCGGGTTGCGGGAGAGTGGACCGCTGGATATAGATGGGGGAAGGTGATGGAGATGTTGGTGAAGATGGCGGAGGTGTTGGTGAAGATCGCGGTGATGATGATGGCCCCCGGCGGCGTTTGTCGGATTTTGGGTTCCGGCAGACCCTTGAGGTTCGAACACTGGGGTGCGCACGAAGATCACACCCTCAGCCTACCCATGTTTCATCGCCACGCAAGGATCTAAACTACTCGAAGAACAACACAAGGGACACAAGATTTATACTTGTTCAGGCCACCATTGTGGTGTAATACCCTACTCCAGTTTGTGGTGTGTGGATTGCCTCTGGGGCTGATGAGGAACAGTACAAGGGAAGAACATCCTCGCGAGGGTCTGTTCTTGGTTGGTGCGATGAACCGCTAGGGGAGTCCAGTCGCCTCTCTCTCTCTCTCTCTCTTTTTGTCTTTCTAACCTTGTTCTCTCGATGCCTTTCTATCCTTGTGCGCCCCCTCTACCCTGTGGGTGGCTAGTCCTATTTATAGGCGAAGGCCCCGGGCCTCTTCCCAAATATTGAGCGGGAAGGGCACCGACAATTAGGCCATTTTGAAGGGGAACATCTAGTACTCTTATCCTGACTAAAGTTGGTCCTCGCCTGCAAAAGACCCTGACGATGACGCTGGCTTGGGCTCCACGATGACCTCCGTTCTGCCGTTCTGCTGGTCTTGGTCTTGTTGCACCGAAAAGGTCAACTTTGCTTGATACCCTTGCCTGCGCTTGCCCCCTTTGCACTAAAGGGGAAACAAGGACTCTGCGCAGGCCGGCGCCCGCCTGGCCTTGGTCGTCATGGCTTGCGTCACGGGCACCTCGTGAGGTACCCCGCCTTGATCTCTCCGCCTCCTCGCAAGCCAGCCTGACGAGGCCGTGCCTGAGGAAGCCTCCTGTCATTCGCCCCGCGAGGCTTGGCCCCTCGCAAGGTCTTGAGCATGTGTTGATGTAGATGGGCCATACTGGGCCACTCCTTAAGCCACGCCGAAGGCCGCAGGCAGGCAAGTCTGGGTACCCCCGTTCCCAGAACACCGACAGTAGCCCCGGGGCCCAAGGCGCGCTTGGACTTGGCTTAGCAGAGAAGCGAAGAGGCAAGTGCGAAGCGCCGCGGGCCCTAATAGCCTGCGGCCTTGGGCGCCGCGTGGCGGTTGATTGGACGTGGGCATCCTGTCTCCCCCACGACGCCTCGGCAACTGCACAAGCTGATAAGGGAGCGGTACCTGTCCAGGCTTACCTTCTTTGCCTTCTCCTTCACCGCCCAGATATCCTTTCTTGCTCCTGTCCTCCTTGCTTCCGAAATCCCCAGACCCACTCCAACTCTGCATCCTAGCAAGGCATGGCGCCTTGCTAGACCCCAGCCGGAGCGTGGTGCTCGCCCGCCTTGGATCCTCCGAATGTGTCGGAGAAGAATCTTGCGCGGACGCGCCAGATGATGGCGACGCAAGGCCACGACGGGGCGGCCGTGCTCAAGGCCGGCACCGCCCTTTCTAAAGGCAGAGGAAGCACCTTCTACCCGCTCTTCGTGAGCGCCATCGCCACCGGTCTGGTGCCCCCTTTCTCTGAGTTCTTCCTTTCTGTTCTCAACCATTACAATCTGCAAGCCCTGCACCTCCATCCCAACTCCGTTCTTCTCCTGGCGATTTTTGCCTACTACTACGAGGCTCATGTTGGGGTGAGGCCTTCGGTGGCCTTGCTGCGCCATTACTTCTACCTCCGGGTCTCCCGCGGCCCCATCACCGCGTGCACGAGCTTTATCGCGCACGGCAGCTCCAACGCCATCTCGAAGCCCGGGAAGAGAATTGAGGGCTTCAGGAGCAAGTGGGTCATGGTGGATGCTGGGCGCACCCACTCCTGGCTGATTCTGCCCACGGGGCAGCCCGTGTCCGCTGACGCTTGGTCCTGCGTGGAGCTCATTGATCCCCGCGCGAGGCTGGTGCTGGAGAAGATGGACGCGGACCTGTGGCCGGACAACATGGCAACGGCAAAACTGACTGGGGCGTCGCTCCTAAGGGAGTTCCTGGAGCATCGGGTGGATCCGCTCCGGGAACACTCACTCCCGCTGTGGAAGCTTGGGAGGGCCGATGCCGCCCTTCGCTCGAACCCCGCGGTCCTGGCCGACGAGGATCTGGCCGCGGTCCTCCAATCCTTGGTTGGGGGGAACGTGGCGAGGTTGGAGGATGCACCCACGCCCTTGTTCCTTCGGGATGATTGGGAGCAGGTGGTGAACTCCATGTCTGCTTTCAACAAGGGCGGGCCTGTGCCCGCGGAGGTTCTTGAGGCCCCGGCGGCCCTGGCGACGGTGAATGTATCCTCCAGCGACTCCAGCGGAGAGGAGGAAGAAGAGGAGGAGGAGGACGAGGAGCTCGATTCGGAGGCGACCGACGGGGAGTCGAGAACGCCCCTTCCTCGGGGTAGGTCCCGCACTCTTCGCCTCATGCCGGATGATGACGAGGACAGAGACGAGCGGGGCAGCGAGAGCTCGCCCCTAATCCCGAAGAAAGACAGGACGGGGTTGGTTCCCCATGGGTCCGCTCCGACTCCGAAGCGATCCGCGGACGCGCCTCCTGCTCCCGAGCCTCTTGAAATTGACCCCAGCATCCGGTTTTCGGGCTTCAAGTTCAGCCGAAGGTTGCTTGAGCCCGCGAGCAACAACGAGTAAGTGCTCGATTCTTGTTTTGCTTCCTGCTTTGTTGTTGGGGCTTGACATCCATATTCCTAGGCTAGGCCGGTGCCTGTGGCGAAGAAGCTAAAGGGGGCTCCTGAGGCTTCGTCCGATGCAGCACCCCCATCCGCAGGAGGAGGGGGTGACAGGACACGGGCCTCTCCTGCCCGGTCATCCTCGCGAGGCCTGGTGGGGCCAGCTGGAGCGAGCTTAGCCCCCATGGCCCAAGCGACTCCCGCAGTGTTTTTGCCTGACGCCACCGCCGCAGTCGTCGTGGCGCAGAAGGTCCTAACTCATGGCGCTGTGATTACGCTGCCGTCTTCGCCTCCTACTCCGCCAACCGCCATCTCTCCGACTCCTCCTACTATTCTGATCGTGCCGCTGCTGAGGCTGCGGAAAGATCTTCTGGGCGCCGACCCTTGCTTGGTGACCAGGTGCCTAGAGTTGGTCTCTGGCTGGGTCCGTCCTGACGCTTCAGTCCGAGCGGCGCTGGCCCAGGCCGCGACAGCCTGCGACAAGGAGAAGCAGGCCGTCCTTGAGGCGAAGGCCGCTCGCGACGCCGCCTTGGGTGAGGTTGCGGATGTCCAGGGCCGCTGCAAGGTGCTGGAGAGCGAACTGCAAGGCCTGTGCGACCAGCTTGTCAAGGAGGCCCGTGCCCGCCAGGAGAAGGAGGAAGACCTGAAGGCTCGTGAGGCTGCCGCCAAGGACCGGGATGCCGAGCTTGACGAACGCCAAGGCCGCTTGGGTGCGCTGGAGCAGGCGTTGGAGGCGAAGAAGATCGAGCTGGACGGCAAGGCACGGGTCCTGGCCAAGGACCGCGTGGCCTTCACGAAGCTGGAGGTGAAGGCTCACACCCTGCTAAAGTCGCTCTATGACAGCGGCCTAGAAAGCCCGCTGGCCGGCGCCGAGGAGGGCCCTGCCAAGATGCTTCCCTTCCTGGTCTGTGCCCTCGAAGATGTCACCCTCGGCCTTGGCCCCACGGCTGAGGCTGAGGCGTGCACCCTTTCTTCTGCAGCGCTAACGCGCGTCTTCACCCACGTCTTCCTCCCCGACCCCAGCGTTGACCTCGACAGTCTGCTGGAGCCTGTGAGCCACGAGCTTGACACCGTTGCTGCTGCGGCCGTGAAGGGTCACGCGGAGGCTCTGCTGGCGAAGTTCCGGGCCTTCAGCACCAAGCCGAAGCGAGGCGCTGCCGGTCTTGAGGCTCCACGAGGCGAAGCTGCCCAGCGTAGCACCGTCACCAGCGATGGCGCCGCCAAAAAGTGACCCCTTCGCGGCTCCTATCCTGCTTTTAATCCCTGCAACATGCATTCTACCTCGTGGAGGCGTTTAAACTTGTGTTTGGCGTTGTCAAAGTACTCTATGGACTATAATATTTGCTTTTGAATTTCTTGAGATTTGCATTTTCCTTCCTACTTGCTTGTGTTCTACATCGGCAGAGCCTGCCCCCGCGCATACCTCAGCCGCCGTTAGTCCCGACCTGAAACCAGGACGGGACCAAGGAGTGAGGGGCTACGTGACAAGTTAGGCAGCTGAGTCGCGATGCTCGGGAGTCCTCCTTGACGCACGAACAACAAGTAGGGAGACGAGATGCATGGGTGAATTTACCGTTCTACGTCGGCAGAGCCTGGTCCCGCGCATACCTCAACCGCCATTAGCCTTTCGGAACTAAGGGGTGAGGGGCTACATGACCAGTTAGGCTCCTGAGTCGCGATGCTCAGGAGTCCCCCTTGACGTTCAAACGGCCTTCGTACCTTGGCTCCGCTCGGGGAGAGGCGTGCGATGAACCATGCCCGAGGGGCCTGGCTGGGTGGCGTGCGCCTGGGCGTGACCCGGGCGCAGCCCCCGTGCCCAGCCCCCTCGTGCGGCACTCCCGAGGGGAGGCGTTACGATGAGGCCGGACATTGAGCTCTGGGCTCCCTGAGGTTGATGCAGCCGGGGGCCACCCTCAGTTGTTTATCACCAGCGCGGAGCATAGCACTTCCGTATGTGTACTGGCATAGCCGCTCCTCGGCAGTGTCGTCAGCCAGCGCGGAGCATGGTGCTTCCAATGGTGCGTGGGAGGGGGCTCCCCTCCGGGAGGAGCCCCCGGGGCGTATACAGCCCCGCCCTGACACGTGGCTGGCACGGTAGGGCCTGGCGCGGTGTATCTGGGCACCCGTGAGCCAGCGCGGGACTCACGGGACCCTACCTCAAGGCAGATTGCGCCTGGCTCTATGCCTTTACTTGTGATGTGTCCCTGCAGATTTGGTTAGATGTCGGTGCTCTATGTCCTCGGGTCCTGGCCCTCGAGCGGGGCTCAGCCGTCGCTGGTATGCCAGGTCGCAATGCCGTGGACAAGGCCAGAGGGTGAGGGTTGGAGAGCCAGTAAGAGCCATGAGTCGCGATGCTCAGGTACCCCCCCTTTAACGTGCAAGTAGCCGACATGAAGAAAGAAGGGTGCCATAGGCAAGCATCAAACAACGATCATGATGGGTCAAACGCATGACCCGAATAAACGCTAGAGGGATACATGCCACCGGGTCTGGCCCGGGTAGCTTGGGGATAATGCAGCCCGAGGGGCGCCCCCGATAGAGTAAGTTGAAAACAAGAACTAAAGGGGATACATGCCGCAGGGACGGACCCACATGGCCTGGGAATGATGCAGCCCTGGGGGGGGGGGCGCTCCCAACTGAAAATGAAACTCGAAGGATGTCACCTGATGATGCTGAAGATGGAGGGATGCTGAAGTAGCGGACGGCATGCGCTGTGGGAGACGATCTTCACGAGCCCCCAAGCCCAGGAGCCTCGGGAGGCTCCGGAGGTGCTGGCGGCTCCTCGCGGACCATCTCCATCTCCGCCAAGACTGCGGAATGCCTGACCGCCTGAGCCTCCAAGATGCTCCTCACGAGGCGCTGACGCGCCGCAGCCACGTTCGGCAGGCCGTAAGGCATGCGAACATAGCTGTGAGGTGGGCCTTCGCAGCGCCCCACGCGTGAGGGCCAGAGGCGCTCTTGAGAGGCAGCTCGGTTGAGTCCTGGTATGTTGATGCAGACGCGCAGCCCACCATCCTCGCCTGGATGGGGAGCCACGGCGGGCAAGCGGCGGCTGCCACTCATGACTCTTGACTCCTGCAACTCCTGAATGATCTCACTGATGAATTTCTGAGGGTTCGGCCTTCCCTGCCTTACTTCCTCCTGAGGGAAACGTGCATTGAAGCACGCCTCCAAGTGGTGCCCGATCGCCTCCCTCGTGATCTTAGAAAAGTCGATGGCCCTCCAGAAGAGAGCCCCTGAGCCCTGCTCGAGGAGGGCGCCGGGCGCGCCTTCCTATGCGACAGAAGGAGGTGCCCCCTGAACGGGCATGGACCCTGAGGGGCCTGCCTCCCGAGGGTTCGGACCAGGCGATGTCTTCTTCTTCTTAGGAGCAGCCTCGGGAGGCCTCCCATTCCTGTGATCTGGGTCTTCAACTGATGCGGCTTGGAAGGCACGTTCCAGGGAACACACAACGTCTCTTTCTTCACAGGGCACCGTGATGACCCCGCCGCTTCCTGGCATCTTGAGGACATTGTAGCCGTGATGGGTCACGACCATGAACTTGGCCAGGGCTGGGTACCCGAGGATGGCATTGTACGGTAGGTGGATGTGAGCAACGTCGAAGTCGATGAGCTCGGTGCGGTAGTTGTCGCGTGTCCCGAAGGTAACAGGAAGGTGGACCTGCCCTATCAGAACCGTGGAACCATCGGTGACCCCTGAGAAAGGCTTGGTTGGCTGCAGTTGATTGTATGGCACTTGGAGATTGTTGAACGTTTCGACGGATAGGACATTGAGCCCTGCTCCGCCATCGATGAGGGTCCTGGTGACTTGCACGTTGCTGATGATTGGGGAGCAAAGCATCGGGAGGACTCCTGCTGTGGCCGGGCACTTGAGTTGATCCGCTGAGCTAAACGTGATAGCGGACGATGACCACCTGAGAGGGCGTGTGGCCTCACGCTTGGGGAGGACTGCATTCACTTCGCGGGAAAACTTCTTGAAGATGCGCTGAGAGGCCGGGGCTTGTGCGCCGCCCAAGATGCAAGCGATTACGCGCGGCTCCTGGAAATCTCCAGCCCCCTCGTCCTGGTGATGGTCTTCGTTCCTCCTTGGCTATGGCGGCAGAGGAGGGAGGCCCGCATTGCCTTGTGGGCGATCCTCGTGAGGCTGATCTCTCCAACCCCCCTCGTGAGGTGGGTCCCTCCAACCTCCCTCGCGAGGCTGGTCCTGCCAGCGGTCCTCGCGAGGTCGGTCACGCCACCCTTGGCGAGGGCCACGGTCTTCCCATCGTCTTCCACCTCTTCCTCCTCCTCGGCCATAGCCCCTATCGCTGCGCTCGGGGCGTCGGCCGGCATGCACGTCTCGCACGGCTCTGAGCTCTTGGCATTCGTTGGTGTTGTGGGTGTGGAGGTCGTGGTACACGCAGTATCGGCTGCCCTTGGATGACTCAGGCTGATCCCTACCTCGCTTGGTGTCGGGCTCTGCAGCAGGCGCGGCAGCCCCCTTGCGCTTCACGTCCTTGGTCTTGGGCTTCTTCTCTTCTAGGTCAGCGGCTGGCAGCTCGAGGAGGGACAGGCGCCCTTCCTCAGCCCTGGCGCACTTGGTCACCAGATTGAAGAGCTCCAGGGAAGTGCACATGTCTTCATGGATCGCGAGCTCCTCCTTCATCTTGACGTCACACACGCCGTCAGAGAAGGCTGAGATGATGGCCTCCTCAAACACCTTGGGGATCTTAAGGCGGGCGCTGTTGAAGTGCTGGATGAACTTCTGCAGGGTCTCCCCCAGTTGCTGCTTGATGCGGCGCAAGTCGCTCATGGCCGGGGGCCGGTCACGGGTGCCTTGGAAGTTGGCGATGAATCAGGTGCGCATCTCATCCCAGGAGGATACCGTGCCAGGATCCAGGTTCAGGAGCCAGGTGCGGGCGCCATCCTTGAGCGCCATGGGGAACCAGTTCGCCATGACCTTTTCGTCTCCGTTGGCGGCTTCGATGCCCAACTCGTAGAGCTGGAGGAACTCGGCAGGGTCAGCCGTGTCGTTGTAGTGCGGGGGTAGGTCTGGCTTGAACTTGCCTGGCCAGGGTACGCTACGCAGCTCGGCGGAGAAGGCACGGCAGCCTGCAGTAGCCACGGGAGCCCTTTGGTGACGGAGAGCTTGATCTTGCGGGTCTCTGTGCATTGCGGCAAGGTGTAGTGCGGGGTCTTGATGCGCCGGAGCAGGTGCGCGCTCATGCCGAGCTGGTGCGGGGAGCACACGGGCGGATTCCTGGGGATGAGGGATCTCTTGGCAGCTCTTCTCTTGCTGTGCTGGCGCCAGACGGAGTGGGTTACGCCCAGGGGCCATGCGCCTTGGAGCCAAGGCTCCTTCTTCAGGCGGAGGCGGCCGAGGCGCCCCTGGAGCTTCGTCGCCTGCGCAGGGCGGGGCGCGGTGCAACGAGAGGGATGGTGCAGGGGAGCCCCCAGCGGCGCTGACGAGCTCAGTGATGCGGGCGAGCCACTCGTTGTAGAGGTCGTCGATGGGACGGTAGTGCAGGAGCTCCCACGCCAGGAGCAGCGCGGCGTGCGCGTCCGCAGCAGCGCGGCAGGCGTGGGACGAGGAGCCGGCCGGAGTCAGCGACGGAGTGGCGGTGCGGCCTTCTCGCCGCATTGATGGATGCAGGGATGACGCCTGCTGTTCGTTCCCGCCGGGCCGGTGGCGGCATTGACGGCAGGCGACGGGGAACGATGGGGGCGCCCGCCGATGGGGGCCGTCTGGGCGACGCGAGTGGCGAGAGCGGCCCGGCGCTCGGCGCGAGCGCGACGTGCGTCTGACATGGATGGGATGGGCGGTGAAAACACGAGGCGACGGAAAGCAGATTCCGGCACACCCCTACCTGGTGCGGCAAATGTCGGATTTCGGGTTCAGGCAGACCCTTGAGGTTCGAACACTGGGGTGCGCGCGGAGATCACACCCTCAGCCTACCCATGTTTCACCGCCACGCAAGGAACTAAACTACTCGAAGAACAACACAAGGGACACAAGATTTATACTGGTTCAGGCCATCATTGTGGTGTAATACCCTACTCCAGTTTGTGGTGTGTGGATTGCCTCTGGGGCTGATGAGGAATAGTACAAGGGGAGAACAGCCTTGCGAGGGTCTGTTCTTGGTTGGTGCGATGAACCGCTAGGGGAGTCCAGTCGCCTCTCTCTCTGTCTTTCTAACTTTGTTCTCTTGATGCCTTTCTATCCTTGTGCCCCCCTCTACCCTGTGGGTGGCTAGTCCTATTTATAGGCGAAGGCCCCGGGCCTCTTCCCAAATATTGAGCGGGAAGGGCGCCAACAATTGGCCATTTTGAAGGGGAACATCTAGTACTCTTATCCTGACTAAAGTTGGTCCTTGCCTGCAAAAGACCCTGACGATGACGCTGGCTTGGGCTCCACGATGACCTCCATTCTGTCGTCCTGCTGGTCTTGATCTTGTTGCAACAAAATGGTCACCTTTGCTTGATACCCTTTCCTGCGCTTGCCCCCTTTGCAGCAAAGGGGAAACAAGGACTCTGCGCAGGCCGGCGCCCGCCTGGCGCCCGCCTGGCCTTGGTCATCATGGCTTGCGTCACGGGCAGCTCGTGAGGTACCCCGCCTTGATCTCTCCGCCTCCTCGCGAGCCAGCCTGACGAGGCCGTGCCTAAGGAAGCCTCCTGTCGTCCGCCTTGAGCCACGCCGTGTTGATGTAGATGGGCCGTACTGGGCCACACCTTGAGCCACGCCGCAGGCCGCAGGCAGGCAAGTCTGGGTACCTGCTACGTCTCGAGCTTGCGTTCGTTTTCCCCGAAGAGGAGGGGGTGATGCAACACAGTAGTGTATGTATTTCCCTCAGTTTTTGAGAACCAAGGTATCAATCCAGTAGGAGGTCACGCGCAAGTCCCTCGTACCTGCACAAAACGATAGCAACTCGCAACCAACGCTTAGGGGTTGTCAATCCCTTCACGGTCACTTACGAGAGTGAGATCTGATAGAGATAATACTTTTGGTATTTTTGGTATAAAGATGCAAAGTAAAAAGGTAAAAGCAAAACAAGTAAATAAAGTGATGGAGATTGATATTACGAGAATAGACCCGGGGGCCATAGGTTTCACTAGTGGCTTCTCTCAAGAGCATAAGTATTCTACGGTGGGTGAACAAATTACTGTTGACCAATTGATAGAATTGAGCATAGTTATGAGGTTATCTAGGTATGATCATGTATATAGGTATCACGTCCGAGACAAGTAGATCGAAACGATTCTGCATCTACTACTATTACTCCACTCATCGACCGCTATCCAGCATGCATCTAGAGTATTAAGTTAAAAACAGAGTAACGCCTTAAGCAAGATGACATGATGTAGAGTTATAAATTCATGCAATATGATAAATACCCCATCTTGTTATCCTCGATGGCAACAATACAATACGTGCCTTGCAACTCTTTCTGTCACTGAGTAAGGACACCGCAAGATTGAACCAAAAGCTAAGCACTTCTCCCATTGCAAAAACTACCAATCTAGTTGGCCAAACCAAACGGATAATTCGAAGAGACTTGCAAAGATAACTCAATCATACATAAAAGAATTCAGAGAAGATTCAAATATTATTCATAGATAAGCTGGATCATAAACCCACAATTCATCGGTCTCAACAAACACACCGCAAAAAGAAGATTACATCGAATAGATCTCCACGAGAGAGGGGGAGAAAATTGTATTGAGATCCAAAAAGAGAGATGAAGCCATCTAGCTACTAGCTATGGACCCGAAGGTCTGAAGTAAACTACTCACACTTCATCGGAGGGGCTATGGTGTTGATGTAGGAGCCCTCCGTGGTGGATGCCCTCTCCGGTGGAGCTCCGGAACTGGCCTCAAGATGAGATCTCGTGGATACAGGAAGTTGCGGCGGTGGAATTAGGTTTTTGGCTCCGTGTCTGGTCTATTGGGGATACGTAGGTATATATAGGAGGAAGGAGTACGTCGGTGGAGCTCCGAGGGGCCCACGAGGTAGGGGGCGCGCCCTCCACCCTCGTGACCTCCTCGGAAGCTTCTTGGAGTAGGGTCCAAGTCTCCTGGATCACGTTCGGTGAGAAAATCACGTTCCCGAAGGTTTCATTCCGTTTGGACTCCGTTTGATATTCCGTTTCTTCAAAACACTGAAATAGGCAAAAAACAACAATTCTGGGCTGGGCCTCCGGTTAATAGGTTAGTCCCACAAATAATATAAAAGTGGAAAATGAAGCCCAATATAGTCCAAAACATTAGATAAAGTAGCATGGAGCAATCAAAAAGTATAGATACGTTGGAGACGTATCAGGCATCCCCAAGCTTAATTCCTGCTCGTCCTCGAGTAGGTAAATGATAAAAAGAATTTTTTTTGATGCGGAGTGATACTTTGGCATAATTTCAATGTAAATCTTCTTAATCATGGCATGAATGTTCAGATCCGGAAGATTCAAGATAAAAGTTCATATTGACATAAAAATAATAATACTTCAAGCATACTAATCTAACAATTATGTCATCTCAAAATAACATAGCCAAAGAAAGTTCATCCCTACAAAATCATATAGTTAGGCTATGCTTCATTCTCGTCACACAAAGATGTTCCCAACTTCTATACCCCCGATGACAAGCCAAGCAATTGTTTCATACTCAAATAATCTCAAACTCTTTCAACCTTCACGCAATACATGAGCGCGAGCCATGGATATAGCACTATGGGTGGAATAGAATATGATGATGGGGATTGTGTGGAGAAGACAAAAAAGGAGAAAGTCTCATATTGACGAGGATAATCAATGGGCTATGGAGATGCCCATCAATTGATGTCAACATGAGGAGTAGGGATTGCCATGCAATGGATCCACTAGAGCTATGAATGCTCAACAAAAGAAAACTAGTGGGTGTGCATCCAACTCACTTGCTCACGAAGACCTAGGGCATTTTGAGGAAGCCCATCATTGGAATATACAAGCCAAGTTCTATAATGAAAAATTCCCACTAGTATAAACAAGATAATTTATGAGACTCATTATATGAAAAACATGGTGCTACTTTGAAGCACAAATATATGAGACACACTACATGAAGAACAAGGTGCTATTTTGAAGCACGAGTGTGGTAAAAGGATAGTAACATTGCCCCTTCTCTCTTTTTCTCTCATTTTTTTGGGCCTTCTCTTTTTCTCATTGGCCTTTCTCTCTTTTTTTTATTTCGTCCGGAGTCTCATCCCGACTTGTGGGGGAATCATAGTCTCCATCATCCTTTTCCTCACTAGGGCAATGCTCTAATAATGATGATCATCACACTTTTATTTTTCTTACAACTCGATATTACAACTCGACATCTATAACAAAGATATGACTCTATATGAATGCATCCGGCGGTGTACCGGGATGATGCAATGAATCAAGAGTGACATGTATGAAAAATAATGCATGGTGGCTTTGCCACAAATACGATGTCAACTACATGATCATGCAATGGCAGTATGACAAAAGTAAAGTTTGTCATGATGAACGGAACGGTGGAAAGTTGCATGGCAATATATCTTGGAATGGCTATGGGAATGCCATAATAGGTAGGTATGGTGGCTGTTTTGAGGAAGATATAAGGAGGTTTATGTGTGAAAGAGCGTATCATATCACGGGGTTTGGATGCACCGGCAAAGTTTGCACCAACTCTCAATGTGAGAAAGGGCAATGCACGGTACCGAAGAGGCTAGCAATGGTGGAAAGGTAAAAGTGCGTATAATCCATGGACTCAACATTTGTCAAAAGAACTCATATACTTATTGAAAAAATTTAGAACTCATCAAAAATCAAGTACTACGCGCATGCTCCTAGGGGGATAGATTGGTAGGAAAAGATCATCGCTCGTCCCCGACTGCCACTCATAAGGATGCATAAGCAAGGTACACTTCATGTTTCAAATTTGTTACACAACTTTAACAATATGTGCATGCTACGGGACTTGCTAACTTCAACACAAGTATTTCTCAAATTCACAACTATTCAATTAGCACGACTTTGATATTATCACCTCCATATCTCAAAACAATTATCAAGCATCAAACTTAATTTAATTCACTCAAAAAGAAAGTTTCACATATCTTGAACACCAAGTATATTAACATTAAGCAAATTACCATGCTATTAGAGACTCTCAAAATAATCTAAGTGAAGCATGAGAGATCAAGCTTCTTTAAAAAAAATCCACCACCGTGCTCTAAAAGATCTAAGTGAAGCACTAGAGCAAAAATTATCACGCTCAAAAGATATAAGTGAAGCACATAGAGCAAAGCTATCAAGCTCAAAAGATATAAGTGAAGCACATAGAGTATTCTAACAAATTTCAATTCATATATGGTTCTCTCAAAAGGTGTGTACAGCAAGGATGATTGTGGTAAACTAACAAGCAAAGACACAAATAATACAAGACGCTCCAAGCAAAACACATATCATGTTGGTGAATAAAAATATAGCTCCAAGTAAATTACCGATGGAAGTGGACGAAAGAGGGGATGCCTTCCGGGGCATTCCCAAGCCTTGCCTTTTTGGTGTCCTTGGATTATCTTGGGGGTGCCATGGGAATCCCCAATCTTAGGCTCTTGCCACTCCTTATTCCATAATCTATCAAAAGAATTCACCCAAAACTTGAAAACTTCACAACACAAAACTCAACAGAAATCTCGTGAGCTCCGTTAGAAAAAGAAAACAAAAGACTACTTCAAGGTACTGTAATGAACTCATTATTTATTTATATTGGCGTTAAACCTACTGTATTCCAACTTTTGTATGGTTTATAAACTAATTTACTAGCCATAGATTCATCAAAATAAGCAAACAACACACGAAAAACAGAATCTGTCAAAAACAGAATAGTCTGTAGTAATCTGTAACTAACGCAAACTTCTGGAACTCTAAAAATTCTACAAAAATAGGAAGTCCTGGCCAATTTGTTTATTTATCAGCATCTAAAAGAATCAACGCAAAATCACTCTCCAGTAAAAAATGGCAGCTAATCTCGTGAGCGCTAAAATTTCTGTTTTTCAGCAGAATCAAATCAACTATCATCGTAGGTTATCCTATAGGTCCTACTTGGCACAAACACTAATTAAAACATAAAACCACATCCAAACAGAGGGTAGATGGATTATTTATTGCTAAACAGAAGCAAAAACAAAAAACACAAAATAAAATTGGGTTGCCTCCCAACAAGCGCTATCGTTTAACGCCCCTAGCTAGGCATAAAAGCAAGGATAGATCTAGGTATTGCCATCTTTAGTTTTCAATTTTTAGCGGAGTCATGCTCGAATCCGGGGGGTTCTTCCCTCTTCCCGTCATACTCGGAAATTTTTAGATCTAAAGAATCCAACCGTTTATTGCAAAGAGTAATCAACGTATTCATATGGTTAAGATTTCCGCTAATATTTTTAAGAGGCTCAAGAGACTTTTGTAAAATCTTTGTTACTTCGCAAATCTTCTCAAACACTTGGGTTTCTTCCTGGGTAGGATGAGATCCTCCCTTTTGGGGTGGTGTTCCCACTATTCCCTCTATAATCTCATGCGCAATACCGGGATCAATATTAATGAAATTTCCCTTGGCCATGCAATCCAAGAGTTGTCTATGCGTCATGTTTAACCCAACATAAAAATTGCGAAGAAGAATTCTAAAGTTCACCTCTAGGGTGCACTTACGATAATATTCCATCATCCTATACCAAGCATCTTTTAAGTTTTCTCCTTGCCTTTGCTTGAAGTGAAGAACTTCAAACTCGGGAGACATAGGAGCGGATAAGGAACTAGTCATGACGACACGCAAGCAAACTAACACACGAGCAAACAAAAGGCAAAGGGAAACAGAGAAGGAGATTGGGAAAGAGAGGGCGAATAAAATGGCAAGGGTGAAGTGGGGGAGAGGAAAACGAGAGGCAAATGGCAAATAATGTAATGCGAGAGATAGGGATTGTGATGGGTACTTGGTATGTTGACTTTTGCGTAAGCTTCCCCGGCAACGGCGCCAGAAATCCTTCTTGCTACGTCTCGAGCTTGCATTGGTTTTCCCCGAAGAGGAGGGGGTGATGCAGCACAGTAGCGTAAGTATTTCCCTCAGTTTTTGAGAACCAAGGTATCAATCCAGTAGGAGGTCACGCGCAAGTCCCTCGTACCTGCACAAAACGATAGCAACTCGCAACCAACGCTTAAGGGTTGTCAATCCCTTCACGGTCACTTAAGAGAGTGAGATCTGATAGAGATAATACTTTTGGTATTTTTGGTGTAAAGACGCAAAGTAAAAAGGTAAAAGCAAAACAAGTAATTAAAGTGATGGGGATTGATATTATGAGAATAGACCCGGGGGCCATAGGTTTCACTAGTGGCTTCTCTCAAGAGCATAAGTATTCTACGGTGGGTGAACAAATTACTGTTGAGCAATTGATAGAATTGAGCATAGTTATGAGGTTATCTAGGTATGATCATGTATATAGGCATCACGTCCGAGACAAGTAGATCGAAACGATTCTGCATCTACTACTATTACTCCACTCATCGACCGCTATCCAGCATGCATCTAGAGTATTAAGTTAAAAACAGAGTAACGCCTTAAGCAAGATGACATGATGTAGAGGAATAAATTCATGCAATATGATAAATACCCCATCTTGTTATCCTCGATGGCAACAATACAATACGTGCCTTGCAACTCTTTCTGTCACTGAGTAAGGACACCGCAAGATTGAACCCAAAGCTAAGCACTTCTCCCATTGCAAAAACTACCAATCTAGTTGGCCAAACCAAATGGATAATTCGAAGAGACTTGCAAAGATAACTCAATCATACATAAAAGAATTCAGAGAAGATTCAAATATTATTCATAGATAAGCTGGATCATAAACCCACAATTCATCGGTCTCAACAAACACACCGCAAAAAGAAGATTACATCGAATAGATCTCCACGAGAGAGGGGGAGAACATTGTATTAAGATCCAAAAAGAGAGAAGAAGCCATCTAGCTACTAGCTATGGACCCGAAGGTCTGAAGTAAACTACTCACACTTCATCGGAGGGGCTATGGTGTTGATGTAGAAGCCCTCCGTGGTGGATGCCATCTCGGGTGGAGCTCTGGAACAGGCCCCAAGATGGGATCTCGTGGATATAGGAAGTTGCGGAGGTGGAATTAGGTTTTTGGCTCCGTGTCTGGTCTACTGGGGATACGTAGGTATATATAGGAGGAAGGAGTACGTCGGCGGAGCTCCGAGGGGCCCACGAGGTAGGGCGCGCCCTCCACCCTCGTGACCTCCTCGGAAGCTTCTTGGAGTAGGGTCCAAGTCTCCTAGATCACGTTCGATGAGAAAATCACGTTCCCGAAGGTTTCATTCCGTTTGGACTCCATTTGATATTCCGTTTCTTCGAAACACCGAAATAGGCAAAAAAACAGCAATTCTGGGCTGGGCCTCCGGTTAATAGGTTAGTCCCAAAAATAATATAAAAGTGGAAAATAAAGCCCAATATAGTCCAAAACAGTAGATAAAGTAGCATGGAGCAATCAAAAATTATAGATACGTTGGAGACGTATCAGGCATCCCCAAGCTTAATTTCTGCTCGTCCTCGAGTAGGTAAATGATAAAAAGGAGAATTTTTGATGCGGAGTGATACTTTGGCATAATTTCAATGTAAATCTTCTTAATCATGGCATGAATGTTCAGATCCGGAAGATTCAAGATAAAAGTTCATATTGACATAAAAATAATAATACTTCAGGCATACTAATCTAACAATTATGTCATCTCAAAATAACATAGCCAAAGAAAGTTCATCCCTACAAAATCATATAGTTAGGCTATGCTTCATTTTCGTCACACAAAGATTTTCCCAACTTCTATACCCCCGATGACAAGCCAAGCAATTTTTTCATACTCAAATAATCTCAAACTCTTTCAACCTTCACGCAATACATGAGCGCGAGCCATGGATATAGCACTATGGGTGGAATAGAATATGATGATGGGGATTTTGTGGAGAAGACAAAAAAGGAGAAAGTCTCATATTGATGAGGATCATCAACGGGCTATGGAGATGCCCATCAATTGATGTCAACATGAGGAGTAGGGATTGCCATGCAACGGATGCACTAGAGCTATGAATGCTCAACAAAAGAAAACTAGTGGGTGTGCATCCAACTCGCTTGCTCACGAAGACCTATGGCATTTTGAGGAAGCCCATCATTGGAATATACAAGCCAAGTTCTATAATGAAAAATTCCCACTAATATAAACAAGACAATTTATGAGACTCATTATATGAAAAACATGGTGCTACTTTGAAGCAAAAATATATGAGACTCACTACATGAAGAACAAGGTGCTATTTTGAAGCACGAGTGTGGTAAAAGGATAGTAACATTGCCCCTTCTCTCTTTTTCTCTCATTTTTTTGGGCCTTCTCTTTTTTTATTGGCCTTTCTCTTTTTTTTATTTTGCCCGAAGTCTCATCCCGACTTGTGGGGGAATCATAGTCTCCATCATCCTTTTCCTCACTAGGGCAATGCTCTAATAATGATGATCATCACACTTTTATTTTTCTTATAACTCGATATTACAACTCGACATCTATAACAAAGATATGACTCTATATGAATGCCTCCGGCGGTGTACCGGGATGATGCAATGAATCAAGAGTGATATGTATGAAAAATAATGCATGGTGGCTTTGCCACAAATACGATGTCAACTACATGATCATGCAATGGCAATATGACAAAAGTAAATTATGTCATGATGAACGGAACGGTGGAAAGTTGCATGGTAATATATCTCGGAATGGCTATGGAAATGCCATAATAGGTAGGTATGGTGGTTGTTTTGAGGTAGATATAAGGAGGTTTATGTGTGAAAGATCGTATCATATCACGGGGTTTGGATGCACCGGCGAAGTTTGCACCACCTCTCAATGTGAGAAAGGGCAATGCATGGTACCAAAGAGGCTAGCAATGGTGGAAAGTTAAAAGTGCGTATAATCCATGGACTCAACATTTGTCAAAAGAACTCATATACTTATTGAATTTTTTTAGAAATTATCAAAAATCAAGTACTATGCGCATGCTCCTAGGGGGATAGATTGGTAGGAAAAGACCATCGCTCGTCCCCGACCGCCACTCATAAGGATGCACAAGCCAGATACACTTCAAGTTTCAAATTTGTTACACAACTTTAACCATACGTGCATGCTACGGGACTTGCTAACTTCAACACAAGTATTTCTCAAATTCACAACTATTCAATTAGCACGACTTTGATATTATCACCTCCATATCTCAAAACAATTATCAAGCATCAAACTTAATTTAATTCACTCAAAAAGAAAGTTTCACATATCTTGAACACCAAGTATATTAACATTAAGCAAATTACCATGCGATTAGTGACTCTCAAAATAATCTAAGTGAAGCATGAGAGATCAAGTTTCTTTAAAAAAAATCCACCACCGTGCTCTAAAAGATCTAAGTGAAGCACTAGAGCAAAAATTATCACGCTCAAAAGATATAAGTGAAGCACATAGAGCAAAACTATCAAGCTCAAAAGATATAAGTGAAGCACAAAGAGTATTCTAACAAATTTCAATTCACATATGGTTCTCTCAAAAGGTGTGTACAGCAAGGATGATTGTGGTAAACTAACAAGCAAAGACACAAATAATACAAGATGCTCCAAGCAAAACACATATCATGTTGGTGAATAAAAATATAGCTCCAAGTAAATTACCGATGGAAGTGGACGAAAGAGGGGATGCCTTCCGGGGCATTCCCAAGCCTTGACTTTTTGGTGTCCTTGGATTATCTTGGGGGTGCCATGGGAATCCCCAAGCTTAGGCTCTTGCCACTCCTTGTTCCATAATCCATCAAAAGAATTCACCCAAAACTTGAAAACTTCACAACACAAAACTCAACAAAAATCTCGTGAGCTCCGTTAGAGAAAGAAAACAAAAGACTACTTCAAGGTACTGTAATGAACTCATTCTTTATTTATATTGGTGTTAAACCTACTGTATTCCAACTTCTCTATGGTTTATAAACTAATTTACTAGCCATAGATTCATCAAAATAAGCAAACAACACACGAAAAACAGAATCTATCAAAAACAGAACAGTCTGTAGTAATCTGTAACTAACGCAAACTTGTGGAACTCTAAAAATTCTACAAAAATAGGAAGTCCTGGCCAATTTGTTTATTGATCAGCATCAAAATGAATCAATGCAAAATCACTCTCCAGTAAAAGATGGCAGCTAATCTCGTGAGCGCTAAAATTTCTGTTTTTCAGCAGAATCAAATCAACTATCATCGTAGGTTATCCTATAGGTCCTACTTGGCACAAACACTAATTAAAACATAAAACCACATCCAAACAGAGGGTAGATGGATTATTTATTGCTAAATAGAAGAAAAAACAAAAACACAAAATAAAATTGGGTTACCTCCCAACAAGCGCTATCGTTTAACGCCCCTAGCTAGGCATAAAAGCAAGGATAGATCTAGGTATTGCCATCTTTAGTTTTCAATTTTTTAGCGGAGTCATGCTCGAATCCGGGGGTTCTTCCCTCTTCCCGTCATACTCGGAAATTTTTAGATCTAAAGAATCCAATCGTTTATTGCAAAGAGTAATCAACGTATTCATACGGTTAAGATTTCCGCTAATATTTTTAAGAGGCTCAAGAGACTTTTGTAAAATCTTTGTTACTTCGCAAATCTTCTCAAACACTTGGGTTTCTTCCTGGGTAGGATGAGATCCTCCCTTTTGGGGTGGTGTTCCCACTATTCCCTCTATAATCTCATGCGCAATACCGGGATCAATATTAATGAAATTTCCCTTGGCCATGCAATCCAAGAGTTGTCTATGCGTCATGTTTAACCCAACATAAAAATTGCGAAGAAGAATTCTAAAGTTCACCTCTAGGGTGCACTTACAATAATATTCCATCATCCTATACCAAGCATCTTTTAAGTTTTCTCCTTGCCTTTGCTTGAAGTGAAGAACTTCAAACTCGGGAGACATAGGAGCGGATAAGGAACTAGTCATGACGACACGCAAGCAAACTAACACACGAGCAAACAAAAGGTAAAGGGAAAAAGAGAAGGAGATTGGGAAAGAGAGGGCGAATAAAATGGCAAGGGTGAAGTGGGGGAGAGGAAAACGAGAGGCAAATGGCAAATAATGTAATGCGAGAGATAGGGATTGTGATGGGTACTTGGTATGTTGACTTTTGCGTAAGCCTCCCCGGCAACGGCGCCTGAGGGAGTCCTGGATTAGGGGGTGTCCGGACAGCCGGACTATCATCGTCCGCCGGACTCCAAGACTACGAAGATACAAGATTGAAGACTCCGTCCCGTGTCCGGATGGGACTTTCCTTGGCATGGAAGGCAAGCTTGGCGATACGGATATGTAGATCTCCTACCATTGTAATCGACTCTGTGTAACCCTAGCCCTCTCCGGTGTCTATATAAACCGGAGGGCTTTAGTCCGTAGGGCATAACCTCCATTACAATCATACCATAGGCTAGCTTCTAGGGTTTAGCCTCCTTGATCTTGTGGTACATCCACTCTTGTACTACCCATATTATCAATATTAATCAAGTAGGACGTAGGGTTTTACCTCCATCAAGAGGGCCCGAACCTGGGTAAAACATCGTGTCCCTCGTCTCCTGTTACCATCCGCCTAGACGCACAGTTCGGGACCCCCTACCCGAGATCCGCCGGTTTTGACACCGACATTGGTGCTTTCATTGAGAGTTCCTCTGTGCCGTCGCCGATAGGAAGGATGCCTTCACCCGTCTTCAAGGACGGTATTTTCGCCAAAGGGGCCTTAGCCGCCGGCCAAACTATCCGGCTAGGTGGTTTCCTTATGACCGCCTGCCCGGCCACTGCTTCGACAAAGACTTCTCAAGTCGTCAAAAGCAATCTTCATGTCAGCTCGGAACTGGCCGAGCGGCTGGATCCAATAGAGCTCTCGTCTGTCAATGAGCTCTTGGATCGCATCGCCGCCCTGGGAGTCGCTACGGACTACAATCAGATTAGGCTTAAAACCGATCTGAGAGAGATTAACTCTCCCCAGGTCACCCACCACGTCGCAGTGGTAGAGGGACAACGCGGCGACTCTTTTCCCGTATTGAAAACTAGTTATGTCCGGGCTCCCGAACCCTCCATGCCGGATTTCCGCGGAGGTACGGACTTCGATCAAGCACTGAACTTAAAGTCAGGCATCAGACCAGACTCGTTGGACAACGTCCAGCAATCAAAGCTTCCAAATTTGGAAACTTCACGGCCTTCAAGCCCTGAGACGGGTAGGGTTCCGGATTTTATTCCACCCACCCGCCCAGACATATGCGATTTATCTCTAATACGGCAAGAGCCTGCTGAAACAGTACATCACTACTGGGCCAGATTCCTCCTGGTTATGGACAGGATAAAGGACTGGCAAGAGGAAAACGCAATCTCAATCTTTTGCAATAATTGCACGGACAAGGGAATACCGAACGCCATCAGCCGTCGTGAAATTACACGCTTCGCCGATCTGGCGTCAATAGTACGAAAGTACTGCGTGATGGAGAGTTCCCGAAAAACCAAAAACCAATTTTGGGACAATCCGGCCCGGAATACAACCCTAGTCCGAAACAAAAGGGTGCATCACACTCAGGCCCCAGATACAAAAACCAAAAAGCAAAAACCCCATAGAGGGCACGGAACCGTACTGGAGGGATGGCTCAGCGGACCCTGTAAACTTCACAGTACAGAGGGCGCCGTCCCCACACACAGCCTTCGGGCATGTTGGATATTACGGCAGGTGGCCAAAAGTAGCGAGGAGCTTCTAGCCCCGGAAAACCACTCCAACAATACCAGTACGGTGTCAACAGTCTTCGAGACCTTCACATCAAATAATATGCGGAAACGAACAATCCGCAGCCTCGCCGAAGTCTACCAAGTAGCAACAACAAATCGATGGAGCGACACAGCCATCACCTTCAACGCCAGCGACGAACCTAAATTCCGAACAGCTCGAGCACCAGCCGCACTGGTACTTAGTCCAATAGTGGACGGCTTTCGACTTACAAAGGTCCTCATGGATGGCGGCAGCGGATTAAACCTCATCTACGAGGAAACTCTTCAAAAAATGGAAATAGACTGGAGCCGTATTGAGCAAAGTAGCACAACCTTCAGAGGAATAATCCCTAGCCGGGAAGCGCGCTGCACCAGAAAAATCACACTCGATGTGGTGTTCGGCTCGCCGGACAATTATAGATCCGAAGAAGTCACGTTCCAAGTGGCCCCATTCAACAGCGGATATCACGCTATATTAGGACGAGAGGCATTCACAATTTTTCAAGCAGTACCCATTACGGGTACATGAAGCTCAAAATGCCTGGGCCCGGCGGAATAATCACTCTCGTTAGTGATCCGGACATAGCACTCCGCGCCGAAAACAAGACAGCCGCATTAGCCCTGGAGGCACTATCCGAAGCCCTAGCGGCAGAAGAACTCATCGTGCTGCGCTCTACGGTGAATAGGGACGATGTGATACTTGATAAGAGATCCAAGTCCACCTCCTTTAAACCAGCAGATGAAATAGTAAAATTCCAGGTCCACCCAACGGACCCAACAAAGATGGCCTCCATCGGGGCGCAGTTGAACCCTGATGTAGACGCCACACTGCGAGAATTCCTTCAGGAAAATTGGGACATCTTCGCCTGGCACCCCTCGGATATGCCTGGAATCCCACGCAGATTGGCAGAACACAGCCTAAACATCCTAAAAGGATTCAAGCCAGTCAAACAGGCTCTTCGACGATTTTCCGAACCCAAAAGACAGGCAATGGGAGAAGAGCTAGCCAAACTATTGGAAGCCGGATTCATCAGAGATATCAAACATCCGGATTGGCTAGCAAATCTGGTAATGGTACCAAAGAAGGACAAATCCTGGCGCCTATGCGTCGATTTTAAAGACCTCAATAAGGCTTGCCCAAAGGATCCCTTCCCCCTCCCCCGCATCGACCAAATAATCGATCCTACTGCAGGGCACGATTCATTGTGCTTCCTCGACGCATACTCTGGCTACCATCAAATCAAGATGGCGGAAGCAGACCAAGCCGCAACGGCATTCATCACTCCTTATGGACCATTCTGCTTCAACACGATGCCCTTCGGACTTAAAAACGCCGGCGCAACATATCAACGCATGATCCAAACATGTCTGGCCACCCAGATCGGCAAAACAATAGAGGCATACGTAGACGACGTAGTCGTCAAAACCAAACACGTCGAAACTTTAGTAGACGACTTGAGGCTCACATTCGACAACCTCAGAGCATATGACATCAAGCTGAATCCGGAAAAATGCGTTTTCGGCGTACCAGCCGGAAAGCTGCTGGGCTTCATTGTATCCGGTAGAGGAATTGAAGAAAACCCGGCCAAGATCTGAGCTCTGTCACAGTTGGATATTCCAAAAGACCTCAAACAGATACAAAAATTGACTGGATGCGTGGCAGCTTTAAGCCGCTTTATCTCCCGCTTGGGAGAAAAGGCACTGCCCCTTTATCGCCTCCTTAGGCGCACCGAACACTTCGAGTGGACGGATGCTGCCACTGCCGGACTCGAAGAAATAAAGGCCATATTGGCAACAAATCCGGTTCTAGCTGCGCCCAACCTGGGCGAACCAATGTTGTTATACATCGCAGCAACACATCAAGTTGTAAGCGCGGTACTCGTCGTCGAACGAGAGACAGAAGGACATAAATTCCCTCTTCAAAAACCAGTGTACTACGTATCCACTGTGTTAACCCCCTGCAAATCCCGTTACCCGTACTATCAAAAGATAGCGTATGCGGTGTTCATGGCATCCCGGAAGCTCCGGCACTACTTTCAAGAGTGTTCGATAACAGTGGCCTCCGAAGTACCACTCAATGAAATTATAAACAACCGCGATGCAACGGGCAGGATTGCAAAATGGGCCATTGAGCTCTTACCATTCGATATAACCTACAAACCTCGGCGAGCTATAAAGTCACAAGTTTTGGCTGACTCTGTCGCCGAATGGACCGAAGCCGAACTCCCTAAAGAGTACGGCGCATACTCCAATTGGACTATGCACTTCGACGGCTCTAAAATGTTGGCCGGACTGGGGGCTGGCGTCGTATTGATGTCCCCGACCGGGGACACAGTCCAATACGTACTTCAAATAATGTACACGGACTCCAACAACGCAGCCGAATATGAGGCCCTTCTACACGGTATCCGGATGGCAATCTCCATGGGCATTCAACGCCTAGAGGTGCGCGGGGATTCAAACCTTGCAATATCCCAAATAAATGGAGACTTTGACGCCAAGGATCCGAAAATGGTAGCATATCGCAACGCTATCTTAAAAATGTCAGCTCGGTTTGAAGGACTTGAATTCCATCACGTAGCCCGAGATAATAACCAAGCAGCCGACGTACTGGCACGCATCGGCGCAAAACGTGACGCTGTCCCTCCAAATATCTTCCTGGAGCGGCTCTTTAAGCCATCCGTACTATGGGAAGGGGAGTCCGGAAACGACAAACCGGAAACAACCGCGCCAACCGGCGATTCAGCCAATGACATAACACCTTCAGCCCACGACATAATGGCAGTAATCGCCCCGTGGACAGAACCATTCCTAGCCTACTTGCTTAGGCAGGAACTTCCCGAAGACCAAAATGAGGCCCGCTGCATAGTCCGGCGATCGAAAGCCTACAAGGTCCATGAGGGAGAACTTTATAAGAAAAGTACAACCGGAGTCCTTCAAAGGTGTATCTCCGAAGAGGAAGGGCGAAACCTCCTGGCTGAAATTCATGCCGGACTAGGCGGACACCATGCAGCTGCCCGGGCCCTTGTAGGAAAGGCATTCCGTACAGGATTTTATTGGCCGACGGCCCGGGCAGATGCTCAGGACTTAGTCCAAAGATGCGTCGGTTGTCAGCTCTTTGCTAATCAGAGCCATATGCCACCCACCGCCCTCAAAACTATACCCATTACCTGGTCGTTCATGGTCTGGGGGCTTGACATGGTCGGACCCCTTAAAGGGGGAACCCACAAGCAAAGGTACCTATTGGTCATGGTGGACAAATTCACCAAATGGATAGAGGCCAAACCAGTCAAAACGGCAGAGTCCGGACCAGTGATAGACTTTATATCCGGGGTAGTACACCGTTATGGTGCCCCCCACAGCATCATAACCGATAACGGCACGAACTTCACGGCCGACGAGGTTAAGTCATGGTGCAAAAACATGGGCATTAAGCTCGATTACGCTTCAGTCTATCATCCTCAAACCAACGGTCAAGTGGAACGAGCAAATGGTCTAATAATGAGCGGAATTAAACCCAGACTAGTGCGGTCACTTACGAAATCCGACACGCACTGGGTAGAGGAGCTCGACTCCGTGCTCTGGGGGCTGCGGACAACGCCCAACCGTACTACCGGATTTACACCATTTTTTATGGTATACGGCGCAGAGGCAGTTCTGCCCTGCGACATTATTCATGACTCACCTCGAGTACGCATGTATGAAGAAAGAGAAGCCGAGCTGGATCGGCAAGAGAGTTTGGACGCATTGGAGGAAGAACGCGACGTCACCAAGGCTCGTTCCGCATTCTACCAGCAGCAGGCTCGAAGATATCAAAGCAGAGAAGTATGGGCCAAGACTTACAACATTGGCGAACTAGTTCTACGCCTGCTGGACAAGAAAAAGGACAAGCTCAAGCCCAAATGGGAGGTCCCCTTCATCATCGATCAAGTCCTGACTGGCAGAGCGTACCGTCTATGAAATGCATCGGACAACCGACTCGAGCCGAACCCATGGAACGCAGCCCGCCTCCGAAGATTCTATGCCTAGCGCAGGCCTAAGAGTTCGTCCCCTTCCCCCGTCTGAATTTTTACATTTCAGCTGTCTTTTGTTTCTCTTTCTTCTCTTAACCTTTTTCCTTAAATGCCCTTAAGGGCCCATTTGCGCATTGTTCGCACATACTTGACGTGCCATTCGCACTCATTATACCTGGGGGCTTCCTTTCAAGAAGCTCACTTATAAGGGCTTTATGCCCAGCACATGTGTCAAGCTTCCACATGTACCTTTTAATCACCATTATATGCATCGATATGACTTAAGTTTTGGCCAAGCTAGGTTGGCTGGCTCCTGTGCTTACCCCTACGTTCCCGATTGTTCGGCTAGGAGGTAAAGGGAGCACCTCTGCGATTGTTACTGCCGGATCAGCCGGATGTGTACCTCAGACTGGGTGAAGCCGAAAGCTAGCGTTCTTAAGGGAATATTCGGTCGGTGGCTTAAAAGATGATTTTTTACCTACTTATTTATCTACCCCCAGATGTTTTTCTGCTTTTTTCGCAGTCCGGACATGCACTTTAGGGCATGCCTCCCAGGGAAAGGAACCCTTAACGGAACTATTCTCCCTGGAAGATGTTTCTTACTAACCATGTAATATAACATAACTAGTTGGGCACTTGTCTGATAAAGCACTAATGACCCCTACGCCTGGTCTCCATGCATACCACGGTCGTTTCTTAACCAAGAAGGTATTCGGACACACTCCGGACTCTAGGGTCCCGAGGTTGAACCGAAAAGGTCGGCAAAGACAAACGATCTACAATCCGGCTAGAAGGCATTTCACATGTCATTTTAAAATACATTGTCAAATCTACTGACTGTATTCCTCCTCAATCCCGTCTAACAGGCTGTCTAACTTACAGTCCCGTTGGGAAAATTTAGCAGCCAACTCTACTTGGCTGTATACTAAACTCACAGGGATCTCCTTCCCATCAGGCCCCACTGGTCCGAGCTCGGCCAAGTGGTTGGAATCCGCCTTCTTGTACCGCGTCTTCACCATGGCCCAAGCCTCCCTGGCACCTTGGCGGCAGGCCGAAATCTTCCATAAACGGAAGTGCTGCCGCACTCCCTGAAGCTTCTCCGCAAGCTCCCCAAGGCCCTCGGGTAGGGAGAGGGCTGGCCATAAAGCCTGGACGACGCTGCTCATCACCTGCCGAACTCGTTCGAGCAGTTGTAACAGCTCGGGAAGTTGATCACCCGTTGATACGGGCATCTCCTCTGCAAGGCGACCTGTGAGTATACCTACAAGACATATTTTGTCAATTGACTTCCTCGCCGAACTCTTCTTTTCAAAGGAGTTCACTCAAGCACTTACTATAGATGCCGCGATGAAGCCGCTGATTCTCCTTAACGGAGCCGGACAGCTCAACCCGAACGCCTTTCAGCTCCTCTCCAAGCTGGGCGTGGGCATCTTGGAGTTTGTTCCTTTCCTGCTGCACTCTATTCAGCACCCTCTTGCCGGCCTTCAGCTGGCGTAGCAGTTCCTGCCTGTCCGGATCTTGTCCGGCAGCACCTGCAATGTCATTATTAGACTTGCGCGCACGCCGCACAGTGCTTATATTTAAAAACAAGTGTGTTACTAGGAGGGGCCTCTGTGTTTCCTCCAGCAGCAGCAAGTGCGGCCTCAAGTTGGGCCTTGCACTCTTGCAGCTCCTGAGACAGTCGGGTATTCTTCTTGGTAAGATCCTGCATTTCAAATGATCCTTAAATCAGTTAACATAACTACTTTAAGTCTCGGGGGCTACTGGCATACATAACTATTAAAATCTCTTACCCGTATGTCTTTTACATACTGCTCCGTGGCTCTGGTAAAACCATCTTGAGCAGCACGGAGGTGCGCATCCCCCGCGTTAAAGGTATTCAACGCCTCAGGGGAGAAGCACGCTTCACGAAATACTGTCCGGCGGCGCCTGTGGTTCATGGCGCTCTCCACCTCAGACTTGGTGGCGGACAGTCGGTCGGCATCCTCCGTTGGAGGAGTATCCGGCCCGTGCCTTGCGCTTGCCTTCCCCTCCAGACTAGGTGCTGGAGCCAGGCTGGTCGAGGTCGGATTGGCAACCTCTACGCCCGCAGTCCGGCGGGCGCTTTTTCTCCTACAAAGATCATGAGCACTCAAACACTTCCTAGGAACGTTGCTCCGAATAATTAACTGTGAGCTATACCTTTGCGGCGACGTTTCAGTCTGCGCCGTGCTCCTCTTCCTCCTGCTGGTCCGGACTGGCCTTTGTTGGTCAGCCGCCGCGGGCTCGGCTTCCCGCCCTGGAGGCGCTTCCTGCAAAACACCACCATATGCGAAGGTCAGATATGAGCAAGGAAGAAACAATGGTGTCGTTGCTTCGGTCACAATCACCTGGGAAGACGGATATAATCCGGGGTAGTCGGCCATAATGGCGACTAAGGCATTATCCATGCTGAGCTGGTGGAACACCCCGTCGATTAGCTCCACCTTTATATCCGGATCCTCTTCCGAGGCCGGATCTTGGGTTCTCTCTGGATCCTTAGGTTGCGGAGCTGGACTTATCATGTCCTCCACAGTCCGATGCAGTTCCTGCGTCAAAGACATAATATGAGAAGCTTAAACTTTGAAAACATGGGCCGGGCCCTTAAACTGTTCACTTACCCAACTTCGAGGGTTATTCATGGAGAACCCATTCAAGGGGTTCGTCTGTAGGAAGTCCTCCTTCTCCCCCTTGTACAGGCCGGACAGGATCTGCACCAGTTCCTCGGCCGAATCCGGTCCTTTGCGGCCGTGACGGGTGGCATCGTCTTCCCTATTGAAATCCCACATGGGGTGGCCCCTGTACTGCAGTGGCTGCACCCCCCGCGTAATGCATGTTGCCATGACTCCAATCATGGTCAACCCGGAGTGGGCCAGTAATCTTATTCGGCCCATCAGATAATGGACGCTCTTGTCTTCCTCCAGTTGGGGGCTCCGTGGGCGCCAGCTAAGGCGTTTCTTCAGGGGAGCAGTACTGAACTCCGGGAGGCTGATCCGAACAGGGTCCGGCAGCGGAGCGTCCTCTATATAAAACCATTCCGAAGGCCAGTCTTCGGACGCCTTCTTAGGGGTTCCGGACGGATATCCGGTCCCGGCACTGCGCCATATTTCGGCGCCGCCCACTTGATATATGGACCCCTCGTGAGAGCAGGGTACGAGGCAGAACAACCTCTTCCACAGTGCAAAATGGGGCTCAATGCCCAGAAATAGCTCGTAGAGAGCTACGTACCCCGCGATATGCAGGATAGAAGCGGGTGTAAGGTGATGGAGCTGGAGTCCATAGAACTCGAAGAGCCCCCGGAGAAACGGATGTATAGGAAATCCGAGTCCCCTTATCAGATAGGGGACGAAGCATACCCGCTCCCCTTTGTTGGGGCTTGGGGTAGCCTCTGCTTGCTTTCCACCTTGATAGGTGGCCAGCCCGGCTCGAACCGGAACCATGAAGGCTGGAGGGAGATATCCCCCCGCTTGGAGCTTCACCAGCTCGTTGTGCGGAACAGAGCACCTCCTCCAATCTCCTGGCAGAGGGCTGGGAGCGCGAGAAGAGGAGCCGCGTCAATGGTCCATGATGGAATGGATTCTTGGTCAGAAGCACTCCGATGAGTATTCGCGGAGGGAAGATGGTGTGATTTGGATCTGGATTCTTACCTCTCTTATAGGCAGATTATTTGCACAGTTAGGGGGTAAAACATAAAAGATACCCTGGCTTTTCGCATTCGTGCGACGCGTGGAAGAAGGCCATTATTGGGCGTGGGAGCTAAGAAGCGCAGCATTTATAAGAAAGCCAAACACTGTTCGGCAGGTACATGGAACTTAAAGGGAGAACCCGCCTTGCAACGTCGAAGACTATATACGCGCTGGACTTATCGTCATTGAAGCCTGGTTCGGGGGCTACTGAGGGAGTCCTAGATTAGGGGGTGTCCGGACAGCCGGACTATCATCGTCCGCCGGACTCCAAGACTACGAAGATACAAGATTGAAGACTCCATCCCGTGTCCGGATGGGACTTTCCTTAGCGTGGAAGGCAAGCTTGGCGATACGGATATGTAGATCTCCTACCATTGTAACTGACTCTGTGTAACCCTAGCCCTCTCCGGTGTCTATATAAACCGGAGAGCTTTAGTCCGTAGGACATAACCTCCATTACAATCATACCATAGGCTAGCTTCTAGGGTTTAGCCTCCTTGATCTCGTGGTAGATCCACTCTTGTACTACCCATATTATCAATATTAATCAAGCAGGACGTAGGGTTTTACCTCCATCAAGAGGGCCCGAACCTGGGTAAAACATCGTGTCCCTCATCTCCTGTTACCATCCGCCTAGACGCATAGTTCGGGACCCCCTACCCGAGATCCGCCGGTTTTGACACCGACAGCGCTAGAAATCCTTCTTGCTACGTCTCGAGCTTGCGTTGGTTTTCCCCGAAGAGGAGGGGGTGATGCAGCACAGTAGCGTAAGTATTTCCCTCAGTTTTTGAGAACCAAGGTATCAATCTAGTAGGAGGTCACGCGCAAGTCCCACGTACCTGCACAAAACGATAGCAACTCGCAACCAATGCTTAAGGGTTGTCAATCCCTTCACGGTCACTTAAGAGAGTGAGATCTGATAGAGATAATACTTTTGGTATTTTTGGTATAAAGATGCAAAGTAAAAAGGTAAAAGCAAAACAAGTAAATAAAGTGATGGGGATTGATATTATGAGAATAGACCCGGGGGCCATAGGTTACACTAGTGGCTTCTCTCAAGAGCATAAGTATTCTATGGTGGGTGAACAAATTACTGTTAAGCAATTGATAGAATTGAGCATAGTTATGAGGTTATCTAGGTATGATCATGTATATAGGCATCACGTCCGAGACAAGTAGATCGAAACGATTCTGCATCTACTACTATTACTCCACTCATCGACCGCTATCCAGCATGCATCTAGAGTATTAAGTTAAAAACAGAGTAACGCCTTAAGCAAGATGACATGATGTAGAGGAATAAATTCATGCAATATGATAAATACCCCATCTTGTTATCCTCGATGGCAACAATACAATACGTGCCTTGCAACTCTTTCTATCACTGAGTAAGGACACCGCAAGATTGAAGCCAAAGCTAAGCACTTCTCCCATTGCAAAAACTACCAATCTAGTTGGCCAAACCAAACGGATAATTCGAAGAGACTTGCAAAGATAACTCAATAATACATAAAAGAATTCAGAGAAGATTCAAATATTATTCATAGATAAGCTGGATCATAAACCCACAATTCATCGGTCTCAACAAACACACCGCAAAAAGAAGATTACATCGAATAGATCTCCACGAGAGAGGGGGAGAACATTGTATTGAGATCCAAAAAGAGAGAATAAGCCATCTAGCTACTAGCTATGGACCCGAAGGTCCGAAGTAAACTACTCACACTTCATCGGAGGGGCTATGGTGTTGATGTAGCAGCCCTCCGTGGTGGATGCCCTCTCCGGTGGAGCTCCGGAACAGGCCCCAAGTTGAGATCTCGTGGATACAGGAAGTTGCGGCATTGGAATTAGGTTTTTGGCTCCGTGTCTAGTCTATTGGGGATACGTAGGTATATATAGGAGCAAGGAGTACGTCGGTGGAGCTCCGAGGGAACCACGAGGTAGCGGGCGCGCCCTCCACCCTCGTGACCTCCTCGGAAGCTTCTTGGAGTAGGGTCCAAGTCTCCTGGATCACGTTCGGTGAGAAAATCACGTTCCCGAAGGTTTCATTTTGTTTGGACTCCATTTGATATTCCGTTTCTTCGAAACACTGAAATAGGCAAAAAACAGCAATTCTGGGCTGGCCCTCCGGTTAATAGGTTAGTCCCAAAAATAATATAAAAGTGGAAAATAAAGCCCAATATAGCCCAAAACAGTAGATAAAGTAGCATGGAGCAATCAAAAATTATAAATACGTTGGAGACGTATAAGGCATCCCCAAGCTTAATTCCTGCTCGTCCTCGAGTAGGTAAATGATAAAAAGAAGAATTTTTGATGCGGAGTGATACTTTGGCATAATTTCAATGTAAATCTTCTTAATCATGGCATGAATGTTCAGATCCGGAAGATTCAAGATAAAAGTTCATATTGACATAAAAATAATAATACTTCAAGCATACTAATCTAACAATTATGTCATCTCAAAATAACATAGCCAAAGAAAGTTCATCCCTACAAAATCATATAGTTAGGCTATGCTTCATTTTCGTCACACAAAGATGTTCCCAACTTCTATACCCCCGATGACAAGCCAAGCAATTGTTTCATACTCAAATAATCTCAAACTCTTTCAACCTTCACGCAATACATGAGCGCGAGCCATGGATATAGCACTATGGGTGGAATAGAATATGATGATGGGGATTGTGTGGAGAAGACAAAAAAGGAGAAAGTCTCATATTGACGAGGATAATCAACGGGCTATGGATATGCCTATCAATTGATATCAACATGAGGAGTAGGGAGTGCCATGCAACGGATGCACTAGAGCTATGAATGATCAACAAAAGAAAACTAGTGGGTGTGTATCCAACTCGCTTGCTCACGAAGACCCAGGGCATTTTGAGGAAGCCCATCATTGGAATATACAAGCCAAGTTCTATAATGAAAAATTCCCACTAGTATAAACAAGACAATTTATGAGACTCATTATATGAAAAACATGGTGCTACTTTGAAGCACAAATATATGAGACTCACTACATGAAGAACAAGGTGCTATTTTGAAGCACGAGTGTGGTAGAAGGATAGTAACATTGCCCCTTCTCTCTTTTTCTCTCATTTTTTTGGGCCTTCTCTTTTTTTTATTGGCCTTTCTATTATTTTTTTATTTCGTCCCGAGTCTCATCCCGACTTGTGGGGGAATCATAGTCTCCATCATCCTTTTCTTCACTAGGGCAATGCTCTAATAATGATGATCATCACACTTTTATTTTTCTTACAACTCGATATTACAACTCGACATCTATAACAAAGATATGACTCTATATGAATGCCTCCGGCGGTGTACCGGGATGATGCAATGAATCAAGAGTGACATGTATGAAAATAATGCATGGTGGCTTTGCCACAAATACGATGTCAACTACATGATCATGCAATGGCAATATGACAAAAGTAAAGTATGTCTTGATGAACGGAACGGTGGAAAGTTGCTTGGCAATATATCTCGGAACGGCTATGGAAAAGCCATAATAGGTAGGTATGGTGGCTGTTTTGAGGAAGATATAAGGAGGTTTATGTGTGAAAGAGCGTATCATATCATGGGGTTTGGATGCACCGGCGAAGTTTGCACCAACTCTCAATGTGGGAAAGGGCAATGCACGGTACCAAAGAGGCTAGCAATGGTGGAAAGGTAAAAGTGCGTATAATCCATGGACTCAACATTTGTCAAAAGAACTCATATACTTATTGAAAAAATTTAGAAGTCATCAAAAATCAAGTACTACGCGCATGCTCCTAGGGGGATAGATTGGTAGGAAAAGGCCATCGCTTGTCCCACTCATAAGGATGCACAAGCCAGGTACACTTCATGTTTCAAATTTGTTACACAACTTTAACCATATGTGCATGCTACGGGAGTTGCTAACTTCAACACAAGTATTTCTGAAATTCACAACTATTCAATTAGCACGACTTTGATATTATCACCTCCATATCTCAAAACAATTATCAAGCATCAAACTTAATTTAATTCACTCAAAAAGAAAGTTTCACATATCTTGAACACCAAGTATATTAACATTAAGCAAATTACCATGCTATTAGCGACTCTCAAAATAATCTAAGTGAAGCATGAGAGATCAAGTTTCTTTAAAACAAATCCACCACCGTGCTCTAAAAGATCTAAGTGAAGCACTAGAGCAAAAATTATCACGCTCAAAAGATATAAGTGAAGCACATAGAGCAAAACTATCAAGCTCAAAAGATATAAGTGAAGCACATAGAGTATTCTAACAAATTTCAATTCATATATGGTTCTCTCAAAAGGTGTATACAGTAAGGATGATTGTGGTAAACTAACAAGCAAAGACACAAACAATACAAGACGCTCCAAGCAAAACACATATCATGTTGGTGAATAAAAATATAGCTCCAAGTAAATTACCGATGGAAGTGGACGAAAGAGGGGATGCCTTCCGGGGCATTCCCAAGCCTTGACTTTTTGCTGTCCTTGGATTATCTTGGGGGTGCCATGGGAATCCCCAAGCTTAGGATCTTGCCACTCCTTGTTCCATAATCCATCAAAAGAATTCACCCAAAACTTGAAAACTTCACAACACAAAACTCAACAAAAATCTCGTGAGCTCCGTTAGAGAAAGAAAACAAAAGACTACTTCAAGGTACTGTAATCAACTCATTCTTTATTTATATTGGTGTTAAACCTACTGTATTCCAACTTCTCTATGGTTTATAAACTAATTTACTAGCCATAGATTCATCAAAATAAGCAAACAACACACGAAAAAACAGAATCTGTCAAAAACAGAATAGTCTGTAGTAATCTGTAACTAACGCAAACTTCTGGAACTCTAAAAATTCTAAAAAAATAGTAAGTCCTGGCAAATTTGTTTATTTATCAGCATCAAAAAGAATCAACGCAAAATCACTCTCCAGTAAAAAATTGCAGCTAAGCTCGTGAGCGCTAAAATTTATGTTTTTCAGCAAAATCAAATCAACTATCATCGTAGGTTATCCTATAGGTCCTACTTGGCACAAACACTAATTAAAACATAAAACCACATCCAAACAGATGGTAGATGGATTATTTATTGCTAAACAGAAGCAAAAACAAAAAACACAAAATAAAATTGGGTTGCCTCCCAACAAGCGCTATCGTTTAACGCCCCTAGCTAGGCATAAAAGCAAGGATAGATACAGGTATTGCCATCTTTAGTTTTCAATTTTTTAGCGGAGTCATGCTCGAATCCGGGGGGTTCTTCCCTCTTCCCGTCATACTGGGAAATTTTTAGATCTAAAGAATCCAACCATTTATTGCAAAGAGTAATCAACGTATTCATACGGTTAAGATTTCCGCTAATATTTTTAAGAGGCTCAAGAGACTTTTGTAAAATCTTTGTTACTTCGCAAATCTTCTCAAACACTTGGGTTTCTTCCTGGGTAGGATGAGATCCTCCCTTTTGGGGTGGTGTTCCCACTATTCCCTCTATAATCTCATGCGCAATACCGGGATCAATATTAATGAAATTTCCCTTGGCCATGCAATCCAAGAGTTGTCTATGCGTTATGTTTAACCCAACATAAGAATTGCGAAGAAGAATTCTAAAGTTCACCTCTAGGGTGCACTTACGATAATATTCCATCATCCTATACCAAGCATCTTTTAAGTTTTCTCCTTGCCTTTGCGTGAAGTGAAGAACTTCAAACTCGGGAGACATAGGAGCGGATAAGGAACTAGTCATGACGACACACAAGCAAACTAACACACGAGCAAACAAAAGGCAAAGGGAAAAAGAGAAGGAGATTGGGAAAGAGAGGGCGAATAAAATGGCAAGGGTGAAGTGGGGGAGAGGAAAACGAGAGGCAAATGGCAAATAATGTAATGCGAGAGATAGGGATTGTGATGGGTACTTGGTATGTTGACTTTTGCGTAAGCCTCCCCCGCAACGGCGCCAGAAATCCTTCTTGCTACGTCTCGAGCTTGCGTTGGTTTTCCCCGAAGAGGAGGGGGTGATGCAGCACAGTAGCATAATTATTTCCCTCAGTTTTTGAGAACCAAGGTATCAATCCAGTAGGAGGTCACGCGCAAGTCCCTTGTACCTGCACAAAATGATAGCAACTCGCAACCAACGCTTAAGGGTTGTCAATCCCTTCACGGTCACTTAAGAGAGTGAGATCTGATAGAGATAATACTTTTGGTATTTTTGGTATAAAGATGCAAAGCAAAAAAGGTAAAAGCAAAACAAGTAAATAAAGTGATGGGGATTGATATTATGAGAATAGACCTGTGGGCCATAGGTTTCACTTGTGGCTTCTGTCAAGAGCATAAGTATTCTATCGTGGGTGAACAAATTACTGTTGAGCAATTGATAGAATTGAGCATAGTTATGAGGTTATCTAGGTATGATCATGTATATAGGAATCACGTCCGAGACAAGTAGATCGAAACGATTCTGCATCTACTACTATTACTCCACTCATCGACCGCTATCCAGCATGCATCTAGAGTATTAAGTTAAAAACAGAGTAACGCCTTAAGCAAGATGACATGATGTAGAGGAATAAATTCATGCAATATGATAAATACCCCATCTTGTTATCCTCGATGGCAACAATACAATACGTGCCTTGCAACTCTTTCTGTCACTGAGTAAGGACACGGCAAGATTGAACCCAAAGCTAAGCACTTCTCCCATTGCAAAAACTACCAATCTAGTTGGCCAAACCAAACTGATAATTCGAAGAGACTTGCAAAGATAACTCAATCATACATAAAAGAATTCAGAGAAGATTCAAATATTATTCATAGATAAGCTGGATCATAAACCCACAATTCATCGGTCTCAACAAACACACCGCAAAAAGAAGATTACATCGAATAGATCTCCACGAGAGAGGGGGAGAACATTGTATTGAGATCCAAAAAGAGAGAAGAAGCCATCTAGCTACTAGCTATGGACCCGAAGGTCTGAAGTAAACTACTCACACTTCATCGGAGGGGCTATGGTGTTGATGTAGAAGCCCTCCATGGTGGATGCCCTCTCCGGTGGACCTCCAGAATAGGCCCCAAGATGGGATCTCGTGGATACAGGAAGTTGCGGCGGTGGAATTAGGTTTTTGGCTCCGTGTCTGGTCTATTGGGGATACGTAGGTATATATAGGAGGAAGGAGTACGTCGGTGGAGCTCCGAGGGGCCCATGAGGTATGGGGCGCGCCCTCCACCCTCGTGACCTCCTCGGAAGCTTCTTGGAGTAGGGTCCAAGTCTCCTGGATCACGTTCGGTGAGAAAATCACGTTCCCGAAGGTTTCATTCCGTTTGGACTCCGTTTGATATTCCGTTTCTTCGAAACACTGAAATAGGCAAAAAACAGCAATTCTGGGCTAGGCCTCCGGTTAATAGGTTAGTCCCAAAAATAATATAAAAGTGGAAAATAAAGCCCAATATAGTCCAAAACAGTAGATAAAGTAGCATGGAGCAATCAAAAATTATAGATACGTTAGAGATGTATCAGGCTTCCCCAAGCTTAATTCCTGCTCGTCCTCGAGTAGGTAAATGATAAAAAGAAGAATTTTTGATGCGGAGTGATACTTTGGCATAATTTTAATGTAAATCTTTTAATCATGGCATGAATGTTCAGATCCGAAAGATTCAAGATAAAAGTTCATATTGACATAAAAATAATAATACTTCAAGCATACTAATCTAACAATTATGTCATCTCAAAATAACATAGCCAAAGAAAGTTCATCCCTACAAAATCATATAGTTAGGCTATGCTTCATTTTCATCACACAAAGATGTTCCCAACTTCTATACCCCCGATGACAAGCCAAGCAATTGTTTCATACTCAAATAATCTCAAACACTTTCAACCTTCACGCAATACATGAGCGCGAGCCATGGATATAGCACTATGGGTGGAATAGAATATGATGATGGGGATTGTGTGGAGAAGACAAAAAAGGAGAAAGTCTCATATTGACGAGGATAATCAACGGGCTATGGAGATGCCCATCAATTGATGTAAACATGAGGAGTAGGGATTGCCATGCAACGGATGCACTAGAGCTATGAATGCTCAACAAATGAAAACTAGTGGGTGTGCATACAACTCGCTTGCTCACGAAGACCTAGGGCATTTTGAGGACGCCCATCATTGGAATATACAAGCCAAGTTCTATAATGAAAAATTCCCACTAGTATAAACAAGACAATTTATGAGACTCATTATATGAAAAACACGGTGCTACTTTGAAGCACAAATATATGAGACACACTACATGAAGAACAAGGTGCTATTTTGAAGCACGAGTGTGGTAAAAGGATAGTAACATTGCACCTTCTCTCTTTTTCTCTCATTTTTTTTGGGCCTTCTCTTTTTTTTATTGGCCTTTCTCTTTTTTTTATTTCGTCTGGAGTCTCATCCCGACTTGTGGGGGAATCATAGTCTCCATCATCCTTTTCCTCACTAGGGAAATGCTCTAATAATGATGATCATCACACTTTTATTTTTCTTACAACTCGATATTACAACTCGACATCTATAACAAAGATATGACTATATGAATGCCTCCGGCGGTGTACCGGGATGATGCAATGAATCAAGAGTGACATGTATGAAAAATAATGCATGGTGGCTTTGCCACAAATACGATGTCAACTACATGATCATGCAATGGCAATATGACAAAAGTAAAGTATGTCATGATGAACGGAACGGTGGAAAGTTGCATGGCAATATATCTCGGAATGGCTATGGAAATGCCACAATAGGTAGGCATGGTGGCTGTTTTGAGGAAGATATAAGGAGGTTTATGTGTGAAAGAGCGTATCATATCATGGGGTTTGGATGCACCGGCGAAGTTTGCACCAACTCTCAATGTGAGAAAGGGCAATGCACGGTACCAAAGAGGCTAGCAATGGTGGAAAGGTAAAAGTGCGTATAATCCATGGACTCAACATTTGTCAAAAGAACTCATATACTTATTGAAAAAATTTAGAAGTCATCAAAAATCAAGTACTACGCGCATGCTCCTAGGGGGATAGATTGGTAGGAAAAGACCATCGCTCGTCCTCGACCGCCACTCATAAGGATGCACAAGCCAGATACACTTCATGTTTCAAATTTGTTACACAACTTTAACCATATGTGCATGCTACGGGAGTTGCTAACTTCAACACAAGTATTTCTCAAATTCACAAGTATTCAATTAGCATGACTTTGATATTATCACCTCCATATCTCAAAACAATTATCAAGCATCAAACTTAATTTAATTCACTCAAAAAGAAAGTTTCACATATCTTGAACACCATATATATTAACGTTAAGCAAATTACCATGCTATTAGCGGCTCTCAAAATAATCTAAGTCAAGCATGAGAGATCAAGTTTCTTTAAAACAAATCCACCACCGTGCTCTAAAAGATCTAAGTGAAGCACTAGAGCAAAAATTATCACACTCAAAAGATATAAGTGAAGCACATAGAGCAAAACTATCAAGCTCAAAAGATATAAGTGAAGCACATAGAGTATTCTAACAAATTTCAATTCATATATGGTTCTCTCAAAAGGTGTGTACAGCAAGGATGATTGCGGTAAACTAACAAGCAAAGACACAAATAATACAAAACGCTCCAAGCAAAACACATATCATGTTGGTGAATAAAAATATAGCTCCAAGTAAATTACCGATGGAAGTGGACGAAAGAGGGGATGCCTTCCGGGGCATTCCCAAGCCTTGAATTTTTGGTGTCCTTGGATTATCTTGGGGGTGCCATGGGAATCCCCAAGCTTAGGCTCTTGCCACTCCTTGTTCCATAATCCATCAAAAGAATTCACCCAAAACTTGAAAACTTCACAACACAAAACTCAACAGAAATCTCGTGAGCTCCGTTAGAGAAAGAAAACAAAAGACTACTTCAAGATACTGTAATGAACTCATTCTTTATTTATATTGGTGTTAAACCTACTGTATTCCAACTTCTCTATGGTTTATAAACTAATTTACTAGCCATAGATTCATCAAAATAAGCAAACATCACACGAAAAACAGAATCTGTCAAAAACAGAACAATCTGTAGTAATCTGTAACTAACGCAAACTTCTGGAACTCTAAAAATTCTACCAAAATAGGAAGTCCTGTCCAATTTGTTTATTGATCAGCATCAAAAAGAATCAACGCAAAATCACTCTCTAGTAAAAAATGGCAGCTAATCTCGTGAGCGCTAAAATTTCTGTTTTTCAGCGGAATCAAATCAACTATCATCGTAGGTTATCATATAGGTCCTACTTGGCACAAACTCTAACTAAAACATAAAACCACATCTAAACAGAGGGTAGATGGATTATTTATTGCTAGACAGAAGCAAAAACAAAAAACACAAAATAAAATTGGGTTGCCTCCCAACAAGCGCTATCGTTTAATGCCCCTAGCTAGGCATAAAAGCAAGGATAGATCTAGGTATTGCCATCTTTAGTTTTCAATTTTTTTAGCGGAGTCATGCTCGAATCCAGGGGATTCTTCCCTCTTCCCGTCGTACTTGGAAATTTTTAGATCTAAAGAATCCAACCGTTTATTGCAAAGAGTAATCAACATATTCATACGGTTAAGATTTCCGTTAATATTTTTAAGAGGCTCTAGAGACTTTTGTAAAATCTTTGTTACTTCGCAAATCTTCTCAAACACTTGGGTTTCTTCCTGCGTAGGATGAGATCCCCCCTTTTGGGGTGGTGTTCCCACTATTCCCTCTATAATCTCATGCGCAATACCGGGATCGATATTAATGAAATTTCCCTTGGCCATGCAATCCAAGAGTTGTCTATGCGTCATGTTTAACCCAACATAAAAATTGCGAAGAAGAATTATAAAGTTCACCTCTAGGGTGCACTTACGATAATATTCCATCATCCTATACCAAGCATCTTTTAAGATTTCTCCTTGCCTTTGCTTGAAGTGAAGAACTTCAAACTCGGGAGACATAGGAGCGGATAAGGAACTAGTCATGACGACACACAAGCAAACTAACACACGAGCGAACAAAAGGAAAAGGGAAAAAGAGAAGGAGATGGGGAAAGAGAGGGCGAATAAAATGGCAAGGGTGAAGTGGGGGAGAGGAAAACGAGAGGCAAATGGCAAATAATGTAATGCGAGAGATAGGGATTGTGATGGGTACTTGGTATGTTGACTTTTGCGTAAGCCTCCCCGGCAACGGCGCAAGAAATCCTTCTTGCTACGTCTCGAGCTTGCGTTGGTTTTCCCCGAAGAGGAGGGGGTGATGCAGCACAGTAGCGTAAGTATTTCCCTCAGTTTTTGAGAACCAAGGTATCAATCCAGTAGGAGGTCACGCGCAAGTCCCTCATACCTACACAAAATGATAGCTACTCGCAACCAACGCTTAAGGGTTGTCAATCCCTTCACGGTGACTTAAGAGAGTGAGATCTGATAGAGATAATACTTTTGGTATTTTTGGATAAAGATGCAAAGTAAAAAGGTAAAAGCAAAACAAGTAAATAAAGTGATGGGCATTGATATTATGAGAATAGACCCGGGGGCCATAGGTTTCACTAGTGGCTTCTCTCAAGAGCATAAGTATTCTACGGTGGGTGAACAAATTACTGTTGAGCAATTGATAGAATTGAGCATAGTTAAGAGGTTATCTAGGTATGATCATGTATATAGGCATCACGTCCGAGACAAGTAGATCGAAACGATTCTGCATCTACTACTATTACTCCACTCATCGACCGCTATCCAGCATGCATCTAGAGTATTAAGTTAAAAATAGAGTAACGCCTTAAGCAAGATGACATGATGTAGAGGAATAAATTCATGCAATATGATAAATACCCCATCTTGTTATCCTCGATGGCAACAATAAAATACGTTGCAACTCTTTCTGTCACTGAGTAAGGACACCGCAAGATTGAACCCAAACCTAAGCACTTCTCCCATTGCAAAAACTACCAATCTAGTTGGCCAAACCAAACGGATAATTGGAAGAGACTTGCAAAGATAACTCAATCATACATAAAAGAATTCAGAGAAGATTCAAATATTATTCATAGATAAGCTAGATCATAAACCCACAATTCATCGGTCTCAACAAACACACCGCAAAAAGAAGATTACATCGAATAGATCTCCACGAGAGAGGGGGAGAACATTGTATTGAGATCCAAAAAGAGAGAAGAAGCCATCTAGATACTAGCTATGGACCCGAAGGTCTGAAGTAAACTACTCACACTTCATCGGAGGGGCTATGGTGTTGATGTAGAAGCCCTCCGTGGTGGATGCCCTCTCCGGTGGATCTCCGGAACAGGCCCCAAGATGGGATCTCGTGGACAGAGGAAGTTGCGGCGGTTGAATTAGGTTTTTGGCTCCGTGTCTGGTCTATTGGGGATACGTAGGTATATATAGTAGGAAGGAGTACGCCGGTGGAGCTCGGAGGGGCCCACGAGGTAGGGGGGCGCGCCCAGGGGGGCGCCCTCCACCCTCGTGACCTCCTCGGAAGCTTCTTGGAGTAGGTTCCAAGTCTCTTGGATCACGTTCGGTGAGAAAATCAAGTTCCCGAAGGTTTCATTCCGTTTGGACTCCGTTTGATATTCCGTTTCTTCGAAACACCGAAATAGGCAAAAAAACAGCAATTCTGGGCTGGGCCTCCGGTTAATAGGTTAGTCCCAAAAATAATATAAAAGTGGAAAATAAAGCCCAATATAGTCCAAAACAGTAGATAAAGTAGCATGGAGCAATCAAAAATTATAGATACGTTGGAGACGTATCAGTACCCCCGTCCCTAGAACGCTGACAGCGTTCCGGCGCCACCGGAAGCAAGGGGGAGAGAGCCCCCTTCTTATTCTTCTTCCTTGACCTTCTCCCTAAATGGGAGAAGGGCTTGCCCTCTGGTCCTTAGCTCCCATGCCGTGGGAGGGACGAGAGCCCATCCGAGATTGGATCTGTCTCTTTGTCCCTCTCTGTTTCTGCGTTCCCCAATCGTTCCCCTTCACCATTTCTTTTATTTTCGGAGATCCGTAACTCCGATTGGGATGAATATTTCGCCCAGATTTTTCTCATAAAATTAGCTTTATTGCGGCAAAACAAGAGCGCCAACCACCTTACGGTTGGCCCACGAGGGTGCCAGGCGCGCCCAGGGGGGAGGGCGCGCCCCCCTGTCTCGTGGCCACCTCGGGCACCGTTTCACGTCGAGTCTTCCTCCAGAAAATCCCAAATATTCCAAAATAATTCTCCGTCCATTTTTATCCCGTTTGGATTTCGTTTGATATTGGGTTTCTGCGAAACATAAAAAAGGCAAAAACAGGAACTGGTACTGGGCACTGGATCAATATGTTAGTCCAAAAAATAGTATAAAAAGTTGCCAAAAGTATATGAAAGTTGAATAATATTGGCATGGAACAATAAAAAATTATAGATACCATGGAGACGTATCAGCATCCCCAAGCATAATTCCTACTCGTCCTCGAGTAGGTAAATGATAAAAAGATAATTTTTGATGTGGAATGCTACCTAGCATAATCTTGATCATATGTCTAATCATGGCATGAATATTAAGACACAAGTGATTCAAAGCAATAGTCTATCATTTGACATAAAAACAATAATACTTCGAGCGTACTAATAAAGCAATAATGTCTTTTCAAAACAACATGGCCAAAGCAAGCTTATCCCTACAAAATCATATAGTTTGGCCATGCTTCATTTTCGTCACACAAAATGCCCCCATCATGCACAACCCCGATGACAAGCCGAGCAATTGGTTCATACTTTCTAATGCACTTCACCTTTTTCAACCCTCACGCAATACATGAGCGCAAGCCATGGATATAGCACTATGGGTGGAATAGAATATGATGGTGGAGGTTATGTGGAGAAGACAAAAAGGGAGAAAGTCTCACATCGACGCGGCTAATCAACGGGCTATGGAGATGCCCATCAATTGATGTCAATGCGAGGAGTAGGGATTGCCATGCAACGGATGCACTAGAGCTATAGGTGTATGAAAGCTCAAACTGAAAACTAAGTGGGTGTGCATCCAACTTGCTTGCTCATGAAGACCTAGGGCATTTGAGGAATCCCATCGTTGGAATATACAAGCGAAGTTCTATAATGAAAAATTCCCACTAGTATATGGAAGTGACAACATAGGAGACTCTCTATATGAAGAACATGGTGCTACTTTGAAGCACAAGTGTGGAAAAAGGATAGTAACATTGCCCCTTTTCTTTTCTTCTTTTTTTTCTTTCTTTTTTTGGGTGGGCTTCTTTGGCCCCCTTTTTTATTTAGGCTTCTTTGGCCTCTTTTTTTCTTTCTTTTAATGGGGCAATGCTCTATAATGATGATCATCACACTTTTATTTACTTACAACTCAATATTACAACTCGATACTAGAACAAAGATATAACTCTATATGAATGCTTCCAGCGGTGTACCGGGATGTGCAATGATCTAGCGTAGCAATGACTTCAAAAAATGGACATGCCATGAAAACATCATGCTAGCTATCTTACGATCATGCAAAGCAATATGACAATGAATGCTCAAGTCATGTATATGATGATGATGGAAGTTGCATGGCAATATATATCGGAATGGCTATGGAAATGCCATGAAAGGTAGGTATGGTGGCTATATTGAGGAAGATATAAGGAGGCTTATGTGTGATAGAGCGTATCGTGTCATGGGGTTTGGATGCACCGGCGAAGTTTGCACCAACTCTCGAGGTGAGAAAGGGCAATGCACGGTACCGAGAGGCTAGCAATGATGGAAGGGTGAGAGTGCGTATAATCCATGGACTCACATTAGTAATAAAGAAATCATATACTTATTGCAAAATTTTATTAGCCCTCGAAGCAAAGTACTACTATGCATGCCCCTAGGGGGATAGATTGGTAGGAAAAGACCATCGCTCATCCCCGACCGCCACTCATAAGGAAGACAATCAAAGAAACACCCCATGCTTCAAATTTGTCACACAACGGTTACCATACGTGCATGCTACGGGACTTGCAAACCTCAACCCACTAGCATGACTCTAATATCACCATCTTTATATCGCAAAACTATTGCAAGGAATCAAACATATCATATTCAGCGATCTACAAGTTTATGTAGGGTTTTATGACTAACCATGTGAATGATCAATTCCTGTCATCTCTCTAAATAGATATAAGTGAAGCAAGAGAGTTTAATTATTTCTACAAAATATATGCCCACGCTCTAACAATTATAAGTGAAGCAAAAAGAGCATTCTACAAATGGCGGTTTTCTATGTGAAGAGAAACAGGCAATCCAAACTTCAAATGATATAAGTGAAGCACATGAAGCATTCTATAAATCCATACTCAAAAGATTTAAGTGAAGTGAAATGAGAATTCTAAAAATAAACCAAGGACTATCTCATACCATCATGGTGCATAAAACAAAAATGAAAACTAAATGCAAAAGACGCTCCAAGACCTGCACATATCGCATGAACGAAACGAATACAAAAACATACCAATACTTGTTGAAGAAAGAGGGGATGCCTTCCGGGGCATCCCCAATCTTGGACGCTTGAGTCTCCTTGAATATTTACTTGGGGTTCCTTGGGCATCCCCAAGATTGAGCTCTTGCCTCTCTTCCTTTTCCTCATATCGAGACCTCCTCGATTAACCACTTCATCCACACAAAACTTCAACAGAAAACTCGGTAAGATCCGTTAGTATAATAAAGCAAATCACCACTCTAAGTACTGTTGAAAACCAATTCATATTTTGTTTTTGCATTTTGTATACTTTAATATAACTTTTTCATGGCTTAATCCACTAATATAAATTGATAGATTCATCAAAACAAGCAAACTATGCATCAAAAACAGAATCTGTCAAAAACAGAACAGTCTGTAGCAATCTGAACATTCACCATACTTATGTTATCCCAAAAATTCTACCAAAATTATGAAAAATAAACAATTTGTGTATCAAGACATTGCAAAAGGAATCAGAACCGTTTGACATTCCAGTTAAAAATGTAAAATCGTGCACTACAGCCAAAGTTTCTGTCCTACACCGTACAAACCAACAAGCATTGTAAACATCCTAAAGGCAAACCTTGGAACATTATTTTTATAATACAACGGAATTGTACAAGGGGATTATTATTTTTGTTGAAAGTTTCTATAATCAAGATTCACAAAGTTTCCGTGAGCATGAACAAAGTTCAAGGCTAGCTCCCACTGCAACAATGCTTGTCTTTCTCACTTTCACTTTCCTTTTTGAAAAGTTTTTAGGTTCCCCTCTTTATTTTTTTTGTTTTTAGACTATATAAAAGCACTCAACAGAATAAATGACTCTCTAAAACTTCCGGTTGTCTCCCTAGCAGCGCTTTCTTTAAAGCCATTAAGCTAGGCATATAGTACTGAAGTAATGGATCCACCCGTATCCCAAGGTATATCAAAGCCAATTTTAATTAACAATCATTTGTAATTTAGTAGTGAGCACAAAGTAACATATATCATGCAGAAATGAAGTCTAACTCTCTTCCTATGCAGCAGCATGTCATAAAAGAACAATTCATGCGCACCAAGTAAAGGCCAATGCATAGTATAAGCAGTTTCTTGTAATTCTATCGTATTGGAAACATAGAGAGGTGGAGATATAGTTCCTCTCTCATAATAATTGCAAGTAGGATCAGCAAGCACATGCATATTATATCTATCAAAATCATCATGTGCAATGGTAAAAGGCAAACCATCAATATAATCCTTAGTAAGCACAAACTTCTCCGATATAGTGTAGTTGGGAGAATTCAAAAAGATAATAGAACTATCATGCGTGGGTGCAATAGCAACAATTTCATGTTTAACATAAGGAACTATAGCAAGTTCATCTCCATAAGCATAATTCATATTGGCATCTTGGCCAAAAGCATAGCAAGCATCATAAAAAAGGGATATTTCAAGAGAATCAACGGGATCATAGCAATCATCATAGCAATCATCCTTCGGTAAGCACGAAGGGGAATTAAACAATGTATGAGTTGAAGAGTTACTCTCATTAGAAGGTGGGCACGAGTGATCAATCCGCTCTTCCTCCTTTTGTTCTTCGCTCTCCTCATCATCTTTTTCATCCAATGAGCTCACAGTTTTATCAATTTCTTCTTCCATAGCTTCCTGCAAAATATTAGTCTCTTCTTGGGCAGCGGAGACTTTCTCAATAAATGCATCAATATTGTAATTGTATTCATAATTTTCATAGCAATATCTAAGTATAGCAAAATTCAATCTCATAAGCACCCATAAAAGCAACAAATTCTTCTATTTGTTCCACATCATAGTAATCATATCTACCATTAGCATAAGAAGCTAAGGTTTTATCATCATTAAATTTGCATGAAAAGGGAAGGTGTGGAGCCTTCATCCTAGAGCAACAAGTATAATCATAGCTCAAGCATAGTTGACGAGCATACCAACGCAACATAGAAATTTGATCCCATAATAGTTTCCCTTTTTGTGTCAAGAGATAATCCCTAAAGTATTCATGTTGATCCAACGTGTCTCCCATAACAAAGTTGAATGGGGTTTTCTCAGGATTACCAAAGTAGTACATAATTTCTGTCACATAACGAGCATCGAGGGTTTTAGGAGGTTCCCATCTCCATGAGTAGCAAGTACACCTAATTTTTTGGTATTTCGTGTTCCATATCCATAACTAAAGATAGAGAACAACTAAGAACAACAAATAAAAATTACTTAGTGATAAAGCAAACAAGCACACACGAGAATATTCACCCCACGCTATTGCTCCCCGGCAATGGCGCCAGAAAAAGGTCTTGATGACCCGCAAGTATATGGGATAGTTGTAGCCTCTTTCGATAAGTAAGAGCGTCGAACCCAACGAGGAGCTAAAGGTAGAACAAATACTCTCTCAAGTCCTATCGGCCACTAATACGACTCTACGCACACTTGACGTTCGCTTTACCTAGAACAAGTATGAAACTAGAAGTACTTTGTAGGTTGATACGTCTCCAACGTATCTATAATTTTTGATTGCTCCATGCTACTTTATCTACTGTTTTGGACTATATTGGGCTTTATTTTCCACTTTTATATTATTTTTGGGACTAACCTATTAACCGGAGGCCCGACCCAGAATTGCTGTTTTTTGCCTACTTCAGTGTTTCGAAGAAACGGAATATCAAACGGAGTCCAAACGGAATGAAACCTTCAGGAACGTGATTTTCTCACCAAACGTGATCCAGGAGACTTGGAACCTGCTCCAAGGAACAAAAGAGGTGGTCACGAGGGTGGGGGGCACGCCCCCCCAGGGCACGCCCCTACCTCGTGGGCCTCCTGTTGCTCCACCGACGTACTCCTTCCTCCTATATATACCTATGTACCCCCAAACAATCAGAGGGGAGCCAAAAACCTAATTCAACCGCCGCAACCTTCTGTATCCACGAGATCCCATCTTGGGGCCTGTTCTAGAGCTCCACCGGAGGGGGCATCCACCATGGAGGGCTTCTACATCAACACCATATAGCCCCTCCGATGAAGTGTGAGTAGTTTACTTCAGACCTTCGGGTCCATAGCTAGTAGCTAGATGGCTTCTTCTCTCTTTTTAGATCTCAATACAATGTTCTCCCCCTCTCTCGTGGAGATCTATTCGATGTAATCTTCTTTGTACATTGTGTTTGTTGAGATCGATGAATTGTGGGTTTATGATCCAGCTTATCTATGAATAATATTTGAATCTTCTCTAAATTCTTTTATGTATGATTGAGTTATCTTTGCAAGACTCTTCGAATTATCCGTTTGGTTTGGCCAACTAGATTGGTAGTTCTTGCAATGGGAGAAGTGTTTAGCTTTGGGTTCAATCTTGCGATGTCCTTTCCAGTGACAGAAGGGGCAGCAAGGCACATATTGTATTGTTGTCATCGAGGAAAACAAGATGGGGTTTTTATCATATTGCATGAATTTATCCCTCTACATCATGTCATCTTGCTTAAGGCGTTACTCTGTTTTTAACTTAATACTCTAGATGCATGCTGGATAGCGATCGATGAGTGGAGTAATAGTAGTAGATGCGGAATTGTTTCGATCTACTTGTCTTGGACGTGATGCCTATATACATGATCATACCTAGATATACTCATAATTATGCTCAATTCTATCAATTGCTCAACAGTAATTTGTTCACCTACTGTAGAATATCTATGCTCTTGAGAGAAGCCACTAGTGAAACCTATGGCCCCCGGGTCTATTCTCATCATATCAATCTCCATTACTTTATTACTTGCTTTGTTTTTACTTTGCCTTTTTCTTTTCACTTTGCATCTATATACCAAAAATAATAAAAATATTATTTATCATCTCTATCAGATCTCACTCTCGTAAGTGACCATGAAGGGATTGACAACCCCTAATCGCGTTGGTTGCAAGGAGCTATTGTTTTGTGTAGGTACGAGGGACTTGTGCATGGTCTCCTACTGGATTGATACCTTGGTTCTCAAAAACTGAGGGAAATACTTACGCTACTTTGCTGCATCATCCTCTCCTCTTCGGGGAAATCCAACGCAGTGCTCAAGAGGTAGCAAGAAGAATTTTTGGCGCCGTTGTCGGGGAGGCTCACGCAAGAGCAAGGCAACCATACCAAGTAACCATCACAATCCCTATCTCTCGCATTACATTATTTGCCATTTGCCTCTCGTTTTCCTCTCTCCCACTTCACCCTTGCCGTTTTATTCGCCCTCTCTTTCCCAATCTCCTCCTCTTTTTCCCGTTTGCCTTTTCTCGTTGCCTATCTGTTTACTTGTGTGTTGGATTACTTGTTGCCATGGCGCAAGATAATACCAAACTGTGTGACTTCTCGAATACCAATAATAATGATTTCCTTAGTACTCCGATTGCTCCTCTTAATAATGATGAGTCTTGTGAAATCAATACCGCTTTGCTGAATCTTGTTATGAAAGATCAATTCGCCGGCCTTCCTAGTGAAGATGCCGCTACTCATCTAAACAATTTTGTTGATTTGTGTGATATGCAAAAGAAGAAAGATACGGATAACAATATTGTCAAATTGAAGTTATTTCCGTTTTCACTTAGAGATCGTGCTAAAGTTTGGTTTTCGTCTTTGCCTAAAAATAGTATTGATTCTTGGAACAAGTGCAAAGATGCTTTTATCTCTAAGTATTTTCGTCCTGCTAAGATCATCACTCTTAGGAACGATATTATGAATTTTAAATAACTTGATCATTAGCATGTTTCCCAATCTTGGGAAACAATGAAATTGATGCTTCGCAATTGCCCTACTCATGGTTTGAATTTATGGATGATCATACAAAAATTTTATGCCGGATTGAATTTTGCTTCTAGAAATCTTTTGGATTCGGCCGCGAGAGGCACGTTTATGTAAATTACGTTAGGAGATGATACAAAATTGCTTGACAATATTATGGCTAATTATTCTCAATGGCACACCGAAAGATCTTCTAGTAAAAAAGTGCATGCTATAGAAGAAATCAATGTTTTGAGTGAAAAGATGGATGAACTTATGAAGATGTTTGCTACTAAAAATACTCCTCTTGATCCCAATGATATGCCTTTGTCTACTTTGATTGAGAATAATAATGAATCTATGGATGTGAATTTTGTTGGTAGGAATAGTTTTGGAAACAACACGTATAGAGGGAATTTTAATCCTAGGCCTTATCCTAGTAATCCTTCTAATAATTATGGAAATTCCTACAACAACTCTTATGGAAATTTTAATAAGATGCCCTCTGAATTTGAGAGTAGTGTTAAAGAGTTTATGAATTCACAAAAGAATTTTAATGCTTTGCTTGAAGAGAAATTGCTTAAAGTTGATGATTTGGCTAGGAACGTTGATAGAATTTCTCTTGAAATTGATTCTTTAAAGCTTAGATCTATTCCTCCTAAGCATGATATCAATGAGTCTCTCAAAGCCATGAGAATTTCCATTGATGAGTGCAAAGAAAGAACCGCTAGGATGCGTGCTTCCAAAGATGCCTTTATTAAAGCTTGTTCTTCCAATTCCTATGAAAATCAAGATGAAGATCTAAAAGTTATTGATGTGTCCCCCATTAAATCTTTGTTTTGCAATATGAATCTTGATGAAACTGAATATGATCTTCCTTTACCTAGAAGGCGTTCTAAGAATTCGGAGTTTCTAGATCTTGATGATGAAATTGATAAACGTGGGATTGAAAGAAATAAAAACCTAGATGTTGCTAAACCCACTATTTTGGATCTCAAGGAATTTAATTATGAAAATTGCTCTTTAATTGATTGTATTTTCTTGTTGCAATCCGTGCTAGATTCTCCTCATGCTTATAATCAAAATAAGGCCTTTACCGAACACATTGTTGATGCCTTGATGCAATCTTATGAAGAAAAACTTGAGTGGGAACCTACTATTAAAATTAAAATTAAAGATTATGAGTTTCATGCTTTGTGTGATTTGGGTGCTAGTGTCTCTACTATTCCCAAAACTTTGTGTGATTTGCTAGATTTTCGTGACTTTGATGATTGCTCTCTAAACTTGCATCTTGCGGATTCCACTATTAAAAAGCCTATGGGAAGAATTAATGATGTTCTTATTGTTGCAAATAGGAATTATGTGCGCGTAGAATTTATCGTTCTTGATATAGATTGCAATCCTTCATGTCCTATTATTCTTGGTAGACCTCTCCTTAGAACGATTGGTACAATTATTGATATGAAGGAAGGGAATATTAGATTCCAATTTCCCTTAAAGAAGGGCATGGAACACTTCCCTAGAAAGAAAATAAAATTACCATATGAATCTATCATGAGAGCCACTTATGGATTGCCTACCAAAGATGGCAATACCTAGATCTATCCTTGCTTTTATGCCTAGCTAGGGGCGTTAAACGATAGCGCTTGTTGGGAGGCAACCCAATTTTATTTTCTGTTTTTTGTTTTTGATTATGTTTAGGAATAAATAATACATCTAGCCTGTGTTTGTATGTGGTTTTATGTTTTAATTATTTTTTGTGCCAAGTAGAACCTATAGGATAACCTACGATGATAAGTTGATTTGATTCTGCTGAAAAACAGAAACTTTGCGCACACGAATATAATTTTGTTAAATCACAGAAACGTGCTTTTGTGTTGATTCTTTTTTCTTATGTTCAATAAACAAATTGTCCAGGACTTCCTATTTTGGTAGGATTTTTAGAGTTCCATAAGTTTGTGTTAGTTACAGATTACTACAGACTGTTCTGTTTTTGACAGATTCTGTTTTGTGTGTGTTGTTTGCTTATTTTGATGAATCTATGGCTAGTAAAATAGTTTATAATCCATAGAGAAGTTGGAATACAGTAGGTTTAACACCAATATAAATAAAGAATCAGTTCATTACAGTACCTTTAAGTACTCTTTTGTTTTCTTTCTCTAACAGAGCTCACGAGATTTCTATTGAGTTTTGTGTTGTGAAGTTTTCAAGTTTTGGGTAAATTCTTTTGATGGATTATGGAACAAGGAGTGGCAAGAGCCTAAGCTTGGGGATGCCCATGGAACCACCAAGATAATCCAAGGACACCAAAAATTCAAAGCTTGGGGATGCCCCGGAAGGCATCCCCTCTTTCGTCTACTTCCATCGGTAATTTACTTGGAGCTATATTTTTATTCACCACATGATATGTGTTTTGCTTGGAGCGTCTTGTATTATTTGCGTATTTGCTTGTTAGTTTACCAAAATCATCCTTCCTGTACACACCTTTTGAGAGAGCCATACATGAATTGGAATTTGCTAGAATACTCTATGTGCTTCACTTATATCTTTTGAGCTTGATAGTTTTGCTCATAGTGCTTCACTTATATCTTTTGAGCATGATAATCTTTGCTCTAGTGCTTCACTTAGATATTTTAGAGCACGGCTGTGGATTTTTTTAAAGAAACTATTGATCTCTCATGCTTCACTTAGATTACTTTGAGAGTCGTTAATAGCATGGTAATTTGCTGAATATTAATATACTTGGTATTCAAGATATGTGAAACTTTCTTTTGAGTGCGTGGAATACTAAGATAAGTTTGATGCTTGATAATTGTTTTGAGATATGGAGGTGATAATATCAAAGTCGTGCTAGTTGAGTAATTGTGAATTTGAGAAGTTCTTCTGTTGAAGTTTGCAAGTCCCGTAGCATGCACGTATGGTTAAAGTTGTGTAACAAATTTGAAACATGAAGTGTACCTGGCTTGTGCATCCTTATGAGTGGCGATCGCGGACGAGCGATGGTCTTTTCCTACCAATCTATCCCCCTACGAGCATGCGCGTAGTACTTGATTTTTGATGACTTCTAAATTTTTGCAATAAGTATATGAGTTCTTTTGACTAATGTTGAGTCCATGGATTATGCGCACTTTTACCTTTCTGCCTTTGCTAGCCTCTTCGGTACCGTGCATTGCCCTTTCTCACCTTAAGAGTTGGTGCAAACTTCACCGGTGCATCCAAACCCCGTGATACGACTCGCTCTATCACATATAAACCTCCTTATATCTTCCTCAAAACAGCCACCATACCTATCTATCATGGCATTTCCATAGCCATTCCGAGATATATTGCCATGCAACTTCCATCATCATATTCATGACATACATTACTTTTGTCATATTGCCATTGCATGATCATGTAGTTGACATCCTATTTGTGGAAAAGCCACCATGCATTATTTTCCGTACATGTCACTCTTGATTCATTGCACCATCCCAGTACACCGCCGGAGGCATTCATATAGAGTCATATCTTGTTCTAAGTTTTGAGTTGTAATCCTTATGTTGTAATCAATAGAAGTGTGATGATCATCATTATTAGAGCATTGCCCAAAAAGAAAAAAAAGGCCAAAAAAGGACCAAAAAAGAAAAAAGAAAGAAAAAAAGAAAATAAATAAAACGGGCAATGCTACTATCTCTTTTTCCACACTTGTGCTTCAAAGTAGCACCTTGTTCTTCATGTAGTGAGTCTCATATATTGTGCTTCAAAGTAGCACCTTGTTCTTCATGTAGTGAGTCTCATAAGTTGTCTTTTTATACTAGTGGGAATTTTTCATTATAGAACTTGGCTTGTATATTCCTACGATGGGCTTCCTCAAATGCCCTAGGTCTTCATGAGCAAGCGAGTTGGATGCACACCCACTAGTTTTCATTTGTTGAGCATTCATAGCTCTAGTGCATCTGTTGCATGGCAATCCCTACTCCTCATGTTGACATCAATTGATGGGCATCTCCATAGCCCTCTGATTATCCTTGTCAATGTGAGGCTTTCTCCTTTTTTTGTCTTCTCCACACAATCCCCATCATCATGTTCTATTCCACCCATAGTGCTATATCCACGGCTCACGCTCATGTATTGCGTGAAGGTTGAAAAAGTTTGAGATTATTTAAGTATGAAACAATTGCTTGGCTTGTCATCGGGGGTATAGAAGTTGGGAACATCTTTGTGTGACGAAAATGAAGCATAGCCTAACTATATGATTTTGTAGGGATGAACTTTCTTTTGCCATGCTATTTTGAGAAGACATGATTGCTTTGATTAGTATGCTTGAAGTATTATTATTTTTATGTCAATATGAACTTTTGTCTTGAATCTTTCGGATCTGAATATTCATGTCACAATTAAGAAGATTTACATTGAAATTATGCCAAAGTATCACCCCGCATCAAAAAATTCTCTTTTTATCATTTACCTACTCGAGGACGAGTAGGAATTAAGCTTGAGGATGCCTGATACGTCTCCAACGTATCTATAATTTTTGATTGCTCCATGCTACTTTATCTACTGTTTTGGACTATATTGGGCTTTATTTTCCACTTTTATATTATTTTTGGGACTAAGCTATTAACCAGAAGCCCATCCTAGAATTGCTGTTTTTTGCCTATTTCAGTGTTTCAAAGAAACGGAATATCAAACGGAGTCCAAACGGAATGAAACCTTCGGGAACGTGATTTTCTCACCGAACGTGATCCAGGAGACTTGGACCCTGCTCCAAGGAACAAAAGAGGCGGTCACGAGGGTGGGGGGCGCCCCCCCCCTAGGGCGCGCCCCCTGCCTCGTGGCCCCCCTGTTGCTCCACCGACGTACTCCTTCCTCCTATATATACCTACGTACCCCCAAACGGTCAGAGGGGATCCAAAAACCTAATTCCACCGCCGCAACCTTCTGTATCCATGAGATCCCATCTTGGAGCCTGTTCCGGAGCTCCGCCGGAGGGGGCATCCACCATGGAGGGCTTCTACATCAACATCATAGCCCCTCCGATGAAGTGTGAGTAGTTTACTTCAGATCTTCGGGTCCATAGCTAGTAGCTAGATGGCTTCTTCTCTCTTTTTGGATCTCAATACAATGTTCTCCCCCTCTCTCATGGAGATCTATTCGATGTAATCTTCTTTTTGCAGTGTGTTTGTTGAGACCGATGAATTGTGGGTTTATGATCCAGCTTATCTACGAATAATATTTGAATCTTCTCTGAATTCTTTTATGTATGATTGAGTTATCTTTGCAAGTCTCTTCGAATTATCCGTTTGGTTTGGCCAACTAGATTGGTAGTTCTTGCAATGGGAGAAGTGTTTAGCTTTGGGTTCAATCTTGCGGTGTCCTTTCCCAGTGACAGAAGGGACAGCAAGGCACGTATTGTATTGTTGCCATCGAGGATAACAAGATGGGTTTTTTATCATATTGCATGAATTTATCCCTCTACATCATGTCATCTTGCTTAAGGCGTCACTCTATTTTTAACTTAATACTCTAGATGCATGCTGGATAACGGTCGATCAGTGGAGTAATAGTAGCAGATGCAGAATTGTTTCGATCTACTTGTCTTGGACGTGATGCCTATATACATGATCATACCTAGATATACTCATAATTATGCTCAATTCTATCAATTGCTCAACAGTAATTTGTTCACCCACCGTAGAATATCTATGCTCTTGAGAGAAGCCACTAGTGAAACCTATGGCCGCCGGGTCTATTCTCATCATATAAATCTCCATTACTTTATTACTTGCTTTGTTTTTACTTTGGCGTTTTCTTTTCACTTTGCATCTATATACCAAAAATACCAAAAATATTATTTATCATCTATATCAGATCTCACTCTCGTAAGTGACCGTGAAGGGATTGACAACCCCTAATCGCGTTGGTTGCGAGGAGCTATCATTTTGTGTAGGTACGAGGGACTTATGCGTGGTCTCCTACTGGATTGATACCTTGGTTCTCAAAAACTGAGGTAAATACTTACGCTACTTTGCTGCATCATCCTCTCCTCTTTGGGGAAATCCAACGCAAGGCTCAAGAGGTAGCATAGGTTTTGTTGGATAGGTTTGCAAGATAATAAAGAGAATGTAAATAAAAACTAGGGACTATTTAGATAAAGATGCAATAAAGTAAATATAGCGAGTGTGGAAAAGTGGTGGTAGGAGTTATGGAATTGTCCCTAAGCAATTGACTACTTTACTAGACCGATAGCAAGTTTTATGTGGGAGAGGCCACTGCTAGCATGTCATCCCTGACTTGGAATTCTATGCACTTATGATTGGAACTATTAGCAAGCATTCGCAACTACTAACGTTCATTAAGGTAAAACCCAACCGTAGCATTAAGATATATTGGTCCCCCTTCAATCCCGTATGCATCAAATTCTATGCTAGGTTGAAGCTTCTGTCACTCTTGCCCTCCAATACATAGTCCTATCAACATACAACTAACCCTATGGTGTGATCCACGCGCGCACGCATATTATGGGCACCAAATGACAGCAACATAACCACAAGAAAATTAAATCAATCATAGCAATTCATCAACTACCAATAGGACAACAAATATCTACTCAAACATCATAGGATGGCAACACATCATTGGATAATAGTATGAAGCATAAATCACCATGTTCAAGTAGAGGGTACATCGGGTTGCGGGAGAGTGGACCGCTAGATATAGATGGGGGAAGGTGATGGAGATGTTGGTGAAGATGGCGGAGGTGTTGGTGAAGATCGCGGTGATGATGATGGCCCCCGACGGTGTTCCGGCGCCACCGGAAGCAAGGGGGAGAGAGCCCCCCTTCTTCTTATTCTTCCTTGACCTTCTCCTCAGACTGGAGAAGGGTTTCCCCTCTGGTCCTTGGCTCCCATGGTGGGGCGGGGGCGAGAGCCCCTCCCAGATTGGATCTGTCTCTCTATCTCTCTCTGTTTCTGCGTTCCCTGATCCTTCCCCTTCACTGTCTTTTATATCCAGAGATCCGTAACTCCGATTGGGATGAATCTTTCGCCCAGATTTTTCTCATAAAATTAGCTTTCTTGCGGCAAAATAAGAGCATCAGCCGCCTTACTGGTGGCCCACGAGGGTGCCAGGCGCGCCAAGGGGGAGGGCGCGCCCCCCTGTCTCGTGGCCACCTCGGGCACCGTTTCGCATTGATTCTTCCTCCGGAAAATCCCAAATATTCCAAAATAATTCTCCATGCGTTTTTATCCCGTTTGGATTCTGTTTGATATTGGGTTTCTGTGAAACATAAAACATGCAACAAACAGGAACTGGCACTAGGCACTGGATCAATATGTTAGTTCCAAAAATAGTATAAAAAGTTGCCAAAAGTATATGAAAGTTGAATAATGTTGGCATGGAACAATAAAAAATTATAGATACGACGGAGACGTATCAAGTGCATTGAATACTATGAGAAGTTTGATTCTTTATGATTGTTTTGAGATATGAAGATGGTGATATTAGAGTCATGCTAGTGGAGTCGTTGTGAATTTGAGAGATACTTGTAAAGTTTGTGATTCCTGTAGCATGCACGTATGTTGAACCGTTATGTGATGAAGTTGGAGCATGATTTATTTATTGGTTGTCTTCCTTATGAGTGGCGGTCGGGGAAGAGCGATGGTCTTTTCCTACCAATCAATCCCCCTAGGAGCATGCGCGTAGTACTTTTTTTCGATAACTAATAGATTTTTCCAATAAGTATGTGAGTTCTTTATGACTAATGTTGAGTCCATGTATTATACACACTCTCACCCTTCCACCATTGCTAGCCTCTCTAATACCGCGCAACTTTTGCCGGTACCATACACCCACCATATACCTTCCTCAAAACAGCCACCATATCTACCTATTATGGCATTTCCATAGCCATCCCGAGATATATTGCCATGCAACTTTCCACCGTTCCGTTTATTATGACACGCTTCATTATTGTCATATTGCTTTGCATGATCATATAGTTGGCATTGTATTTGTGGCAAAGCCACTGTTCATAATTCTTTCATACATGTCACTCTTGATTCATTGCACATCCCGGTACATCGCTGGAGGCATTTACATAGAGTCATATTTTGTTCTAAGTATTGAGTTGTAAGTAAATAAAAGTGTGACGTTCTTCATTATTAGAGCATTGTCCCATGTGAGGAAAGGATGATGAGGACTATGATTCCTCCACAAGTCGGGATGAGACTCGGTACGAAAAAAAGAGGCCATAAAAAAGAGAGAAACGCAAAATAAAAAAATGAGAGAAAAATAGAGAAGGGGCAATGTTACTATCCCTTTTCCACACTTGTGCTTCAAAGTAGCACCATGATCTTCATGATAGAGAGTCTCCTATTTTGTCACTTTCATATACTAGTGAGAAATTTTCTTTATAGAACTTGGCTTGTATATTCCAATGATGGGCTTCCTCAAATGCCCTAGGTCTTCGTGAGCAAGCAAGTTGGATGCACACCCACTTAGTTTCTTTTTTGAGCTTCCATACACTTATAGCTCTAGTGCATCCGTTGCATGGCAATCCCTACTCACTCACATTGATATCTATTGATGGGCATCTCCATAGCCCGTTGGTACGCCTAGTTGATGTGAGACTATCTTCTCCTTTTTTGTCTTCTCCACAATCACCATATTCTATTCCACCTTAGTGCTATGTCCATGGCTCACGCTCATGTATTGCGTGAAGATTGAAAAAGTTTGAGAACATCAAAAGTATGAAACAATTGCTTGGCTTGTCATCGGCATTGTGCATGATTTAAATATTTTGTGTGATGAAGATAGAGCATAGCCAGACTATATGATTTTGTAGGGATAGCTTTCTTTGGCCATGTTTGTTGGGGAACGTAGCATGAAATTTCAAAAAATTTCCTACGATCACGCAAGATCTATCTAGGAGATGCATAGCAACGATATGGGGAGAGTGTGTCCACATACCCTCGTAGACCAAAAGCGAAAGCATTAGGTTAACGCGGTTGATGTAGTCAAACGTCTTCACGATTCAACTGATCTAGTACCGAACGTACGACACCTCTGAGTTCAGCCCACGTTCAGCTCGATGACGTCCCTCGAACTCTTGATCCAGCAGCGGGTCGAGGGAGAGTTTTGTCAGCACGACGGCGTGATGACGGTGTTGATGATATGATCCGCGTAGGGCTTGGCCTAAGCACTACGATGATACTATCTGAGGAGTAAATGTTGGAGGGGGCACCGCACACGGCTAAGACAATGTTGTGCCTTTGGGGTGCCCCCTGCTGCTACGTCTTGAGCTTGCGTTGGTTTTCCTCGAAGAGGAGAGGGTGATGCAGCAAAGTATAGCGTAAGTATTTCCCTCAGTTTTGAGAACCAAGGTATCAATCCAGTAGGAGGCTCCTCAAAAGTCCCACACACCTACACAAATAAACTGAGAACTCGCAACCAACGCAATAAAGGTGTTGTCAATCCCTTCACGGCCACTTGCGAAAGTGAGATCTAATAAAGATAGTATGATAAGATAAATATATTTTTGGTATTTTATAATATAGATGCAAAAAGTAAAGATGAAAATAAAGATAGATTGAAAGAAAATATGATAAGAGATAGACCCGGGTCCATAGGTTTCACTAGAGGCTTCTCTCAAGATAGCATAAGTATTATGGTGGGTGAACAAATTACTGTCGAGCAATTGATAGAAAAGCGCATAGTTATGAGATTATCTAGGCATGATCATGTATATAGGCATTACGTCCATAACAAGTAGACCAACTCCTGCCTGCATCTACTACTATTACTCCACACATCGACCGACTCCTGCCTACATCTAGAGTATTAAGTTCATAAGAACAGAGTAACACATTAAGCAAGATGACATGATGTAGAGGGATAAACACATGCAATATGATATAAACCCCATCTTGTTATCCTCGATGGCAACAATACAATACGTGCCTTGCAACCCTTTCTGTCACTTGGTAAGGACACCGCAAGATTGAACCCAAAGCTAAGCACTTCTCCCATGGCAAGAAAGACCAATCTAGTAGGCCAAACCAAACTGATAATTCGAAGAGACTTGCAAAGATAACTCAATCATACAAAAAAGAATTCAGAGAAGATTCAAATATTATTCATAGATAAACTTGATCATAAACCCACAATTCATCGGATCTCGACAAACACATCGCAAAAAGAGTTTACATCGAATAGATCTCCACAAGAGAGGGGAAGAACATTGTATTGAGATCCAAAAAGAGAGAAGAAGCCATCTAGCTAATAACTATGGACCCGTAGGTCTATGGTAAACTACTCACAACTCATTGGAGGGGCAACGATGTTTATGTAGAGGCCCTCCGTGGTTGATTCCCCTTCCGGCATAGTGCCGGCGAAGGCTCCAAGATGAGATCTCGCGGATACAAAAGGTTATGGCGGTGGAAATTGTGTTTCGTGGTGCTCCTGGATGTTTTTGGGGTACGTAGGTGGCCACCCGTGGGGCCCACGAGACAGGGGGGCGCGCCCTACAGGGGAGTGCGCGGCCCCCTATCTCGTGGGGCCCTCGGGAGCTTCTTGACTTGCACTCCAAGCTCTCCGGATCATGTTCGTTCCAAAAATCACGCTCCCGAAGGTTTCATTCCGTTTGGACTCCGTTTGATATTCCTTTTCTTCGAAATACTGAAATAGGCAAAAAACAGCAATATGGGCTGGGCCTCCGGTTAGTAGGTTAGTCCCAAAAATGATATAAATGTGTAAAATAAAGCCCATAAACATCCAAAAGGGGTAATATAATAGCATGGAACAATCAAAAATTATAGATACGTTGGAGACGTATCACCTGCCCCCGTATATAAAGGAGGGGGTAGGAGGCCGGCGGCCAGGAGGGGCGTGCCATGGGGGGAGTCCTACTAGGACTCTACTCCTAGTAGGATTCGCCACCCGCCACCTTTTTCCTTTTTTCTGGAGTAGCAAAGGGGGAAAGAGAGAGGGAGTAGAGAGGGAGGGGGGGCGCCGCCCCCACCCCTTGTCCAATTCGGATTGGCAAGGGGGGGGGGTGCCACCTCCTATGGCCGGCCCTCTCTTCTCCACTAGGGACCATGTTGGCCCATTACTTTCCCCGGGGGGGGGGGGGGGGTTCCGGTAACCTCCCAGTACTTTGAAACTTATCCGAAACTTCCCGAAACCATTCCGGTGTCCGAATATAACCTTCCAATATATCAATCTTTACATCCCGACCATTTCGAGACTCCTCGTCATGTTCGTGATCTCACCCGGGGCTCTGAACAAACTTCGGTCACCAAAACACATAACTCATAATACAAATCCTCATCGAACATTAAGCGTGCTAATCCTATGGGTTCGAGAACTATGTAGACATGATTGAGACACATCTCCGATCAATAACCATAGCGGAACCTGGATGCTCCTACATATTCTACGAAGGTCTTTATAGGTCAAACCGCATAACAACATATGTTGTCACCTTTGTCATCGGTATGTTACTTGCCCAAGATTTGATCGTAGGTATCTTCATACCTAGTTCAATCTCGCTACCGGCAAGTCTCTTTACTCGGTTCGTAATGCATCATCCTGTAACTAACTCATTAGTCACATTGCTTGCAAGGCTTATAGTGATGAGCATTACCGAGAGGGCCCAGAGATAACTATCCGATACATAGAGTGACAAATCCTAATCTCGATCTATGCCAACCCAACATACACCTTCGGAGACACCTGTAGAGCATCTTTATAATCACCCAGTTACGTTGTGACGTTTTATAGCACACAAGGTGTTCCTCCGGTATTTGGGAGTTGCATAATCTCATAGTGAGAGGAACATGTATAAGTCATGAAGAAAGCAATAGCAATAAAACTTAACGATCATTATGCTAAGCTAACGGATGGGTCTTGTCCATCACATCATTCTCTAATGATGTGATCCCGTTCATCAAATGACAACACATGTGTATGGTCAGGAAACATAACCATCTTTGATTAACGAGCTAGTCAAGTAGAGGCATACTAGGGACACTTTGTTTTGTCTATGTATTCACACATGTACTAAGTTTCCGGTTAATACAATTCTAGCATGAATAATAAACATTTATCACTATATAAGGAAATATAAATAACAACTTTATTATTGCCTCTAGGGCATATTTCCTTCAATGTTATTTGGAGAAGACATGATTGCTTTGTTAGTATGCTTAAAGTATTATTTTTATATCAATATTAAACTTTTGTTTTGAATCTTTCAGATCTGAACATTCATGCCACAATAAATAAAATTACATGGATAAATATGTTAGGTAGCATTCCACATAAAAAATATGTTTTTACCATTTACCTACTCGAGGACGAGCAGGAATTAAGCTTGGGGATCCTTGATACATCTCCAACGTATCTGTAATTTTTGATTGTTCCATGCTATTATATTATCTGTTTTGGATGTTTTATATGCATTAGTATGCTATTTTATATTATTTTTGGGACTAACCTATTAATCGAGAGCCCAGTGCCAGTTTCTGTTTTTTGCCTATTTTAGAGTTTCACACAAACGGAATACCAAACGGAATGAAACTTTCCGATGATCTTTCTTGGACCAGAAGCAAACCAGGAGACTTGGAGACGAAGTCAGAGACATAACAAGGCGGCCACGAGGGTGGAGGGCGTGCCCAGGGGGGTAGGGCATGCCCCTACCTCGTGGGCCCCTCATGGGTCTCCTGACCTAGTTCCTTCACCTATATATACTCTTATACCCTTAAAACATCGAGGGGAGCCACGAAACCACTTTTCCACCGCTGCAACCTTCTGTACCTGTGAGATCCCATCTAGGGACTTTTTCCGGTGTCCTGCCGGAGGGGGATTCGATCACTGAGGGCTTTTACATCAACACCATTACCTCTCCGATGAAGAGTTAGTAGTTTACCACAGACCTACGGGTCCATAGCTAGTAGCTAGATGACTTCTTCTCTCTCCTTGATTCTCAATACCATGTTCTCCTTGATGTTCTTGGAGACCTATTCGATGTAATATTCTTTTGCGGTGTGTTTGCCGATATCCGATGAATTGTGGATTTATGACCAGATTATCTATGAATATTATTTGTTCTTCTCTGAATTGTTATATGCATGATTTGTTATCTTTGCAAGTCTCTTCGAATTATCGGTTTAGTTTGGCCTCCTAGATTGTTTTTTCTTGCAATGGGAGAAGTGCTTAGGTTTGGGTTCAATCTTGCAGTGTCCTTTCCCAGTGACAGTAGGGGCAGCAAGGCACGTATTGTATTGTTTCCATCGAGGATAAAAAGATGGGGTTTTCATCATATTGCTTGAGTTAATTCCTCTACATCATATCATCTTACTTAATACGTTACTCCATTCTTTATGAACTTAATAATCTAGATGCATGCTGGATAGCGATCGATGTGTGGAGTAATAGTAGTAGATGAAGAATCGTTTCGGTCTACTTGACATGGACGTGATGCCTATGTTTATGATCATTGCCTTAGATATCATCATAATTATGCGCTCTTCTATCAATTTCTCGGCAGTAATTTGTTCACCCACCGTAATATTTGCTATCTTGAGAGAAGCCACTAGTGAAACCTATGCCCCCGGGGTCTCTTTTCCATTATATTGAATCTCTTTTACATCATACTAGTTTCTGATCTACTATTTTGCAATCTTTTACTCTCCAATTTATAAACCAAAAATACAAAAAATATTTACTTTACCGCTTATCTATCTCCATCAGATCTCACTTTTGCAAGAAACCATGAAGGGATTGACAACCCCTTTATCGCGTTGGGTGCAAGTTGTTGATTGTTTGTGCAGGTATTTGGTGACTTATGCGTAATCTTCTACTGGATTGATACCTTGGTTCTCAATCTAAGGGAAATACTTACTCTACTTTGCTGCATCACCCTTTCCTCTCCAAGGGAAAAACCAACGCAGGCTCAAGAGGTAGCAATAGCATCGTCCTTTATATCAATCTTTACCTCTGGACCATTACGGAGCTCCTCATCATGTCCGTGTTCTCATCCGGGACTCCGAACAACATTCGGTCACAAACACACATAACTCATAAAATACTATATCATCAACGAACGTTAAGCGTGCAGACCCTACGGGTTCAATAATGATGTAGACATGACTGAGACACCTCTCCGGTCAATAACCAATAGCAATCCTGGACGCCCATATTGGTTCCTAAATATTCTATGAAGATCTTTATCGGTCAAACCTTATGATAACATACGTAATTTCCTTTGTCTGTCGGTATGTTACTTGCCCGAGGTTTGATCGGTTGTATCTCCATACCTAGTTCAATCTCATTACTGGAAAGTCTCTTTACTCATTCTGTAATACATCATCTTGTAACTAACTCCTTAGTCACTTTGCTTGCAAGCTTCTTATGATTTGTATTATCGAGAGGGCCCAAAGATACCTCTCCGATACATGGTGTGACAAATCCCAATCTTGATCCATGCTAACTCAATAGACACCTTCGGAGATACCTGTAGAGCATCTTTATAATCATCCAATTACATTGTGATGTTTGATATCACAAAAGGCATTCTTCCAGTATTCGGGAGTTGCATGATCTCATGGTCGAAGGAACATGTATTTGACATTAAGAAAGCAGTAGCAATAAACTGAACAATCATATGCTAAGCTAACGGATGGGTCTCGTCCATCACATCATTCTCCAAATGATGTGATCCCGTTATCAAATGACAACTCATGTATATGGTTAGGTAACCTTAACCATCTTTTGATCAACGAGCTAGTCTAGTAGAGGATCACTAGGGACACAGTATTTGTTTATGTATCCACACATGTATTTAAGTTTCCAGTCAATACAATTCTAGCATGAATAATAAACCTTTATCATGAATAAGGAAATATAATAATAATAACTTTATAATTGCCTCTAGGGCATATTTCCATCAACTAGTGGGGACAGGGCCATGAGGATGTGTGTGGGTGTATGACAGGTGGGTCCCATAGGGCCCACGGGTCAGTAACACGGAATAGACCAAAATGCGGGGGGGGGGGGGGGGGGTGAAATTCCACTCGCCCTGCCAGGATTCGAACCCTGATCAGCTCGAGCTTCAGCAGCAAACACATCCACTGCGGTACTGTGTGTGCGTTCAATAAGGCGGAGGCGCTCGGCCTTTTGAGGTAATCCTACACCGACTAGTGGGTCTCAATGGTCTGCGAGCTCTAGGCGGCATGGCAAGAGACGGAGAAGCAGTACGGAGACGGTCTAATCATGGGCGTTCATGGCAGATCTAACAGCGGAGGCGAGCTCAAGAAAGAAAAAGATGAAGCAGGGCACTTTGTCCTGGCGTCTAGCACAACACGGCGGCAGTCCTGCCGGAGTAGTCTCCGGCGACCAAAACGAGCGGCGGCAAGCAAAAAATCGATTCTACGCGTCAAGATGCTCCCAAAGATACTACACATGCAACTAGGAAAACACAAGAGGCCCGTCGGCGACGAGGCCCCGTGGCGAAGCTCTTGGGCTCATTGTGAAATTGATGAAGCGGCTCGCGATCAAAGGAAAAAGAGGGTTGAGTCTAAGCTCATGCTCACCAGGAACATGCAGAGGTGATCCACTTGCCGAGGTGTGGATGGAGTCCGCGGGAGTTGAGGATGACGTCGCGATGGCTGGAGCGAACATCGAGGAAGAATTCGATGTGCCCTTGGCATCCCGCTGCGCCATAGGGGACGTAGATGAAGTAGTCGACATCGAGGGACTTGTCGGACATGCTTGGAGATGCTGGAGAGGATGATGGTCACAGCGGTGCCATGTTTGTGCTCTCTCGCTGCTTCGGGCTCGTCATGGATCTCGATAGAGAGACGGCTAAGGTTTTTGTGGGAGAGGGGAAATGATGCAGGGGGTGGTAGGTGTGTGGCTGGCATGCCGAGGCTATCGATAATGGAGAGGGTAAGGCGAATAAGGGTCCCCATGGCACGACGTGAGGAGGACGAAAAGGGGGCGGTCACTATTGTGTTGTAGCTAGAGGCTGGCAGGTGGGCCATACGGTGCCACATGGGCATACGGGCGTGAGGCTAAGCGGGCGCTGAAGGAAATATGCCCTAGAGGCAATAATAAAGTTGTTATTTTATATTTCCTTATTCATGATAAATGCTTATTATTCATGCTAGAATTTTATTGATCGGAAACCTAAATACATGTGTGAATACATAGACAAACACTGTGTCCCTAGTGAGCCTCTACTTGACTAGCTCGTTAATCAAAGATGGTTAAGGTTTCCTAACCATGGACATGAGTTGTCATTTGATAACAGGATCACATCATTAGGAGAATGATGTGATGGACAAGACCCATCCGTTAGCTTAGCATATTGATCATTCAGTTTTATTGCTATTGCTTTCTTCATGTCAAATACACATTTCTTTGACTATGAGATTATGCAACTCCTGGATACCGGAGGAATGCCTTATGTGTTATTGATGTCTACTATGCAACTTTATTCTTGTAGACTCGTGTTGGGCCTCCAAGCGCAGAGTTTTGTAGGACAGTAGCAATTTTCCCTCAAGTGGATGACCTAAGGTTTATAATTCCGTGTGAGGCGTAGGATGAAGATAGTCTCTCTCAAACAACACCGCAACCAAATAATAAAAAGTCTCTTGTGTCCCCAACATAGCAAATACATTGGTAATTTGTATAGGTGCACTAGTTCGGTGAAGGGATGGTGATACAAGTGTAATATGGATAGTAGATATTGATTTTTGTAATAGGAACAATAAAAAACAGCAAGGTAGCAATTGATACAACGGAGCACAAACAGTATTGAAATGCTTGAAAATGAGGCATAGGGTCCGTACTTTCACTAGTGCAATCTCTCAACAATGCTAATATAATTGGATCACATAACCATCCCACAACGTGCAACAAAGAATCACTCCAAATTTCTTATTTAGCGAAGAACATAAGAAGAAATTGTTTGTAGGGTACGAAACCACCTCAAAGCTATTCTTTCCGATCAATCTATCCTAGAGTTCGTAATAAATGACACCAAGATATTATTTCTGATCAATCTAACCAAGAGTTCATACTAAAATAACACCATATGATACACATCAACCAACTCTAAGGTCACCTAGATACTCCAATGTCACCGCGAGTATCTGTGAGTTGATTATATGATATGCATCAAACAATTTCAGATTCATAATACTCAATCCAACACAAAAAAGTCAAAGAGTGCCCCAAGATTTCTACCGGAGAAACAAAGACAAGAACGTGTATCAACCCCTATGCATAGATTACCCCAATGTAACCTCGGGAATCCACGAGTTGAGTGCCAAAACATATATCAAGTGAATCAATATGATACTCCATTATCACCACGGGTATTCATAGCACATACATCAAGTGTTCTCAAATCCATAAAAGTATTCAATCCGATAAAACAATATCTCAAAGGGAAAACACAATTCATCACAAGATAAAGAGGGGAAAACACCATATGATCCGACTATATTAACAAAGCCCGCGATACATCAAGATCGTGACATCTCAAGATTTATAGGGTGAAGAGGCGGTGCATGAGGCCAGCGAGGTGGGCACAACCCACCAGGGTGCGCCAGGGCCCCAGGCGCGCCGAGGTGGGTTGTGCCCCCCTTGGGGCACCCCTCTGGTACTTCTTTGGCCCACTGGTGGTCTTCTGATCCAAAAAAATCTCCAAAAAGTTTCACTCCATTTGGACTCCGTTTGGTATTGATTTTCTATGATGTAAAAACAAGCAAAAAACAGTAACTATCAGTGGGCACTATGTCAATAGGTTAGTCCCAACAAATGATATAAAGTTGCTATAAAATGACTGTAAAACATCCAAGAATGATAATATAACAACATGTAACAAGCAAAAAATATAGATACGTTGGAGACGTATCAACTATCAAACATCACAACTTAACTAGGTGATTATAAAGATGCTCTACAGGTATCTTTGAAAGTGTTTGTTGAGTTGGCATAGATAGAGATTAGGATTTGTCACTCCGAGTATCGGAGAGGTATCTCTGGGCCCTCTCGTAATACACATCGTAAGCTTGCAAGCAAACGACTAAGGAGTTAGTCACGAGGTGATGTATTACGAAACGAGTAAAGAGACTTGCCGGTAACAAGATTGAACTAGGTATGAAGATACCGACGATCGAATCTCGGGCAAGTAACATACCGATGGACAAAGGGAATTCCGTATGTTGTCATAATGGTTCGATCGATAAAGATCTTTGTAGAATATGTAGGAGCCAATATGAGCATCCAGGTTCCGCTATTGGTTATTGATCGGAGAGGTGTATTGATCATGTCTACATAGTTCTCGTACCCGTAGGGTCCACACGCTCAATGTTCGATGACGATATTGTATTATATGAGTTATGTGATTTGGTGCCCGAATGTTGTTCGAAGTCCCGGATGAGATCATGGACATGACGAGGAGTCTCGAAATGGTCTACAGGTAAAGATTGATATATAAGACGATAGTATTCGGACACCGGAAGTGTTCCGGAGTGTATCGGGTATTTATCGGAATACCAGAGGGGTTACCAGAACCCACGGGGGGAACATATGGGCCACATGGGCCATGGGAGGGGATCACACCAGCCCACAAGGGGTGGCGCGCCCCCTTATGGCAGGAGGCCGAATTGGAGAAGGAGAAGAGGGGCTTCACCCCCTTCCTTCTCTTCTTCCCTCTTTCCTTTTTTGTTCCGGCAATTATGGCAGGGGGGAGGCCGAATTGGGGAAGACCCCAAGTAGGATTCGGCCTACTTGGGGCGCACCCCTTGGCTGCTCCTCCCTCCCTCCACACACACACACACAGATATATATATATATATATATATATATATATATATATATATATATATATAGTGTTACTATTCATCACCCAGGGTCCAGAATACGTTATTCTTCACCCAGGGTAATTTTACGATCATTTCATAAAAAATTATGTTTTAAATACAAATAGTTATAGTCATATTGATTCACTGCGTAAAAATTGGCATAAAAATATGTCAGAAGACCAGAAAAATTAAATTTTATGTACAATTAACACTATGTTTTTACGTTTGAAATTTGCGTAACATAAAATATTTTTTACGGCGATTATATATTTTCTTACGTTCTCCTTTTATGTCTGAAATAAGACAAAATTTACGGGACATAAAATTAAGGTGCATTCATGTTAAAATAGAGGGGGGTGAAGAATAACTATCCCTCACCCAGGATGACGAATAGCGCGACCCTATATATATATATATATATATATATATATATATATATATATATATATATATATATATATATATATGGGTTTACTTTATATATATATGTGTGTGTGGGGGGGGGGTGCCTGATACGTCTCCAACGTATCTATAATTTTTGATTGTTCCATGCTATTATATTACCCATTTTGGATGTTTATGGGTTTACTTTACACTTTTATATCATTTTTGGGACTAACCTACTAACCGGAGGCCCAGCCCGTATTGCTGTTTTTTTGCCTATTTCAGTGTTTCGAAGAAAATGAATATCAAACGGAGTCCAAACGGAATGAAACCTTCGGGAGCGATCTTTTTGGAACAAACGTGATCCAGAGGACTTGGATTGGAAGTCAAGAAACAAGCAAGGCGTCCACGAGGGTGCCCGGCGCGCCCCTAGGGCTGGGCGCGCACCCCACCCTTGTGGGCCCCTCGAGCATGCACCGACCTACTTCTTCCTCCTATATACACCCATGTACCCAGAAAACATCAGAGGCGACCACGAAAAACTATTTCCACCACCGTAACCTTCTGTATCCGCGAGATCCCATCTTGGTGCCTTCACCGGCGCTCCGCCGGAGGGGGAATCAACCATGGAGGGCCTCTACATCATCTCCAAGGCCTCTCGATGAGTTGTGAGTAATTTACCACAGACCTTCGGGTCCATACTTATTAGCTAGATGGCTTCTTCTCTCTCTTTGAATCTCAATACAAAGTTCTCCTTGATCTTCTTGGAGATCTATTGGATGTAACTCTTTTTGCGGTGTGTTTGTCGAGATCCGGTGAATTGTGGGTTTGTAATCAAGTTTATCTATGAGAAATATTTGAATCTCCTTTGAATTATTTTATGTGTGATTAAGTTATCTTTGCAAGTCTCTTCGAATTATCAGTTTGGTTTGGCCTACTAGATTGATCTTTCTTGCAATGGGAGAAGTGCTTAGCTTTGGGTTCAATCTTGCGGTGTCCTTTCCTAGTGACAGCAGGGGCAGCAAGGCACGTATTGTATTGTTGCCATCGAGGATAAAAAGATGGGGTTTATATCATATTGCTTGAGTTTATCCCTCTACATCATGTCATCTTTCTTAATGCATTACTCTGTTCTTTATGAACTTAATACTCTAGATGCATGCTGGATAGCGGTCGATGTGTGGAGTAATAGTAGTAGATGCAGGCAGGAGTCGGTCTACTTATCACGGACGTGATGCCTATATACATGATCATGCCTAGATAATCTCATAATTATTCGCTTTTCGATCAATTGCTCGACAGTAATTTGTTCACCCACCATAATACTTATGCTATCTTGAGAGAAGCCACTAGTGAAACCTATGGCCCCCGGGTCTATCTTTTATCATATAAGCTTTCAATCTACTTTTATTTGCATCTTTACATTTCCAATCTATATTATAAAATACCAAAAATATATTTATCTTATCATATTATCTCTATCAAATCTCACTTTCGCAAGTGGCCGTGAAGGGATTGACAATCCTTTATTGCGTTGGTTGCGAGTTCTTGTTTGTTTGTGTAGGTGCGTGGGACTTTTGAGGAGCCTCCTACTGGATTGATACCTTGCTTCTCAAAAACTGAGGGAAATACTTATGCTACTATTGCTGCATCACCCTTTCCTCTTCAAGGAAAACCAACGCAAGCTCAAGACGTAGCAAGAAGGATTTCTGGCGCCGTTGCTAGGGGAGGTCTTCGCTCAAGCCAAGACATACCAAGTACCCATCACAAACTCATCTCCCTCGCATTACATTATTTGCCATTTGCCTCTCGTTTTCCTCTCCCCCACTTCACCCTTGCTGTTCGCCCTTCTTCCGTTCGTCTTTTCATTTACCTTAATGTCTTACTTGGCTCGTTTGCTCGTTTGGTTGGAATAATTGTGTATTTGTTACTAAACAAAGAAGCTAAGATCTATGGATCCTCATCCGCTTGCTAATCTTTTTAAGAGATCCAATTATGATGAACCAATTGCTAGTGAGTTTTGTGCACTAGATTATCTTTATGAAGTTTTGCTTGAAATTCGTGAATTTGAAAATTGTGATGAAGTACTTTATGAAGTGATTCACGATAGATCTTTGAATAAAAAGCATGATTGCAATGATTTTACTATAAATTCTCTTGATGTCAATTGTGCTAATAATATGCAAAACCCTAAGCTTGGGGATGCTAGTTTTTCTATGTCTACTACTTGTTGCAATGATCCTGATCGGGGTGATTCTTCTTTTGATCTTGAAAATTTATTTAAGCCCCATGATGAATATGAGATTGATAATAGTACTTGCAATAATATTGAAAGTGGGTTTGGAAGAATGTCAACTTTAGATCCCACATATTTGGATGATGTTCAATCTTATGAAGTTTTGATAAAAGTGGGTTTGGGAAGGTCATGACTTTAGTTAATGTTAATCCCACTATTTTGGAAGAGTGTCAACTTTGCATGCATGTGGATCGTGTTGAAAATATTTTATGTGATAGCTATTTTGTTGAATTTTCTTATGATCCCACATGTAATTATTATGAGAGAGGGAAATATGGTTGTAGAAATTTTCATGTTACAAAATAACCTCTCGTTATGTTGAGATTGCTATTGTATCTTTCCACTTCCTTGCATATGCTAGTTTTTGCTTGCTATGATAATTTGTTTGCTTATAAAATTCCTATGCATAGGAAGTATGTTAGACTTAAGTGTGTTTGTCACATGTTTTATGATGCTCTCTTTATGCTTCAATTCTTGTCTTTCATGTGAGCATCATTGAAATCTCAATGCCTAGCTAAAAAGGCTTTAAAGAAAAGCTCTTGTTGGGAGACAACCCAATATTTTTACTTGCTGTTATTCAATAAAATTTTGCATCTACCTTTTGTTTAGATGTGTTTTTATGTTTTAATTAGTGTTTGTGCCAAGTAGAACCTATAGGATAACATATGGTGATAGTTAATTTGATTCTGCTGAAAAACAGAAACTTTGCACGCACGAAAATAATTTTGGTAGTTCACAGAAACGTGCGTTTGCATTGATTCGTTTTGCTGTAGATCAATAGGCAAATTTCCCAGGACATCCTATTTTGGTAGGATTTTTAGAGATCCATAAGTATTCGAGAGTTACAGATTGCTACAGACTGTTCTGTTTTTGACAGATTCTGTTTTTCGTGTATTGTTTGCTTATTTTGATGCATCTATGGCTAGTATGTAAGGATATGAACCATAGAAAAGTTGAAATACAGTAGGTTTAGCACCAATATAAATAAAGAATGAGTTCATTACAATACCTTACTAGATCGTTGATGGCGCGCGTTGCTGCACCCGTCTATTTTGGCTCTTAGTTGTTAGGAATATAAGAAACTTATATAAATTTGTTTGAAGTATTGTGCATTCTTGTAGATTGTGGTTCTCTCTTATTTCGCAAATAACCATGACCATGATGGCATACGTTGTGGCACCAACCAGTTGTCCAAAAAAATTCTAAGCATCGAAGTTAAATTTGGATGAAGTAATATATGGTCATGATTGCATATTATTATTAATCAATTTGCATAGGCGTAATGTGATTTTACAAAAGAACCGAGTTAGTTCTTGGATCTTATATTCGCGTAAAGTTGCTTTGAACTTGGTCCTCCAGTGTATATGCTTTATTATTATTATAGGATAAATCATGGTGCATACATGATTTGCGGTATCCATCCTTTTTTACACAAAATATAAAATCTTGAAAGATTTAAATGTCAATTCAACTAAAAGTTGAAAGTGTAAACTCAGGTGTCCAATCATGATTATTCAGCGACTCTACTCCTACTCCTAGATACAGACTATCCACAATGATTTTTGTGCTTCTTATTTTGATGTTAAATTCTATAAAACTATGGTACGCTTTGGTGCTTCTAAAAAAATTTAGCCTTCCTAAACTGCCATCGACGCATACAAAGCATAATGTCTAGCTGATAATAGGGTGCATGTTACACCTTTCACCCGCAAAAAAAAGATAATAGGGTGCATGTTTAGTTTTCATTTACTAGCAGAGGTGTCAGATCTTGATTATTTTTAAATATTTTATTAAATCTATTTTCCAATGTTTCAAATCATCCCCTCAGCAGGTTTATATATGTATGGCAGTGATCATCTAACTCACTTGAAATTAGAAAAGGTGGAAAAAATCATGCTAGCTATGGGCTCGCCATTTATCACTGACTTTTTTGTGGCCTTATGCTCCATCTAGCCTTAGGAATACTAAAAGGATACATATGGTGCGCTGCGACATCCAAAATATATCAACTAAATGCAATGAAATTTCAATGCTGAAGAAATCGAAGAGTCTCAGAATTCACCATGGACAGTGGAAGAAGATGAGAAAGTTGTACCTTTTTTGCCAATAATGAGAAATTTGTACATGAGTAGGCATCTTACCTGAATGACAAAAAAACCAATTCATTCAAGGGAGCTCCCTAGGAATACTTGCACTCGATACAACAAGAGGCTTAGGAAGATCAGTTGGCTGGATCGAGCGACCCCAACATCACCTGCATCGCGCCTTGGCTGGACCAATTGCCCCCTACCTCCCCTGCATACGGGGCCTCCCGCTGGATCCCCTCGCGTGCTTCTCCTCGGCTTGATCCACGCAGACCGCCTGCATCCTCTGCATCCTATGTCACCAGCATTCTCAGACCGTCTCACATGGATCCCTAGATCTAACGCCCCAAACGCCCAAATCAGCAAAATTGAAGGCAAAAGATGAGAGGGTGTGAGAAGGCAAGGAATACGTGTAGTTTTAATGACATAAATAAATAAATATGGGTCATCCGCCATACCTGCACATTGGTTTTATCCACGAATAACCCCTTTTGCCTTATCATACAAATTTTTAACTGGCATCTGGATCACTCAAAGTAACGGATGCCATGAACTATGAGTCTATTTTTTACTATTATAAGAAGTGAGTTACAGATGGGAAGAAACAAAGTTTTATGAAGGTGGAACCTGGTGGTCTGATTAGTACATCATTTGCAGAGGAGTGGACAACACCAGCGGCCATGACTTGCAGATGAGCGCCCAAACCAATTCTGATGCTTCCCCTGCTGGCACCTTCCTACCGGTTGTGCAGGTACATGGCGGTGACATATGGTCTTCCCAGTGGGCGAGATGGCAGCAACGACTACATTGTTCCATCTTGAAAGACTGGCTCCGAGCACTCAGGAAGATGAGAAAAGGAGGTCAGGGGAGATGGGAGGGGCACCGCCGCACGAACTAAATAAAGGAGAAGACAATTAGGCCGGTGAGTGGCAAGGGTGGAATTAATGGATTTTAGCAACGGCAGCATTACTCCTCGCTCTAACGCCAGCGGGTCTACTCCAGTCGCCCATGATTCTGCAATGCTGCCCCTTTGATGTCGCTATCGCTTCGCAATGTTATTTAGATACATTATGTGGGCTGACGCCGCTGAGAAACGCTGGAGCAATGCGGCTAAATGGGCTTCTTCCATGAGAAAAGGCTCGATTAACCAGAAATTGGCGATTTTGTCATGGGAGTAGCAGCCCATAAAATGTTTGGTCCAGTTTAGCACAAGTTAACTTCATCTGACGGCCAAAAACATTCTTAGGACGCGATCTGACGGTCGAAAACATTGATGGCCTGAGAGCGCTTCTAGAGTGCTTAGTTGTAATGTATCTAAATGTGGTGGTTTTTCTTTCTTTCACTAACGGAGCTTATGAGATTTCCTATTGAGTTTTATATTGTGAAGTTTTCAAGTTTTGGGTAAAGATTTGATGGACTATGGAATAAGGAGTGGCAAGAGCCTAAGCTTGTGGATGCCCATGGCACCCCAAGATATTCAAGAATAGCCAAAATCCTAAGCTTGGGGATGCCCGGAAGGCATCCCCTCTTTCGTCTTCGTTTATCGGTAACTTTACTTGGAGCTATATTTTTATTCGCCACATGATATGTGTTTTTCTTGGAGCGTCTTGTATGATATTAGTCTTTTCTTTTTAGTTACCACAATCATCCTTGCTGTACACACCTTTTGGGAGAAGCCCACTTGATTAGAATTTAGTAGAATACTCTATGTGCTTCACTTATATCTTTTGAGCTAGATAGTATTTGCTCTAGTACTTCACTTATATCTTTTAGAGCACGGCGGTGGCTTAATTTTGAAAGAATTGTTGATCTCTCATGCTTCACTTATATTATTTTGAGAGTCATTTAGAACAGCATGGTATTTTCTATGGTTATGAATTTGGTCCTAGAATGACGAGCATCCAAGTTGGGTATAATAAAAACTATCATAGAAAGTGCATTAAACACTAGGATCAATTTGATGCTTGATAATTTTTTTGAGATATAAATGTGGTAATGTTTGAGTCATGCTAGTGGGTAATTATGAAATTGAGAAATACTTGTGTTGAAGTTGGCAAGTCGTGTAGCATGCACGCATGGTAAAAGTTGTGTGACAAATTTGTTGCATGAGGTGCTCTTTTGATTGTCTTCCTTATGAGTGGCAGTCGAGGACGAGCGATGGTCTTTTACTACCAATCTATCCCTCTAGGAGCATGCGTAGTAGTACTTTGCTTCGAGAGCTAAGTAGAATTTTGCAATAAGTATATGAGTTCTTTATGACTAATGTGAGTCCATGGATATACGCACACTCACCCTTCCACTTTGCTAGACTCTATCGTACCGCGCAACTTTCACCAGTATCATGCACCCATTATTTACCTTCCTCAAAACAGCCACCATACCTACCTATTATGGCATTTCCATAGCCATTCCAAGATATATTGCCATGCAACTTTCCACCGTTCCGTTATCGTGACATGCTCCATCATTATCATATTGTTCTTTGCATGATCATGTAGTTGACATCGTATTTGTGGCAAGGCCACCCTCATAATTTTCATACATGTCACTCTTGATTCATTGCATATCCCGGTACACCACCGGAGGCATTCATATAGAGTCATATTTTGTTCTAACTATTGAGTTGTAATTCTTGAGTTGTAAATTAATAAAAGTGTGATGATCTTCATTATTAGAGCATTGTCCCAAGTGAGGAAAGGATGATGAAGACTATGATTCCCCCACAAGTCGGGATCAGACTTCGGACATAACAAAAAGAGGCCAAAGAGCCCACCAAAAAAAGAGAAAGGCCAAATAAAATAAAAAAGAGGAAAAAATGAGAGAAAAAGAGAGAAGGGACAATGCTACTAGCTCTTTTCCACACTTGTGCTTCAAAATAGCACCATGATCTTCATGATAGAGAGTCTCTTATGTTGTCACTTTCATATACTAGTGGGAATTTTTCATTATAGAACTTGGCTTGTATTTTACAATGATGGGCTTATCAAAATGCCCTAGGTCTTCGTGACCAAGCGAGTTGGATGCACACCCACTTAGTTTCTTTTTTTGAGCTTTCACATATTTATAGCTCTAGTGCATCCATTGCATGGCAATCCCGACTCACTCACATTGATATCTATTGATGGGCATCTCCATAGCCCGTTGATACGCCTAGTTGATGTGAGACTATCTTCTCCCTTTTTTTCCTCACAACCACCACCATATACCACCATAGTGCTATGTCCATGGCTTATGCTCATGTATTGCGTAAGAATTGAAAAAGCTGAAGCGCGTTAAAAAGTATGAACCAATTGCTCGGCTCGTCATCGGGTTTGTTCATGATGGGAGTATTTTGTGTAATAAAAATGAAGCATGGCCTAACTATATGATTTTGTAGGGATAAGCTTTCTTTGGCTATGCTATTTCGCTAGGACATATTATTTGTTAGTATGTTTCGAGTATTATTATTTTATGTTTTATAAGCTTTTATCTTGAATCATTTGGATCTGAACAATCATGCCACAATAAAGAAAATTACATTGAGAATTATGCTAGGTAGCATTCCACATCAAAAATTCTGTTTTTATCATTTACATACTCGAGGACGAGCAGGAATTAAGCTTGGGGATGCTTGATACGTCTCCAACGTATCTATAATTTTTGATTGTTCCACGCTATTATATTTCCCGTTTTGGATGTTTATGGGCTTTACTTTACACTTTTATATCATTTTTGGGACTAACCTATACTAACCGGAGGCCCAACCGTATTGCTGTTTTTTTGCCTATTTCAGTGTTTCGAAGAAAAGGAATATCAACGGAGTCCAAACGGAATGAAACCTTCGGGAGCGACCTTCTTGGAATAACCGTGATCCAGAGGACTTGGAGTGCAAGTCAAGAAACAATCGAGGAGGCCACGAGGGTGGAGGGCGCGCCCCCTATCTCGTGGGCCCCTCGGGAGTCCACTGACCTACTTCTTCCTCCTATATATACCCACATACCCCGAGAACATCAGAAGCGACCACCAAAAACTATTTCCACCACCATAACCTTCTGTATCAGCGAGATCTCATCTTGGAGCCTTCGCCGGCGCTTCGCCAGAGGGGGAATTAACCACGGAGGGCTTCTACATCAACACCATAGCCTCTCCGATGAGTTGTTAGTAGTTTACCACAGACCTTCAGGTCCATAGTTATTAGCTAGATGGTTTCTTCTCTCTCTTTGAATCTCAATACCATGTTCTCCTCGATCTTCTTGGACATCTATTTGATGTAACTCTTTTTGCGGTGTGTTTGTCGAGATCCATTGAATTGTGGGTTTATGACCAAGTTTATCTGTGAGAAATATTTGAATCTCCTCTGAATTCTTTTATGTGTGATTAAGTTATCTTTGCAAGTCTCTTTGGATTATCAGTTTGGTTTGGCCTACTAGATTGATCTTTCTTGCAATGGGAGAAGTGCTTAGATTTGGGTTCAATCTTGCGGTGTCCTTTCCCAGTGACAGCAGGGGCAGCAAGGCACGTATTGTATTGTTGCCATCGAGGACAAAAAGATGGTGTTTTTATATCATATTGCATGAGTTTATCCCTCTACATCATGTTATCTTTCTTAATAAGTTACTCTGTTCTTTATGAACTTAATACTCTAGTTGCATGCTGGATAGCGGTTGATGTGTGGAGTAATAGTAGTAGATGCAGGCAGGAGTCGGTCTACTTGTCACGAATGTGATGCCTATATACATGATCATGCCTAGATAATCTCATAATTATTCGCTTTTCTATCAATTGCTCGACATTAATTTGTTCACCCACCGTAATACTTATGCTATCTTGAGAGAAGCCACTAGTGAAACCTATGGCCCCGGGTCTATCTTTTATCATATAAGCTTTCAATCTACTTTTATTTGCATCTTTACTTTTCCAATCTATATTATAAAATACCAAAAATATATTTATCTTATCATATTATCTCTATTAGATCTCACTTTCGCAAGTGGCCGTGAAGGGATTGGCAACCCCTTTATTGCGTTGGGTGCGATTTCTTGTTTGTTTGTGTAGGTGCGTGGGACTTTTGAGGAGCCTCCTACTGGATTGATACCTTGGTTCTCAAAAACTGAGGGAAATACTTACGCTACTACTGCTGCATCACCCTTTCCTCTTCAAGGAAAACCAACGCAAGCTCAAGACATAGCAGTGCCCCTAGCGCACCCCAGACAATTGCCTAACCGTGTGCGGTGCCCCCTCCACCATTTACTCCCACGGTCATATCTCCGTAGTGCTTAGGCGAAGCCCTACGCGGATCACTTCACCATCACCGTCACCACACCGTCGTGCCTATGGAACTCATCTATTACCTCGACAACTTGCTGGATCAGGAAGGCGAGGGACGTCACCGAGCTGAATGTGTGCAGAACTCGGAGGTGCCGTACGTTTGGTACTTGATCGGTCGGTGAGGGAGTCCTGGACTAGGGGGTGTCCGGATAGCCGAACTATCATTATCGGCCGGACTCCAAGACTATGAAGCAAGATTGAAGACTTCGTCCCGTGTCCGGATGGGACTTTCCTTGGCGTGGAAGGCAAGCTTGGCAATACGGATATGTAGATCTCCTACCATTGTAACCGACTCTGTGTAACCCTAGCCCTCTCCGGTGTCTATATAAACCGGAGGGTTTTAGTCCATAGGACGAACAACAATCATACCATAGGCTAGCTTCTAGGGTTTAGCCTCCTTGATCTCGTGGTAGATCTACTCTTGTACTACCCATATCATCAATATCAATCAAGCAGGAGTAGGGTTTTACCTCCATCGAGAGGGCCCGAACTTGGGTAAAAACATCACGTCCCTTGTCTCCTGTTACCATCCGCCTAGACGCACAGTTCGGGACCCCCTACCCAAGATCCGCCGGTTTTGACACCGACATTGGTGCTTTCATCGAGAGTTCCTCTGTGTCGTCACCGATAGGCTTGATGGCTCCTTTGATCATCGACAACGACGCAGTCCAGGGTGAGACTCACGGACAGATCTTCGTATTTGGCGGCTTTGCACTGCGGGCCAATTCGCTTGGCCATCTGGAGCAGATCGAGAGCTACGCCCCTGGCCATCAGGTCAGATTTGGAAGCCTGAACTTCACGGCTGACATCCGCGGAGACTTGATCTTCGACGGATTCGAGCCATAGCCGAGCGCGCCGCACTGTCACGATGGGCATGATTTAGCTCTGCTGCCGGACAGTGCCCTGGAGGCCACACACGAGTCCGCTCCGATCCTCAATTCAGAGCCGACCGCCCAGATCGAGGACAGGTGGCTAGACACTGCCTCGGGGGCTGCTACCCCTACGGCGATGGAGCCGAATACTCCGCCTTGTCCCTTGTGACGCTCGTGACTCCGAGGTGCCGGACTCCTCGCCAGACTCTGAACCTCCTGCGCCCCCTCCAATCGAATCCGATTGGGCGCCGATCATGGAGTTCACCACCGCGGACATCTTTCAACACTCACCTTTTGGCGACATCCTGAATTCGCTAAAGTATCTCTCGCTATCAGGAGAGCCCTGGCCGAATTGCGGTCAGGATGGTTGGGATGCGGACGACGAAGAAATTCAAAGCCCACCCACCACCCACTTTGTAGCAACTATCGACGATCTAACCGACATGCTAGACTATGACTCCGAAGACATCAACGGTATGGACGACGATGCCGGAGACGACCAAGAACCAGCGCCTACGGGGCACTGGAAGACCACCTCGTCATACGACATATATATGGTGGACATCCCAAAGGATGGGAATGGCGAGGAAGCAGCGGAGGAAGACTCCTCCAAGAAACAGCCCAAGCGCCGGCGTCAGTGGCGCCACTCTAAATCCCGCCACAGCAAGAATGGAGATTCCGGCACCGGAGATAATAACACCCCAGAGAGTGCCGAAGAGAACCCCCTCCAGCAAGATTCAGCACAGGAGGACGGAGAAGCCAGCCCTCATGAGAGAGCGGCAGACGAAGAGGTAGAGGATGATAATTACATGCCTCCCTCCGGAGACGAGGCAAGCCTCAATGATGACGAATTCGTCATGCCCGAGGATCCCGTCGAACAAGAGGGTTTCAAACGCAGGCTAATGGCCACGGCAAACAGCCTAAAGAAAAAGCAGCAACAGCTTAGAGCTGATCAAGACCTGCTAGCCGACAGATGGACTGAAGTCCTTGCGGCCGAAGAGTATGAACTCGAACGCCCCTCCAAAAGCTACCCCAAATGCAAGTTGCTCCCCCGAGTAGAGGAGGAGGCATATAAACCTACATCACCAGCGCACAATACGGCTGACCGACCACCTCGTGGCCGCGACAGAGAGGCCTCTAGGTCCTCCACCAGAACCGTACCCCGGCATCGCTCGAAAAGTACGAAGCCACGGGGGAATGCGCCGGACTTGCGAGACATATTGGAGGATAAGGCAAGACAATCAAGATCGATCTACGGATCACGTGGGCACCCCATGATGCGCGACGACGACCATCGCGCCGGATACAGCAACTCGGCCGGGCCGAACACAGTAGACAAAGCTCGCTGGAGCTACGTCGTGATATAGCCCAATATAGAGGCGCCGCACACCCACTATGCTTCACAGATGAAGTAATGGATCATCAAATCCCCGAAGGGTTTAAACCCGTGAACATTGAATCCTACGATGGCACAACAGACCCCGCGGTTTGGATCGAAGACTATCTCCTTCATATCCACATGGCCCGTGGCGACGATCTTCACGCCATCAAATATCTCCCACTCAAGCTTAAAGGACCAGCTCGGCATTGGCTTAACAGCTTGCCAGCAGAATCAATTGGGTGTTGGGAAGACCTGGAAGCCGCATTCCTTGACAACTTCCAGGGCACATATGTGCGACCACCAGACACCAATGACCTAAGCCACATAATTCAGCAGCCAGACGAATCGGCCAGACAGTTCTGGACACGGTTCTTAACAAAGAAAAATCAAATCGTCGAATGTCCGGATGCAGAGGCCCTCGCAGCCTTCAAACATAACATCCGCGACGAGTGGCTTGCCCGGCACCTAGGACAGGAGAAGCCGAAATCCAAGGCAGCCCTCACATCACTTATGACCCGCTTCTGCGCGGGAGAGGACAGCTGGCTAGGCCGCAGTAACAACCTTAGCAAAAATTCTGGCAGTCCGGATACCAAGGACCGCAATGGCAGGTCGTGTCGCAACAAAAACAAACGCCGCATTAACGGCGATAACACTGAGGACACGGCAGTCAACGCCGGATTCAGAGGCTCTAAACCCGGTCAGCGGAAAAAGCCATTCAAAAGAACTACTCTGGGTCATTCCAATTTGGACCGAATACTCGACCACTCTTGCCAGATACATGGCACCCCCGAAAAGCCAGCTAATCACACCAACAGGGATTGTTGGGTATTCAAGCAGGCAGGCAAGTTAATTGCCAAAAACAATGACAAGGGGCTGCATAGCGATGACGAGGAAGAGACCCGGCCGCCGAACAATAGAGGATAGAAGGGTTTCCCCCCACAAGTGCGGACGGTGAACATGATATACGCAACTCACGTACCCAAGAGGGAGCGGAAGCGTGCACTCAGGGACGTATACGCGATGGAGCCAGTCGCCCCGAAGTTCAACCCATGGTCCTCCTACCCGATCACTTTTGATCGAAGGGACCACCCCACTAGTATCCGCCACGGTGGATTCGCCGCATTGGTTTTAGACCCAATCATCGATGGATTTCACCTCACTAGAGTCCTGATGGACGGCGGCAGCAGCCTGAACCTACTTTATCAGGATACAGTGTGCAAGATGGGCATAGATCCCCCAAGGATTAAACCCACAAAGATGACCTTCAAAGGCGTCATACCAGGTGTAGATGCCAATTGTACAGGCTCAGTTACACTAGAAGTGGTCTTCGGATCCCCGGGTAACTTCTGAAGTGAGGAGTTAATCTTAGATATAGTCCTGTTCCGCAACGGCTATCATGCTCTGCTCGGACGAACCGCGTTCGCAAAGTTCAACGCGGTGCCGCACTACGCATACCTCAAGCTCAGATGCCAGGCCCTCGAGGAGTCATTACGGTCAACGGAAACACTGAACGCTCCCTCCGAACGGAGGAACACATAGCGGCTCTCGCGGCAGAAGTACAGGGCAGCCTCTTAAGGCAATTTTCGAGTCCGGCCGTTAAGCGACCGGACACGGCCAAACGCGCCCGAAGTAACCTACAACAAGACCACCTGGCACGCTCCGAGCACGCGTAGCAATGCGGCCCCAACCCCAACCCTTGCAAAATTGCAAGACTGGTCCTTTGCGTACATCTTTACGCTCTAGAGATACCATGGGCATAGGGGGAGGGGCACGACCACCACAAGCCCAGAATGCGGCTTAACCGCACTAGGGGCTCCCAAGTGTGTCACTCTTTTTCTTTTTTCTTTTTTCTTACCCACAGGACTCCGTTCACCAGAGGCCCTATCCGGCAGTAGACCTGCCGAACTCACGATGCAACAGCCAGGGAAGGAGAAAGGCTACGACGAGTATCCAGGTGGTCTCCATTACGAGCATTAAATCCGTTTCATACACCATTCCGCAGCCTAACCCTGGAGGGAGACATGTTTAATAGTCCTACCCCTTGCTTACCGCACTATTCGTATCGTTCTGCATTCATGGCAGTATTTCTTGAATAAACAATGCATCGCTTTTTGCTTATAATTGCATTTCTTTCTTATATATATGTTCATTTATGACAAGTTGCATCCGTACACTTTGGTACGGCTAAACACACCAGGGGCTTAAGTTCCCCACATTATGGTGTGATAAGTCCGAACACTTTCACAAGTGCGGCACCCTAAACTTATAGCATTATATGCATCGGCTCCGAATCATGTCTTGGGTCAATAGTTGGGTTTGCCCGGCTCCCATGTTTTGGTACCTTACGTTCCGTTGTATCGGCTAAGGTAGCACTGGGAGAACCACTGCGATTGCGCCCCGGTTGAGCTGGGCGAGCGCCTCAGTGGAGAAAGCTAAAACTGACCGTCATGATACGGCGAGAGCTGGTCGCTGTTCGAGAGGTTTTTTCGAGTCCCTAAAGACTTATGCCGCTTAGAGCGAGGAACTGGCTTTGTCCGGCCCAGGCGTGGATAGCGCCCCGAACTCGGTCTTCCGAACACTAGGGGCTTCGCCGAAATTTAAAATTATAGAATTCTATGGCTAAGTGAGAGTGTTCAAGCATTATAAGTCCGGTTGCCTCGTTCGTTGTGTTGCGCGCCTCCCTAGATGGACCCAAACATGGGAACAAGAGCGCTCAAGTTTATCCCGAACACCCCAGCACTAGTGGCATGGGGGCTGAAGCCAACAACTTGCCATCTCTCAGATTTGATAAACGGCCGCACAGAAGGTAATATTTTAAATTAACAAGCGTTGCTTAGCGCATATGAACAAAGTTTTCAGCGCACAGGATAACAAAATGCGAGTCTACTCAAATATTACATCTTTGGAGCACTCACCCGCAATCATGCGGGCACCCTTCAGAACACTCTTATAATACATTTCGGGCGTGTGATACTCCTTGCCCGCCGGTGGCGCGTTCGTCACAAGCTTCTCAGCGTCCATCCTGCCCCAGTGCACCTTTGCACGTGCAAGGGCCCGACAGGCACCTTCAATGCAGGCAGAGTGCTTGACGACTTCAACCCAGGGACACGCATCCACCAGCCGCCGCACCAGGCCAAAGTAGCTCCCAGGCATGGCCTCCTTGGGCCACAGCCGAATTCTGAGGCCCTTCATGGCCTGTTCGGCCACCTTGTGGAGCTCGACCAGCTGCTTCAGCTGGTCGCTAAGAGGCACCGGATGTCCGGCCTCAGCATACTGAGACCAGAAGACCTTCTCCGTCGAGCTCCCCTCCTCGGCCCGGTAGAAAGCAGCAGCATCGGACACACTGCGGGGCAGATCTGTCAACGCTCCTGGAGAGCTCTGAATTCGGGTAAGTAATAGGTAATTCACATTCACATGCTTGCTTTGCATGAAAAATACCTTACCCGCCGCTATTTTCTTCAAATCCTCGATTTCCCAGAGGGCCTTGTGGGCTTCGGCCTTAGCGGCTTTGGCACTCTCAAGAGCCGACGCAAGCTCGGACTCTCGAGTCTTTGAGTCATGCTCCAAACTCTCGTGCTTTTCCACGAGATCCTGGAGCTCTTGCTGTACCGCCGCCACCCGCGCCTCCTGCTTCTCTCGCTCGGCTCGTTCCGCGGCCGCATTGCGTTCGGCCGCGAACACCGCCTCCTTCAGGGTTGCCACCTCGTTTGTGGCCCCTGTAGTACCCACGTTATCCTTGTTATTTCTCTTGCAACCAAATCCTTTTCTGTAAGGTACAACTTTAATACGGTGTTACTCACCTTCCTTGTCCTCGAGCTGCTTCTTGGCACGGCCGAGCTCACTCTTGGACCGCTCGAGGCTCTACTTCAAGGTATTGACCTCCGCAGTCAGTGCGGCAGAGGTCAGCAGCGCAGCCTGCAATCCCATATTGACATATTTTTTCAGACTCCTGCGTATATCTTTTAGATCCTCAGTCCGGCTTTTGTTTCCGAACACCGAACAGAGCATCAGGGGCTACTGTCTATGCGGTATTATATTACATATCTTAGAATTCTTACCTCAAAGCCTATTAGAAGGCTGCTGCAGGCTTCGGTCAGCCTGCTCTCGGCGAGCTGAACCTTCTGAATCACCGCACTCATGACAGTGCGGTGTTCTTCTTCGATGGAAGCGCCCTTGAGCGCCTCCAGCAAGTTATCCAGCGCCTCCGGTTGAACGGAGGCCGCCGGTGTCACAGTCTTGCCCTTCTTACGAAGGGGCTGCTCGCCAGACTCCGGAACCACTGCAGGTTCCGGTGCGGAGTCCGGTGCGAAGTCTGGGAGGTTGCCCTGCGGCACCTCCGGAGCCTCCCCCTCCCGGCGGGTCCCTTCCTGGGATCCCACCTCGACGTCGTCAGCGTCACGAGGGGTGGAGGCGGTCGGAAGAGAATCCATATCCGACGTGCCCAAGGACCCGCTCGACGAAGCGGGAAGATCGTCCTTGGCCGGACTACAGGTTGTATGCGGCATTAGAAAGACACCGCTTGGCGAAAAGAAAAATTATAAATCATCTAGGAGTCCGGATACTTACGATCTTGCCAGGGGCTTGGCCCTTGAGGGCCACTCCTCGTCGCTGTCCCCGACGTTGGCAGAGCAGTCCGAGGGAAGGGTCCTTCCCTTCTTGGACCCTTCGGCCTCCCTCGTTGGGGAGGCCTTCCTCTTCTTCTCTCCCCCCGCTATGGGAGAGGCCTCTTTCTTCTCCTCCTCGTCCTCAGGGGAGGAGTCCGCCTCAGAGTCATCGGACGATGAGTCCGATACCACCTGACGCCGGGAACTCCTTCGGGTTCCCGTGGCCTTCTTCTCCGACACCATGTAAAGTGCCGGGACCAGCAGCCCCATCAAACGGGTGTCCGCTGGGTCTTCTGGAAGGGAAGCCGGACAGTTAACCTGTCCGGACGTCTTCTGCCAGTCTTGTTAAAGGCATTGGGAGTTTAGATCCCGCATAGAGTCAAACTATGAAAAGCAAATGTCCCATAAAGGATAACATAGCTTACCTCGCCAGCCGGACGCTGCGTGCTGAATCCGCGATCTTCGGTCGCGGATGCGGGAGCTTCGGCGCCCTTGAACAGCACCCTCCAGGCAGCTTCATACGTAGTGTCGAAGAGCCTGCTCAAGGTCCGGTGCTGTGCTGGATAAAACTCCCACAAATTTAAGTCCCGTTGCTGGCAGGGGAGAATCCGGCGGACGAGCATGACTTGGACCACGTTGACAAGCTTGAGCTTCTTGTTCACCAGGGTCTGGAGACAGGACTGGAGTCCGGTCAGCTCCTCCGAACTACCCCAAAGCAAGCCCTTCTCTTTCCAGGAGGTGAGCTGCATGGGGATGCCAGATCTGAACTCGGGGGCCGCCGCCCATTTAGGGTCACGCGGCTCGGTGATGTAGAACCACCCCGATTGCCACCCCTTGATGGATTCCACGAAGGCACCCTCAAGCCAAGTGACGTTGGGCATTTTGCCCACCATGGCACCTCCGCACTCCGCTTGGCTGCCCTTCACAAACTTCGGCTTGACGTTGAAGGTCTTTAGCCACAAGCCGAAGTGGGGCTGGATGCAGAGGAAGGCCTCGCACATGACGATAAACGCCGAGATATTGAGGATGAAATTTGGGGCCAGATCGTGGAAATCCAGGACGTAGTAGTACATGAGCCCCCGGACGAAGGGGTGGAGTGAGAAGCCCAGTCCACGGAGGAAGTGGGGAAGGAATACGACCCTCTCATGGGGCCTGGGGGTGGGGATGAGCTGCCCCTCGTCGGGCAGCCGGTGTGCAATGTCACTGGATAGGTATCCGGCGCTGCGCAACTTCTCGATGTGCCCCTCCGTAACGGAGGAGGCCATCCACTTGCCTCCCGCTCCGGACATGGCTGGAAAGGGTCGAGGTGAGATGTGCGGACTTGGGCGCTGGAGCTCGAGTGCGCGGAGGTGGATAAGCAACGGAGGAAGAAGGCGTAGGTAAAATAGGTGGATCCTTATCCCCTTATATATGGGCGGACGAGACTATACGTCCCCAACGGCCTGGTAAAACTCGCTTATCTCCCAAGCGCCACAATCAATGGCGCGGTTGGGTTACCCACGTCCGTATTGATGGGAATCACAGAATAAGGGGAACACGACCTCTGCTTCGACAAGACGTGCCAAGGAAACGCTTCGCTAAACGCGCTGAGGTGGTATAATAAAAACGATTCAAGTAAAGGCTTGGTAGTGGTGTGACGTCACGCCACAAAATATGTCAGCAGATTGAACTTGTGTGAATATTATTCTCTCTACGGTGGTATGTGGAATTTAGTTTATAGAGCCGGACACTATCCTGGCGTTCACAATCTTCTATAAATTATTCGGAGGAGGAACCCGCCTTGCAATGCCGAAGATGCGCGCCGGACTCGTCGTCATTGAAGCCTGGTTCAGGGGCTACTGAGGGAGTCCTGGACTAGGGGCTGTCCGGATAGCCGAACTATCATCATCGGCCGGACTCCAAGACTATGAAGATACAAGATTGAAGACTTCGTCCCGTGTCCGGATGGGACTTTCCTTGGCGTGGAAGGCAAGCTTGGCAATATGGATATGTAGATCTCCTACCATTGTAACCGACTCTGTGTAACCCTAGCCCTCTCCGGTGTCTATATAAACCGGAGGGTTTTAGTCCATAGGACGAAAAACAATCATACCATAGGCTAGCTTATAGGGTTTAGCCTCCTTGATCTCGTGGTAGATCCACTCTTGTACTACCCATATCATCAATATCAGTCAAGCAGGAGTAGGGTTTTACCTCCATCGAGAGGGCCCGAACCTGGGTAAAAACATCGTGTCCCTTGTCTCCTGTTACCATCCGCCTAGACGCACAGTTCGGGACCCCCTACCCGACATCCGCCGATTTTGACACCGATAGTCGGAGCTAGAAGAAGTTCAACTACATCAACTGTGTCAAACTCTTCCGCTTATGGTGTACGAGGGTACGTAGACACACTCTCCCCCTCGTTGCTATGCATCTCCGTGGATAGATCATTGCGTGTGTGTATAATTTTTTTGTTTTCCATGCAACGTTTCCAACCAGTGGCATCAGAGCCAGGTCTATGCATAGATGATATGCATGAGTAGAACACAAAGAGTTGTGGGCAGTGATAGTCATACTGCTTACCACCAACGTCTTATTTTGATTCGGCGGTATTGTGGGATGAAGCGTCCCGGACCAACCTTACATGTCCACGCACATGAGACCAGTTCCACCGACAAACATGCAACTAGTTTTGCATAAAGGTGGCTGGCGGGTGTCTGTTTCTCCTACTTTAGTTTAATCAAATTTGACTACGGCCGGTCCTTGTAGAAGGTTAAAACAACAAACTTGACGAAATACCGTTGTGGTTTTGATGCGTAGGTAAGAACGGTTCTTGCTAGAAGCATGTAGCAGCCACGTAAAACTTTCAACAACAAAGTAGAGGACGTCTAACTTGTTTTTGTAGGGCATGTTGTGATGTGATATGGTCAAGACATGATGTGATATACATTATTGTATGAGATGATTGCTACTTCTTGAGCTTGCGTTGATTTTTCCCTTGAAGAGGAAAGGGTGATGCAGCAAAGTAGAGATAAGTATTTCCCTCAGTTTGAGAACCAAGGTATCAATCTAGTAGGAGACAACCCACAAATCACCTAATACCTGCACAAACAATCAAACAACTTGCACCCAACGCGATAAAGGGGTTGTCAGTCCCTTCACGGTTACTTGCAACAGTGAGATCTGATAGAGGTAGATGAAAATAAGCAAAAGGTAAAGTAAATATTTTTGGTATTTTTGGTTTAAAGATCGGAGAGTAAAAGATTGCAAAAGTTATAGATAGGAAACTTATATGATGGAAAATAGACCCGGGGGCCATAGGTTTCACTAGAGGCTTCTCTCAAGATAACAAATAATACGGTGGGTGAACAAATTACTGCCGAGCAATTGATTGAAACACGCAAAGTTATGACGATATCTAAGGCAATGATCATGAATATAGGCATCACATCCGTGTCAAGTAGAACGAAACGATTCTGCATCTACTACTATTACTCCAGATATCGATCGACTCCTTCCTGCATCTAGAGTATTAAGTTCATGAAGAACAGAGTAACACATTAGGTAAGATGACATGATATAGAGGAATTAACTCAAGCAATATGATGAAAACCCCATCTTTTTATCTCCGATGGCAACAATACAATACGTCCTTGCTACCCCTACTATCACTGGGAAAGGACATCGCAAGATTAAACCCAAAGCTAAGCACTTCTCCCATTGCAACAAAAACCAATCTAGTTGGCCAAACCAAACCGATAGTTCAAATAGAGTTACAAAGATATCAAATCATGCATAACAGAATTCAGAGGAGATTCAAATAATATTCATAGATAAGCTAATCATAAATCCACAATTCATCATATCTCGGCAAACACACCGCAAAAAAGTATTACATCGGATTGATCTCCAAGAACATCGAGGAGAACATGGTATTGAGAATCAAAGAGAGAGAAGAAGCCATCTAGCTACAAGCTATGGACCCGTAGTGTAACGCCCCGGATTCGACGCGCTAGGTGTCTTCCAGTTATTCGCCGTTGTTGCCTTGTCATTTGCTTGCGTGTTGCATTTTGCCATGTCATCTTCTGCATTTCATATCATGTCATCATGTGCATTGCATTCGCATTCAAGTTCGTCTCATGCATCCGAGCATTTTCCCCGTTGTCCGTTTTGCAATCCGGCACTCCTATGTGACCCGGCGTCCCCTTCTTGACTCTCTTCGTGTGCGGGTGTTAAACTTTCTCGGGATGGCCCGAGGTTTGCCAAGCGGCCTTGGTATAGCACCGGTAGACCGCCTGTCAAGTTTCGTGCCATATGGAGGTCGTTTGATACTCCAACGGTTAACCGGGTAACCGTAATAGCCTCCTTCTCCTTGCAGCCCAACACCCCTTCCAAAGTGGCCCAAAACCTATCTAACTCCCCTCCATGCTCTCGGTCGTTCGATCACGATCGCGTGGCCGAAAACCGCACCTCATTTGGACTCTCCTAGCTCCCTCTACCTATAAATATGCCTCCCCCTCCGAAATTCGCGGATGAAACCCTCCAAACCCTAGCAGTTTTCCTCCTCGCGCCGCCGGACGCGTCCGCCCGCGCCGGACACGTCCGCCGGCCACGTCGCCCGGACCAACCACGCGCCGCCATGTCACCCTGCCGCCCCTCTCCTCCAACCGCGCCTCGCCACGTGTCTTTCGCCGCCTCCCAACGCCGCCGGCACGCGGGGCCCGAGCGGGGCCCGCGGGGCCCGCCCGCCGCCGCCTCCGCGCCCGAGGCGCCGCCGCCGCCGCCCCGACCGACTCCCCGCGCCGCCGCCGGCCGGGCTTGCCCCGCCGGAGCGCCGCCGCTCGCCGCTCGCCGGCCTCGTCCCGTCACCCTCCGGCGCCCCTCGCCGCCCTTCGCGGGCGCCGCTGCGTCCCCGCCGCCGGCTGCCGCGCCCGGCCACGCCCCCGCGCCTCCGGTCCTCCCGCGCTCCGCCTGGCCCCTCTGCGCCGCCGCGCGCCGCCGCCTGCCATGCGCGCCGCCGCCCGGGAGCCCGCAGCGCGCCCCGCCGCCGCCTCCTCGCTCCCGGCCAGATCCGGCGAGGATCCGGCCGGATCCGCCCTTCCCCGGCGTCCCCGACCTCTCCCTCGACCTCCCCGGCGTCTTCCTCGTCCTCTCTGGCAGCTCCTCCGGCGAACCCCGGCGAACCTCGTAATCCGTGCAAATCCAGAGGTTGACCCCGAAACCACTAAGTCCCAGATTTTTCACATTTTCATGCCATGTTCGTCATGCTATATCTCTGCATCCGTAGCTCCGTTTCGTGCGTGTAATATGTCAAATTGTTTGTCTCGACGAGTAATTCATTTCATTCCATTGCATCATTTTCATTTGAGCTCATCTTGATGCCCGAAATGCTGTTGGAAGAGTGCATGTTGCTGTTAATCTGCTGAAACTGTTATAACTTGCTCATTTGTCATTTTTGCCTTGATTGATGTGTGCATCCTATGAGCATGAGCTCTACATATGTTTTGATCTATGCCATGCCATCTTTCCAGGGGTGTTAACCATGTATTTTTGTGATTTGTGTGCTGAGTGTATCAAGCTTGCTAAGTAGGGTAGTTGTTGTTGCTGTTTTCCTGACAGATTCGGTTATATTTTGTTGCTATGTTAACATGCTTCTACTAATCATTCTATGCATAATCTGGAGATGTTCTATAAACATGTTTTGATCTACATGTCATGATATATCCATTCATGCCCTTGGTTGCAATTATAGACTGCTGGAACATGTTGTAATCTTGCTCCAAAGTTGCTTGATAATGTTGTTGTCAGCCTGTTAACATCAAGTTCAATGTTTCCATGATTGTTTTCTAGTGATCCATGCACCCTATGACCTTGGTCTTACCATGCTTAGCTTCATAAACATGTCTTCTTACTGTTGGTTGCCTTGCCATGCCATGTATTGCTCTGTGGTCAGTGGTTCAAGCTCACGAACATGCCTACTTATTGTTGTTCCTGCCATGTATGAATCTGTAATATAACTTGCCATGTTTACATGGGTGCCATCATATTTTCCTTGCCCTTTTGGCTCATTGTCAGTAAGGGACTTTTGATCTATGCTTTTAGTAGATTCATGCCATGCCTTTGTTTGCCATGATATGTTCCTGTAACATGTTGTTTGATAGCTCTAAACATTGCAATCTGATATTATTTCCTGATAAGTCTGAAACTGTTATTATTTGCAATCTTCCCATGTGTTTTGGAGCATGTTCTAGTTGTTTCTGGAGATAGCTCAGTGTTCATGTTTTGTTATGCTTTACCTGTACTTCATGCCCATGCCTTTTGTTATTATGTTGGGGTGCTGTAGCATGTTGTTTTGATGCTTGCAATATGCCTAGTTGCTGTTTTGGGCAGATTGTTGTTATGACTTGTATAGTTTGTATGTGTTTCCCCGTTGCTCCGTTTTGAGTGTGCTCTATATGAAACTTGCTTGATTTTGCATGTAGTTTCATATTATCATATTGCATCCTTGTTTTGAGGTGTTTGCTTGATGTTTGTATGCATTTTGCATCAATGCCATGCTTAACTTGTTTTGCTCATATCTTCTAGGCCGTAACTCCGAATCTAATGAACTTTATATGTAACTTGACTAGAATCTCGTGTAGATCATCTTGGTGCATCTTAACTTGCTGTTAACAACGTGAACATAATGTTTATTCAGTTCTGGACCAATTTCGAAATTTGCATATGAGGACTTTCCGAAATTGTTATATGTTGTTCCCGACCTCATTTAAACTTGCCTTGATGTGTTGTTCTTGTTTGCATCATATCTTGCCATGAGTAGCTTCATGTAGCTTGGTCATGCATCATGCTTGTTGTGCATCATGCCTTGTTCATGTGTGGTGTGTTTACCTATGTTGCGTGCTTCTTCTTGTTAGTTCCTGTTTCGTTGCGATCGTGACGATGCGTTCATCTACGTGTGGTTCGTCTTCGTGGCTTCATCTTCTTCATGGACTCGTTCTTCTTCCTAGCGGGATTTCAGGCAAGATGACCGCTACCCTGGATCTCACTACTATCATTGCTATGCTAGTTGCTTTGTTCTATCGCTATGCTGCGTTACCTATCTTTTGCTCATCAAGCCTCCCAAATTGCCATGAACCTCTAAACTTTGACACCATTCCTAGCAAACCGTTGCTTGGCTATGTTACCGCTTTGCTCAGCCCCTCTTATAGTGTTGCTAGTTGCAGGTGAAGTGAAGATTTCTCCATGGTGGACAGGGTTTTTGTTGGGATATCACAATATCTCTTATATTATTAATGCATCTATATATTTGGTAAAGGGTGGAAGGCTCGGCCTTATGCCTGGTGTTTTCTTCCACTCTTGCCGCCCTAGTTTCCGTCATACCGGTGTTATGTTCCCGGATTTTGCGTTCCTTACGCGGTCGGGTGATTTATGGGACCCCCCTGACAGTTCGCTTTGAATAAAACTTGTCCAGCAAGGCCCAACCTTGGTTTTAAGATTTGCCTCACCACCACCTACCTTTCCCTTGGGAGTAATTAACCCAAGGGTCATCTTTATTTTAGCCCCCCCCCGGGCCAGTGCTTGTCTAAGTGTTGGTCCGAACTGAGCAGCCTGCGGGGCCACCTCGGGGAAACTCGAAGTCTGGTTTTACTCGTAGCTTGACTTATCCGGTGTTGCCCTGAGAACGAGATATGTGCAGCTCCTATCGGGATTGTCGGCGCATCGGGCGGCTTTGCTGGTCTTGTTTTACCATTGTCGAAATGTCTTGTAAACCGGGATTCCGAGACTGATCGGGTCTTCCTGGGAGAAGGTCTATTCCTTCGTTGATCGCGAGAGCTTGTCATGGGCTAAGTTGGGACACCCCTGCAGGGTATAAACTTTCGAGAGCCGTGCCCGCGGTTATGTGGCAGATGAGAATTTGTTAATGTCCGATTGTAGATAACTTGGCACCAGTTTCGAATTAAAACGCATCAACCGCGTGTGTAGCCGTGATGGTCTCTTCTCGGCGGAGTCCGGGAAGTGAACACGGTTTCTGTGTTATGTTTGACGTAAGTAGGTGTTCAGGATCACCTCTTGATCATTGCTAGTTTCACGACCGTTCCTTTGTTTCTCTTCTCGCTCTCATTTGTGTATGTTAGCCACCATACTTGCTTAGCCGCTGCTGCAACCTCACCACTTTACCCCTTCCTTTCCCATTAAGCTTTGCTAGTCTTGATACCCATGGTAATGGGATTGCTGAGTCCTCGTGGCTCACAGATTACTACAACAACAGTTGCAGGTACAGGTTATGCGATGATCTTGACGCGAGAGCAATGTTTACTTGTTTGGACTTCTTCTTCTGCTTCTTCTTCGATCAGGGGATAGGTTCCAGGTCGGCAGCCTGGGCTAGCAGGGTGGATATTGTTTGAGTTTCTGTTTATGATTCATCCGTAGTCGGATGTTGTTCTTGTATGATGATGTTGTATTCGTGTGGCATGGTATGCCTCTTGTATGTATCCCTATCTATTATGTAATGTTGATGTAATGATATCCACCTTGCAAAAGCGTCTTCAAGATGCGCTTCTATCCTTGGTGGGACTTTTGAGTTCCTTTAGGATAGGGTCGCATCTTGGGTGTGACACGTAGGTCCGAGGAAATCTACTCACACTTCATCGAAAGGGCAATGGAGTTCATGCAGAAGCCCTCCGTGATCGAATCCCCCTCCGGCAGGGTGCCGAAAAAGGTCCCTAGATGGGATCTCATGGGTATGGAAGGTTGTGGCGGTGGAAAAGTCTTTTCGTGGATGCTTCTGGTGGTTTGGGGATATTTGAGAATATATAGGCGAAAGAATTAGGTCACGAGGGTCACGGGGGGGCCACAAGGGTGGGGCGCACCCTACCCCCCTGGGCGCGCCCTCTGTCCTTGTGGCCGTCTCGTGGCTCCTCCGACTTCATCTCCAAGTCTCCTAGTTGTCTTCTGGTGCAAGAAAAATCATCGCGAAGGTTTCATTCCGTTTAGACTCCGTTTGGTATTCCTTTTCTGCGAAACTTAAAAACAAGGAAAAACAGAAACTGGCACTAGGCCCTAGGTTAATAGGTTAGTCACAAAAATAAATATAAAATATCATATTAATGCATATAAAACATCCAAAACAGATAATATAATAGCATGGAACAATAAAAAATTATAGATACGTTGGAGACCTATCAATGATCATGTTCTGTAGAAGTTATCGGCAACCGGCAGGAGCCTTATGGTTGTCTCTTTGTTGTATGAAATGCAAACGCCATGTAATTGCTTTACTTTATCACTATGCGTTAGCGATAGTTGTAGAAGCAATAGTTGGCGAGACGACCACGATGCAACGACGGAGATCAAAGTGTTCAGCCGGTGACAATGGAGATCACGACGATGCTTTGGAGATGGAGATCAAAAGCACAAGATGATGATGGCCATATCATGTCACATATTTTGATTGCATGTGATGTTTATCTTTTATGTATCTTATTTTGCTTAGTATGGCGGTAACATTATAAGATGATCACTTAACTAAAATTTCAAGGTATAAGTGTTCTCCCTGAGTATGCACCGTTGTGACAATTCGTCGTGTTGAGACACCACGTGATGATCGGGTGCAAGACAGTTTTGCACATGCGGAATACTCAGGTTAAACTTGACGAGACTAGCATGTACAAACATGGCCTCGGAACACTGGAGACCGAAAGGTCGAACATGAATCATATAGTAGATATGATCAACATAGAGATGTTCACCATTGATGACTACTCCATCTCACGTGATGATCAGACATGGTTTAGTTGATTTGGATGACATGTCATTTAGATGACTTGAGGGATGTTTATCTAAGTGGGATTTCTTAAGTAATTTGATTAATTGAACTTCATTTATCATGAACTTAGTCTTGATTGTATTTTCATATCTATGATGTAGATCAATGGCCCGTTGATACATCTCCAACGTATCTATAATTTTTGATTGTTCCATGCTATTATATTATCTGTTTTGGATGTTTAATGGGCTTTAATATGCTCTTTTATATTATTTTTGGGACTAACCTATTAACCGGAGGCCCGGTGCCAATTTCTATTTTTTTTGCCTATTTTAGAGTTTTGCAGAAAAGGAATACCAAACGGAGTCCAAACGAAATGAAACCTTCGCGACGATATTTCTTGGACCGAAAGCAAACTAGAAGACTTGGAGTTGAAGTCCGAAACGCCATGAGGCATCCACAAGGCAGGAGGGTGCGCCCAGGGGGGTAGGCGCGCCCCCACCCTCGTGGGCCCCTCGTAACGTACTTCTTTCGCCTATATATAGTCTTATACCCTAGAAACAACAGGGGAGGACTAAACCACTTTCCCACTACCGCAACCTTATGTACCCGTGAGATCCCATCTTGGGCCCTTTTCTGTCGATCTGTCGGAGGGAGAATCGGTCACGGAGGGCTTCTACATCAACACCATTGCCTCTCTGATGAAGCGGGCGTAGTTTACCACAGACCTTCAGGTCCATAGTTATTAGCTAGATGGCTTCTTGTCTCTCTTTGATTCTCAATACAAAGTTCTCCTCGATGTTCTTGGAGATCTATTCGATGTAATACTCTTTTGCGGTGTGTTTGCCGAGATCCGATGAATTGTGGATTTATGAACAAGATTATCTATGAGTATTATTTGGTTTTTCTCTGAATTCTTATATGCATGATTTGATATCTTTGCAAGTCTCTTCGAATTATTGGTTTAGTTTGGCCTACTAGATTGATCTTTCTTGCAATGGTTGCAATGGGAGAAGTGCTTAGCTTTGGGTTCAATCTTGCGGTGTCCTTTCCCAGTGACAGTAGGGGCAGCAAGGCACGTATTGTATTGTTGCCATCGAGGATAAAAAGATGGGGTTTATATCATATTCCTTGAGTTTATCCCTCTACATCATGTCATCTTGCTTAATGCGTTACTCCGGCCTTATGAACTTAATACTCTAGATGCATCCTGGATAGCGGTCAATGTGTGGAGTAATAGTAGTAGATGCAAAATCGTTTCGGTCTACTTGACACGGACGTGATGCCTATATCCATGATCATTGCCTTAGATGTCTTCATAATTATGTGCTTTTCTATCAATTGCTCGGCAGTAATTTGTTCACCCACTGTAATACATGCTATCTTGAGAGAAGCCACTAGTGAAACCTATGGCCTCCGGGTCTCTTTTCCATTATGTTACATCTCTTTTCCATTATACTGCATCTCTTTAAATCTCGTTTACTATTTTGCAATCTTTACTTTCCGATCTATACAACAAAAATATCAAAAATATTTACTTTACTATCTCTATTAGATCTCACTTTTGCGAGTGACCGTGAAGGGATTAACAACCCCTTTATAGCATTGATTGCAAGGTTCTTGATTGTTTGTGCGAGTACTAGGTGACTTGTGCATCGTCTCCTACTGGATTGATACCTTGGTTCTCAAAACTGAGGGAAATACTTATGCTACTTTGTTGCATCACCCTTTCCTCATCAAGGGAAAAACCAATGCAAGCTCAAGAGGTAGCACCCGTGCTACCATTCCCTTGAATTTTAATGAGTTCCTAGAGAAAGCTAAGTTGAAACATGATGGTAGCAACTACACGGACTGGGTCTATAACTTGAGGATTATCCTCATTGCTGCATAGAAGAATTATGTCCTTTATGCACCGCTTGGTGTGCCACCCCCTCCAGCAACTGCAGACATTGTGAACGTCTTGCAGTCGCGTGTTGATGACTACTCGATAGTTCAGTGTGCCATGCTTTACAGCTTAGAATCGGGACTTCAAAGACATTTTGAATGTCATGAAGCATATGAGATGTTCCAATATTTGAAGTTAATATTTCAAGCAAATGCCTGAGTTGAGAGATATGAAGTCTCCAACAAGTTCTATAGCTGCAAGATGGAGGAGAACAGTTCTGCCAGTGAACACATACTCAAATGTCTAGGTATCATAATCACTTGACTCAGCTGGGAGTTAATCTTCCAGTTGATAGTGTTATTGACAGGGTTCTCCAATCACTGCCACCAAGCTACAAAGGCTCACTACTGCAGGATGCTGCTAACGCGACACTACGATCAGAGACCCTTTCACGAAACTGTGTGCGATGCATTAATCGCAGACCATGGTGTAAAAGAACAGTAAAAAGGTGCAAAACGTTTGTGATGAGGGATGCATCAAACACAGTTCAGATTTTTGCCGCGTGTGCGATTCAGGGCATACGGTTCAATTCAATTAACTGTTTGGGATGAGGGTGAACAAAAGAAATGGGCTGCCAGATGAAGGCGTGTGTGATGTAGAGCATGCGTTTCACTCGGATGAACTGTTTGCGATGAGGCAGAACAACAGAAATGGGCAGCCAGATGAAGGTGTGTGCAATATACGGCATACGGTTCACTCGACACAACTGTTTGGGTTAGGGAAGAGAACATCAATGGTTCAACTTAACAAGATGTGTGTGATACGCGGCAAACAGGCCTGGAGGTTAATTTGAGAACAAGTACATAGAGGTTAATTTGTGAGTTCAAAAGGAAAAATTATCAAAAAGTAACGAGATAGACCTTCTTCAAGCCAATCAACATGTGTTCAAAAAGCAAAAAATGTCAAAAATTACTAAACAAAGACCTCGATATTAACTAGATGGATGGGTCACTACAACGGTTTTAATAGACCTTTGCAGTTACCCATCGAACTAGTTAATATCGAGTCCACTTCCCATCCGGTCACCCATCTCATGACTGCTCCAGCCTCAGCACAGTTAACTTGGGTGTTCTGTTAGATGAGCTATCAGTAGGAAGCTGGTCCTTGCTGCTGTAGATCCCTCTTTGCAACCTTTATTGCGCAACACAATGGAAGCGGTTCAACTGAACAAGATGTGTGTGATACGCGGCAAACAGGCCCGTGATCAGAAATGTGTGCAAAGACCAATAATAACACAGACGATTGCTGCTAATAAGTTGTGTGATTTGCTCTGCCTACAGAGGAATAACTGAAATAAACATCCAATTACATAAGTGACTATATAGATCATTCGCATACACCTCAATAAACAATTGCATGCATTCTAAAATAGGAGAAATTCTGTTTCAAAAAAAAGTAGGAGAAACAATCGTTTGTCATCTGCTTCTTGTGACGCTCCCGCCACTACTCTGTGGCTCGATCCCTCGTCTGGGGCATGAAGAAGACACTTCCTCATGTCAACGATCCGCCTGTACATCTCATAGCTTGTGTACGCGTCCTTGGCCGCGTACTTGACGTGTTGTTCATCTGGTCTCTCATGCCAAATAGTGTGCCACGCTTTCTTGTCCTTCTTGCTCTCATCTTTCATCTTCATGTAGTAGGGTTTGATGATGTCCGAGGTGAGGTCAACCAGGGAGTTCTGTTTTGTTGTTGTCGCTGCCCCAGACCTTGTAGTGGTCCTGGATGTTGACAAGATTCTGGCATTTCAAGCCCGAAACCTTGAGCGCTTTTAGATCGTTGGTGGCGTACACCATAGCGAAATTGTAGTCGGAGCTATTGATAAACCTGGAGAAACGCTCACAAGGCCTTGTGGCCAGGTGGTAGTGGTAGACGAGGACGTCATGTTGCACGCACAACTGGGCGACGACAACCTTTTGATCATGCCCGACATGACCGATGGTGTACTCGAGGTCAAAGCCGACCACTTGGTACTTGTCATCGGCAAGGAAATGCTCCATAGTTTGGATGGAGCTCTCCACCGACACTTGATCGTTCGTGTACACCACCGAGAGGGCCTTCCCCCTCACGTGGGTGTCCACTTTGTGATGTGTGGTGAACTGCCCGCCATTGTCATCATCGGATGTTGGGAGCGCCATTGGAGCCACGGTGATTGCCATTGGAACGGCTGGATGTCCTCTCTGTATGTGTTGTCGTGGCTGTGCTTATTGTGTCGTGTGACATGAGAGATGAAGGTAAATGGCCACAGGAATAAATGGGGACCGGGCGGCCTGGATTCTTGGCGCGTCCGCATGGCAGTTTTTGCAGCGGGTAACTGCATTGTCGCACCGCGCCCGGCGCAACCACATGCACATGAATGTGCGTGATCGTGCGCCGGCCCCAAACACTGGCAGCGACGCGTGGAGGGACGGGGGCAGAGCACATCGGAGGGACGCGAGAGCAGAGCGCGCGCGGCAGGACGCGAGCAAAGCGCGCCACGGCCGCCTCAATTGCAAGCAACCACACACATAGATCAGTTGAACACGCAGGAAATGGTCGCCTACAAGCCGGCCAACACTTGCATCGCTCCATAGATAGCGGCCGTGTGCTACTACCTCCGTCTTGGTCTATCCCCTTTATATTCTGTGCCATACTTTTCCCTAAAATTTAACCAACAAAATGTTAATGCATGTTCTAAAAATTATATAATTTGAAACTATGTTCAAATACGAATCCAACTATACAATCTTTGGCGACATGCATTCGTATTTTATTTGTTAAATCCTACTTATAAACCAGGACGGGGGTATAGTAGGTAATTAAACCGCAAACATTTTTTTAGTAACTGTATGTGTACGTGGCCTTTCGTCCTCCTCTCGCACGTCTTGTCACACCACTGCCGCAGTAGGCTTACAACGCAAGCTTGCGCAGTGCGCGGGGGCGTTCTTTTGGCCAAATGGTGGCGCCAATGAATCGTCGGTGAGCCCGCTCCCGCGCAACCTCGTAGGTTCCCGCGCAAGCTTCCCGCCCGACTCGGTGAAATCCCCCTAATATCCCAATGCTTACTAGCCTGCTATATAAACCCTCATGGTCGGCGAGTCCTGCATCGTATTTTCCCCTCCCTCCCTGTAGCTTATCTCGTTTGCTTCTCCCACAATCGCCAATGGCACCGGTCCATCATGGTCGCTAAGCCACTCTCCCTTCATCGGACAACTGCTCTAGCAGGGAGGCTACACCACGGCGGCGGCGCAGTCCTCGGCAAAGTGTAGTGCATGTGGCGTCCCTATTGGGTGTGCGCAGAACACCCACCACATGCTCCGTTGCCGCTGCCCGTCGGTAGCTGTTGCCGGCCGCCATTGCCTCCACACCACCATCAAAAGCCAAGGCCATCGCCCGCTCCGCCGCTGCGGCCCGGAGGTGGGAGGTGGCCATTGTGGCTGCCACCCCACTACCGGCCACCGTGGCCATCACCCGCTCCGCCAGCATGGCCCGAAGGCGGGAGGTGGTGGTCGTGCCCACCAGCCCATCGTCGGCTGCCGTGGCTGCCAGCCCACCGTTGACCGTCGGGATCATCACCCTCTCCGCGACTGCCGCCCGAAGGAGGGAGGCGGAGGTGGAGGCCCGCACGTGTGGCAGCGGCCTTGCGTGCTACATCGAGTTCCTGCGGGAGGACAAGAAGCGCCTCGTCGAGCATGCAAAGAGCCTTACCGCGGCCGTGGCCGTGGCACACGCCGACACAGAGGCAATGAATCAGGAGATCTACGAGGAGAACCACCTCTTTGAGAGGTGTTGTCTAGAGCGGTAGAGGGCGTTCGAGGTGAGTGTTGCTGAAGGTGCAGCAGTGGCAGGCATCGTATTGCAGTTGTCTAGCTCGTCGGTAGGCTCCTCCTCCTCTTCCTCTTACTGAGCGCGCTTGGCAGAGGAGAGGCTGCCGAAAGTAGTACAAAGCCCCTCCATAGTAGTAGTATTTAGGGGCTATTTTGTTCAGTTCATCTGACTATAGATGTGGTGGAACTGTACAACGTACTTAAAACTAGCTAGTATATAAAGTAGAACTAGCTATTTCAGTACGTGGTTGGGAACAATTGGGGAAAAGTTTGGTTGGTTTAGCTCTCGAGTTAAATTGTTTGTATAAAGAACGACTTCTTATCTATGAATGAAATCTATGCTTAATTACTGAATTTTAGTTGCAAAAATTAGATACTGCTAGTGATTTTTAGCTGCATATTTTGACAAATCGCAGTGTTACAAGTTGACAAATGGCAATGTTACTAGATCAACAAATGTCAATCTTTCCAATTTGACAAATGGCAACATACCCAATATGACAGATGCAAATCTTACCAAATTGTTTGTAAATGGTTGCACACGGGTCATCCAAAACAACCATTTGCATTGAAGAGATGCACAAATTCTGCTCTCACTTTGCATACGGATGTTCTATCTAAAACATTTGGGATCAAGAGCTGCACAAATCCTACTCGGCCCATTTTCCCTTGGCTTCCTAGGGAAGCTGTCAGTCTGCATACAGATGTTCTAACTAAAACGTTTGTGATGAGTGTTTTATATTTAAGAATCATTGACGTTGTTTTCAAAAGAAAAACATTTGATAAGTCTGTACATTAAGAGAGAGAAACGCAAGTTCGCACAAACCATATATTTCATTCAGTCACACTGCGAATTTATATTCATATGATTGAGATACAACATTAAACCCAAGAAAAAACTATTTCTGGTGGCGGCGGAGGCGGCATGCCGCGCTGTCCTTGTCGTTGTCGTCCTCCGGGACGCCGTTGTTGAAGTCTTCAAGGTAGCACATAATGTTCTTCACTTGTAAATCAAACATCATGTCGTCGCGTGATCGACGGGCGGGGCACGGGAGGACGGCAGCTGGCGGCGCTGAGAGGTAGCGGTCGACGGCGGCATCCCATGCTGCTGAGGGGGGCGCGCGCATGGGCACGGGCACGTCGGGTGCAGCCAAACGCACGGGGACCGGCGCCGCGGTGGGTGGAGGGGCATGCACGGGCACGGGCGCTGGCGCTGGCATGTACACGAGCTCGCGCGCGTCCGCGGAGACCTCGCTGACGCCCGTGGCTTCCAGCTCTGCGATAGTGCTCGACGACCAGCCCGTCAATGCTACGGGGATGGTCGCTGGCGCGGGTGCTGGCACGGGGATGGGAGGTGGGGCGGGAGAGGCGGCGGCAACCGTCGCGGCCAGCTCATTCTGGGCCATGTCCATGAGGCCCCATTCCTCCTTATTTTCTATCTCCTCTGTCTCAGAGTCGACTTCACCAAACTTGAAGACTAGTGGCAAATGATCCTTCCGTGCCATGACTTTGGTGGAGGTATGCGGGAGGGAGGGGAATGGGAGGCGAATAGTAAGGCCGCCCGTATTAAGCAGCGGCTCGGGCACCATTAATGGAGAGGAAGACGGGCGGTCATGGAAGTCAAAGGGCTCGCTTCCCAGTGAGCCTATGCAGCGTACAGCTCACACATTTCCCGGTGAGCCTGCGCATTGGAGGACAGCTTGCACGCCTCTTGGTCAGCCTGCGCATCGGACTGCGCTCGCACGCCTCCCGTTCAGTCAAGCAGCTGTCCGCACAGCACCTCCTATAGCCATAAAACCAAGACACATGGCGTCATGTGAATGGTTACATAACACACATGATTTGAATTATACAAACGTTTGTGATGTTAGAGTGGTAGCTATTTGTTTCAAAATGCCTTTGTTGGCAGTTATTCAAGTGCTTCTTCTCTCAAAATGGACACGAAAAATACCACAACATGTCAGGTGCCATTCCATGATAGCATGCCAAGTTTCATGTATTTCAGACAAGTTTTGAATTTGCTAGAATTTAAAAACAAAGTATCTCAACGTTTTGTCGGCAATCAACATTGCCCTAGTGTGTGAAATTCATTCATATTTCTTGCATGGGACCTAAGCATGCACCCAAGGATAAAGATTTGATTTTTCAACCAATTAATATGCACTGGAGCATGTGCATGTAGTTCAAATTTGAATTATGCACATAAAATGCCTAGAAAACCCAGTTAATGTATAAAAATGTCCAAACGAATGCCCAAAATTTCCAAAATTTGACACAACACTCCTGTTGTTTTCTGTTGACACTAGAATTTTCTTGAAAGCAGTAAGAGGCAGCGGATATCATTTCGTCCCCAAAGGTGGGACGTTCCCTACCGAAACCATCAGGCTTGTTGTCAGAAGCTCTGGTTTGTGAGAAGCTTATTCCCAACCTGCCTCAAATGCGACAACAAATTTACAACGGCATGTCGATGCCACTCCAGGATAGCATGCCAAGTGTCACGCCCAATATGCGACCCTATCCAAAAGGAACTCGAAGGTCCCACCAAGGATAGACCCGCATATTGAAACGCTTTTTCAAGGTGGATATCATTACATCAACATTACATAATAGATGGGGATACATACATAAGGCATACAATGCCACACGAATACAACATCATCATACAAGAGATCAACATCCGACTACGGATGATACATAAACAGAAACTCAAACAATATCCACCCTGCTAGCCCAGGCTGCCGACCTGGAACCTATCCCCTGATCGAAGAAGAAGCAGAAGAACTCAACGCAAGCAGGCATCGCTCTCGCGTCACGATCATCGCATAACCTGTACCTGCAACTGATGTTGTAGTAATCTGTGAGCCACAAGGACTCAGCAATCCCATTACCATGGGTATCAAGACTAGCAAAGCTTAATGGGAAAGGCAGGGGGTAAAGTGGTGAGGTTGCAGCAGCGACTAAGCATGATATGGTGGCTAACATACGCAAATGAGAGCGAGAAGAGAAGCAAAGGAACGGTCGTCTACTAGCAATGATCAAGAGGTGATCCTGAACTCCTACTTACGTCAATCATAACACAGAAACCGTGTTCACTTCCCGGACTCCGCCGAGAAGAGACCATCACGGCTACACACGCGGTTGATGCGTTTTAATTCGGATCTGGTGTCAAGTTATCTACAACCGGACATTAACAAATTCCCATCTGCCACATAACCGCGGGCACGGCTCTCGAAAGTTTAAACCCTGCAGGGGTGTCCCAACTTAGCCCATGATAAGCTCTCACGATCAACGAAGGATATTCCTTCTCCCAGGAAGACCCGCTCGGTCTCGGAATCCCGGTTTACAAGACATTTCGACAATGGTAAAACAAGACCAGTAAAGCCGCCCGATGCGCCGACATCCCGATAGGAGCTGCACATATCTCGTTCTCAGGGCAACACCGGATAAGCAAAGCGTACAGGTACCAACGAATCCAAGTTGCCAAGGAATGGTCCCGCACAGTGCTCTAGTTTGGACCAACACTTAGACAAGCATTGGCCCGGGGGGGCTATAATAAAGATGACCCTTGGGTTAATTACTCCCAAGGGAAAAGTAGGTGGTGGTGAGGCAAATGGTAAAACCAAGGTTGGGCCTTGCTGGAGGAGTTTTATTCAAAGCGAACTGTCAGGGGGCTCCCATAAATCACCCGACCGCGTTAGGAACGCAAAATCCGGGAACATAATACCGGTATGACGGAAACTAGGGCGGCAAGAGTGGAACAAAACACCAGGCATAAGGCCGAGCCTTCCACCCTTTACCAAATATATAGATGCATTAATAATATAAGAGATATTGTGGTATCCCAACATAACCCTGTCCACCATGGAGAAATCTTCAACTTCACCTACAACTAGCAACGCTATAAGAGGGGCTGAGCAAAAGCGGTAACATAGCCAAGCAATGGTTTGCTAGGACGGGTGTCAAAGGTTAGAGGTTCATGGCATTTTGGGAGGCTGGAAGAGTAAATGATAGGTAGCGCAGCAAAGCGATAGAACGAAGCAACTAGCATAGCAATGATAGTAGTGAGATCCAGGGTAGTGGTCATCTTGCCTAAAATCCCGCTAGGAAGAAGAACGAGTCCATGAAGAAGATGAAGCCACGAAGACGAACCACACGTAGATGAACGCATCCTCACGATCGCAACGAAACGGGAACTATCGAGAAGAAGCACACAACATAGTAAACACACCAAACATAGACAAGACATGATGCACAACAAGCATGATGCATGACAAAGGCTACATGAAGCTACTCATGGCAGGAGATGATGTAAACAAGAACAACACATCAAGGCAAGTTTAAATGAGGCCGAAAACAACATATAACAATTCCGGTAAGTCCTCATATGCAAATTTCGAAATTAGTCCAGATCTGCATAAACCTTATGTTCAAGTTGTTAAACAGCAAGTTAAGATGCACCAAGATGATCTACACGAAATTCTAGTCAAGATACATATAAAGTTCATTAGATTCGGAGCTACGGCCTAGAAGATATGAGCAAAACAAGTTAAACATGGCATTGATGCAAAATGCACCCAAACATCAAGCAAACACACCAAAAAAGGATGCAACATGATAATATGAAGCTACATTCAAAATCGAGCAAGTTTCATATAGAGCACACTCAAAACGGAGCAACGTTTCAACACATGCACTCTATACAATTTATAGCAACAATCTGTCCAAAACAGCAACTAGGCATATTGCAAGCATCAAAACAATATGCTACAGCACCCCAACATACTAACAAAAGGCATGGGCATGAAGTACAGGTAGAGCATGACAAGACATGAACACTGAGATATCTCCAGAAACAACTAGAACATGCTCAAAAAGACATGGAAAGATTGCAAATAATAACAGTTTCAGGCTTTAGCAGAAACAACATCAGGTTGCAATGTTTAGAGCTATCAAACAACATGCTACAGGAAATTATCATGGCAAACAAAGGCATGGCATGAATCTACTAATTGCATAGATCAAAAGACCCTTACTGACCATGAGTCAAAAAGGCACGGAAAATATGATGGCACCCATGTAAACATGGCAAGTTATATTACAGTTTCATACATGGCAGGAACAACAATAAGTAGGCATGTTGGTGAGCTTGAATCACTCACCACAGAGCAATACATGGCATGGCAAGGCAACCAACAGTAAGAAGACATGTTTATGAAGCTAATAATGGAAAGAACAAGTTCATAGGATGCATGGATCACTAGCAAACAACCATGGAAACATTGAACTTAATGTTAATAGGCTGACAGCAACATTATCAAGCAACTTTGGAGCAAGATAACAACATGTTACATCAGGCTATAATTGAAACCAAGGGCATGAATGGATAGAGCATGACATGTATAACAAAACATCCTTAGTGAACATCTCCAGAATAATGCACGAAATGACTTGTAGAAGCATGTTTACATAGCAACAAAATATAACAGAATCTGTCAAGAAAACAGCAACAGCAAGTACCCTACTTAGCAAGCTTGATGCACTCAACAGACAACTCACAAAAATACATGGATAGCACCTCCGGAAATATGGCATGGCATAGATCAAAACACATGTAGAGCTCAACCTCATAGGATGCACACATCAATCATGGCAAAAATGACAAATGCGCATGTTATAACAGTTCCAGCAGATTAACATCAACATGCACTCTTCCAACAGCATTTCGGGCATCAAGATGAGCTCAAATGAAAATGATGCAAAGGAATGAAATGAAGTACTCGTCGAGACGAACAATTTGACATATTACACGCACAAAACGGAGGTACATGCACAGAGATACAATGTGATGAACATGCACACATATTATGAGTTTTTGAGGACTTAGCAAATTTATCACCTCGCAGAAAAAAAAAGACGAGGCGGGCCAGGGCGATGGGCTGGGCCGCGGGGGAGCTGGGCCTGGATCTGGGCCGGACGGGGAGGCGCGGATCGGGCTCCTCCCGATCCAGCACGACGGCGGCGGCGCGGTGCCGGATCCGGGCGAGGGGCGGCGGTCGAGGCGGGGTCGGACGGCGGGCGACGCTGGGCGGCGCCGGTGACGAGGCGGAGGTGGGGGCGAGGTCGCCGGCGGAGAGGCGAGACGCACAGGGAAGGCGGCGACTCGGGGCGGCGCGGGCGGCTCGGCGGCGGAGGAAGAGGCGCAGCCGGCGGCGGCGCTCGGGGCCGGATCTGGCGGCCGGGGCGGGCGACAGCGGCGCCCGGCGGCGACGACCGGCGAGATGGCGCGGCGGCGGTCGAGGCGGAGGCGGCGGACGGCGGCGGGGAGGCGACCGGGCCCGGAGGGGCCCGCGCGGGCTCGCGGGCCGGCGGCGGCGGGAGATGGCGGCGCCCACGTGGCGGCTCCGGATTGGCCGGGAGCGGTGGTGGGAGCTTTGTCCGGCGCGGACGGACATGTCCGGCGCGGCGCGGAGGGGAATTTGCTAGGGTTAGGGTAGAATGACCCAAAAATTTCGGGGGAGGTCTAGTTTTATAGGTAGAGGGAGCTAGGAGAGTCCAAATGAGGAGCGGTTTTCGGCCACGCGATCGTGATCGAACGACCGAGAGCATGGAAGAGACTTAGATGGGTTTTGGGCCACTTTGGAAGGGGTGTTGGGCTGCAAAGAGAAGGGGCCTTTACGGTTACCCGGTTAACCGTTGTAGTATCAAACGACCTCCAAATGGCACGAAACTTGATAGGCGGTCTACCGGCGCTTTACCAAGGCCGCTTGTCAAGACTCGGTCCATTCCAAGAACGTTTAATACCCGCTCACAACGAGAGACAAAAGGGGGACGCCGGAGGACATAGGAGTGCCGGATTGCAAAACGGACAACGGGGAAAATGCTCGGATGCATGAGACGAACATGTATGCAAAATGAGATGCACAAGATGACATGATATGAAATGCATATGATGACATGGCAAAGTGCAACACGCAAGCAAATGACATGGCAACGACGGCGAATAACTGGAAGACACCTGGCGCATCGAACCCGGGGCGTTACAACACTCCTCCACTAACAAGAGATCTCGTCCCGAGATCTTAGGACCGAGACGGATGGGAAAAGGGATGAGGTGAAACAATAACTCAAGAGAAGAAGCAAAGAATCGAGAGCACTCGAGAAGACGAGAGGAACGACGAGAATGACGAGAATCGCAAACTCACTGAATCAGATAGACTATGAAACCACTTCGGTTAGAACGAGATAAGAAACGAATAAGATTGAAAGGATTTAGGCAGCACTTCAGCTAAAAAATGGAGGAATAGAACACGAGCTAGAGAGGATGGGATGCTACTTGATGACGACATGACACAAAACCTCCGGAAAGAATTGAAAATAATTGAATGAAAAGAACTTAGAAGGAAGGATTGAACGGAGTTGTTGAGAAGATCAACAACGAAAGAATAAGCTTGTTGTGGTCTTATAGGTAACATCTCAAGATCATAAGGTGATAACCGGCCACAAATGGTAAAAATTGAATAGCTGAGAAGAACGAAGAAATGCAAAACTCCACTTCAAAGAATACGGAGAATTAATTGCACTTCGAGATGCAAGAAGAATGATACTTGATGAACTCTTGGAGAATGAATTAAATCATGAAGAATCACCATGACGAACTCCGGTAACAAAAGGGATGGTGATATAGAAATGAAGGATGAAAAGAATAAGATGGGCCTTGCGGTGATTTAGATGAAGGTTCCGACGAAATGACCAAGAAAATTGAACTCCGGAAAAGAAAAGATGAAAACACTTGGAACTAGAATTTATTCATCAAGAACAAACTCCGAAAGAAGGGATTTATCACTTGGAGGAAATAAGAATAAGATTTACTGTATGCTTATCCTTCATCAAATTAAATTGATGACAAGCAATGGATTCTTGCATACTACTTATTCTTCTTGAAAAGGATTGAGAAGTGACATATCGCAACCTTGAGAATGTCTTCATGAACCACTGGTAGGATTCGAAAGAACGAATGGATTGATATGATAATGAAGGAAAAGAATCTTAAACGAACCACCGTAAGAATTCAAAAATGACTGATGAAAGAGAATGAATAGCCGGGAAGAATTAGAAGAACCAATATGCTTGAGGGGATTTAGATGCAAAAGAACAAAGAGATCATGAGCTGATTAAAGAGCACTTGAACGAAGCACCGGGATAAATAGAGAACGATAACAGGAATGATAGCCTCCGGTGAAAGAAATGGAAAAACAACTCCTGACATACTCCGGATGGGTAAGAAAGAATATCTGAAAAACGGAATAATTCGAGACTGATAACATGAATCTAGAACCGCGAATCTTCGAGAGAGCGGGCAAGATTTAGAGGAAAAACTCTTCTTCGCTCTTCAAATGATGACGAGAAACACCACCAAAATTCCTGAGATACTCCGGAAGAATGAAAAGCGAAGGGGTTGAGCCAACCATGAAAAGAATTTGGAAGAGATCTTGGAGAAGGCAAGTGACTGATGGGATCCATTCTTACGTCAACCTTAAAAGGAATTTGTGAATAACTCCGGGCGAATTAGAAGAGTCAGGTAAGATCCTGGGAAAAGACCTGTGGGTTAGGGCCCACTGAAGAGATAACACCATTGAAAAGGGTTGTTGAAGAGGTAGATGATACACTGGAATGATTGAGATATTGGAATGAGGTGACAACCTCGAATTAATTGGAACACAGACGAATCTCCTGAGATGTCTCGAACTCCGGAATGATAGAATGGCGAGAGGCGAACGAGCAAAGGAAAATATTTGAGCTGAGGGAAAGTATACGATCGACAACGAAAAACTTGAATTCGGATCCACCTTAAAGAAAGGGATGAGGAATGACGAATGAGACGAGAATTCACCGGTTGAAATAATTGAGGGAAGACTGAAGAGGCTCCACACGAATGAAATAGATGGTTGAAAGAGACTCAGACTCCGGGAAGAAGAGGGTGGGAGGGCGGGAAAAACACAGGCAACTGGAAGGGGGGAAACGACGAATATCTTGAAGAGGAAACACCGGTTGAAATCATTGAGGAAAGAAAGCAAAGACTTTGCACGAGTAGGATGGATACTCGATTACAGACTCCGGTTCCGAGAGGAAGAAGGGTGGGCGGCAGGGAAAAGAAAACAACTGAGGATTGAACTCAGAGATGAAGAGACTCGAGTCAACTTGACGAGAAATGCACCGGATGAAAAGAGGATGGACAACTCACGAAACTAACTATGTGATCCTAAAGAAAAATTTGAACGGGAAGAGGAGTAATTCAAAACACCTACGTCAAGATTCCTCACCAGAGCGACGAAGGGGCAGAGGAGTAAAAAGAATTCCTACTCTCCGATATAACCAGACTCTAAAATCAGTTTTCTTCTAGACTCAACAACGGCCAAACTACACGATCAATCAAGGGGGCTCCTAGGGTCGGTCGAGGCTCTGATACCAACTTGTCACGCCCACTATGCGACCCTATCCAAAAGGACCTCGAAGGTCCCACCAAGGATAGACCCGCATATTGAAACGCTTTTGCAAGGTGGATATCATTACATCAACATTACATAATAGATGGGGATACATACATAAGGCATACAATGCCACACGAATACAACATCATCATACAAGAGATCAACATCCGACTACGGATGATACATAAACAGAAACTCAAACAATATCCACCCTGCTAGCCCAGGCTGCTGACCTGGAACCTATCCCCTAATCAAAGAAGAAGCAGAAGAAGAACTCAACGCAAGCAAGCATAGCTCTCGCGTCATGATCATCGCATAACCTGTACCTGCAACTGATGTTGTAGTAATCTGTGAGCCACGAGGACTCAGCAATGACATTACCATGGGTATCAAGACTAGCAAAGCTTAATGGGAAAGGCAGGGGGTAAAGTGGTGAGGTTGTAGCAGCGACTAAGCATCATATGGTGGCAAACATACGCAAATGAGAGCGAGAAGAGAAGCAAAGGAACGGTCGTCTACTAGCAATGATCAAGAGGTGATCCTGAACTCTTACTTACGTCAATCATAACACAGAAACCGTGTTCACTTCCCGGACTCCGCCGAGAAGAGACCATCACGGCTACACACGCGGTTGATGCGTTTTAATTCGGATCTGGTGTCAAGTTATCTACAACCGGACATTAACAAATTCCCATCTGCCACATAACCGCAGGCACGGCTCTCGAAAGTTTAAACCCTGCAGGGGTGTCCCAACTTAGCCCATGATAAGCTCTCGTGATCAACGAAGGATATTCCTTCTCCCAGGAAGACCCGATCAGTCTCGGAATCCCGGTTTACAAGACATTTCGACAATGGTAAAACAAGACTAGCAAAGCCGCCCGATGCGCCGACATCCTGATAGGAGCTGCACATATCTCGTTCTCAGGGAAACACCGGATAAGCGAAGCGTACAGGTACCGACGAATCCAAGTTGCCAAGGAATGGTCCCGCACGGTGCTCTAGTTTGGACCAACACTTAGAAAAGCATTGGCCCGGGGGGGCTATAATAAAGATGACCCTTGGGTTAATTACTCCCAAGGGAAAAGTAGGTGGTGGTGAGGCAAATGGTAAAACCAAGGTTGGGCCTTGCTGGAGGAGTTTTATTCAAAGCGAACTGTCAGGGGGGTCCCAAAAATCACCCGACCGTGTTAGGAACGCAAAATCCGGGAACATAATACCGGTATGACGGAAACTAGGGCGGCAAGAGTGGAACAAAACACCAGGCATAAGGCCGAGCCTTCCACCCTTTACCAAATATATAGATGCATTAATAATATAAGAGATATTGTGGTATCCCAACATAACCCTGTCCACCATGGAGAAATCTTCAACTTCACCTGCAACTAGCAACGCTATAAGAGGGGCTGAGCAAAAGCGGTAACATAGCCAAGCAATGGTTTGCTAGGACGTGTGTCAAAGGTTAGAGGTTCATGGCATTTTGGGAGGCTGGAAGAGTAAATGATAGGTAGCGCAGCAAAGCGATAGAACGAAGCAACTAGCATAGCAATGATAGTAGTGAGATCCAGGGTAGCGGTCATCTTGCCTAAAATCCCGCTAGGAAGAAGAACGAGTCCATGAAGAAGATGAAGCCACGAAGACGAACCACACGTAGACGAACGCATCCTCACGATCGCAACGAAACGGGAACTATCGAGAAGAAGCACACAACATAGTAAACACACCAAACATAGACAAGACATGATGCACAACAAGCATGATGCATGACAAAGGCTACATGAAGCTACTCATGGCAGGAGATGATGCAAACAAGAACAACACATCAAGGCAAGTTTAAATGAGGCCGGAAACAACATATAACAATTCCGGTAAGTCCTCATATGCAAATTTTCAAATTAGTCCAGATCTGAATAAACCTTATGTTCAAGTTGTTAAACAGCAAGTTAAGATGCACGAAGATAATCTACACGAAATTCTAGTCAAGATACATATAAAGTTCATTAGATTCGGAGCTACGGCCTAGAAGTTAAACATGGCATTGATGCAAAATGCACCCAAACATCAAGCAAACACACCAAAAAAAGGATGCAACATGATAATATGAAGCTACATGCAAAATCGAGCAAGTTTCATATAGAGCACACTCAAAACAGAACAACGTTTCAACACATGCACTCTATACAAGTTATAGCAACAATCTGTCCAAAACAGCAACTAGGCATATTGCAAGCATCAAAACAATATGCTACAGCACCCCAACATACTAACAAAAGGCATGGGCATGAAGTACAGGTAAAGCATGACAAGACATGAACACTGAGCTATCTCCAGAAACAACTAGAACATGCTCAAAAAGACATGGAAAGATTGCAAATAATAACAGTTTCAGGCTTTAGCAGAAACAACATCAGGTTGCAATGTTTAGAGCTATCAAACAACATGCTACATGAACTTATCATGGCAAACAAAGGCATGGCATGAATCTACTAATTGCATAGATCGAAAGACCCTTACTGACCATGAGCCAAAAAGGCACGAAAAATATGATGGCACCCATGTAAACATGGCAAGTTATATTACAGTTTCATACATGGCAGGAACAATAATAAGTAGGCATGTTGGTGAGCTTGAATCACTCACCACAGAGCAATACATGGCATGGCAAGGCAACCAACAGTAAGAAGACATGTTTATGAAGCTAAGAATGGCAAGAACAAGTTCATAGGATGCATGGATCACTAGCAAACAACCATGAAAACATTGAACTTAATGTTAACAGGCTGACAACAACATTATCAAGCAACTTTGGAGCAAGATAACAACATGTTACATCAGGCTATAATTGCAACCAATGGCATGAATGGATAGAGCATGACATGTATAACAAAACATCCTTAGTGAACATCTCCAGAATAATGCACAAAATGACTTGTAGAAGCATGTTTACATAGCAACAAAATATAACAGAATCTGTCAGGAAAACAGCAACAGCAAGTACCCTACTTAGCAAGCTTGATGCACTCAACACACAAATCACAAAAATGCATGGATAGCACCTCTGGAAATATGGCAACGCATAGATCAAAACACATGTAGAGCTCAACCTCATAGGATGCACACATCAATCATGGCAAAAATGACAAATGAGCATGTTATAACAGTTCCAGCAGATTAACATCAACATGCACTCTTCCAACAGCATTTCGGGCATCAAGATGAGCTCAAATGAAAATGATGCAATGGAATGAAATGAAGTACTCGTCGAGGCGAACAATTTGACATATTACACGCACAAAACGGAGGTACATGCATAGAGATACAATGCGATGAACATGCACACATATTATGAGTTTTTGAGGACTTAGCAGATTTATCACCTCGCAGAAAAAAACAGACGAGGTGGGCCGGGGCGATGGGCTGGGCCACGGGGGAGCTGGTCCTGGATCTGGGCCAGACGGGGAGGCGCGGATCGGGCTCCTCCCGATCCCGCACGACGGCGGCGGCGGGGCGCCGGATCCGGGCGAGGGGCGGCGGCCGAGGCGGGGTCGGACGGCGGGCGGCGCTGGGCGGCGCCGGCGACGAGGCGGAGGCGGGGGCGAGGTCGCCGCCGGAGAGGCGAGACGCGCGGGGAAGGCGGCGACTCGGGGCGGCGCGGGCGGCTCGGCGGCGGAGGAAGAGGCGCGGCCGGCGGCAGCGCTCGGGGCCGGATCTGGCGGCCGGGGCGGGCGACGGCAGCGCCCGGCGGCGACGGCCGGCGAGATGGCGCGGCGGCGGCCGAGGCGGAGGCGGCGGACGGCGGCGGGGAGGCGACCGGGCCCGGAGGGCCCCGCGCGGGCTCGCGGGCCCGCGGCGGAGGGAGATGGCGGCGCCCACATGGCGGCTCCGGATTGGCGGGGAGCGGCGGTGGGAGCTTTGTCCGGCGCGTACGGACATGTCCGGCGCGGCGCAGAGGGGAATTTGCTAGGGTTAGGGTAGAATGACCCGAAAATTTCAAGGGAGGTCTAGTTTTATTGGTAGAGGGAGCTAGGAGAGTCCAAATGAGGAGCGGTTTTCGGCCACGCAATCGTGATCGAACGAACGAGAGCATGGAGGAGACTTAGATGGGTTTTGGGCCACTTTGGAAGGGGTGTTGGGATGCAAAGAGAAGGGGCCTTTACGGTTACCCGGTTAACCGTTGTAGTATCAAACGACCTCCAAATGGCACGAAACTTGACAGGCGGTCTACCGGCGCAATACCAAGGCCGCTTGGCAAGATTCGGTCCATTCCGAGAACGTTTAGTACCCGCTCACAACGAGAGACAAAAGGGGGACGCCAGAGGACATAGGAGTGCCGGATTGCAAAACGGACAACGGGGAAAATGCTCGGATGCATGAGACGAACATGTATGCAAAATGAGATGCACAAGATGACATGATATGAAATGCATATGATGACATGGCAAAGTGCAACACGCAAGCAAATGACATGGCAACGACGGCGAATAACTGGAAGACACCTGGCACATCGAACCCGGGGCGTTAGACCAAGTTTCATGAATTTCAGATAAGTTTTGGATTTACAAGAATTTAAAAACCAGGAATCTCAATGTTTGCGGCCGAGTGACGGTGGCAAGGTGTTTGGCATTCATCTCCATTTCTTGCATGGGACCTAATCATGCAACCAAGGACACAGATTTGAATTTTCAACCAATTTATATGCATTAGAGCATGTGTATGCAGTTCAAATTTGAATTATGCACATAAATGCATCGAAAACTCAATTAATGCATAAAAATGTCCAAACGAACCCCAAAAATTGACACAACACTCCTGCTGTTCTCTGTTGACACACTAGAATTTTTTTTGAAAGCAATAAGAGGCAGTGGATATCATTTCGTCCCCAAAGGTGGGACGTTCCCTACAGAAACCATCAGGCTTGTTATGAGAAGCTCTGGTTTGTGAGAAGCTTATACCCGAACCTGCCCCCAATGGGACAAAAATTTACTACGACATGTTGATGCCGCTCCATGATAGCATGACATGTTTCATGAATTTCAGATGAGTTTTGGATTTACAAGAGTTTGAAAACCAGGAATCTCAATGTTTGCGGCCGAGTGATTGTGGCAGGGTGTTTGACATTCATTCCCATTTCCTGCATGGGACCTAAGCATGCAACCAAGGACACAGATTGGAATTTTCAACCAATATATATGCATTAGAGCATGTGCATGTAGTTCAAATTTGAATTATGCACATAAATGCATCAAAAACTCAATAAATGCATATAAATGTCCAAACGAACCCCAAAAAATCCCAAAAATTGACACAGCACTCCTGTTGTACTCTGTTGACACACTAGAAATTTTTTGAAAGCAATAAGAGGCAACAAATATCATTTCGTCCGAAAAGGTGGAACGTTCCCTACGGAAACCATCAGGCTTGTTGTGAGAAGCTCTGGTTTGTGAGAAGCTTATACCCAAACCTGCCCCTAATGGGACAAAAAATTTACCGCGACATGTTGATGCCGCTCCATGATAGCATGCCTAGTTTCATGAATTTCATATGAGTTTTAGATTTACTAGAATTTGAAAACCAGGATTCTCAATGTCTGCGGCCGTGTGATGGTGGCAGGGTGTTTGACATTCATTATCATTTCCTGCATGGGACCTAAGCATGCAACCAAGGACACATATTTGAATTTTCAACCAATTTATATGCGTTAGAGCATGTGCATGTAGTTCAAATTTGAATTATGCACATGAATGCATTAAAAACTCAATTAATGCATAAAAATGTCCAAACGAACCCCGAAAAATCCTAGAAAATGACACAACACTCGTGTTGTACTATGTTGACACTAGAATTTATTTGAAAGAAATAAGAGGCAACGGATATCATTTCGTCCCCAAAGGTGGGACGTTCCCTACAGAAACCATCAGGCTTGTGAGAAGCTTTGGTTTGTGAGAAGCATATCCCCAAACCTGCCCCAAATGGGACAAAAAAATTACCACGGCATGCTGATGCCGCTCCATGGTAGCATGCCAAGTTTCATGAAATTCAGACAAGTTTTGGATTTACTAGAATTTAAAAACCAGGAATCTCAATTTTTGCAGCCGAGTGACGGTGGCAGGGTGTTTGACATTCATTCCCATTTCTTGCATGAGACCTAAGCACGCAACCAAGGACACAGATTTGAATTTTCAACTAATTTACATGCATTAGAGCATGTGCCTGTAGTTCAAATTTGAATTATGCACATGAATGCATAGAAAACTCAGTTAATGTATAAAAATGTCCAAGCGAACCCCGAAATCCCAAAAATTAACACAACACTCGTATTGTTCTATGTTGACACGAGAAACATTTTGAAACTAAGAAGATACAACATATATCATTTCGTCCCCCAAGGTGGCATGTACCCTACCGAAACCATTGTCACGCCCAATATGCGATACTATCCTAAAGAGACTCGAAGGTCCCACCAAGGATAGAACCGCATATTGAAACGCTTTTGCAAGGTGGATATCATTACATCAACATTACATGATAGATGGGGATACATACAAGAGGCATACAATGCCACACGAATACCACAATACAAAATAATAAGATCAACATCCGGCTACGAATGCAACACAAACAGAAACTCAAACGACATCCACCCTGCTAGCCCAGGCTGCCGACCTGGAACCTATCCCCTGATCGAAGAAGAAGCAGAAGAAGAACTCCAAGACAAGCAAACATCACTCTCGCGTCATGATCATCGCATAACCTGTACCTACAACTGTTGTTGTAGTAATCTGTGAGCCACGAGGACTCAGCAATCCCATTACCATGGGTATCAAGACTAGCAAAGCTTAATGGGTAAGGAAGGGGTAAAGTGGTGAGGTTGTAGCAGCGACTAAGCAAAGTATGGTGGCTAACTTACGCAAACAAGAGCGAGAAGAGAAGCAAAGGAACGGTCGTGAAGCTAGTAATGATCAAGAGGTGATCCTGAACTCCTACTTACGTCAAACATAACCCAAAGACCGTGTTCACTTCCCGGACTCCGCCGAGAAGAGACCATCACGGCTACACACGCGGTTGATGCGTTTTAATTCGGATCTGGTGTCAAGTTATCTACAACCGGACATTAACAAATTCCCATCTGCCACATAACCATGGGCACGGCTCTCGAAAGTTTATACCCTGCAGGGGTGTCCCAACTTAGCCCATGATAAGCTCTCGCGATCAACGAAGGATATTCCTTCTCCCAGGAAGACCTGATCAGTCTCGGAATCCCGGTTTACAAGACATTTCGACAATGGTAAAACAAGACCAGCAAAGCCGCCCGATGCGCCGACAATCCCGATAGGAGCTGCACATATCTCGTTCTCAGGGCAACACCGGATAAGTCAAGCTACGAGTAAAACCAGACCTCGAGTTTCCCCGAGGGGGCCCCGCAGGCTGCTCGGTTCGAACCAGCACTTAGAGAAGCACTGGCCCGGGGGGCTAAAATAAAGATGACCCTCGGGCTCCGGAAACCCAAGGGAAAAAGGGGTAGGTGGGGCAAATGGTAAAACCAAGGTTGGGCCTTGCTGGAGGAGTTTTATTCAAAGCGAACTGTCAAGGGGGTCCCTTAAATCACCCGACCGCGTAAGGAACGCAAAATCCGGGAACATAACACCGGTATGACGGAAACTAGGATGGCAAGAGTGGAACAAAACACCAGGCATAAGGCCGAGCCTTCCACCCTTTACCAAGTATATAGATGCATTAATTAAATAAGAGATATTGTGATATCCCAACAAAATCCTGTCCACCATGGAGCAATCTTCAACTTCACCTGCAACTAACAACGCTATAAGAGGGGCTGAGCAAAGCGGTAACATAGCCAAGCAACGGTTTGCTAGGAAGGGTGAAAAGGTTAGAGGCTGACATGGCAATTTGGGAGGCTTGATCAACAAAAGATAGGTAGCACGGCAAAGCGATAGAACGAAGCAACTAGCATAGCAATGATAGTAGTGAGATCCAGGGTAGCGGTCATCTTGCCTGAAATCTCGCTAGGAAGAAGAACGAGTCCATGAAGAAGACAAGCGGACGTAGTCGAACGAATCCTCACAACTCCGGAACGAAACCGAAGCTAACGAGAGAAGCAAACCGGAAAGAAGCATACAACATGGTAAGCACACAAGCATAATCATGGCATGATGCACAATCAAGTATGATGCATGTCCGATTTAATGAAGCATGGCATGGCAAAGTGCAACAAACAATACTACAAGTTAAGTGGAGCTCAATATGCAACGAGTTGCATATTGACAAAACACCACATCAATTATTTAGTTCAATCTCGTTTAGGATCACAACAATATTAAATGTGGTTAAACATGGCAAAAGGTGAAACATAATTAAATAAACTACCTATCTAGGCAAGTTTAAGTGAGACCGGAAACAAGAAACAACAATTCCGGAAATCCCCATATGCATATTTAGCAATTTAACGCAAACAACAATTTTAACCATTTTAATTGTTGTTATCATGATGCGGATGACATATGCAAGTTTTATGCAATTTTATGAAAATGTTGACATGAGCATGTTATGAAGCATTTGGTCACCATGGCGGAAAGAATTGGGTGCCACGGCGACGAAAACGGAAACGATGTCATGGCAACATTCCCGTGATCCGACAACTCGTCGAGATGTCGGTGCAAAGGAAAGTGTGGATGTGTGGAACATGCAAAAGATGGTGGGGTGATCCCGGATACCGGGTTCCCCATGGGTCGATGGCTTGGCAACCGAGGACGAACGTGCAATGATAACTCGGACACGGTGCAAACACGGGCATCTCATACAACATGCATTCGTCCACGGGTCATCGTCTCGGCGATTATACCTTCGAAGCGGTTCGGGTTTGGTACGATGTAGAGGAAGTAGTCGTTCACGGGTCATCGTGGGAAGTAGTTGTTCACGTTCGTTTCGGAGAGGTACTTGACGAATCCAACGTCTTCGGGGCGACGGTAGTGGAAGTAGTGGTACACGACGATGATAATCGTACACGTTTGTAGATGTTCGGGTCGACGGTAGTGGTACACGTTTCGGAGAGGAACTTGTCGTATCCATGTAGTCGTACTTGGTGTCCTCGGGGCAACGACTATAGTCGTGGTACTTGGCGTCTCACCGTGTAGTTGTACACGGAGTCGAACAGAGGGCCTTGATGATTCAATGGGTATGAAGCAACGGAAAAGCACAGGCCTCCCCTGTACTTGGCGCAAGCCGAGACGATCTCGACGATCCAGTGAGGCAACGTGGTACAGGGCAGTCTTCATCTTGGCAGGGCAGCGGTCCAAGCGAGCAGCAGCTCTGCTCAATGCAGGGCAGCACGAGGCGATGCCGGGTAAGTCAACGCCGGGAAGATGCGTTCGCTCATCTCCTGGATGAGGCCGAGGCGAAGGTGGGATATGGCGCTGAGGAAGGAGGTCCGACGGGGCGGCGACGCTGCTGGTGGAGGAGGGCGTGGGCGGAGAAGGCCCGGAACAGGATGGAGATGGCGGGTTCAAGGCGGAGGTCGCCGAATCCGGCGAGGAACTTGACCGGAGCGGCGGCCTTGCTGTGGTCGGGGACGCGCGGGCGAGGAGGAGAAGCAAGAGGGCGACATTAGGGAAACAGTGGCCTGGTGGCACTCCGACGAACTTGGCTGCAGGGACGGTCACGGTCACGCGAGGAGAAGTAGGGTAGGCGGGAAGGCTTGCGGTGGCCTTGGTGATTCCAGCGACGGCAGCAGCAAGGGCGGGGCGAGGTCGGCGCTGCGGTGCAGCTCGACGGCGACAAGGCAGCAGAGGGACGCGGGCAGGAGGTGAAGAAGACGGCGCAGTAGCGGGGCGATGGGGATGGACGGAGGAGATGGGCTCGCCGGCCAGAACGACGGCACGGCGGCAGAGGAATGGGTGGCCGGAGGCGCGGCCGGTCGCCGGGCAGTGGCGCGCGGGAGGAAAGGAGAGGCCATGGTTCGGGCGTGAGGAGCTCCTCTCCCTTGGCTCGATGCGTGCGCATGTGTGTGGCGGCGGGCAGAGGGAACGAGAAGGAGAGATAATGAGCAGGGGGGACGAGCTAGGGTTAGATAGGCAGGGGCCGGCTGGGCCTTGGGCTGCGGGGAAATAGGCTGACCTGCCTGCTGGGCTCTCTTCTCTCTCTCGCTTTAAAGAAAATAAAAGAAAATGGAGATAAGAAAGAAAAGAAAGGGAGGTTAAGGGAAGAAATTGGACACACGGATAATTTTCCCGGACTCACAAAAATGTGCTTGTTCCGAGAAAATAGAAAAGGCTATGATTGAAAGATTTAAATTCAAACTCATTTGATTTAAATTCAAATGATTTGAATAGGAAGTGAGGGTTGGGAAGGTCCAAAAATGTTCGGATTTTAGAGGAGCCACAATAAATGGAGAAAGAATTGTTGGCAAAGTTTGAGGCAAGGAATTGAAATAGAAAATGCATGGAACTTAAACTGCAGGTGTGTTATGGTGATTCCAAAGTTAATGGAATATTTATAATAGCTCCCTAATATTGGGGGGATATGTTATATAGAGAAGTCACCCTTCCCTCGATTTAAATGGATTGAAAAATCCATACAATTTTATTTAGATGAGGTTTTTTAAAAAGGGGTTGCATGATGACATGATGCAATGCACATGATGCAACGATGAATGCAACAAGCAAAACAAACACGCGGCGAAACTCAGAATAGCTGGAAGTCTTCTGGAGCGTCGGTCTCGGGGCATTACAACACTCCACCACTACAAGAGGATCTCGTCCCGAGATCTAGGATGGCACCGAAGAGAAACGGAAGAGGAAGAGAAGAGGTAAAACTAAGTTGCTTCTTCGACAAAAGAGTGAAACCAAAGAACCTCGAGAGGTTGAAAACTTGAAAGAATAACACAATAGAGTTGAACGAAATTGAGAGCGGTCCAATAGAAAAGAGAAACAAGGAACACCATGTTAACGTTGGTGGTTGCAAAGCTGTGAATGACGAGCACAATGAACAAGAAGGAATTGAAACCACTATGGTTGAAACGAGATAAGAATGAATAAGAATGATATAATTTTGGCAGCACTTCAACTATAAATGGAAGGAATTGAACATGAACTTGAGAAGATGGGATGATACTTGATGAAATCAACAACATACCAACTTGTCACAAACGAACTTGTAAAGCATCCATGCAAAGAAGAATTTAACGGAGTTGTTGCAAAATCAACAACGAAAAGCACAAGCTTGTTGTGGGCTTATGGCAAACATCTCAAAATGATGAGGTGGCAACTAGCCACCGATGGAAACAGTTAATTGGATTGAGATCAACAAGGAGATGAAAACTCCTTTTAATGAGAGAATAGGAGGAAACTTGGATTATAGATATGCACCACAAATAGCAACATTCCCAATGGAAGGTTTTAGGTGAAATATATCCCAGGATAACTCCAACAAAGAGATTAATGGATTTAAAATACCTCATTCTTGACAACATAGGAATCATGAAACACGAAGGGAAATTATCAAGAATGACATATCACCATCTCAAAAGATAAGGTAGAAAGAATTGCACTTCGGATGCAAGATAAAGAATACTTAAACTCCTCAAAACAAGACATGTGTTGAACACCATGTTAATTTTTTAGTATAGCTTGGCGGATCATAACTTCAAGAGAAATCTTGAAGAACAATTGAAGAATGAAAAGAATCCTTGATGAACCACCATGTAGAGCCTCCATGGAGAACTCCGGTAATAAAAGGAAGATAGAAAGAAAGAGAGGTTGAAAACACAAGGTGAAGCCTTGCAATGATTTAGAAGGAGCTTCGCGACGAGATAATGCGGGAACTTGAAACTTCGGAAAAGAAAAGATGAAGCATCTCGAACCGAGAAATGTGACATGATGAACAACGATGCAAAAGAAGAAACTAGATCATTTGGGTGAAACAACAATAAGAATTACGTTATGCATATCCTTCACCAATTTAAATTGATGACAAGCAACGGATTTGGCATACTACTTATTCTCTTAGAAAGGATTAACAGAGATATAGCGCAAACTTGAGAAGGTATTGATGGAACCACCGGTAGGATTTTCCAAAACGAATGAATTAATATGAAAACGAAGGAAGTGAAATCTTGAACGAACCACCATAAGAATTGAAAATGAAAGTAGCAAAGGCACAATTCACCGGGAAGAGTTGGAAAACGAATGAAGATACTTGAGGGGATTTAGATACATGAGAACGAAAAGATCATGAACTGATTAGAGGGTATTTGAACGATACATCAGTAAGATTTGGAGAACGATAGCTACATGCTGAGAATGAAGAATTATGACATGATGGCCTTTGGAGGAAAGAAATGGAAACAACTCATGAAATGCTCCGGATGGGTGAAAAGAATAGTCACAATCAAAAACAATTATGAGAGGATGGCATCAAGATTGAACTACGCCTCTTTGGAAGAACGGGTAAGGATTTAAGAGGAACTCTTCTTCGGTGTTCAAAATCCAAGAATGACGAGGAGAAACAACACCAAAATTGCTGAGATACTCCGGGAGAATGAAAAAACAAAGAGGTTGAGCCAACAATGAAAAATAATTTGAAAGCGATCTTGGAGAAGGCATGTGACTGATGGGATCCATTCTTACGTCACACTTGAAAAGAATTTGGGAATAGCTCTGGGAAAATTAGAAGAGTCAGGTAAGATCCTGGAAAAAGACCTGTGGGTTAGGGCCCACTGAAAAAGGAACACCGTTGAAATGATTTTAAAGAGAGATTGCACCGGTTGAATTAAATGGCTTGAATGAGATAACAATCTCCAAATAGCTTGAACGGATTAAGAATGGAAACACAAATATTCTGAGATATCTTCAACACTCTGGAACAAATGAATAGCAAGAGGTGAGTGATTGAGAGGTGCACCGGCATGAGAAAGCATTTGACACGAGGAAAGGAATATGATCAACACTGAAAGCTTGAATTGGATCCACCAGAGAAGAAAAAAGAATGAAGGATGATGAACTTGAAGCTCGTGAGCATCTTCACGAGGGATCACCGGATCAGAACATTGATTGAAAAGAGTGAATGACTTCACATGAATAAATGGATACTTGATTAAAATAAATGAGTCCTTGAAGAAAAGGGTGGGAGGGTGGGGAAAAACAAAGACAACTTGGGATGAACGAAACAAACACCGTTGAGAAAACTTAGAATTGATCTTGCGGATGGGGAGAATGATGGGATCATCTCGAAGAGAAGCACGCCGGTTGGAAAGAATTAACATGACAACCTCAATGATCAAAAGGATTAGTATCCCCATAGGAGTATGAGAACACCGCTCAGAATAAGGTATGGAATCAACATTTGACTTTGAAGCAACTCGAATACCACAAATAAAACAAAACAAAGGATTTGGCTTGCAGAATAAGCCGGAACAAATACATATGATAGAGATTTACCCAATCCCATATCATGCATCTGTCGGAAAGATATTCTAGGAGCTACTTGAATTCCGACCTATAAAATTCCCGAAACTTTCTGGTTATGCAATCTGGTGTTGGGGATACAGGGGAAGCAATATATCTCACCCAAACTAACAATCCCTACATCCAGCTATATCCATCCGTCAACACATAACCAAGAAAACTCCGGAAATCGTGTACCTCAACCTTCGAAAAGCATCCATTATACGAGTTATGGCAATACTCCCGAACTCCCCAGTACTGGGTGGCGTCGAGGTTATCTCACCAAGAACTGCATAAAAGAGATTTTCGATGTCGGCAAAACTCAGGTATTCCAGAACTGCAACGATAAAATTATGACGACAACACCTCGGAGCTCAACTCCCCGGGACACTGCCACAACCCCTAAATGTCAGGAGGCACCAAGAACAATGTTCTCGTCATAAGAATATCGGAACGATCCCAAGATACCAGCGTGATCCTACAAAAAATTTAGTGAAATTTGAGGAGAGGAAAGATAAAACATCTACGTCCAGAGTCCTCACCAGAGCGACGAAGGGGCTGAGGAGTAAAAAGAATCCTACTCTCCGATATATATAATCCTAAGACTCAAAATAGTTTTCTTCTAGACTCAACAACGGCCAACAAACAAGGGGGCTCCTATGGTCGGTCGAGGCTCTGATACCAACTTGTGACGCCCAATATGCGATACTATCCTAAAGAGACTCGAAGGTCCCACCAAGGATAGAACCGCATATTGAAACGCTTTTGCAAGGTGGATATCATTACATCAACATTACATGATAGATGGGGATACATACAAGAGGCATACAATGCCACACGAATACCACAATACAACATAATAAGATCAACATCCGGCTACGGATGGAACACAAACAGAAACTCAAACGACATCCACCCTGCTAGCCCAGGCTGCCGACCTGGAACCTATCCCCTGATCGAAGAAGAAGCAGAAGAAGAACTCCAAGACAAGCAAACATCGCTCTCGCGTCATGATCATCGCATAACCTGTACCTGCAACTGTTGTTGTAGTAATCTGTGAGCCACGAGGACTCAGCAATCCCATTACCATGGGTATCAAGACTAGCAAAGCTTAATGGGTAAGGAAGGGGTAAAGTGGTGAGGTTGCAGTAGCGACTAAGCAAAGTATGGTGGCTAACTTACGCAAACAAGAGCGAGAAGAGAAGCAAAGGAACGGTCGTGAAGCTAGCAATGATCAAGAGGTGATCCTGAACTCCTACTTACGTCAAACATAACCCAAAGACCGTGTTCACTTCCCGGACTCCGCCGAGAAGAGACCATCACGGCTACACACGCGGTTGATGCGTTTTAATTCGGATCTGGTGTCAAGTTATCTACAACCGGAACAAATTCCCATCTGCAACATAACCGCGGGCATGGCTCTCGAAAGTTTATACCCTGCAGGGGTGTCCCAACTTAGCCCATGATAAGCTCTCGCGATCAACGAAGGATATTCCTTCTCCCAGGAAGACCCGATCAGTCTCGGAATCCCGGTTTACAAGACATTTCGACAATGGTAAAACAAGACCAGCAAAGCCGCCCGATGCGCCGACAATCCCGATAGGAGCTGCACATATCTCGTTCTCAGGGCAACACCGGATAAGTCAAGCTACGAGTAAAACCAGACCTCGAGTTTCCCCGAGGGGGCCCCGCAGGCTGCTCGGTTTGGACCAGCACTTAGAGAAGCACTGGCCCGGGGGGGCTAAAATAAAGATGACCCTCGGGCTCCGAAAACCCAAGGGAAAAAGGGGTAGGTGGGGCAAATGGTAAAACCAAGGTTGGGCCTTGCTGGAGGAGTTTTATCCAAAGCGAACTGTCAAGGGGGTCCCATAAATCACCCGACCGCATAAGGAACGCAAAATCCGGGAACATAACACCGGTATGACGGAAACTAGGACAGCAAGAGTGGAACAAAACACCAGGCATAAGGCCGAGCCTTCCACCCTTTACCAAGTATATAGATGCATTAATTAAATAAGAGATATTGTGATATCCCAACAAAATCCTGTCCACCATGGAGCAATCTTCAACTTCACCTGCAACTAACAACGCTATAAGAGGGGCTGAGCAAAGCGGTAACATAGCCAAGCAACGGTTTGCTAGGAAGGGTGAAAAGGTTAGAGGCTGACATGGCAATTTGGGAGGCTTGATCAACAAAAGATAGGTAGCACGGCAAAGCGATAGAACGAAGCAACTAGCATAGCAATGATAGTAGTGAGATCCAGGGTAGCGGTCATCTTGCCTGAAATCCCGCTAGGAAGAAGAACGAGTCCATGAAGAAGACAAGCGGACGTAGTCGAACGAATCCTCACAACTCCGGAACGAAACCAAAGCTAACGAGAGAAGCAAACCGGAAAGAAGCATACAACATGGTAAGCACACAAGCATAATCATGGCATGATGCACAATCAAGTATGATGCATGTCCGGTTTAATGAAGCATGGCATGGCAAAGTGCAACAAACAATACTACAAGTTAAGTGGAGCTCAATATGCAACGAGTTGCATATTGACAAAACACCACATCAATTATTTAGTTCAATCTCGTTTAGGATCACAACAATATTAAATGTGGTTAAACATGGCAAAAGGTGAAACATAATTAAATAAACTACCTATCTAGGCAAGTTTAAGTGAGGCCGGAAACAAGAAACAACAATTCCGGAAATCCCCATATGCATATTTAGCAATTTAACGCAAACAACAATTTTAACCATTTTAATTGTTGTTATCATGATGCGGATGACATATGCAAGTTTTATGCAATTTTATGAAAATGTTGACATGAGCATGTTATGAAGCATTTGGTCACCATGGCAGAAAGGATTGGGTGCCACGGCGACGAAAACGGAAACGATGTCATGGCAACATTCCCGTGATCCGACAACTCATCGAGATGTCGGTGCAAAGGAAAGTGTGGATGTGCGAAACATGCAAAAGATGTTGGGGTGATCCCGGATACCGGGTTCCCCATGGGTCGACGGCTTGGCAACCGAGGACGAACATGCAATGATAACTCGGACACGGTGCAAACACGGGCATCTCATACAACATGCATTCGTCCATGGGTCATCGTCTCGGCGATTATACCTTCGAAGCGGTTCGGGTTTGGTACGATGTAGAGGAAGTAGTGAAACTAGGACAAAAGAGTGAAACCAAAGAACCTCGAGAGGTTGAAAACTTGAAAGAATAACACAATAGAGTTGAACGAAATTGAGAGCAGTCCAATAGAAAAGAGAAACAAGGAACACCATGTTAACGTTGGTGGTTGCAAAGCTGTGAATGACGAGCACAATGAACAAGAAGGAATTGAAACCACTATGGTTGAAACGAGATAAGAATGAATAAGAATGATATAATTTTGGCAGCACTTCAACTATAAATGGAAGGAATTGAACATGAACTTGAGAAGATGGGATGATACTTGATGAAATCAACAACATACCAACTTGTCACAAACGAACTTGTAAAGCATCCATGCAAAGAAGAATTTAACGGAGTTGTTGCAAAATCAACAACGAAAAGCACAAGCTTGTTGTGGGCTTATGGCAAACATCTCAAAATGATGAGGTGGCAACTAGCCACCGATGGAAACAGTTAATTGGATTGAGATCAACAAGGAGATGAAAACTCCTTTTAATGAGAGAATAGGAGGAAACTTGGATTATAGATATGCACCACAAATAGCAACATTCCCAATGGAAGGTTTTAGGTGAAATATATCCCAGGATAACTCCAACAAAGAGATTAATGGATTTAAAATACCTCATTCTTGACAACATAGGAATCATGAAACACGAAGGGAAATTATCAAGAATGACATATCACCATCTCAAAAGATAAGGTAGAAAGAATTGCACTTCGGATGCAAGATAAAGAATACTTAAACTCCTCAAAACAAGACATGTGTTGAACACCATGTTAATTTTTTAGTATAGCTTGGCGGATCATAACTTCAAGAGAAATCTTGAAGAACAATTGAAGAATGAAAAGAATCCTTGATGAACCACCATGTAGAGCCTCCATGGAGAACTCCGGTAATAAAAGGAAGATAGAAAGAAAGAGAGGTTGAAAACACAAGGTGAAGCCTTGCAATGATTTAGAAGGAGCTTCGCGACGAGATAATGCGGGAACTTGAAACTTCGGAAAAGAAAAGATGAAGCATCTCGAACCGAGAAATGTGACATGATGAACAACGATGCAAAAGAAGAAACTAGATCATTTGGGTGAAACAACAATAAGAATTACGTTATGCGTATCCTTCACCAATTTAAATTGATGACAAGCAACGGATTTGGCATACTACTTATTCTCTTAGAAAGGATTAACAGAGATATAGCGCAAACTTGAGAAGGTATTGATGGAACCACCGGTAGGATTTTCCAAAACGAATGAATTAATATGAAAACGAAGGAAGTGAAATCTTGAACGAACCACCATAAGAATTGAAAATGAAAGTAGCAAAGGCACAATTCACCGGGAAGAGTTGGAAAACGAATGAAGATACTTGAGGGGATTTAGATACATGAGAACGAAAAGATCATGAACTGATTAGAGGGTATTTGAACGATACATCGGTAAGATTTGGAGAACGATAGCTACATGCTGAGAATGAAGAATTATGACATGATGGCCTTTGGAGGAAAGAAATGGAAACAACTCATGAAATGCTCCGGATGGGTGAAAAGAATAGTCACAATCAAAAACAATTATGAGAGGATGGCATCAAGCTTGAACTACGCCTCTTTGGAAGAACGGGTAAGGATTTAAGAGGAACTCTTCTTCGGTGTTCAAAATCCAAGAATGACGAGGAGAAACAACACCAAAATTGCTGAGATACTCCGGGAGAATGAAAAAACAAAGAGGTTGAGCCAACAATGAAAAATAATTTGAAAGCGATCTTGGAGAAGGCATGTGACTGATGGGATCCATTCTTACGTCACACTTGAAAAGAATTTGGGAATAGCTCTGGGAAAATTAGAAGAGTCAGGTAAGATCCTGGAAAAAGACCTGTGGGTTAGGGCCCACTGAAAAAGGAACACCGTTGAAATGATTTTAAAGAGAGATTGCACCGGTTGAATTAAATGGCTTGAATGAGATAACAATCTCCAAATAGCTTGAACGGATTAAGAATGGAAACACAAATATTCTGAGATATCTTCAACACTCTGGAACAAATGAATAGCAAGAGGTGAGTGATTGAGAGGTGCACCGGCATGAGAAAGCATTTGACACGAGGAAAGGAATATGATCAACACTGAAAGCTTGAATTGGATCCACCAGAGAAGAAAAAAGAATGAAGGATGATGAACTTGAAGCTCGTGAGCATCTTCACGAGGGATCACCGGATCAGAACATTGATTGAAAAGAGTGAATGACTTCACATGAATAAATGGATACTTGATTAAAATAAATGAGTCCTTGAAGAAAAGGGTGGGAGGGTGGGGAAAAACAAAGACAACTTGGGATGAACGAAACAAACACCATTGAGAAAACTTAGAATTGATCTTGCGGATGGGGAGAATGATGGGATCATCTCGAAGAGAAGCACGCCGGTTGGAAAGAATTAACATGACAACCTCAATGATCAAAAGGATTAGTATCCCCATAGGAGTATGAGAACACCGCTCAGAATAAGGTATGGAATCAACATTTGACTTTGAAGCAACTCGAATACCACAAATAAAACAAAACAAAGGATTTGGCTTGCAGAATAAGCCGGAACAAATACATATGATAGAGATTTACCCAATCCCATATCATGCATCTGTCGGAAAGATATTCTAGGAGCTACTTGAATTCCGACCTATAAAATTCCTGAAACTTTCTGGTTATGCAATCTGGTGTTGGGGATACAGGGGAAACAATATATCTCACCCAAACTAACAATCCCTACATCCAGCTATATCCATCCGTCAACACATAACCAAGAAAACTCCGGAAATCGTGTACCTCAACCTTCGAAAAGCATCCATTATACGAGTTATGGCAATACTCCCGAACTCCCCAGTACTGGGTGGCATCGAGGTTATCTCACCAAGAACTGCATAAAAGAGATTTTTGATGTCGGCAAAACTCAGGTATTCTAGAACTGCAACGATAAAATTATGACGACAACACCTCGGAGCTCAACTCCCCGGGACACTGCCACAACCCCTAAATGTCAGGAGGCACCAAGAACAATGTTCTCGTCATAAGAATATCGGAACGATCCCAAGATACCAGCGTGATCCTACAAAAAATTTTGTGAAATTTGAGGAGAGGAAAGATAAAACATCTACGTCCAGAGTCCTCACCAAAGCGACGAAGGGGCTGAGGAGTAAAAAGAATCCTACTCTCCGATATATATAATCCTAAGACTCAAAATAGTTTTCTTCTAGACTCAACAACGGCCAACAAACAAGGGGGCTCCTAAGGTCGGTCGAGGCTCTGATACCAACTTGTCACGCCCAATATGCGATACTATCCTAAAGAGACTCGAAGGTCCCACCAAGGATAGAACCGCATATTGAAACGCTTTTGCAAGGTGGATATCATTACATCAACATTACATGATAGATGGGGATACATACAAGAGGCATACAATGCCACACGAATACCACAATACAACATAATAAGATCAACATCCGGCTACGGATGGAACACAAACAGAAACTCAAACGACATCCACCCTGCTAGCCCAGGCTGCCGACCTGGAACCTATCCCCTGATCGAAGAAGAAGCAGAAGAAGAACTCCAAGACAAGCAAACATCGCTCTCGCGTCATGATCATCGCATAACCTGTACCTGCAACTGTTGTTGTAGTAATCTGTGAGCCACGAGGACTCAGCAATCCCATTACCATGGGTATCAAGACTAGCAAAGCTTAATGGGTAAGGAAGGGGTAAAGTGGTGAGGTTGCAGTAGCGACTAAGCAAAGTATGGTGGCTAACTTACGCAAACAAGAGCGAGAAGAGAAGCAAAGGAACGGTCGTGAAGCTAGCAATGATCAAGAGGTGATCCTGAACTCCTACTTACGTCAAACATAACCCAAAGACCGTGTTCACTTCCCGGACTCCGCCGAGAAGAGACCATCACGGCTACACACGCGGTTGATGCGTTTTAATTCGGATCTGGTGTCAAGTTATCTACAACCGGAACAAATTCCCATCTGCAACATAACCGCGGGCATGGCTCTCGAAAGTTTATACCCTGCAGGGGTGTCCCAACTTAGCCCATGATAAGCTCTCGCGATCAACGAAGGATATTCCTTCTCCCAGGAAGACCCGATCAGTCTCGGAATCCCGGTTTACAAGACATTTCGACAATGGTAAAACAAGACCAGCAAAGCCGCCCGATGCGCCGACAATCCCGATAGGAGCTGCACATATCTCGTTCTCAGGGCAACACCGGATAAGTCAAGCTACGAGTAAAACCAGACCTCGAGTTTCCCCGAGGGGGCCCCGCAGGCTGCTCGGTTTGGACCAGCACTTAGAGAAGCACTGGCCCGGGGGGGCTAAAATAAAGATGACCCTCGGGCTCCGGAAACCCAAGGGAAAAAGGGGTAGGTGGGGCAAATGGTAAAACCAAGGTTGGGCCTTGCTGGAGGAGTTTTATCCAAAGCGAACTGTCAAGGGGGTCCCATAAATCACCCGACCGCGTAAGGAACGCAAAATCCGGGAACATAACACCGGTATGACGGAAACTAGGACAGCAAGAGTGGAACAAAACACCAGGCATAAGGCCGAGCCTTCCACCCTTTACCAAGTATATAGATGCATTAATTAAATAAGAGATATTGTGATATCCCAACAAAATCCTGTCCACCATGGAGCAATCTTCAACTTCACCTGCAACTAACAACGCTATAAGAGGGGCTGAGCAAAGCGGTAACATAGCCAAGCAACGGTTTGCTAGGAAGGGTGAAAAGGTTAGAGGCTGACATGGCAATTTGGGAGGCTTGATCAACAAAAGATAGGTAGCACGGCAAAGCGATAGAACGAAGCAACTAGCATAGCAATGATAGTAGTGAGATCCAGGGTAGCGGTCATCTTGCCTGAAATCCCGCTAGGAAGAAGAACGAGTCCATGAAGAAGACAAGCGGACATAGTCGAACGAATCCTCACAACTCCGGAACGAAACCAAAGCTAACGAGAGAAGCAAACCGGAAAGAAGCATACAACATGGTAAGCACACAAGCATAATCATGGCATGATGCACAATCAAGTATGATGCATGTCCGGTTTAATGAAGCATGGCATGGCAAAGTGCAACAAACAATACTACAAGTTAAGTGGAGCTCAATATGCAACGAGTTGCATATTGACAAAACACCACATCAATTATTTAGTTCAATCTCGTTTAGGATCACAACAATATTAAATGTGGTTAAACATGGCAAAAGGTGAAACATAATTAAATAAACTACCTATCTAGGCAAGTTTAAGTGAGGCCGGAAACAAGAAACAACAATTCCGGAAATCCCCATATGCATATTTAGCAATTTAACGCAAACAACAATTTTAACCATTTTAATTGTTGTTATCATGATGCGGATGACATATGCAAGTTTTATGCAATTTTATGAAAATGTTGACATGAGCATGTTATGAAGCATTTGGTCACCATGGCAGAAAGGATTGGGTGCCACGGCGACGAAAACGGAAACGATGTCATGGCAACATTCCCGTGATCCGACAACTCATCGAGATGTCGGTGCAAAGGAAAGTGTGGATGTGCGAAACATGCAAAAGATGTTGGGGTGATCCCGGATACCGGGTTCCCCATGGGTCGACGGCTTGGCAACCGAGGACGAACATGCAATGATAACTCGGACACGGTGCAAACACGGGCATCTCATACAACATGCATTCGTCCATGGGTCATCGTCTCGGCGATTATACCTTCGAAGCGGTTCGGGTTTGGTACGATGTAGAGGAAGTAGTGAAACTAGGACAAAAGAGTGAAACCAAAGAACCTCGAGAGGTTGAAAACTTGAAAGAATAACACAATAGAGTTGAACGAAATTGAGAGCAGTCCAATAGAAAAGAGAAACAAGGAACACCATGTTAACGTTGGTGGTTGCAAAGCTGTGAATGACGAGCACAATGAACAAGAAGGAATTGAAACCACTATGGTTGAAACGAGATAAGAATGAATAAGAATGATATAATTTTGGCAGCACTTCAACTATAAATGGAAGGAATTGAACATGAACTTGAGAAGATGGGATGATACTTGATGAAATCAACAACATACCAACTTGTCACAAACGAACTTGTAAAGCATCCATGCAAAGAAGAATTTAATGGAGTTGTTGCAAAATCAACAACGAAAAGCACAAGCTTGTTGTGGGCTTATGGCAAACATCTCAAAATGATGAGGTGGCAACTAGCCACCGATGGAAACAGTTAATTGGATTGAGATCAACAAGGAGATGAAAACTCCTTTTAATGAGAGAATAGGAGGAAACTTGGATTATAGATATGCACCACAAATAGCAACATTCCCAATGGAAGGTTTTAGGTGAAATATATCCCAGGATAACTCCAACAAAGAGATTAATGGATTTAAAATACCTCATTCTTGACAACATAGGAATCATGAAACACGAAGGGAAATTATCAAGAATGACATATCACCATCTCAAAAGATAAGGTAGAAAGAATTGCACTTCGGATGCAAGATAAAGAATACTTAAACTCCTCAAAACAAGACATGTGTTGAACACCATGTTAATTTTTTAGTATAGCTTGGCGGATCATAACTTCAAGAGAAATCTTGAAGAACAATTGAAGAATGAAAAGAATCCTTGATGAACCACCATGTAGAGCCTCCATGGAGAACTCCGGTAATAAAAGGAAGATAGAAAGAAAGAGAGGTTGAAAACACAAGGTGAAGCCTTGCAATGATTTAGAAGGAGCTTCGCGACGAGATAATGCGGGAACTTGAAACTTCGGAAAAGAAAAGATGAAGCATCTCGAACCGAGAAATGTGACATGATGAACAACGATGCAAAAGAAGAAACTAGATCATTTGGGTGAAACAACAATAAGAATTACGTTATGCGTATCCTTCACCAATTTAAATTGATGACAAGCAACGGATTTGGCATACTACTTATTCTCTTAGAAAGGATTAACAGAGATATAGCGCAAACTTGAGAAGGTATTGATGGAACCACCGGTAGGATTTTCCAAAACGAATGAATTAATATGAAAACGAAGGAAGTGAAATCTTGAACGAACCACCATAAGAATTGAAAATGAAAGTAGCAAAGGCACAATTCACCGGGAAGAGTTGGAAAACGAATGAAGATACTTGAGGGGATTTAGATACATGAGAACGAAAAGATCATGAACTGATTAGAGGGTATTTGAACGATACATCGGTAAGATTTGGAGAACGATAGCTACATGCTGAGAATGAAGAATTATGACATGATGGCCTTTGGAGGAAAGAAATGGAAACAACTCATGAAATGCTCCGGATGGGTGAAAAGAATAGTCACAATCAAAAACAATTATGAGAGGATGGCATCAAGCTTGAACTACGCCTCTTTGGAAGAACGGGTAAGGATTTAAGAGGAACTCTTCTTCGGTGTTCAAAATCCAAGAATGACGAGGAGAAACAACACCAAAATTGCTGAGATACTCCGGGAGAATGAAAAAACAAAGAGGTTGAGCCAACAATGAAAAATAATTTGAAAGCGATCTTGGAGAAGGCATGTGACTGATGGGATCCATTCTTACGTCACACTTGAAAAGAATTTGGGAATAGCTCTGGGAAAATTAGAAGAGTCAGGTAAGATCCTGGAAAAAGACCTGTGGGTTAGGGCCCACTGAAAAAGGAACACCATTGAAATGATTTTAAAGAGAGATTGCACCGGTTGAATTAAATGGCTTGAATGAGATAACAATCTCCAAATAGCTTGAACGGATTAAGAATGGAAACACAAATATTCTGAGATATCTTCAACACTCTGGAACAAATGAATAGCAAGAGGTGAGTGATTGAGAGGTGCACCGGCATGAGAAAGCATTTGACACGAGGAAAGGAATATGATCAACACTGAAAGCTTGAATTGGATCCACCAGAGAAGAAAAAAGAATGAAGGATGATGAACTTGAAGCTCGTGAGCATCTTCACGAGGGATCACCGGATCAGAACATTGATTGAAAAGAGTGAATGACTTCACATGAATAAATGGATACTTGATTAAAATAAATGAGTCCTTGAAGAAAAGGGTGGGAGGGTGGGGAAAAACAAAGACAACTTGGGATGAACGAAACAAACACCATTGAGAAAACTTAGAATTGATCTTGCGGATGGGGAGAATGATGGGATCATCTCGAAGAGAAGCACGCCGGTTGGAAAGAATTAACATGACAACCTCAATGATCAAAAGGATTAGTATCCCCATAGGAGTATGAGAACACCGCTCAGAATAAGGTATGGAATCAACATTTGACTTTGAAGCAACTCGAATACCACAAATAAAACAAAACAAAGGATTTGGCTTGCAGAATAAGCCGGAACAAATACATATGATAGAGATTTACCCAATCCCATATCATGCATCTGTCGGAAAGATATTCTAGGAGCTACTTGAATTCCGACCTATAAAATTCCCGAAACTTTCTGGTTATGCAATCTGGTGTTGGGGATACAGGGGAAGCAATATATCTCACCCAAACTAACAATCCCTACATCCAGCTATATCCATCCGTCAACACATAACCAAGAAAACTCCGGAAATCGTGTACCTCAACCTTCGAAAAGCATCCGTTATACGAGTTATGGCAATACTCCCGAACTGCCCAGTACTGGGTGGCGTCGAGGTTATCTCACCAAGAACTGCATAAAAGAGATTTTCGATGTCGGCAAAACTCAGGTATTCCAGAACTGCAACGATAAAATTATGACGACAACACCTCGGAGCTCAACTCCTCGGGACACTGCCACAACCCCTAAATGTCAGGAGGCACCAAGAACAATGTTCTCGTCATAAGAATATCGGAACGATCCCAAGATACCAGCGTGATCCTACAAAAAATTTAGTGAAATTTGAGGAGAGGAAAGATAAAACATCTACGTCCAGAGTCCTCACCAGAGCGACGAAGGGGCTGAGGAGTAAAAAGAATCCTACTCTCCGATATATATAATCCTAAGACTCAAAATAGTTTTCTTCTAGACTCAACAACGGCCAACAAACAAGGGGGCTCCTATGGTCGGTCGAGGCTCTGATACCAACTTGTCACGCCCAATATGCGATACTATCCTAAAGAGACTCGAAGGTCCCACCAAGGATAGAACCGCATATTGAAACGCTTTTGCAAGGTGGATATCATTACATCAACATTACATGATAGATGGGGATACATACAAGAGGCATACAATGCCACACGAATACCACAATACAACATAATAAGATCAACATCCGGCTACGGATGGAACACAAACAGAAACTCAAACGACATCCACCCTGCTAGCCCAGGCTGCCGACCTGGAACCTATCCCCTGATCGAAGAAGAAGCAGAAGAAGAACTCCAAGACAAGCAAACATCGCTCTCGCGTCATGATCATCGCATAACCTGTACCTGCAACTGTTGTTGTAGTAATCTGTGAGCCATGAGGACTCAGCAATCCCATTACCATGGGTATCAAGACTAGCAAAGCTTAATGGGTAAGGAAGGGGTAAAGTGGTGAGGTTGCAGCAGCGACTAAGCAAAGTATGGTGGCTAACTTACGCAAACAAGAGCGAGAAGAGAAGCAAAGGAACGGTCGTGAAGCTAGCAATGATCAAGAGGTGATCCTGAACTCCTACTTACGTCAAACATAACCCAAAGACCGTGTTCACTTCCCGGACTCCGCCGAGAAGAGACCATCACGGCTACACACGCGGTTGATGCATTTTAATTCGGATCTGGTGTCAAGTTATCTACAACCGGACATTAACAAATTCCCATCTGCAACATAACCGCGGGCATGGCTCTCGAAAGTTTATACCCTGCAGGGGTGTCCCAACTTAGCCCATGATAAGCTCTCGCGATCAACGAAGGATATTCCTTCTCCCAGGAAGACCCGATCAGTCTCGGAATCCCGGTTTACAAGACATTTCGACAATGGTAAAACAAGACCAGCAAAGCCGCCCGATGCGCCGACAATCCCGATAGGAGCTGCACATATCTCGTTCTCAGGGCAACACCGGATAAGTCAAGCTACGAGTAAAACCAGACCTCGAGTTTCCCCGAGGGGGCCCCGCAGGCTGCTCGGTTTGGACCAGCACTTAGAGAAGCACTGGCCCGGGGGGGCTAAAATAAAGATGACCCTCGGGCTCCGAAAACCCAAGGGAAAAAGGGGTAGGTGGGGCAAATGGTAAAACCAAGGTTGGGCCTTGCTGGAGGAGTTTTATCCAAAGCGAACTGTCAAGGGGGTCCCATAAATCACCCGACCGCGTAAGGAACGCAAAATCCGGGAACATAACACCGGTATGACGGAAACTAGGACAGCAAGAGTGGAACAAAACACCAGGCATAAGGCCGAGCCTTCCACCCTTTACCAAGTATATAGATGCATTAATTAAATAAGAGATATTGTGATATCCCAACAAAATCCTGTCCACCATGGAGCAATCTTCAACTTCACCTGCAACTAACAACGCTATAAGAGGGGCTGAGCAAAGCGGTAACATAGCCAAGCAACGGTTTGCTAGGAAGGGTGAAAAGGTTAGAGGCTGACATGGCAATTTGGGAGGCTTGATCAACAAAAGATAGGTAGCACGGCAAAGCGATAGAACGAAGCAACTAGCATAGCAATGATAGTAGTGAGATCCAGGGTAGCGGTCATCTTGCCTGAAATCCCGCTAGGAAGAAGAACGAGTCCATGAAGAAGACAAGCGGACGTAGTCGAACGAATCCTCACAACTCCGGAACGAAACCAAAGCTAACGAGAGAAGCAAACCGGAAAGAAGCATACAACATGGTAAGCACACAAGCATAATCATGGCATGATGCACAATCAAGTATGATGCATGTCCGGTTTAATGAAGCATGGCATGGCAAAGTGCAACAAACAATACTACAAGTTAAGTGGAGCTCAATATGCAACGAGTTGCATATTGACAAAACACCACATCAATTATTTAGTTCAATCTCGTTTAGGATCACAACAATATTAAATGTGGTTAAACATGGCAAAAGGTGAAACATAATTAAATAAACTACCTATCTAGGCAAGTTTAAGTGAGGCCGGAAACAAGAAACAACAATTCCGGAAATCCCCATATGCATATTTAGCAATTTAACGCAAACAACAATTTTAACCATTTTAATTGTTGTTATCATGATGCGGATGACATATGCAAGTTTTATGCAATTTTATGAAAATGTTGACATGAGCATGTTATGAAGCATTTGGTCACCATGGCAGAAAGGATTGGGTGCCACGGCGACGAAAACGGAAACGATGTCATGGCAACATTCCCGTGATCCGACAACTCATCGAGATGTCGGTGCAAAGGAAAGTGTGGATGTGCGAAACATGCAAAAGATGTTGGGGTGATCCCGGATACCGGGTTCCCCATGGGTCGACGGCTTGGCAACCGAGGACGAACATGCAATGATAACTCGGACACGGTGCAAACACGGGCATCTCATACAACATGCATTCGTCCATGGGTCATCGTCTCGGCGATTATACCTTCGAAGCGGTTCGGGTTTGGTACGATGTAGAGGAAGTAGTGAAACTAGGACAAAAGAGTGAAACCAAAGAACCTCGAGAGGTTGAAAACTTGAAAGAATAACACAATAGAGTTGAATGAAATTGAGAGCAGTCCAATAGAAAAGAGAAACAAGGAACACCATGTTAACGTTGGTGGTTGCAAGGCTGTGAATGACGAGCACAATGAACAAGAAGGAATTGAAACCACTATGGTTGAAACGAGATAAGAATGAATAAGAATGATATAATTTTGGCAGCACTTCAACTATAAATGGAAGGAATTGAACATGAACTTGAGAAGATGGGATGATACTTGATGAAATCAACAACATACCAACTTGTCACAAACGAACTTGTAAAGCATCCATGCAAAGAAGAATTTAACGGAGTTGTTGCAAAATCAACAACGAAAAGCACAAGCTTGTTGTGGGCTTATGGCAAACATCTCAAAATGATGAGGTGGCAACTAGCCACCGATGGAAACAGTTAATTGGATTGAGATCAACAAGGAGATGAAAACTCCTTTTAATGAGAGAATAGGAGGAAACTTGGATTATAGATATGCACCACAAATAGCAACATTCCCAATGGAAGGTTTTAGGTGAAATATATCCCAGGATAACTCCAACAAAGAGATTAATGGATTTAAAATACCTCATTCTTGACAACATAGGAATCATGAAACACGAAGGGAAATTATCAAGAATGACATATCACCATCTCAAAAGATAAGGTAGAAAGAATTGCACTTCGGATGCAAGATAAAGAATACTTAAACTCCTCAAAACAAGACATGTGTTGAACACCATGTTAATTTTTTAGTATAGCTTGGCGGATCATAACTTCAAGAGAAATCTTGAAGAACAATTGAAGAATGAAAAGAATCCTTGATGAACCACCATGTAGAGCCTCCATGGAGAACTCCGGTAATAAAAGGAAGATAGAAAGAAAGAGAGGTTGAAAACACAAGGTGAAGCCTTGCAATGATTTAGAAGGAGCTTCGCGACGAGATAATGCGGGAACTTGAAACTTCGGAAAAGAAAAGATGAAGCATCTCGAACCGAGAAATGTGACATGATGAACAACGATGCAAAAGAAGAAACTAGATCATTTGGGTGAAACAACAATAAGAATTACGTTATGCGTATCCTTCACCAATTTAAATTGATGACAAGCAACGGATTTGGCATACTACTTATTCTCTTAGAAAGGATTAACAGAGATATAGCGCAAACTTGAGAAGGTATTGATGGAACCACCGGTAGGATTTTCCAAAACGAATGAATTAATATGAAAACGAAGGAAGTGAAATCTTGAACGAACCACCATAAGAATTGAAAATGAAAGTAGCAAAGGCACAATTCACCAGGAAGAGTTGGAAAACGAATGAAGATACTTGAGGGGATTTAGATACATGAGAACGAAAAGATCATGAACTGATTAGAGGGTATTTGAACGATACATCGGTAAGATTTGGAGAACGATAGCTACATGCTGAGAATGAAGAATTATGACATGATGGCCTTTGGAGGAAAGAAATGGAAACAACTCATGAAATGCTCCGGATGGGTGAAAAGAATAGTCACAATCAAAAACAATTATGAGAGGATGGCATCAAGCTTGAACTACGCCTCTTTGGAAGAACGGGTAAGGATTTATGAGGAACTCTTCTTCGGTGTTCAAAATCCAAGAATGACGAGGAGAAACAACACCAAAATTGTTGAGATACTCCGGGAGAATGAAAAAACAAAGAGGTTGAGCCAACAATGAAAAATAATTTGAAAGCGATCTTGGAGAAGGCATGTGACTGATGGGATCCATTCTTACGTCACACTTGAAAAGAATTTGGGAATAGCTCTGGGAAAATTAGAAGAGTCAGGTAAGATCCTGGAAAAAGACCTGTGGGTTAGGGCCCACTGAAAAAGGAACACCGTTGAAATGATTTTAAAGAGAGATTGCACCGGTTGAATTAAATGGCTTGAATGAGATAACAATCTCCAAATAGCTTGAACGGATTAAGAATGGAAACACAAATATTCTGAGATATCTTCAACACTCTGGAACAAATGAATATCAAGAGGTGAGTGATTGAGAGGTGCACCGGCATGAGAAAGCATTTGACACGAGGAAAGGAATATGATCAACACTGAAAGCTTGAATTGGATCCACCAGAGAAGAAAAAAGAATGAAGGATGATGAACTTGAAGCTCGTGAGCATCTTCACGAGGGATCACCGGATCAGAACATTGATTGAAAAGAGTGAATGACTTCACATGAATAAATGGATACTTGATTAAAATAAATGAGTCCTTGAAGAAAAGGGTGGGAGGGTGGGGAAAAACAAAGACAACTTGGGATGAACGAAACAAACACCGTTGAGAAAACTTAGAATTGATCTTGCGGATGGGGAGAATGATGGGATCATCTCGAAGAGAAGCACGCCGGTTGGAAAGAATTAACATGACAACCTCAATGATCAAAAGGATTAGTATCCCCATAGGAGTATGAGAACACCGCTCAGAATAAGGTATGGAATCAACATTTGACTTTGAAGCAACTCGAATACCACAAATAAAACAAAACAAAGGATTTGGCTTGCAGAATAAGCCGGAACAAATACATATGATAGAGATTTACCCAATCCCATATCATGCATCTGTCGGAAAGATATTCTAGGAGCTACTTGAATTCCGACCTATAAAATTCTCGAAACTTTCTGGTTATGCAATCTGGTGTTGGGGATACAGGGGAAGCAATATATCTCACCCAAACTAACAATCCCTACATCCAGCTATATCCATCCGTCAACACATAACCAAGAAAACTCCGGAAATCGTGTACCTCAACCTTCGAAAAGCATCCGTTATACGAGTTATGGCAATACTCCCGAACTCCCCAGTACTGGGTGGCGTCGAGGTTATCTCACCAAGAACTGCATAAAAGAGATTTTCGATGTCGGCAAAACTCAGGTATTCCAGAACTGCAACGATAAAATTATGACGACAACACCTCAGAGCTCAACTCCCCGGGACACTGCCACAACCCCTAAATGTCAGGAGGCACCAAGAACAATGTTCTCGTCATAAGAATATCGGAACGATCCCAAGATACCAGCGTGATCCTACAAAAAATTTAGTGAAATTTGAGGAGAGGAAAGATAAAACATCTACGTCCAGAGTCCTCACCAAAGCGACGAAGGGGCTGAGGAGTAAAAAGAATCCTACTCTCCGATATATATAATCCTAAGACTCAAAATAGTTTTCTTCTAGACTCAACAACGGCCAACAAACAAGGGGGCTCCTATGGTCGGTCGAGGCTCTGATACCAACTTGTCACGCCCAATATGCGATACTATCCTAAAGAGACTCGAAGGTCCCACCAAGGATAGAACCGCATATTGAAACGCTTTTGCAAGGTGGATATCATTACATCAACATTACATGATAGATGGGGATACATACAAGAGGCATACAATGCCACACGAATGCCACAATACAACATAATAAGATCAACATCCGGCTACGGATGGAACACAAACAGAAACTCAAACGACATCCACCCTGCTAGCCCAGGCTGCCGACCTGGAACCTATCCCCTGATCGAAGAAGAAGCAGAAGAAGAACTCCAAGACAAGCAAACATCGCTCTCGCGTCATGATCATCGCATAACCTGTACCTGCAACTGTTGTTGTAGTAATCTGTGAGCCACGAGGACTCAGCAATCCCATTACCATGGGTATCAAGACTAGCAAAGCTTAATGGGTAAGGAAGGGGTAAAGTGGTGAGGTTGCAGCAGCGACTAAGCAAAGTATGGTGGCTAACTTACGCAAACAAGAGCGAGAAGAGAAGCAAAGGAACGGTCGTGAAGCTAGCAATGATCAAGAGGTGATCCTGAACTCCTACTTACGTCAAACATAACCCAAAGACCGTGTTCACTTCCGGACTCCGCCGAGAAGAGACCATCACGGCTACACACGCGGTTGATGCGTTTTAATTCGGATCTGGTGTCAAGTTATCTACAACCGGACATTAACAAATTCCCATCTGCAACATAACCGCGGGCATGGCTCTCGAAAGTTTATACCCTGCAGGGGTGTCCCAACTTAGCCCATGATAAGCTCTCGCGATCAACGAAGGATATTCCTTCTCCCAGGAAGACCCGATCAGTCTCGGAATCCCGGTTTACAAGACATTTCGACAATGGTAAAACAAGACCAGCAAAGCCGCCCGATGCGCCGACAATCCCGATAGGAGCTGCACATATCTCGTTCTCAGGGCAACACCGGGAAAGTCAAGCTACGAGTAAAACCAGACCTCGAGTTTCCCCGAGGGGGCCCCGCAGGCTGCTCGGTTTGGACCAGCACTTAGAGAAGCACTGGCCCGGGGGGGCTAAAATAAAGATGACCCTCGGGCTCCGGAAACCCAAGGGAAAAAGGGGTAGGTGGGGCAAATGGTAAAACCAAGGTTGGGCCTTGCTGGAGGAGTTTTATCCAAAGCGAACTGTCAAGGGGGTCCCATAAATCACCCGACCGCGTAAGGAACGCAAAATCCGGGAACATAACACCGGTATGACGGAAACTAGGACAGCAAGAGTGGAACAAAACACCAGGCATAAGGCCGAGCCTTCCACCCTTTACCAAGTATATAGATGCATTAATTAAATAAGAGATATTGTGATATCCCAACAAAATCCTGTCCACCATGGAGCAATCTTCAACTTCACCTGCAACTAACAACGCTATAAGAGGGGCTGAGCAAAGCGGTAACATAGCCAAGCAACGGTTTGCTAGGAAGGGTGAAAAGGTTAGAGGCTGACATGGCAATTTGGGAGGCTTGATCAACAAAAGATAGGTAGCACGGCAAAGCGATAGAACGAAGCAACTAGCATAGCAATGATAGTAGTGAGATCCAGGGTAGCGGTCATCTTGCCTGAAATCCCGCTAGGAAGAAGAACGAGTCCATGAAGAAGACAAGCGGACGTAGTCGAACGAATCCTCACAACTCCGGAACGAAACCAAAGCTAACGAGAGAAGCAAACCGGAAAGAAGCATACAACATGGTAAGCACACAAGCATAATCATGGCATGATGCACAATCAAGTATGATGCATGTCCGGTTTAATGAAGCATGGCATGGCAAAGTGCAACAAACAATACTACAAGTTAAGTGGAGCTCAATATGCAACGAGTTGCATATTGACAAAACACCACATCAATTATTTAGTTCAATCTCGTTTAGGATCACAACAATATTAAATGTGGTTAAACATGGCAAAAGGTGAAACATAATTAAATAAACTACCTATCTAGGCAAGTTTAAGTGAGGCCGGAAACAAGAAACAACAATTCCGGAAATCCCCATATGCATATTTAGCAATTTAACGCAAACAACAATTTTAACCATTTTAATTGTTGTTATCATGATGCGGATGACATATGCAAGTTTTATGCAATTTTATGAAAATGTTGACATGAGCATGTTATGAAGCATTTGGTCACCATGGCAGAAAGGATTGGGTGCCACGGCGACGAAAACGGAAACGATGTCATGGCAACATTCCCGTGATCCGACAACTCATCGAGATGTCGGTGCAAAGGAAAGTGTGGATGTGCGAAACATGCAAAAGATGTTGGGGTGATCCCGGATACCGGGTTCCCCATGGGTCGACGGCTTGGCAACCGAGGACGAACATGCAATGATAACTCGGACACGGTGCAAACACGGGCATCTCATACAACATGCATTCGTCCATGGGTCATCGTCTCGGCGATTATGCCTTCGAAGCGGTTCGGGTTTGGTACGATGTAGAGGAAGTAGTGAAACTAGGACAAAAGAGTGAAACCAAAGAACCTCGAGAGGTTGAAAACTTGAAAGAATAACACAATAGAGTTGAACGAAATTGAGAGCAGTCCAATAGAAAAGAGAAACAAGGAACACCATGTTAACGTTGGTGGTTGCAAAGCTGTGAATGACGAGCACAATGAACAAGAAGGAATTGAAACCACTATGGTTGAAACGAGATAAGAATGAATAAGAATGATATAATTTTGGCAGCACTTCAACTATAAATGGAAGGAATTGAACATGAACTTGAGAATATGGGATGATACTTGATGAAATCAACAACATACCAACTTGTCACAAACGAACTTGTAAAGCATCCATGCAAAGAAGAATTTAACGGAGTTGTTGCAAAATCAACAACGAAAAGCACAAGCTTGTTGTGGGCTTATGGCAAACATCTCAAAATGATGAGGTGGCAACTAGCCACCGATGGAAACAGTTAATTGGATTGAGATCAACAAGGAGATGAAAACTCCTTTTAATGAGAGAATAGGAGGAAACTTGGATTATAGATATGCACCACAAATAGCAACATTCCCAATGGAAGGTTTTAGGTGAAATATATCCCAGGATAACTCCAACAAAGAGATTAATGGATTTAAAATACCTCATTCTTGACAACATAGGAATCATGAAACACGAAGGGAAATTATCAAGAATGACATATCACCATCTCAAAAGATAAGGTAGAAAGAATTGCACTTCGGATGCAAGATAAAGAATACTTAAACTCCTCAAAACAAGACATGTGTTGAACACCATGTTAATTTTTTAGTATAGCTTGGCGGATCATAACTTCAAGAGAAATCTTGAAGAACAATTGAAGAATGAAAAGAATCCTTGATGAACCACCATGTAGAGCCTCCATGGAGAACTCCGGTAATAAAAGGAAGATAGAAAGAAAGAGAGGTTGAAAACACAAGGTGAAGCCTTGCAATGATTTAGAAGGAGCTTCGCGACGAGATAATGCGGGAACTTGAAACTTCGGAAAAGAAAAGATGAAGCATCTCGAACCGAGAAATGTGACATGATGAACAACGATGCAAAAGAAGAAACTAGATCATTTGGGTGAAACAACAATAAGAATTACGTTATGCGTATCCTTCACCAATTTAAATTGATGACAAGCAACGGATTTGGCATACTACTTATTCTCTTAGAAAGGATTAACAGAGATATAGCGCAAACTTGAGAAGGTATTGATGGAACCACCGGTAGGATTTTCCAAAACGAATGAATTAATATGAAAACGAAGGAAGTGAAATCTTGAACGAACCACCATAAGAATTGAAAATGAAAGTAGCAAAGGCACAATTCACCGGGAAGAGTTGGAAAACGAATGAAGATACTTGAGGGGATTTAGATACATGAGAACGAAAAGATCATGAACTGATTAGAGGGTATTTGAACGATACATCGGTAAGATTTGGAGAACGATAGCTACATGCTGAGAATGAAGAATTATGACATGATGGCCTTTGGAGGAAAGAAATGGAAACAACTCATGAAATGCTCCGGATGGGTGAAAAGAATAGTCACAATCAAAAACAATTATGAGAGGATGGCATCAAGCTTGAACTACGCCTCTTTGGAAGAATGGGTAAGGATTTAAGAGGAACTCTTCTTCGGTGTTCAAAATCCAAGAATGACGAGGAGAAACAACACCAAAATTGCTGAGATACTCCGGGAGAATGAAAAAACAAAGAGGTTGAGCCAACAATGAAAAATAATTTGAAAGCGATCTTGGAGAAGGCATGTGACTGATGGGATCCATTCTTACGTCACACTTGAAAAGAATTTGGGAATAGCTCTGGGAAAATTAGAAGAGTCAGGTAAGATCCTGGAAAAAGACCTGTGGGTTAGGGCCCACTGAAAAAGGAACACCGTTGAAATGATTTTAAAGAGAGATTGCACCGGTTGAATTAAATGGCTTGAATGAGATAACAATCTCCAAATAGCTTGAACGGATTAGGAATGGAAACACAAATATTCTGAGATATCTTCAACACTCTGGAACAAATGAATAGCAAGAGGTGAGTGATTGAGAGGTGCACCGGCATGAGAAAGCATTTGACACGAGGAAAGGAATATGATCAACACTGAAAGCTTGAATTGGATCCACCAGAGAAGAAAAAAGAATGAAGGATGATGAACTTGAAGCTCGTGAGCATCTTCACGAGGGATCACCGGATCAGAACATTGATTGAAAAGAGTGAATGACTTCACATGAATAAATGGATACTTGATTAAAATAAATGAGTCCTTGAAGAAAAGGGTGGGAGGGTGGGGAAAAACAAAGACAACTTGGGATGAACGAAACAAACACCGTTGAGAAAACTTAGAATTGATCTTGCGGATGGGGAGAATGATGGGATCATCTCGAAGAGAAGCACGCCGGTTGGAAACAATTAACATGACAACCTCAATGATCAAAAGGATTAGTATCCCCATAGGAGTATGAGAACACCGCTCAGAATAAGGTATGGAATCAACATTTGACTTTGAAGCAACTCGAATACCACAAATAAAACAAAACAAAGGATTTGGCTTGCAGAATAAGCCGGAACAAATACATATGATAGAGATTTACCCAATCCCATATCATGCATCTGTCGGAAAGATATTCTAGGAGCTACTTGAATTCCGACCTATAAAATTCTCGAAACTTTCTGGTTATGCAATCTGGTGTTGGGGATACAGGGGAAGCAATATATCTCACCCAAACTAACAATCCCTACATCCAGCTATATCCATCCGTCAACACATAACCAAGAAAACTCCGGAAATCGTGTACCTCAACCTTCGAAAAGCATCCGTTATACGAGTTATGGCAATACTCCCGAACTCCCCAGTACTGGGTGGCGTCGAGGTTATCTCACCAAGAACTGCATAAAAGAGATTTTCGATGTCGGCAAAACTCAGGTATTCCAGAACTGCAACGATAAAATTATGACGACAACACCTCAGAGCTCAACTCCCCGGGACACTGCCACAACCCCTAAATGTCAGGAGGCACCAAGAACAATGTTCTCGTCATAAGAATATCGGAACGATCCCAAGATACCAGCGTGATCCTACAAAAAATTTAGTGAAATTTGAGGAGAGGAAAGATAAAACATCTACGTCCAGAGTCCTCACCAAAGCGACGAAGGGGCTGAGGAGTAAAAAGAATCCTACTCTCCGATATATATAATCCTAAGACTCAAAATAGTTTTCTTCTAGACTCAACAACGGCCAACAAACAAGGGGGCTCCTATGGTCGGTCGAGGCTCTGATACCAACTTGTCACGCCCAATATGCGATACTATCCTAAAGAGACTCGAAGGTCCCACCAAGGATAGAACCGCATATTGAAACGCTTTTGCAAGGTGGATATCATTACATCAACATTACATGATAGATGGGGATACATACAAGAGGCATACAATGCCACACGAATACCACAATACAACATAATAAGATCAACATCCGGCTACGGATGGAACACAAACAGAAACTCAAACGACATCCACCCTGCTAGCCCAGGCTGCCGACCTGGAACCTATCCCCTGATCGAAGAAGAAGCAGAAGAAGAACTCCAAGACAAGCAAACATCGCTCTCGCGTCATGATCATCGCATAACCTGTACCTGCAACTGTTGTTGTAGTAATCTGTGAGCCACGAGGACTCAGCAATCCCATTACCATGGGTATCAAGACTAGCAAAGCTTAATGGGTAAGGAAGGGGTAAAGTGGTGAGGTTGCAGCAGCGACTAAGCAAAGTATGGTGGCTAACTTACGCAAACAAGAGCGAGAAGAGAAGCAAAGGAACGGTCGTGAAGCTAGCAATGATCAAGAGGTGATCCTGAACTCCTACTTACGTCAAACATAACCCAAAGACCGTGTTCACTTCCCGGACTCCGCCGAGAAGAGACCATCACGGCTACACACGCGGTTGATGCGTTTTAATTCGGATCTGGTGTCAAGTTATCTACAACCGGACATTAACAAATTCCCATCTGCAACATAACCGCGGGCATGGCTCTCGAAAGTTTATACCCTGCAGGGGTGTCCCAACTTAGCCCATGATAAGCTCTCGCGATCAACGAAGGATATTCCTTCTCCCAGGAAGACCCGATCAGTCTCGGAATCCCGGTTTACAAGACATTTCGACAATGGTAAAACAAGACCAGCAAAGCCGCCCGATGCGCCGACAATCCCGATAGGAGCTGCACATATCTCGTTCTCAGGGCAACACCGGATAAGTCAAGCTACGAGTAAAACCAGACCTCGAGTTTCCCCGAGGGGGCCCCGCAGGCTGCTCGGTTTGGACCAGCACTTAGAGAAGCACTGGCCCGGGGGGGCTAAAATAAAGATGACCCTCGGGCTCCGAAAACCCAAGGGAAAAAGGGGTAGGTGGGGCAAATGGTAAAACCAAGGTTGGGCCTTGCTGGAGGAGTTTTATCCAAAGCGAACTGTCAAGGGGGTCCCATAAATCACCCGACCGCGTAAGGAACGCAAAATCCGGGAACATAACACCGGTATGACGGAAACTAGGACAGCAAGAGTGGAACAAAACACCAGGCATAAGGCCGAGCCTTCCACCCTTTACCAAGTATATAGATGCATTAATTAAATAAGAGATATTGTGATATCCCAACAAAATCCTATCCACCATGGAGCAATCTTCAACTTCACCTGCAACTAACAACGCTATAAGAGGGGCTGAGCAAAGCGGTAACATAGCCAAGCAACGGTTTGCTAGGAAGGGTGAAAAGGTTAGAGGCTGACATGGCAATTTGGGAGGCTTGATCAACAAAAGATAGGTAGCACGGCAAAGCGATAGAACGAAGCAACTAGCATAGCAATGATAGTAGTGAGATCCAGGGTAGCGGTCATCTTGCCTGAAATCCCGCTAGGAAGAAGAACGAGTCCATGAAGAAGACAAGCGGACGTAGTCGAACGAATCCTCACAACTCCGGAACGAAACCAAAGCTAACGAGAGAAGCAAACCGGAAAGAAGCATACAACATGGTAAGCACACAAGCATAATCATGGCATGATGCACAATCAAGTATGATGCATGTCCGGTTTAATGAAGCATGGCATGGCAAAGTGCAACAAACAATACTACAAGTTAAGTGGAGCTCAATATGCAACGAGTTGCATATTGACAAAACACCACATCAATTATTTAGTTCAATCTCGTTTAGGATCACAACAATATTAAATGTGGTTAAACATGGCAAAAGGTGAAACATAATTAAATAAACTACCTATCTAGGCAAGTTTAAGTGAGGCCGGAAACAAGAAACAACAATTCCGGAAATCCCCATATGCATATTTAGCAATTTAACGCAAACAACAATTTTAACCATTTTAATTGTTGTTATCATGATGCGGATGACATATGCAAGTTTTATGCAATTTTATGAAAATGTTGACATGAGCATGTTATGAAGCATTTGGTCACCATGGCAGAAAGGATTGGGTGCCACGGCGACGAAAACGGAAACGATGTCATGGCAACATTCCCGTGATCCGACAACTCATCGAGATGTCGGTGCAAAGGAAAGTGTGGATGTGCGAAACATGCAAAAGATGTTGGGGTGATCCCGGATACCGGGTTCCCCATGGGTCGACGGCTTGGCAACCGAGGACGAACATGCAATGATAACTCGGACACGGTGCAAACACGGGCATCTCATACAACATGCATTCGTCCATGGGTCATCGTCTCGGCGATTATACCTTCGAAGCGGTTCGGGTTTGGTACGATGTAGAGGAAGTAGTGAAACTAGGACAAAAGAGTGAAACCAAAGAACCTCGAGAGGTTGAAAACTTGAAAGAATAACACAATAGAGTTGAACGAAATTGAGAGCAGTCCAATAGAAAAGAGAAACAAGGAACACCATGTTAACGTTGGTGGTTGCAAAGCTGTGAATGACGAGCACAATGAACAAGAAGGAATTGAAACCACTATGGTTGAAACGAGATAAGAATGAATAAGAATGATATAATTTTGGCAGCACTTCAACTATAAATGGAAGGAATTGAACATGAACTTGAGAAGATGGGATGATACTTGATGAAATCAACAACATACCAACTTGTCACAAACGAACTTGTAAAGCATCCATGCAAAGAAGAATTTAACGGAGTTGTTGCAAAATCAACAACGAAAAGCACAAGCTTGTTGTGGGCTTATGGCAAACATCTCAAAATGATGAGGTGGCAACTAGCCACCGATGGAAACAGTTAATTGGATTGAGATCAACAAGGAGATGAAAACTCCTTTTAATGAGAGAATAGGAGGAAACTTGGATTATAGATATGCACCACAAATAGCAACATTCCCAATGGAAGGTTTTAGGTGAAATATATCCCAGGATAACTCCAACAAAGAGATTAATGGATTTAAAATACCTCATTCTTGACAACATAGGAATCATGAAACACGAAGGGAAATTATCAAGAATGACATATCACCATCTCAAAAGATAAGGTAGAAAGAATTGCACTTCGGATGCAAGATAAAGAATACTTAAACTCCTCAAAACAAGACATGTGTTGAACACCATGTTAATTTTTTAGTATAGCTTGGCGGATCATAACTTCAAGAGAAATCTTGAAGAACAATTGAAGAATGAAAAGAATCCTTGATGAACCACCATGTAGAGCCTCCATGGAGAACTCCGGTAATAAAAGGAAGATAGAAAGAAAGAGAGGTTGAAAACACAAGGTGAAGCCTTGCAATGATTTAGAAGGAGCTTCGCGACGAGATAATGCGGGAACTTGAAACTTCGGAAAAGAAAAGATGAAGCATCTCGAACCGAGAAATGTGACATGATGAACAACGATGCAAAAGAAGAAACTAGATCATTTGGGTGAAACAACAATAAGAATTACGTTATGCGTATCCTTCACCAATTTAAATTGATGACAAGCAACGGATTTGGCATACTACTTATTCTCTTAGAAAGGATTAACAGAGATATAGCGCAAACTTGAGAAGGTATTGATGGAACCACCGGTAGGATTTTCCAAAACGAATGAATTAATATGAAAACGAAGGAAGTGAAATCTTGAACGAACCACCATAAGAATTGAAAATGAAAGTAGCAAAGGCACAATTCACCGGGAAGAGTTGGAAAACGAATGAAGATACTTGAGGGGATTTAGATACATGAGAACGAAAAGATCATGAACTGATTAGAGGGTATTTGAACGATACATCGGTAAGATTTGGAGAACGATAGCTACATGCTGAGAATGAAGAATTATGACATGATGGCCTTTGGAGGAAAGAAATGGAAACAACTCATGAAATGCTCCGGATGGGTGAAAAGAATAGTCACAATCAAAAACATTTATGAGAGGATGGCATCAAGCTTGAACTACGCCTCTTTGGAAGAACGGGTAAGGATTTAAGAGGAACTCTTCTTCGGTGTTCAAAATCCAAGAATGACGAGGAGAAACAACACCAAAATTGCTGAGATACTCCACATCAATTATTGACAAAACAACAATATTATTTAGTTGACAAAACAACAATATTATTTAGTGGAGCTCAATATGCAACGAGTTGCATATTGACAAAACACCACATCAATTATTTAGTTCAATCTCGTTTAGGATCACAACAATATTAAATGTGGTTAAACATGGCAAAAGGTGAAACATAATTAAATAAACTACCTATCTAGGCAAGTTTAAGTGAGGCCGGAAACAAGAAACAACAATTCCGGAAATCCCCATATGCATATTTAGCAATTTAACGCAAACAACAATTTTAACCATTTTAATTGTTGTTATCATGATGCGGATGACATATGCAAGTTTTATGCAATTTTATGAAAATGTTGACATGAGCATGTTATGAAGCATTTGGTCACCATGGCAGAAAGGATTGGGTGCCACGGCGATGAAAACGGAAACGATGTCATGGCAACATTCCCGTGATCCGACAACTCATCGAGATGTCGGTGCAAAGGAAAGTGTGGATGTGCGAAACATGCAAAAGATGTTGGGGTGATCCCGGATACCGGGTTCCCCATGGGACGACGGCTTGGCAACCGAGGACGAACATGCAATGATAACTCAGACGCGGTGCAAACACGGGCATCTCATACAACATGCATTCGTCCATGGGTCATCGTCTCGGCGATTATACCTTCGAAGCGGTTCGGGTTTGGTACGATGTAGAGGAAGTAGTCGTTCACGGGTCGTCGTGGGAAGTAGTTGTTCACGTTCCTTTCGGAGAGGTACTTGACGAGTCCAACGTCTTCGGGGCGACGGTAGTGGAAGTAGTGGTACACGACGATGATAATCGTACACGTTTGTAGATGTTCGGGTCGACGGTAGTGGTACATGTTTCGGAGAGGAACTTGTCGTATCCATGTAGTCGTACTTGGTGTCCTCGGGGCAACGACTATAGTCGTGGCACTTGGCGTCTCACTGTGTAGTTGTACACGGAGTCGAACAAAGGGCCTTGACGATTCAACGGGTATGAAGCAACGGAAAAGCACAGGCCTCCCCTGTACTTGGCGCAAGCCGAGGCGATCTCGACGATCCAGCGAGGCAACGTGGTACAGGGCAGTCTTCATCTTGGCAGGGCAGCGGTCCAAGCGAGCAGCAGCTCTGCTCAATGCAGGGCAGCACGAGGCGATGCCGGGGAAGTCAACGCCGGGAAGATGCGTTCGCTCATCTCCTGGATGAGGCCGAGGCGAAGGTGGGATATGGCGCTGAGGAAGGAGGTCCGGCGGGGCGGCGACGCTGCTGGTGGAGGAGGGCGTGGGCGGAGAAGGCCCGGAACAGGACGGAGACGGCGGGTTCAAGGCGGAGTTCGCCGAATCCGGCGAGGAACTTGACCGGAGCGGCGGCCTTGCTGTGGTCGGGGACGCGCGGGCAAGGAGGAGAAGCAATAGGGCGACGTCAGGGAAACAGCGGCCTAGTGGCACTCCGACGAACTTGGCCGCAGGGACGGTCGCGGTCATGCGAGGAGAAGTAGGGCAGGCGGGAAGGCTTGCGGTGGCCTTGGTGATTCCAGCGACGGCAGCAGCAAGGGCGGGGCGAGGTCGGCGCTGCGGCGCAGCTCGACGGCGACAAGGAAGCAGAGGGACGCGGGCAGGAGGTGAAGAAGACGGCGCGGTAGCGGGGCGATGGGGATGGACGGAGGAGATGGGCTCGCCGGCCAGAACGACGGCACGGCGGCAGAGGAATGGGTGACCGGAGGCGCGTCCGGTGGCCAGGCAGTGGCGCGCGGGAGGAAAGGAGAGGCCATGGTTCAGGCGTGAGGAGCTCCTCTCCCTTGGCTCGATGCATGCGCATGTTTGTGGCAGCGGGCAGAGGGAACGAGAAGGAGAGATAACGAGCAGGGGGGACGAGCTAGGGTTAGATAGGCAGGGGCCGGCTGGGCCTTGGGCTGCGGGGAAATAGGCTGACCTGGCTGCTGGGCTCTCTTCTCTCTCTCTCTTTAAAGAAAATAAAAGAAAACAGAGATAAGAAAGAAAATAAAGGGAGGTTAAGGGAAGAAATTGGACACACGGATAATTTTCCCGGCTCACAAAAATGTGCTTGTTCCGAGAAAATAGAAAAGGCTATGATTGAAAGATTTAAATTCAAACTCATTTGATTTAAATTCAAATGATTTGAATAGGAAGTGAGGGTTGGGAAGGTCCAAAAATGTTCGGATTTTAGAGGAGCCACAATAAATGGAGAAAGAATTGTTGGCAAAGTTTGAGGCAAGGAATTGAGATAGAAAATGCATGGAACTTAAACTGCAGGTGTGTTATGGTGATTCCAAAGTTAATGGAATATTTATAATAGCTCCCTAATATTGGGGGGATATGTTATATAGAGAAGTCACCCTTCCCTCGATTTAAATGGATTGAAAAATCCATAAAATTTTATTTAGACGAGGTTTTTTAAAAAGGGGTTGCATGATGACATGATGCAATGCACATGATGCAACGATGAATGCAACAAGCAAAACAAACACGCGGCGAAACTCAGAATAGCTGGAAGTCTTCTGGAGCGTCGGTCTCGGGGCGTTACAACCATCACGCTTGTTGTGAAAGAAGCTCTAGTTTGCGAAAAGCTTATACACACACCTGCCCCAAATGGGACAATATTTTTACCACGACATGTCGCTGCCATTCGATGATATTATGTCAAGTTTCATGAATTTCAGACGAGTTTTCATTTTACTAGAATTTTAAAAGCATGTATCTCAATGTTAGCGGCTGAGCGACAGTGTCAAGGTGTTTGACATTCATTCTCATTTGTTGCATGTGATCTAAGCTTGCAACCAAGGACAAACATTTGATTTTGCAACCCATTTTTATTGACTGGAGCATGTGCTTTAATTTTGAATTGTGCACCTGAAATGGCTAGAAAACCAATTTAATGTATAAAATTTCCAAATGAACCCTGAATAATTCCAATTTTTTACGACACACATACAGTTGCGTGATCACTGTAGATAAAAAGGTCTAGCAATTCAAACACCGTCCATTGCCGTTGTGACCCCATTATGTAATTCAAATCAAGATGAAAAATCAAGTAGATCCCACACAATTTATTATCACCAACCGTGTGAGATGCAGTACAAAATATCCTGGAGCACCGTCGGTGTATAGTACACCTATGGCTTACAAGACAAGGTGCGTCGGCTATAGTCCATAGCTGGCGTGTCAAGCACACTAGCTTGTTCCCTAAATAACATTTCACTGTTCAATCGTCGCCGGTGAAAGATGGGGACGTGGACCCGCGTCGTGAGGGCAACTTCGGCGACCCACTCCGGCGAGAGTGCGGCCGCAGCCGCCATGCGCATGCTAACAAGGTGCTTGAGCGCGGCCGCAATCTGCTACCGGGCAGCCAAGGCAGCCCAAACGTCCATTGTTGCTTCTCAAGTGGCGGTAGCAACATCTGCCTCAGGGATAGCAACTGGCGAGAGCGGCACGGCAGTTGTCCGTTCCACAGCGGCGGCCTTAGCCATGATGAAGGCCACCCACGACCATGTCAAGGAAGCCCACACCCAGCTCGTGGCGGTCACCGCACAAATCGAACAAAGCTTCTCCGACAACAGTCGGCAACCCACGGCCGAAGAGTTGGCAATCGCCGAGAGCGTTCGAGCAGCCGTCCGTTCCTCCGTCGCATACCTTTCAATGATGGAGCCCATCCAAGCCTAGATCGTGGCCGCCCATGCCCAGCTCGTGGCAGCCTTTTCCGAAGAGATGGCAGACGCGGATGGCGAGATGCTTGCCGAGTATGGTGCGATGGATGCCATGGAGCCCCTTCCTCGGGAGATCGTCGAGCGTGAGCTGGACATGGAGGAGGCAGCGGAGATCGACGAGCACCAGCCGTAGTAGTACTCTTTGTTTTGTCTAATTAAGAGCGTCGTCTTTAATTTGTTAGAGTAATGTTTAGGCCAGCTAGCTCTGTTTAATTGTTGAACTTGCTCGATTAAGAAGTGTGGGTGTGTTGTAGTCTCCTTTGTGTACCCAAATTATGCAATGACGTGGATGGCCACTGTAACCAGGGAATTGGAACCAAAATTTTTGACGTTCAAACTCATCACACACGGGTTAAGCTATCTGAATTGTTTGTGATGTTCACATATCGTACATAGTTCAGAATAAGGGACCGCGTCTGATGACACTGCGCGCTAGTTTTTTCGCTGAACTGATTCAAAATTTCCGGCTTCCGCGGAAATATCTACCTCCCCGCACTCTCCCCCTTACCAAAAGCCACATTTCCCCTGTTTTCGCCTTCCTTTCCAAGTTGAAACCTTCACTCCTTGCTTGCAATGTCGCCCCCCTCGCCGGCGACCCTCCTTCACGCTGCTAGGCCTCGTCTATCCAGGAAGGTAATCCACACCAGACTCCCATACTCCTTCTCCTTCCACATCGCACATCCCCCGACCGCCGGCGTGACACCTTCCACCCAAATCACCGAACCCTCCACCAAATAAGCGCTGCCCTAAGCCATGGTGCACGTAGTGTTGGGGATATAACTATTGGTATGACCCGCCCAGGAGGGGCCGGGTCATACTTGCAAATATTCTTGAATCCCGAGACCCAGGTTATGGATGGCGGTTTAGTTAAAGGCCCATGGCCCAGAGGCGACTTAAGGCCCTGTGCGCTTGCCGGCTCAGGTGTTGATGGATCTCATAGATAAGCTGACCATTCTGTTAACCATCGTGGTCAACCCGACGGACCAAGCTTGTCATGATGCAGAGGTGGCACAATTAAAATTGGATATGGTGCAGGCTAAGGAAGACCTAGCAGCGGAAGATGTCAGGATAACCGCAGAGCGGGCGGCTCTGGATGTTCAGGCTCAGCGGATTCAGGCACAGACTTTCCGGCTCACGCAAGTTCTAAACGCGTCTAATGAGGTCATGAGGAAAAGACATCAGAAGACTTAGTCTCGACTCCCCCCGGTTTATGATCCTCGAAACCTCTTTCACACACCTAGGGCAGGGCCCAGTAACCCGCTGTGGCTCTCACCCGCGTACGAGGGTGATACGTCTCCAACGTATCTATAATTTTTGATTGCTCCATGCTACTTCATCTACTGTTTTGGACTATATTGGGCTTTATTTTCCACTTTTATATTATTTTTGGGACTAACCTATTAACCGGAGGCCTAGCCCAGAATTGCTTTTTTTTTTTGCCTATTTCAGTATTTCGAGGAAACAGAATATCAAACGGAGTCCAAACGGAATGAAACCTTCAGGAACGTGATCTTCTCACTGAACGTGATCCAGGAGACTTGGACCCTACTCCAAGAAGCTTCCGGGGAGGTCACAAGGGTGGAGGGCGCCCCCCCCCCCCCCCCCCCCCCGGGCGCGCCCCTGCCTCATGGGCCCCTCGGAGCTCCACCGACGTGCTCCTTCCTCCTATATATACCTACGTACCCACAATAGACCAGAGACGGAGCCAAAAACCTAATTCCACCGCCGCAACTTCCTATATCCACGAGATCCCATCTTGGGGCCTGTTCCGGAGCTCCGCCGGAGAGGGCATCCACCATGGAGGGCTTCTACATCAACACCATAGCCCCTCCGATGAAGTGTGAGTAGTTTACTTCAGACCTTCGGGTCCATATCTAGTAGCTAGATGGCTTATTCTCTCTTTTTGGATCTCAATACAATGTTCTCCCCCTCTCTCGTGGAGATCTATTCGATTTTATCTTCTTTTTGCGGTGTGTTTATTGAGACCAATGAATTGTGGGTTTATGATCCAGCTTATCTATGAATAATATTTGAATCTTCTCTGAATTCTTTTATGTATGATTGAGTTATCTTTGCAAGTCTCTTCGAATTATCCGTTTGGTTTGGCCAACTAGATTGGTAGTTCTTACAATGGGAGAAGTGCTTAGCTTTGGGTTCAATCTTGCGGTGTCCTTACTCAGTGATAGAAATAGTTGCAAGGCACGTATTGTATTGTTGCCATCGAGGATAACAAGATGGGGTATTTATCATATTGCATGAATTTATTCATCTACATCATGTCATCTTGCTTAAGGCGTTACTCTATTTTTAACTTAATACTCTAGATGCATGCTGGATAGCGGTCGATGAGTGGAGTAATAGTAGTAGATGCAGAATTGTTTCGATCTACTTGTCTCGGACGTGATGCCTATATACATGATCATACCTAGATAACCTCATAACTATGCTCAATCCTATCAATTGCTCAACAGTAATTTGTTCATCCACCGTAGAATACTTATGCTCTTGAGAGAAGCCACTAGTGAAACCTATGGCCCCCGGGTCTGTTCTCATCATATCAATCTCCATCACTTTATTTACTTGTTTTGCTTTTACATTTTTACTTTGCATCTTTATACCAAAAATACCAAAAATATTATCTCTATTAGATCTCACTCTCGTAAGTAACCGTGAAGGGATTGACAACCCCTAAGCGTTGGTTGCGAGTTGCTATCGTTTGTGCAGGTACGAGGGACTTGCGCGTGACCTCCTACTGGATTGATACCTTGGTTCTCAAAAACTGAGGGAAATACTTACGCTACTGTGCTGCATCACCCCCTCCTCTTCGGGGAAAACCAACGCAAGCTCGAGACGTAGCAAGAAGGATTTCTGGCGCCGTTGCCGGGGAGGCTTACGCAAAAGTCAACATACCAAGTACCCATCGCAATCCCTATCTCTCGCATTACATTATTTGCCATTTGCCTCTCGTTTTCCTCTCCCCCACTTCACCCTTGCTGTTTTATTCGCCCTTCTTCTGTTCGATCTTATGTTTGCTTGTACCTTGTTTTTGCTTGCATCTTCGCTCGCTAAAAGTCCATGGATCTTGATCCGCTTGCCAATCTTTTTAAGGGATCCAATTATGATGAACCAATTCCTAGTAATTTGGATGCACTAGATTATCTTTATAAGGTTTTGCCTGAAATCCGTGAAGTGACTCACGATAGATCTTTGAATAAAAAGCATGATTGGAATGATTTTATTATAAATCTTTTGTTGTCAATTGTGCTAATAAGATGCAAAACCCTAAGCTTGGGGATGCTAGTTTTGCTATGTCCTCTACTTGTTGCAGTGATCATGATTGGGGTGATTCTTCTTATGATCTTGAAAATTTATTTAATCCCCATGATGAATATGAGATTGATAATAGTGTTTGCAATAATATTAAAGGTGGGTTTGGAAGAGTGTCAACTTTAGATCCCACATATTTGGATAATGTTCAATCTTATGAAGTTTTTGATAAAAGTGGGTTTGAAGAGGTCATGACTTTAGTTAATGTCAATCCCACTATTTTGGAAGAGTGTCAACTTTGCATACATGTGGATCGTGTTAAGAATATGTTTTGTGATAGCTATATTGTTGAATTTGCTTATGATCCTACATGTAATTATTATGAGAGAGGAAAATATGGTTGTAGAAGTTTTCATGTTACAAAATTACCTCTCTTCATGTTGAGATTGCTATCATCTCTTTGTTCTTCCTTGCATATGCCAGTTTTTGCTTGCCTTGATAATTTGTTTGCTTACAAGATGCCTATGCATAGGAAGTATGGTAGACTTAAGTGTGTTTGTCCATGTTTTATGATGCTCTCTTTGTGCTTCAATTCCTATCTTTCATGTGAGCATCATCATAATCTCAATGCCTAGCTAGGGGCGTTAAACGATAGCGCTTGTTGGGAGGCAACCCAATTTTATTTTGTGTTTTTTGTTTTTGCTTCTGTTTAGCAATAAATAATCCATCTACCCTCTGTTTGGATGTGGTTTTATGTTTTAATTAGTGTTTGTGCCAAGTAGGACCTATAGGATAACCTACGATGATAGTTGATTTGATTCTGCTGAAAAACAGAAATTTTAGCGCTCACGAGATTAGCTGCCATTTTTTACTGGAGAGCGATTTTGCGTTGATTCTTTTTGATGATGATCAATAAACAAATTGACCAGGACTTCCTATTTTTGTAGAATTTTTAGAGTTCCAGAAGTTTGCGTTAGTTACAGATTACTACAGACTGTTCTGTTTTTGACAGATTCTGTTTTTCGTGAGTTGTTTGCTTATTTTGATGAATCTATGGCTAGTAAATTAGTTAACGCAAATGTGGCAAACACACGATCTCTACATCTACCGTATTTGCTCGACGAGGTGACGAATTGGCTAAGGACGAGGTGACGATGCGCGTCGGGAATGGTTCCAAGGTCAATGTGATCGCCGTCGGCATGCTACCTCTACATCTACCTTCGGGATTAGTTTTAGACCTGAATAATTGTTATTTGGTGCCAGCATTGAACATGAACATTATATCTGGATCTTGTTTAGTGCGAGACGGTTATTCATTTAAATTAGAGAATAATGATTGTTCTATTTATATGAGTAACATCTTTTATGGTCATGCACTCTTGAAGAGTGGTCTATTTCTGTTGAATCTCGATGGTGATACACATATTCATAATATTGATGCCAAAATATGCAAAGTTGATAATAATAGTGCAACATATCTGTGGCACTGCCGTTTAGGTCATATTGGTGTAAAACGCATGAAGAAACTCCATGCAGATGGAGTTTTGAAATCACTTGATTATGAATCATTTGATACTTGTGAATCATGCCTCATGGGCAATATGACTAAAACTCTGTTCTCTGGAACAATGGAGCGAGCCAATGACTTATTGGAAATACTACATACCGATGTATACGGTCCAATGAGTGCTCAGGCACGTGGCAGGTATCGTTATTTTCTGACCTTCACAGATGATTTCAGCATATATGGGTATATCTACTTAATGAAACACAAGTCTGAAACATTTGAAAAGTTCAAAGAATTTCAGAGTGAAGTAGAGAATCATCGTAATAAGAAAAATAAAGTTTCTATGATCTAATCGTGGAGGTGAATATTTGAGTTACGAGTTTGGCCTTCATTTAAAACAATGTGGAATAGTTTCACAACTCACGCCACTTGGAACACCACAGCGTAATGGTGTGTTTGGACGTCGTAACCGTACTTTATTAGATATGGTGCAATCTATGATGTCTCTTACCGATTTACCACTGTCATTTTGGGGTTATGCATTAGAGACAACTGCATTCACGTTAAATAGGGCACTGTCTAAATCCGTTGAGACGACACCGTATGAACTGTGGTTTGGCAAGAAACCTAAGCTGTCATTTCTTAAAGTTTGGGGTTGCGACTCTTATGTCAAAAGGCTTCAGCCTGATAAGCTTGAACCCAAATCGGAGAAGTGCGTCTTCATAGGATACCCTAAGGAAACAATTAGGTACACCTTCTACCACAGATCCGAGGGCAAGATCTTTGTTGCCAAGAATGGAACATTTCTAGAGGAGTTTCTCTCGAAAGAAGTGAGTGGGAGGAAAGTAACACTTGATGAGGTAATTGTACCTTCTCTCGAATTGGAAAGTAGCTCATCATAGAAAACCGTTCCCGTGATGCCTACACCAACTAGAGAGGAAGCTAATGATGATGATCATGAAACTTCAGATCAAGTTACTACCGAACCTCGTAGGTCAACCAGAGCATGATCCGCACCAGAGTGGTACGGTAATCCTGCTCTGGAAGTCATGTTACTAGACCATGGCGAACCTACAAACTATGAAGAAGCTATGATGAGCCCAGATTCTAATAAATGGCTTGAGGCCATGAAATCTGAGACATGATCCATGTATGAGAACAAAGTGTAGACTTTGGTGGACTTACCCGATGATCGGCGAGCCATAGAGAATAAATGGATCTTCAAGAAGAAGACTGACGATGATGGTAATATTACTGTCTACAAAGCTCGACTTGTCGCAAAAGGTTTTTGACAAGTTCAAGGAGTTGACTACGATGAGACTTTCTTACGCATAGCGATCATTAAGTCTGTCCAAATCATGTTAGCAATTGCCGCATTTTTATGATTATGAAATCTGGCAAATGGATGTCAAAACTGCATTCCTTAATGGATTTCTTAAAGAAGAGTTGTATATTATGCAACCAGAAGGTTTTGTCGATCCTAAAGATGCTAACAAAGTGTGCAAGCTCCAGCGATCCATCTATGGACTAGTGCAAGCATCTCGGAGTTGGAATATACGCTTTGATGAAGTAATCAAAGCATATGGTTTTATACAGACTTTTGGAGAAGTCTGTATTTACAAGAAAGTGAGTGGGAGCTCTGTAGCATTTGTAATATTATATGTGGATGCCATGTCGTTGATTGGAAATGATGTAGAATTTCTGGATAGCATAAAAGGATACTTGAATAAAAGTTTTTCAATGAAAGACCTCAGTGAAGCTTCTTATATATTGGGCACTAAGATCTATAGAGATAGATCAAGACGCTTAATAGGACTTTCACAAAGCACATACCTTGACAAAGTTTTGAAGAAGTTCAAAATGGACCAGTCAAAGAAAGGATTCTTGCCTGTGTTGCAAGGTGTGAAATTGAGTCAGACTCAATGCCCGACCACTGCAGAAGATATAGAGAAAATGAAAGTCATTCCCTATGCCTCAGCCATAGTTTCTATCATGTATGCTATGTTGTGTACCAGACCCGATGTGTGCCTTGCCATAAGTCTAGCAGGGAGGTACCAAAGTAATCCAGGAGTGGATCACTGGACATCGGTCAAGAACATCCCGAAGTACCTAAAAGGACAAAGGATGTGGTTCTCGTTTATGGAGGTGACAAAGAGCTCATTGTAAATGGTTACGTTGGTGCTAGTTTTGACACTAATCTGGATGACTCTAAGTCATAATCCGGATACGTGTTTATTTTGAATGGTGGAGCTGTTAGTTGATGCAGTTCCAAGCAGAGCGTCGTGGCGGGATCTACGTGTGAAGCGGAGTACATAGCTGCTTCGGAAGAAACAAATGAAGGAGTCTGGATAAAGGAGTTCATATCCGATCTAGGTGTAATACCTAGTGCATCGGGTCCAATAAAAATCTTTTGTGAAAATACTGGAGCAATTGCCTTAGCGAAGGAATCCAAATTACAAAAAAGAACCAAACACATAAAGAGACGCTTCAACTCCATATGTGATCAAGTCAAGGAGGGAGACATAGAGATTTACACAATACATACAGACCCGTTTACTAAGCCTCTTCGACGAGCAAAACATAATCAGCACCAAGACTCCATGGGTGTTAGAATCATTACAATGTAATCTAGTTTATTGACTCTAATGCAAGTGGGAGACTGAAGGAAATATGCCCTAGAGGCAATAATAAAGTTGTTATTTTATATTTCCTTATTCATGATAAATGTTTATTATTCATGCTAGAATTGTATTAATCGGAAACCTAAATACATGTGTGAATACATAGACAAACACTGTGTCCCTAGTGAGCCTCTACTTTACTAGCTCGTTGACCAAAGATAGTTAAGGTTTCCTAACAATGGACATGAGTTGTCATTTGATAACGGGATCACATCATTAGGAGAATGATGTGATGGACAAGACCCATCCGTTAGCTTAGCATATTGATCGTTCAGTTTTATTGATATTGCTTTCTTCATGTCAAATACATATTCCTTCGACTATGAGATTATGCAACTCCCGGATACTAGAGGAATGCCTTGTGTGCTATCAAACGTCACAACGTAACTGGGTGATTATAAAGATGCTCTACAGGTATCTCCGAATGTGTTTGTTGAGTTGGCATAGATCGAGATTAAGATTTGTCACTCCGAGTATCGGAGAGGAATCTCTGGGCCCTCTCGGTAACACATCATAAGATTGCAAGCAAACGACTAAGGAGTTAGTCACGAGGTGATGTATTATGGAACGAGTAAAGAGACTTGCCGGTAACGAGATTGAACTACGTATGAAAATACCGACGATCGAATCTCGGGCAAGTAACATATTGATGGACAAAGGAAATTACGTATGTTGTCATAACGGTTCGACAGATAAAGTTCTTCATAGAATATGTAGGAGCCAATATGAGCATCCAGGTTCCGCTATTGGTTATTGACCAGGGAGGTGTCTCGGTCATGTCTACATAGTCTTCGAACCCGTAGGGTCCGCACGCTTAACGTTCGATGGCGATATTGTATTATATGAGTTATGTGATTTGGTGACCGAATGTTGTTCAGAGTCCCGGATGAGATCACGGACATGCGAGAAGTCTCTAAATGGTCGAGAGGTAAAGATTGATATATAGGACGATAGTATTCGGACAACGGAAGTGTTCCAGAGTGTATCAGGTATTTATTGAAATATCGGAGGGGTTACTGGAACCCCCGGGGGGAACATATGGGCCACATAAGCCATGGGAGGGGAGCACACCATCCCACAAGGGGTGGCGCCCCCCCTTATGGCAAGAGGCCGAATTGGAGAAGGAGAAGAGGGGTTCGTCCCCCTTCCTTCTCTTCGTCCCTCTTCCCTTTTTCCTTCCGACAATTATGGCGGGGGGGTGAATTGGGGAAGACCCCAAGTAGGATTCGGCCTACTTAGGGCGCACCCCTTGGCTGCTCCTCCCTCCCTCTACCTATATATATGTGGTGCGGGGTGCCCCTAGCACACCCCAGACAATTGCCTAGCCGTGTGCGGCACCCCCTCCACAATTTACTCCCACGGTCATATCTTCATAGCGCTTAGGCGAAGCCCTGTGCGGATCACTTCACCATCATCGTCACCATGCCATCGTGCTACAGAACTCATCTACTACCTCGACAACTTGCTGGATCAAGAAGGCAAGGGACGTCATCGAGCTGAACATGTGCAGAACTCGGAGGTGCCGTACCTTCGGTACTTGATCGGTCTGAGCTAGAAGAAGTTCGACTACATCAACCGCATTGTCAAACGGCTCTGCTTACGATTTACGACGGTATGTAGACACACTCTCCCCCTCGTTGCTATGCATCTCCATGGATAGATCATTGCGTGTGCGTAGATTTTTTTTTTGTTTTCCATGCAACGCTTCCCAACAGGCGCGTGGGTGAGAAAAGGCTCAGGCGCGGGCAGGTGAGCTGGGCCACGACACTGGAGACTGGCTAAATTGCGGCTAGCTGGGCTACTGCTGGCGCGACTGGGTTGCGGCTAGCTCAGGTGAGTGTTTTCCTTTGCCTTTTATTTTCCTTATTTCTTCAACCAGAAACTTTGGAAAAAATAGAGGTGCTACAGGTGGAATATTTCAGAGAAGAAAATATCGTTGGAGGCCTGGGAATATGCACAATTTGAATAAAATGTCCTGACATTATTTAAAGTCTGGAAATTAAATCAAGTTTGAATTTAATTCAAACTTGAATGAATTTTAAATCTGTCCCGAACATTCCCAAATGAGCTGAAATTTGGAGGAGGTGGTCTTGGCATGGTTTAGTAGTTTTACAGAAATAGTGAACATTTCTCTATGGTAGGAAAAAATCAATTGAATAATTGAATAGAATTTAAAAGAAAGAAGCTAGTAAAGGGGTCTTGCACTTGATGATGGTATAAATGGAAATGAGCAAGATGCAACAGCAATGAATATGAGGAGGAGTTCATACAGGAACACAACACCAAAAATAAGTATGCAAACACCAAACTAAAGTTGATCATGATGCATGATGCAAATAAAATAAAATTAAACAAGCATCACATGGCATGCGAGCATGAACATAACACAAACTAATGGAGGACTCGGTCTTGGGTTGTCAAGAGAAGGCCGCATCCCGAAGGTCAACTTTGAGATCAATGGCCACCAATACAGCAAGAAATACTAACTACCTAATGGTATTTATCCTCAGTGGTCAACTCTTGTGAAGACAATATCCAATTCGGAAGGAGAGAAGAAACAAATATTTGCCCAAGCACAAGACAGTGCTAGAAAGGATATGGAGCGTGCTTTTGGTGTGCTTCAATCTCGATGGGTTATCATTCGACACCCTGTATTGACATGCAACACCAATAAGCTTTGGGAGGTGATGACTGCTTGTGTGATCGTGCACAACATGATCGTGGAGGATGAGCGTGATGACATCATCTATGACCAAGGATTTTAATTTCAGGGTGAAAAATGTTGTGCCTGAGCACCAAGAACCGGCAAAGTTTGATCAATTGACCCAATTTCGTCATGAAATGCGTGATTGACAAACTCATATGCAACTCCAAAATGACTTGGTTGAGCACACGCGGAATAACATTGGCAACCAGTAGATGTATCGGTTCATTTTCTTTCCATTATTTGTGACAATTTAAATTTGGTTCTAAACTTTGTGTTTTTTATTCGGTTGTGATACTATTTATTATTATGGTACTATGTGGTTTATTTTGTTGTATAAACTATACGCAATTTTTTTAGTTAAAAAATGTCTACATTTGGCCGCCGGCCAACGGCAGGACCAAATGTGTCGCCCGCGTTGGGCGCACTGGCAACACATCCAGAAAAAAGGCCGGACGCCTCCCTTTGCACTACAGAAACAGATAAAATCCGAACAAAACAAACATCCATTTGGGTCGCGCAACTTTGTGGATTGCAACGGTATAGGGTCATTAATGCCAAAGATGAAATTAATCAGGTTAATATTTTTCGCGTTTCAATGGCATCATCTGATTCTCTCATGGCATCTCCACTAGCATCATGAATGCTTGCTCATATGCATAGGCCTCAAGTTCTTCTTTTATTCAATACATGGTTTATCAAGCTGCAGGAGCAATAAAAGGGAGCTTAGATGCAATGCCAACTGGAGATTGAGTTAGTTTGCCATACAAGCCCTTGGATTGTCAAGACTTTATTCACTTCAATTTTCCTCACGATTCAACCTCATGCTTGATGATACCGTTGAGAATAAAAACTGATAGGATTCGTTGTGGAATGTGAACCTGAGCCACTGCTGTGATCTTGCTAAAGCAGATGTGCGTGTGCTTGCCTAGCCTAGTAATAAACCTGACCAACATAAAGATGGGATGGGAGAGAAAACTAGCTAGGAGAGTTTTTCCTTTCTTTTGGGACAAGAAAGAAGAGGGTCCTCTCTGTCAGTGAGTAAATGCTACAGCCCCACATGGCGGCCACACGCCTAAACCCACACCACCACAGGCGCAGAACAGCATAGGAGCGCTCCGGCTTGCCTCAAGGCATGGAAGAGCACGCACCGCACCGAAGCGGGGCTGGTAAAACCCTCGACCAAAGCAAGCGCTCGCCTTCCTCCGCATCCTCGCCCCCACAGTCTCTAGACCAGCCGCGGCCACCGCCCCGTCTTCGCTTCCTCGCGCCCCGTCTTCTACATCCACGCCGCTCCTCGCCGCCCTCCTCCCCCGTCTCCAGTCCAGGCCAACCGCGCGGCCGCCGCCTCGATCGTCGTACGCCTTCCCCGCCCCCTCGCGCCGTTCGTCCGCCATCTCCAGGACGCCGCTTCCTCTCCTTTTCGCCCGTCTTCCACATCCACCCCGGCCGCGCCGCCTCCCCGCCAGCCAGCGGAGCCTCCCGGCGCCGTACGCTCGTCGTCGGAGGCTTCGACCGACCACACCAGCCGCCGTCTTCAACGACGCTTCGTCCTCTCCGCTGTGCGCATCAGGCACTAGGTAATGTTTCAAGCGCACCCATCCCCTCCTCTTCGACCTGTGCACTCGAAATGTTGTCGACCTGTGCACTCGAAATGTTGACGGCCATTACTAGGACCGCCTGGAGCGGTTGCGCGCGGCGGGCACGAGGAGGGTACAGGAAATTGTTTGCGGTGGTGCTGAGGGATACTAGCTAGCGCTACCAACAGATTGCAGGAACGAACGCGCGCGAGGGCCATGGGCTCCTCTTTTCAGGTGGCGGAACTAGTTTCTCGAAAGGGGATGTCGCGGAGAAGCCGATGATTGGGGGGTTACCCGGCCTAGAAGCATGTCGGGCGCGAGATGGAAGCAGGACGACCGGCTTCCTGCGTCGGCGATGAATGGGTTGCGTAGCCGCAGCCCCGCTTGGTGGAGGTAGAGGGGGAGCCGAGGGGCCACGCCCCTCAATCGCCTGGTCTTTGCGCCGTATTAGCAATGCGACTTGATGGTGTGATAGCAATACAGTTGCAGTTTGATTGCCCCCATGTTTTTGTCACGGTTCCTCACTTGCGCTCACTGATTTTTCCTCTCTTGGGCTTGATCATCGAGGCAATGTGGTAAATTGGTTAGTGGGTTAGTGCACCAAAATTACAAGCAAGGGATGTTGAGTTCAGAACTTAGCTAGCATGTACAGAATCTGGATGTAGTAGAATTCAGCCCAAGTGTGCACACTTCAAGAGAATTTAGAATACAGAGATGCAGAATTTTGATTTATCCATCAGGAATTTATATTGCACAAGAGAATTACACTTTGGATCTGACTTCATTAATTATGCTTGTTCAGATGGCTATCTTTTTTTCATAAATTGTCTAGGCAGGAAACTTTTTTGTTCATAATCTGAAATCATGGGATTTTCGCATCTATCGTTGAAATTCAATATGACTGGTTGTACAAAATATGCATTGATTCTGTCTACAAAATTTTATTCAGATCTGCATCATTTTTCTTAAGTTTGTTCATGTGTGCATGGTAAATGAGGGAGCATGAGAGGAGAGTGGAGATGGCATAAGCAGGTGATGGTGTGTTTTGCAAAAGGGAGAGACCGCATGCATGCATGCATGATGATACATGGATGTATTAATATTATTTCTGCAATAACTAGAAGAGCAATTCTTAGTATCATCTCATCTTTGTATAAACGGAGGGAGTAGTGATTAGTAGTAAACGGAGGCAGACTATGAACTTAATTGGAAGAATCAGCTTTACCACATGGCAGACTATATACTTCGGAACTCCCAACCCCTGTTATATTTGTAATACTAATCACTACTAGGCTCTTGCGGACAGATAAACATCTTGTGCAGTATCATAACATGCATGCTGCTTATTTCTTGATTTCCAGGGAAAAATGGAGGCAGACTCTGAACTTAATTGGAAGAATCAGCTTTACCACAAGAAACCTATAATCCCATCTGTCCGTGACCAGGGAACTTCAGGTTAAACGAGTCACATTTTTCTTTACTCTGTTCTTGTTATGTGTTTCTTAAACTCATAATATAACTGCTCTTGTCTCAATTCAAGGCACCATTCATAGTCCGTGCACTATAGCAGAATCGCATAAGAAGCGGGCGGGTGCTTTAGAAGACCCGCAAGAAGATTTTGAAGTTATACTATCTGATGATAATTTAAGAGAGTTGTATGAGCAGGTAAATTATCTAACTGGTTTGTGCTAATCAATGTAGTATTTGGCCTTTCCACCTTTGTACTCCATCTGTTCATTATTATAAGATTTTCTAACTTTTTTCTGATTGAAATGTATACATATTTTAGTGTGTTTGTTCACTCGTTTCAATCCACATGTATTCCATATTGAAATATCCAAAACATCTCATCTTTGTATAAACGGAGGGAGTAGTGACTAGTGATTAGTAGTAAAACTGAACTGTTTAGCCGCCTAAAAGAAACCATCAGCGGTAGGGAGCCCATGCAAGCTTTGAGCTAGAATGATACAATTTAATTACTACTCCTTTTCTTTCTGATAATCTACAACAATTGTCTAGAAGTAGAACCGTCTTAAGTTTTTTTTTCTGGTCACAATTCTATCTAGTAGAAGTATAACTGTTGTAAGTTGGTTTCAAAATAAGGAAATGTTCTAGCAACAAATACAAACTTGCACTTTAGATTATTCACTATTTTCGTGTTCAAACAGGATCATGGTATAATTGGAGAAGAAACCAAAGGGGGCACAGGATTTATAAGATTGTGGAGAATCTTACAGATACTGATTAAAACGGGTGCCCTCGGGAGAGACGAGAATGGGATGATAGTTGGCCCTTACAAAATCAAGAGCTTCCAAGAGATAGATCCAGTTTACCTTCCAAAGCCCACCAAGGCCTGCCCCAATCCTAAAGCTAAAATGCCCAAAAGAGTTCAAGAGATTCGCTTCGCAGAGCACTTTGCATGCTGGGCACTTTCAGTATATCGTGGAATTATCTCAAGTTGAAGCCGGGGGATATCTACAGTTTTGATAAGGATGATCCTGTGTTAACGGAGAAAAAGCGCATAGCTTCCCATGCTGTTGCGATAATTGGTTATGGGGTCAGAGCTGGCGAGTGGTACTACGTTTTCCAGAATAGTCACGGCAAGACCTGGGGAGAAGGAGGAATTGGCAGGGTGAACATCAATACTGTCCGCCAGCTTGTTCAAGTTAAGATCTAAATGCAGAGTTTAATGCCTGTCACTCCGATTGTACATTTGTTCTTCTGCTATTCTATTCTATTGACATATCACACGTATGTCAAGTTCTGATTCTTAAGATGATCGTCGTGTGAATCACTTTCAGTTCGACAGTCTGTCTATATTACCTTGTAATGTAAGCTGCTAGTAATACAAAACTTACATTGATGTCTGTCTCCATCAAGTGCACGGATGGGTAATGACTATGATGTAACAGAGATCGCGGAAATACTCAATTGACTGTTCCCTTTTTTCTGGCTGGTGCATAGTCTTCTTGTGCTTCGTCCATGTTAGCCTGGTGTAGTGTGGCTTGTTCAAATTTTGGTTTTCTTCATGCTTTACCTATGATCAGTTCATTTGAGCTATATTAGCTTGTGTTCTTGCACTGTTCGATATACATATTCCGCTTATGCCTTGAGTAAACATGCTTTCGCATGTGTGGCAGCTTCTTCTTTTTCTGCCGGTAGATGTGGTAGTTTCATGTAGCCTTTGTTAGCCATAAGAAAATATCATTTTGTTTATAAAGATTCATCTATTATCTCATAATGTAGCATCAAGCGGATATATCCCGTAATGAGTGACACACGGTCTCTATATAACTAAGGTGTACACAATTAACACTACACATCTACTTCGGGACAATCCTCCTAAACGAATCAACATAACAGATATCTCCATAATTCGAATCCAGCACATGTATGCTTAGTACAACTGCGGTAACCAACTGGACTACTTTCTTGTTGTGCCTTGTTACCTTCTTTTTATTCTTCAAATATAACACTAACCAATGAGAGCCTGTTGGTTTTTTTTTGGGTCTGGTTTTTCTTTTCTTTTTTCTTTTTATTTCTTTTTTAAAATTCATGAACTATATTTAAATTGTGAAGTTTTTCTTAAATCAAAGAACTTTTCAAATTCGTGAATATTTACTTAAGTTCGCAAAAAAAAATTTCAAATTCATGATTTTTTTTCAAATCTACAAACTCTTTCAACTTAGAACCACAAATATGAAATGTTGATAGATAGATGGATAGATAGGTACAGATAGTAGAACCGGTAATTCCCTCCACAGCCACCATCAAGAGCACCTCCTCTGCCTCGGACACCACCACCGTTGACCCGACCGCCACAACTGGCAGCAGCGGCACCTCCCAACCTCCTGTCATCCGCAACAACAATGCCACCATCTCTGACCCCAGTGAAGCTAACTCCATGCCCACGGCCACGACTGCTACCGTGCCCACGGCCACGCCCATGGCCACGGCCCCTGTGACCAATGCGACCAGGACCGTACACCAATCCGAATATGTCGTTGAGGTTCTCTTCCTGCTACGGCCAGATCTCTTCCCGAAACTCATCCATTGCATGAGCCTCCTCCTCTTCCTCGATGTAAAGCCGGAAAATCTCCTGCAACACCAGATGCAACTCCACCCCAAACTCCAAAAGAGGATCGTCAGGCAGAACCCCGCATTCGCCGTTGTCCGACATTGATGAACAAGTGGAGAGTGCATTAGAGAGGATACGGTTATGCAGTGACGAACTACCCCATGAAGCTGTCTAATTATATAAGACCCGTCATTAACTACAAGAGGCAGGTTGACCGGTCAAACGTCTCGTCTTCCCATATTGTGTTGGATTGTGCACACGTGTAAATGCAACATTCATACTACTATACCTATTCCATTCGCCGCCACGATACTTACTGTTGAAATCTTACAATCAAAATTTACTTGCTCATTTATCTCTTCGTACGTGTAAATACACCATTGATATTCCGATGCCTATTGTTTTTCATGTCCCAGTCACACGCACTTTGACCAACTCCAAAATTACTGTTGACATGGATTTTGACCAAGATAAAATAAAATGCATAAACCACATAAAATATAAATGCAAAATGACAATAATCCGTTTTATGATGAAAGGGGTAATTTAAAAATAATCGGTCGTTCAAAGCAAGGGCCGATGGAAACTATATATATTGTTGATTTTACGGACATTGAAAAGAGCCAATAGTTATAAAATATGATGAAACAAATAAATGCTCGTCAAGTTCTGTCCTAAAGAAAATACACAGGACACATTGCTCACCTACATATATGCCGTCACCAGCGCGGAATTCTATTTTCATATGAATTTAAATTGTCATAGACAGTGTTGATATTGCTAAAATACAGAATCACGAAGTAAAAGTAGACATTATTCCAACACCGTTAATGAAATGTCACACGCCCCATATGAAAGGAAAATATCCCACGTGACAACATATTAAAAAAATGTGTCAGACTGTTACTGAAATATTCTCGTATAATTTTAATTGAAAGAATAGCTTCTCATGTATCTGTCTAGTGTGACATTAAGAAAATTAGCCTTAAAGTTAAATAGACCTAGCCCACATTAAAAAAGGGTACATACATGTGCATGCGCAGCCCCATCCATCAACATTGCACGCATACAAGTGAATTGGTTTTTGCCCAAACTCCACACGTTGACTAGAACTTGGCTTAAGCCCACACCGATTAATTAGAAGTGGCCAGGCAATTAGCAATTAAAAATAGAGAAAAGGGAAAGAAGCCAGCCCCTGCTCCCACGATCTCCACAATCCCACGATTGGTCAAAGCGTGGGGGTGCATACAGCCGAGCGTGGGCTGCACCCCTCTGCCTCCTATAAATACAAGGCCCCTAGGTTGCTCTTACGGGGTTGGACTCATTTTTGCTGCAGAGTTTTTTGGTCTTCTTCCTCCTCTAGTAGCAATATTCTACTACACACCATAAATCATATAAAAGCACATAGAGAAAGAAGAGGCAGGCGTGGTGCTTGCTGCAAGGTTGAAGGTGAGATTCATGGCTCTTCCCTAGCCCCTGATTTGGCCATTGTGGTACAGATCAGGGAGCTTTCTTCTTCGCCCTCTCTCGAAACTCTAGCCCTTGGTTCGACCATCGTGGTACAAATCAAGGAGCATGCTTCATCTCTCCAAAATTCTCGTCCTTAGTCCAGCCATCACGGTACAGACTAAGGTGCATGTTTAATCCATCTCAATTTCTTTTCCTTGGTTCGGCCATCGTGGTACAAATCAAGGAGCATGTTTCATCTCTCCAAAATTCTCGTCCTTAGTCCGGCCATCGCGGTACAGACTAAGGTGCATGTTTAATCCATCTCAAATATTTGTCCTTGGTTCGGCCATCGCGGTACAAACCAAGGGACATGTTATATACACCCCAAATTGTTGCCTTTGGTTCAGCCATCACGGTACGAGTCAAGGAGCATGCATGATTCTTGTAAACACAGTTCCTTTAAATGTTCCGTGCGCTTCGTCCTATTGATCTCCGTCTTGGTTCGGTCCCCTTAGCGATACAAACCAAGACGAATGCCTCGTTCCTTGGTTTGGTCTCTATACGTGGATACAAACCAAGAGAGTGTCATAAGTGCGAAAACCTCATAAAAAATTGCACTAATTTGGTCATCATAAAAAAATGGATATGACTAAGTTGGAATGAAATTACGAGCGCGCTAAGCTGAACTCATGATAATCTTTTGTTTGGTTGCGCTACGGGCATTATGTGTCACGTAAGTTGTAATACAAACAAGAGCATAAAATACAAACATTCACTTGGTTACGCTACACGAGGGCATTATCTTAATGCTACTCGGTGTTAGTAGTAATACAAGCAAGGAAAAACTTAATTAAAAATGCGTTCAAGCCACACACGCAAAGACCAAAATCATGCAATATGAATTATAAAACATGTTGCATCATAAAAACCAAGCTTACCTGGTTACGCTACACGGGGGCATTATCTTAATGCTACGCGGTGTTAGTAGTAATACAAGTGAGAGAAAATTAAACAAAACATTCGGGCCACATATTTTGGCCAAAGTCAAATAAAATATGTCATGAAATGCTCCAATGCTATAAGAGCCTAAACTATTAGCATCATCACAAATGGATATCACAAACTTACTTTACGTGGGTTATGCTACACACGAGCGCCAATGAAATGACGCTATGTGGAGTTAGTGCTAATACCATGTAAGGTGCAAACATAAACAAAAATGATAGATGTCACATGACTCATGCAACACCATAATTGCTCCATAAACCTTTGCTTGGTTACGCTGCACGCGGGCATTATCTCAGTGCTACACAATGTTAGTAGTAATACAGGTAAATCGGAACTTAATAAAAAATAAGTTCACTCCACATCCACATATGCATACAAAATTCATGCTAAATCCATGATAAGGGATACTCCATGTAGCTCACATAGGCTTAAAACAAACAAAATATGATAAGCAAACTCCACTCAGGTCAGGCTCGATACTGGGCCGACTCAGAGTCAACAAAATATGGCACATATCATATGCACCATAAAAAGCATTAATATTGTGTCAGGAAGCTTCAGTCTGTTACGCTACATACGGGCACCACATCAGTGTCGCGCGATGATAGTAGTAATGTGATGATGCAAAATTTATTAAAACTGGTATGTCACATAAATCCATGCCACCAAATCAAATATGTCATATAAAATTCCCAAAAAAAATATATACATATCCTATATGCCAAACGTAGGATAAAACTGTGCCTAGCCAAAATCAACATGCATTCTGCATATACATGGGGTTGAACACACACAAATGGTTGCATGCTAGGAAATATATTCACAAACATCACACATAAAATCATAGAGGAGTACTTGCATGGAACCAAACTTCAAGCTCACCAAGCAGGAGTTCGTCGTCGACCGCGAGGAGGATCTCTGTTGTAGAATGTTGTAATAGGAATGTGATGCAATACTGTGTAATAGATTTGTTGGAATTCTTAATCAGGGGTTTTCTCTTCGGAGATGTAATTAACAGAATTTTTATGTAAATGTAAGAGTTCTGCAAATAATGTAGATTCTATTTTTATTTTATGCATCTAAATTTCACTCTGTATCAATGATGTGGACGCGTGTTTCACGCCCGCCATTTTCCCGTCATCAGATTCTGGCACGCCCAGTGGGACCTATTTCTCCCCTCATCTTCGAATTCCAACATAGGATTGCAACATATGAATTTCTAAAGTACATGAGGTATATAAACATTGTGTACGGTAAATATACTCAAAGAAAACTGATATAAAGTTTTCTTTATTCGAAGGTATGGATGGTCAAGTGCTGCAATTGGTCACGCTCCGCATTAGAGACATTTGGCTTGCTGTGCCAGTTGGTCCATGTGCGGCTTCAACAAATCAGCATCTGGATAATATGACTGCATCACCAACTAAACATGACCAAGGAATGGAAGTCTTCTCTGCACTCAAGTTTGGGGGAAGTATGAGGGTACACAAAGAAGGAAAAGGGAAGACAATGGACAAACTCCACTATGAGCAACCTATGAATGGGGGCAATACCATGATTATATTTCCCTCCTCATCATTTTTGCATGGAAGGACGTCAAAGGTTCAGAATAAAGTTCAAGTTGATGCTTCAGAGCCTATTCTTCCGCTGGCCGATAAATCAGTTGGAGAATGCTCTGAGACGGTTCTCAAGTTTTCCCTCAAATGCAAGAAAAAGCACCCCAATTCCCATGGCTATGAAACATGTCATGTGAACCCAACATCTACATTATCAAATCCCTTGTTGTCATCAACACCCATTGCATATGATTCCTCTCTGACTTCGTTTGAGTCCATGTGCCCTCAACCTCAGCGAAGAAATGCTCGCCATGTCAACCTTCACAATATTAAGGTCGGCAAAGTCTGTATCCAATTCCCCAAGAGTGTGGACAACAATCACCCAGATCGCCTTTTTCATATTAGCAAGGGCGGTATAAGAATCCATAATATGGTGATCAGCAACCCTTCAACAGTTGTCGCCTTCATCCGGTTCATCTGGAAAAAGTATCTTAATCATTCCAAGTGTCGTGTTGTCGGCCTTGACTGTGAATACACTAGATATGTCCACAGCAAAGAGCGCAAGAAGCTTCCACTTGAGCAACAAGTTGCTCTCTCTAATCAGGAGCCACAACGCGCTGCTGTCTTGCAGCTTTGTGTGGGCAAGCATTGCCTAATTTACCAGCTATATCAGGCTCATGCCAGAAGTTTTACCCCGCCACTTCTGCGCAACTTCCTTGACAATGACACAATCGAATTTGCCGGAGCCGCCATTGGCAATGACATAGAAAAACTCAAGTTCTATAACTTGGGTATCAGAAAGCTATTGATGTGCAGGGACTGGGTATCAAGGTTCCTAACCAAAAAGCACGCAATTTGGCTTCATTGGAGAAGCTAGCAAAGAAGGTTACAAACATAAGTCCCACATCACATACTATATTAATTTAGTTTTAAAAATATTTTCATAAATAAAATAATTTCTATCATCTTGTAACATACACTCTTGAAATAAATATCAAATCAGTTTTCTTTTCAGTCCATATATGCACATCTCTCAATCTATCTTTTTGGAGTCAAATCATTTTGAAATACAATTACATGAAATTCGATCATACATATGGTCTACTTCGAGCCGCATATATTTATTATATCCTCAAATTTATACCCTTAAATAACAATTCATTTTACTACTTTCTTTATTTATAACTTTGTTATCTTTAGAGCTTAGAGTTTAGGGTTTGAGGTTTACGACTTACGGCTTAGGGCTTAAGGGTTAGGGTTTAGGGATTAGAATTTATAGCTTAGGGCTTAAGGTCTATAGGGTTTAGTGTTTAGGGTTCATTAAGGTTTAGGATTTAGGTTTTAAGGTTAGGTTTAGTTGTAGTGCTTAAATCAGTGAGATATTTTATATCAGCAATATTCTTTTGTCCTTACTGCTTAGAATGATTGGATTACTCCCTCTGTTTTTATTTAGTCCGCGTATTAGCTTTGGTCAAAGTCAAGCTTTGTAAACGTTAACAAAGTTTCTAAACAAAAATATTATAACCTATACAATAACAAATCAACACTATTAGATTTATTATAGAATGTACTTTCACATAATATAGATTTGTTATGATAAATGCCTATATTGTTTTCTATATACTTGGTCAAACTTTACTAAGTTTGACTTGATTCAACTCTAATATGCAGAGTAAATAAAAACGGAGGGAGTACAATGTAGACAGAACCATTGTTCCATGTTCTGTTTCAGAATTTACATTTACTATTAGGTCTCTAACTTATTCTTGTACATTAAACGGCGGAATTGTTGTAAATAATTATTGCTTGACATTCTTCTAAACACAAACATCGTTGTTAGAAAACTTTTCAGCTTCAGGTCAATTTAGTGGCCAACTTTCACTAGTTTAAGTTTTTCAATACAATTTATTTAAGATTTAATTCATGACCTTCTAAACTAAATTGATGTTTTCTAAATGAAAAAAATTGCAGCAGCTGATTTTGTTCACAATGTTCTAGATCATAAACTTGCATTGTTCAAATTGTTAATATCTCAAACAATATGTGAAATAATATTATTTTTCGAAAATCAATAGAATTTTAAAGATATTAATATGATTAATAATATTGAATCGATATTATATTATAATTCAATCTGGTCCAAACATTGGGTTTATTAGAATTCAATCTGGTCCAAACATTCTTTTATTAGAATTATTTCATAATATGTAACTTCTCCAAAAAGCATCCACACATAAAGTTCCAGTGGCTCTAACTTGTTACATGTATTGCCAGTTATTGTAACTACATTCTAACATCAAACCCATCCTAATCCAAATCTCAAACACAAAAGTTGTTCAAGGATGAAAAGTAACAAAAAACAACATCAACAACAAAATTTCCAAGCTGTACAAGATCGATAACAAAGCAAACTTTTTCAAAACTTTTGGAAGGAGCATATTTGGGCGGGGGCGGTCATATGTTTGAGGCACTTCAATCCATAAGGAAAGAAGATGATATATTTCGTTTAGATGAGGCAATCAAATTTGTGAAAGAATTATGTCCCTTTCCCTACGTACCTATATACTGTCATGTGTGTTCTTATCTTCAAGGAATTCAATATGCAAGGACCGATTCAAAGTAGGCTTAACCATGGATATTTCATGGAATAGGAAGATATAAGAAGAAACAAGAACTAAGAAGAACAGAACAATGGCTTAATAAATAACGCTTAACTTATACTTCAATATCATTAACATGTGAAACCATAATATGCCCCATATAACATTTGGAATCTTAGCATGTCACAACGAACACAATTAATATAGGATTTCAAGTTAATATAGTCAATATATGTTACTACTCATGAAGTAAAATATATAATAACTAAAAGTTGAATAGATTAAGTTTCATCCTCGGTAAATGAACAAAAATTATTCATATATACATTGTAACGCTAGAAACAGTATTATTTTCCTTGGAACACTTTGAAATCCTATTATTTTAGATAAAACACAGTTAATATATCCAATATCTCGATTGAACAAACCAAACAAACGAATTGAATCATCAATATGCAAATTTACTTACCATATATACCCCACAAATATTATAGATTTCAACTGTGGTACAACAACAAAAGTTATCAAGAAAAAATATGCAAATATAACAAACCTTCTCGACTAAGCTTCCGATAGAACTCCACTTGTATTGGTGATAATTTGTATCTACTTTTGTAGATTGATATAATAACTAATTTTACTTCAGGATTCTATTTATTGTAAGACGAAATCGAACCAGCTGAAAGAGAGATAGCAACGAAGAAGAACAGGGAAGAAGAGCTAGCTATCTATACTCCCAATGAATCGTTTTTCTTGCAAGTTGTATATGTGTAGATACACTTACCGTATGTACCTGAGGGAGTCCTGGACTAGGGGGTGTCCGGACAGCCGGACTATCATCGTCCGCCGGACTCCAAGACTACGAAGATACAAGATTGAAGACTCCGTCCCGTGTCCGGATGGGACTTTCCTTGGCGTGGAAGGCAAGCTTGGCGATACGGATATGTAGATCTCCTACCATTGTAACCGACTCTGTGTAACCCTAGCCTCCTCCGGTGTCTATATAAACCGGAGGGCTTTAGTCTGTAGGACACGACATACATTACAACAATCATACCATAGGCTAGCTTCTAGGGTTTAGCCTCCTTGATCTCGTGGTAGATCCACTCTTGTACTACCCATATCATCAATATTAATCAAGAAGGACGTAGGGTTTTACCTCCATCGAGAGGGCCCGAACCTGGGTAAAACATCGTGTCCCTCGTCTCCTATTACCATCCGCCTAGACGCACAGTTCGGGACCCCCTACCCGAGATCCGCCGGTTTTGACACCGACATTGGTGCTTTCATTGAGAGTTCCTCTGTGTCGTCACCGATAGGCCCGATGGCATCTTCAATCAACGACGCTGTCCAGGGTGAGACTTTTCTCCCCGAACAGACCTTCATATTCGGCGGCTTCGCACTGCGGGCTAATTCGCTTGGCCGTCTGGAGCAGATCAAAAGTTACGCCCCTGGCCGTCAGGTCAGATTCGGAAGCCTAAACTTCACGGCCGATGTCCACGGAGACTTGATATTCGACGGACCCGAGCCACAACCGAGCGCGCCGTACTGTTGCGATGGGCATGATCTAGCTCTGCCGCCGAACAGTTCCTTGGTGGCCGCACATGAATCCGCTTCGGCCATCAGTCCGGAGCCGATCACCCAGATCGAGGATCGGTGGATAGACGCCGCCTCGGGGGCTTCGACTTCCACGACGATGGAGCCAAACATTAATCTTGTCCCCCGCGAAACTCGTGATTCTGAGGTGTCGGACTCCTTGCCGGACCCTGAACCTCCCACGCCCCTACCAATCGATTCGGATCGGGCGCCGGTTATAGAATTCACCGCCGCGGACATCTTCCAACACTCGCCCTTTGGCGACATCCTAAATTCGCTAAAGCACCTCTCGTTATCGAGAGAGTCCTGGCCGGACTATGGCCAGGTTGGTTGGGGTACGGACGACGAAGAAATTCAGAGCCCACCCACCACCCACTTTGTAGCCACTGTCGACGATCTAACCGACATGCTAGACCATGACTCCGAAGACATCGACGGAATAGACGACGACGCCGGAGACGAACAAGAAACAGAGCCTATAAGGCACGGGAGGACCACCTCGTCATATGACATATACATGGTGGATACCCCAAAGGAGAGCGATGACGAGGACCAACGGGCCGCGGCAGAAGATAACCCCGCCGATAAACAACCAAAACGGCGACGCAGACGCCGCCCTAAGTCCTGCCTCGACGACAACAACGCTCCCAAGGAGCCCGTAATACAGCAGGGCTCACAAGTGGACGACGAACATGCAGATAAGCAACCGTCCGAACATGACGAGTCAGATAATCAGTCCAGGCCCGGCGAAAACGACAGTCCGGACGACCTCATGCCGGACACGCCGCCGGAAGGTAAAAACCTTCGGAAAAGACTCGTCAACACTGCAAGAAGCTTGAAGAAAGAAAAGCGGAAGCTCAAAACAGCGGAAGACACACTCAGAATGAGGTGGAGCAAAGTACTCAAAACCGAGGATAAATACGGCAATGGCCATCAATCAAAGAGCTACCCGAAGCGCAAGCTGCTACCAGAATTCGACGACGAGGCCATAAAGCCCCCACAGTCAAAAAATAAATAGGCAGCCTGGTTGGATAGACGGCCGGATGACAGGCCAAATTCGAAAAGCGGCGCCACACATAAACCAACCAACGAACTTGGAAGGACAGATGGCCCAGCCAGGTCCATCTATGGGCCAAAGAAGAAGGTCCCAAGAAGCAAGGCAACACGTCAAGTGCCCGAAGATAGCGGCACACACAAATACAGGGGCGCCGCACACCCACTATGTTTCACCGATGAGGTGCTGGACCATGAATTCCCAGCAAGATTTAAACTCATAAATATAGAGGCCTACGATGGAACAACAGACCCTGGAGTCTGGATAGAAGATTATATACTGCATATACACATGGCCAGAGGAGACGATCTCCACGCCATAAAATACCTACCCCTCAAGCTCAAAGGGCCGGCCCGTCATTGGCTTAAAAGCCTCCCAGAAAACACTGTTGGAAGTTGGGAAGAGCTCGAGGACGCGTTTAGAGCAACTTTTCAAGGGACTTATGTCCGCCCTCCGGATGCAGATGATCTAAGTCATATAACTCAACAGCCCGGAGAGTCAGCGCGGAAATTCTGGAACAGGTTTCTCACCAAAAAGAACCAAATAGTCGACTGTCCGGACGCCAAAGCCTTAGCAGCTTTTAAACACAATGTCCAAGACGAATGGCTTGCCAGGCACCTCGGCCAAGAGAAACCGAGGACAATGTCCGCACTAACAAGCCTCATGACCCGCTTCTGTGCGGGAGAGGATAGCTGGCTAGCAAGATGCAGCACCAGCGACCCAAGTACATCCGAGATAAGAGATGGAAACGAAAAATCACGGCGCAGAAAAGAGCAGCGCCGGAACAAAGAGAAAAGCCCAAAGAGCACGGCAGTCAACGCCGGATTCAAAAGCTTGTGGCCAAACAACAAAACATCGCCTCTTAAGGATGACAGCGATGAGCTGTCTAACTTAAACAAGATTTTGGGTCGGATATGTCAAATCCACAGCACCCCCGGAAGGCCTGCAAACCACACCCATCGGGATTGTTGGGTTTTTAAACAGTCCGGCCGACTAAACGCCGAACACAAGGGGCTCGACGCGTCAAGCGAAGACGATAAACCCCACCAGCACAGCAACGGAAAACAAAAGACTTTCCCGCAAGAGGTCAAAGCAGTAAACTCACTTCATGTGATAATACGGAAAAATAGTGCGGCACTTCCTAAAAAGAGCTTCGCATGGTCCAACCCAGTAGACCATAGAGATTGGATATCAAAACCAATCACTTTCGACCACCTGGACTATTCCAGAAGCGTTCGAAACGCGGGACGGACTCCCCTGATATTGAATCCCATAATAGACGGACTACAATTCGCTAAAGTCCTAATGGACGGAGGCAGCAACTTAAACCTGCTGTATTCAAACACAATCCGTCAGATGGGGATAGACCCTACAAAAATTCGACACAGCCGCACTTCCTTCAAAGGAGTGACGCCAGGACCTTATGCCAAGTGCACAGGCTCCATATTACTAGAAGTCGTGTTCGGATCACCGAACAATTTTCGGCGCGAAAAACTAATTTTTCACATCGTCCCATTTAAAAGTGGATATCAAGCACTATTGGGACGAAAGGCTTTTGTCCGTTTCAACGCCATACCGCATTACGCGTCTCTTACACTCAAGATGCCCGGTCCGTGTGGCATCATTTCAGTGCGAGGGTCACTCAAAGACCCCGGACTCGGATAGACAAGTCCGGCTTCAGCAGGCTAGGGGTTACCTAGCCGCACACCTCTTCACAGGGGGCTGCGCGCACAAACAACCGCGGGTTCATACAAACCCCGCTTTACTTATTTATATTTCTTCTTTTACACATATATTTTTCGCACAAATTGTTTTCAAACTGAGCGTTCCTCTCTTTTTACAGATGAACAACGTGCATACCTGTCCAGGATAACGGTGCAACGGAGACACAGGCGCAGACGTGCAGTAGGGACCCGTTGTGAGGATTCTTTTCAGATTAAGACCCTGCGTAGACCTTTTTTACTGTCTCTTGTTGTTCTTATCCCTTGGTTTCTTCCTATAGCCAAAGCGGAGCCTGACGCTTTGGCATCGGCCGCGTCAGAAGACCATGCCTGTACCTGGACACCAGGGGCTTAGGGCATTGTTCTGCCCATTATTATAAAGACCGAACACCTCAGGGAGTGTTCGGCGTCTCGAGTTAGGCATTATATGCATCATCTCTGAATCATGTCTTTGGTCAAATGTTGGGTTTGCCCGGCTCCTGTGTTTTGCTGCCTTACGTTCCGTATCATCGGCTAATGCGGCACCAGGAGAACTACTGCGATTGTGCCCCAGTTCGGCTGGGCGAGCACCTCAGTAGAGAAAGCCGAAAACTGACTGTCATGATATAGCGAGAGACTGGTCAACCACTCGATCGACCACCGGAATGTTTAGAATTCCCCGCTTTGACGAAGGACCGTTTCCCGGTCAGGCACACACGCGCCCCGAACTCGGAGAAGTGCGGTGCCCCAAGGGGCTATATCGTAGCCCCATCCTCGAACTCCACTGGCTAAGTGAAAGTGATAAAGCATTATAGTCCGGATTGCCTCGTTTGCTACGCTACCACCTCCTTAACAGGACCGAGACATCGGATTAAGTGTGAAAACGCGCTATTTTTGCGAACACCCCCGCACCTTGTGCGTGGGGGCTGAAGCCGAAGACTGCAATCTTTCAGGTTATACAAGTGTATACGTAAACGGCCGCATAGGAGAAGTTTTACTACTTGGGACGCACAAGTATAAAAAGCAGTTATAGCATAATCATCGTTTTACAAGCTAAAACGTTCATTTGAACGTGACATTTTTTGAGCATTGCGACTCTATTACACGAGCGCCACGCATAACTTCCCCGAAATAGTGCTCGGCAGGGAGCCAGTCTTCATCCGAGCCCTGGGCGGCAACAGCAGTGGCATCCATCTCCATCCAATGCGCCTTCACGCGGGCAAGAGCCATCCGCGCGCCCTCGATGCAGGCCGACCGCTTCATCTCCTTGATATGCGGCACCGCTCCAAGGAATTGCTGCAGTAAGCCGAAGTAGCTCGTCGCCTTGGGCCTCTCTGGCCAGACATGAGCCACGATGTCAGTCATGGCAAGTCCGAACAACCTATTTAGCTCGGCCCATTCGGCCAACCGGTCGGTCAACGGAAGTGAGCGATCCGGACTATGGAATTGAGACCAAAATAGCTCTTCCGTCTTGTGATCCTTCTGGCTCTGGAAGTGCTCAACGGCATCAGCCGCACTTGCCGCTAAGTCCATATACGGATCCTCCGGACTCCACAGCCGATCAAATTGAGCATACTTTTGATCCATAAACCGGCGACACAGCAGATAAGGCTTGCCAGCCACGATATCTCCGGCCTGGCGCAGCTCCTCCCTCATCGCCCGCATTGCAGAGCGGGCATCCTTGGTCTCGGCGGTGGCCTTCCTCAGGTCTTCCCGCTTCGATAAACGCTCCTCTTCAAGAGCCTCATTGCGGTCGGCAGCATCTTTCACTTTCACGGCCAATTCGGCCACCTCTTCCCTGCTTAGGCAGTGTGCAGCCCTTTCGGCTTTCAACTCCTCGGCCGCCCTCGAGGCAGCCGCGTCACTCCTTCGGGCTTGCTCCTTAGTTTGGGCAAGTTCGGCCTGAAGGCTCTCCACAGCAGCAGCACCGTCTGTACAACAGCATATAATTTATCAAGAGGAGGGCTTTGACCCCCTTAATAAAGCGACTGCGGAGAACTCATTTACCTTGCGACTCGTCAAGTCGCCGGTTGACAAGCGCGATGTCTGCATCCGCAACGTCAAGTTGCCGCATTAACTCGGCAACTCCACTAGTCCGGCTACCCCTCGGACTATCCGCCACCTGCATAGGAATGGCGACATTAATTACTTGCGATTTTGATCCTCGGCACGCTGTCATCTTCGACAACCTACCGAGTCTCGGGGGCTACTATCTATACAGGGCGCATTTTTATGTGCAAAACTGTTAATAGACAAAGGGATGCGTCATTTTCGTGTACCTCAAACCCCGCCAGCAAACTCATGGCGGCATTGCGCAATCCGCTCTCGGCGAACGAAATCCTTCCAATCACCATACGCATCAACGCACGGTGATCTTCTGAAATGGACGCCCTCTCAAGCAGATTCTTCAGTTCTCCCGGCCGGATACTAGTGTGTGCCGAACTCTCTGGCCCCTCCGGACTCGGGGATACCCTCCGTGGAGATACTTCAGGCTCGTCCTCTTTATCTGACAGCGCGGCAGACGGAGGCGTTTCGCTCTCCATCATCTCCGGAAGAAGGTCCCCCGAAGATGAACTCATCTGAGAAGGCTGCAGATCCTGTTGGGGAACGTTGCAGAAAACAAAAATTTTCCTACGGTTTCACCAAGATCCAACTATGAGTTCATCTAGCAACGAGTCATTAGATGCATCTACGTACCTTGTATATCGCGAGCGGAAGCGTTCAAAGAACGGGGATGATGTAGTCGAACATGACGTGATCCAAATCACCGGAGATCCTAGCACCGAACGGACGGCACCTCCGCGTTCAACACACGTACGGAACAGCCACGTCTCCTCCTTCTTGATCCAGCAAGGGGGGAGGAGAGGTTGAGGGAGATGGCACCAGCAGCAGCACGACGGCGTGGTGTTGATGGAGCTGCAGTACTCCGGCAGAGCTTCGCTAAGCACTATGGAGGAGGAGGAGGTGTTGGAGAGGGAGAAGGAGGCAACCAAAGGCCAAGGTATGAAGTCCCTCCTCTCCCCCACTATATATAGGAGGGACAAGGGGGGTGGCCGGCCCTAGGAGATCCAATCTCCTAGGGGGGCGGCGGCCAAGGGGGGTTTCCCTCCCCCCCCCCCCCCCCAAGGCACCTAGGAGGTGCCTTCCCCTCCTAGGACTCTTCCCCCCTCAAACCCTAGGCGCATGGGCCTATGTGGGGCTGGTGCCCTTGGCCCATGTAGGCCAAGGCGCACCCCCTACAGCCCATGTGGCCCCCGGGACAGGTGGACCCACCCGGTGGACCCCCGGGACCCTTCCGGTGGTCCCGGTACAATACCGATAACCCCGAAACTTGTCCCGATGCCCGAAACAGGACTTCCCATATATAAATCTTTACCTCCGGACCATTCCGGAACTCCTCGTGACATCCGGGATCTCATCCGGGACTCCGAACAACATTCGGGTTACTGCATATACATATCCCTACAACCCTAGCGTAACCGAACCTTAAGTGTGTAGACCCTACGGGTTCGGGAGACATGTAGACATGACCGAGATCGCTCTCCGGTCAATAACCAACAGCGGGATCTGGATACCCATGTTGGCTCCCACATGCTCCACGATGATCTCATCGAATGAACCATGATGTCGAGGATTTAATCAACCCCGTATGCAATTCCCTTTGTCAATCGATATGTTACTTGCCCGAGATTCGATCGTCGGTATCCCAATACCTCATTCAATCTCGTTACCAGCAAGTCACTTTACTCGTACCGTAATGCATGATCCCGTGACCAGACACTTGGTCACTTTGAGCTCATTATGATGATGCATTACCGAGTGGGCCCAGTGATATCTCTCCGTCATACGGAGTGACAAATCCCAGTCTCGATCCGTGTCAACCCAACAGACACTTTCGGAGATACCTGTAATGCACGTTTATAGTCACCCAGTTACGTTATGACGTTTGATACACCCAAAGCACTCCTACGGTATCCGGGAGTTACATGATCTCATGGTCAAAGGAAAAGATACTTGACATTAGAAAAGCTCTAGCAAACGAACTACACGATCTCACGCTATGCTTAGGATTGGGTCTTGTCCATCACATCATTATCCTAATGATGTGATCCCGTTATCAATGACATTCAATGTCCATAGCCAGGAAACCATGACTATCTATTGATCAACGAGCTAGTCAACTAGAGGCTCACTAGGGACATGTTGGTGTCTGTTATTCACACATGTATTACGATTTCCGGATAACACAATTATAGCATGAATAAAGACAATTATCATGAACAAAGAAATATAATAATAATAATTTTATTATTGCCTCTAGGGCATATTTCCAACAGTCTCCCACTTGCACTAGAGTCAATAATCTAGTTACATTGTGATGAATCGAACACCCATGGAATTCTGGTGTTGATCATGTTTTGCTCTAGGGAGAGGTTTAGTCAACGGATCCGCTACATTCAGGTCCGTATGTATTTTACAAATCTCTATGTCTCCATCTTGAACATTTTCACGAATGGAGTTGAAGCGACGCTTGATGTGCCTTGTCTTCTTGTGAAACCTGGGCTCCTTGGCAAGTGCAATAGCTCCAGTGTTGTCACAGAAGAGCTTGATCGGCCCCGACGCATTGGGTATGACTCCTAGGTCGGTGATGAACTCCTTCACCCATATTGCTTCATGTGCTGCCCCCGAGGCTGCCATGTACTCCGCTTCACATGTAGATCCCTCCACGACGCTCTGCTTGCAACTGCACCAGCTTACTGCCCCACCATTCAAAATATATATGTATCCGGTTTGTGACTTAGAGTCATCGAGATCTGTGTCGAAGCTAGCGTCGACGTAACCCTTTACGATGAGCTCTTCGTCACCTCCATAAACGAGAAACATTTCCTTAGTCCTTTTCAGGTACTTCAGGATATTCTTGACCGTTGTCCAGTGTTCCTTGCCGGGATTACTTTGGTACCTTCCTACCAAACTTACGGCAAGGTTTACATCAGGTCTGGTACACAGCATGGCATACATAATAGAACCTATGGCTGAGGCATAGGAGATGACACTCATCTCTTCTATATCTTCTGCCGTGGTCGGACATTGAGCTGAGCTCAATTTCACACTTTGCAAAACAGGCAAGAACCCTTTCTTGGACTGATCCATTTTGAAATTCTTCAAAATCTTATCAAGATATGTGCTTTGTGAAAGACCTATGAGGCGTCTCGATCTATCCCTATAGATCTTGATGCCTAATATATAAGCAGCTTCTCCAAGGTCCTTCATTGAAAAACTCTTATTCAAGTAGGCCTTAATGCTGTCCAAAAGTTCTATATCATTTCCCATCAAAAGTATGTCATCTACATATAGTATGAGAAATGCTATAGAGCTCCCACTCACTTTCTTGTAAACACAGGCTTCTCCATAAGTCTGTGAGAACCCAAACGCTTTGATCATCTCATCAAAACGAATGTTCCAACTCCGAGATGCTTGCACCAGCCCATAAATCGAGCGTTGGAGCTTGCACACCTTGTCAGCATTCTTAGGATCGACAAAACCTTCCGGCTGCATCATATACAATTCTTCCTTAAGGAAACCATTAAGGAATGCCGTTTTGACGTCCATTTGCCAAATTTCATAATCATAAAATGCGGCAATTGCTAACATGATTCGGACGGACTTTAGCTTCGCTACCGGTGAGAAAGTCTCATCGTAGTCAACCCCTTGAACTTGTCGATAACCCTTAGCGACAAGCCGAGCTTTATAGATGGTCACATTACCATCCGCGTCTGTCTTCTTCTTAAAGATCCATTTATTTTCTATGGCTCGCCGTTCTACGGGCAAGTCAGTCAAAGTCCATACTTCGTTTTCATACATGGATCCTATCTCGGATTTCATGGCTTCTAGCCATTTGTCGGAATCCGGGCCCGCCATCGCTTCTTCATAGTTCGAAGGTTCACTGTTGTCTAACAACATGATTTCCAAGACAGGGTTGTCGTACCACTCTGGTGCGGAACGTGTCCTTGTGGACCTTCGAATTTCAGTAGGAGCTTGATCAGAAGTATCTTGATCATCATCATTAACTTCCTCTCTAGTCGGTGCAGGCACCTCAGGAACATTTTCTTGAGTTGCGCCATTTTTCGGTTCAAGAGGTAATACTTCATCAAGCTCTACTTTCCTCCCACTTACTTCTTTCGAGAGAAACTCTTTCTCTAGAAAGGACCCATTCTTGGCAACAAAGATCTTGCCTTCGGATCTGAGGTAGAAGATATACCCAATAGTTTCTTTAGGGTATCCTATGAAGACGCATTTTTCCGAATTGGGTTCGAGCTTTTCAGGTTGAAGTTTCCTGACATAAGCATCGCATCCCCAAACTTTTAGAAATGACAGCTTAGGTTTCTTCCCAAACCATAATTCATACGGTGTCGTCTCAACGGATTTCGACGGTGCCCTATTTAAAGTGAATGCGGCAGTCTCTAAAGCATAGCCCCAAAAAGATAGTGGTAAATCGGCAAGAGACATCATAGATCGCACCACATCTAATAGAGTGCGATTACGACGTTCGGACACACCATTATGCTGAGGTGTTCCAGGCGGCGTGAGTTGTGAAACTATTCCACATTTTCTTAAGTGTATACCAAACTCGTGACTCAAGTATTCTCCTCCACGATCTGATCGTAGAAACTTGATTTTCCTGTCACGTTGATTCTCAACTTCACTCTGAAATTCCTTGAACTTTTCAAAGGTCTCAGACTTGTGTTTCATTAAGTAGACATACCCATATCTACTCAAGTCATCAGTGAGGGTGAGAACATAACGATAGCCACCGCGAGCCTCAACACTCATTGGACCGCACACATCAGTATGTATGATTTCCAATAAGTTGGTTGCTCGCTCCATTGTTCCTGAGAATGGAGTCTTGGTCATTTTACCCATGAGGCATGGTTCGCACGTGTCAAATGATTCGTAATCAAGAGACTCTAAAAGTCCATCAGCATGGAGCTTCTTCATGCGTTTGACACCTATGTGACCAAGGCGGCAGTGCCACAAGTATGTGGGACTATCACTATCAATCTTACATCTTTTGGTACTTACACTATGAATATGTGTAGCATTACGCTCGAGATTCATAAAGAATAAACCATTCACCATCGGAGCATGACCATAAAACATATCTCTCATATAAATAGAACAACCATTATTCTCGGATTTAAATGAGTAGCCATCTCGAATTAAACGAGATCCTGATACAATGTTCATGCTCAAACTTGGCACAAAATAACAATTATTGAGGTTCAAAACTAATCCCGTAGGTAAATGTAGAGGTAGTGTGCCGACGGCGATCACATCGACCTTGGAACCATTCCCGACGCGCATCGTCACCTCGTCCTTCGCCAGTCTCCGTTTATTCTGCAGCTCCTGTTGTGTGTTACAAATATGAGCAACGGCACCGGTATCAAATACCCAGGAGTTACTACGATTACTGGTAAGGTACACATCAATTACATGTATATCAAATATACCTTTGGTTTTGCCGGCCTTCTTGTCCGCTAAGTATTTGGGGCAGTTTCGCTTCCAGTGACCACTTTCCTTGCAATAAAAGCACTCAGTCTCGGGCTTGGGTCCATTCTTTGGCTTCTTCCCGGCAGCTTGCTTGCTGGGCGCGGCAACTACCTTGCCGTCCTTCTTGAAGTTCTTTTTACCCTTGCCCTTCTTGAACTTAGTGGTTTTATTGACCATCAACACTTGATGTTCCTTCTTGACTTCTACCTCTGCTGATTTCAGCATAGCAAATACTTCAGGAATGGTCTTTTCCATCCCCTGCATATTGAAGTTCATCACAAAGCTCTTGTAGCTTGGTGGAAGCGACTGGAGGATTCTGTCAATGACCGCATCATCTGGGAGATTAACTCCCAGCTGAGTCAAGCGGTTATGTAACCCAGACATAGTGAGTATGTGCTCACTGACAGAACTATTTTCCTCCATCTTACAGCTGAAGAATTTGTCGGAGACTTCATATCTCTCGACCCGGGCATGAGCTTGGAAAACCATTTTCAGCTCTTCGAACATCTCATATGCTCCATGTCTCTCAAAACGCTTTTGGAGCCCTGGCTCTAGGCTGTAAAGCATGCCGCACTGAACGAGGGAGTAGTCATCGGAACATGCCTGCCAAGCGTTCATAACGTCTTGTTCTGCAGGGAGAACAGGTGCGTCACCCAGCGGTGCTTGTAGGACATAATCTTTCTTGGCAGCTATGAGGATGATCCTCAGGTTCCGGACCCAGTCCGTATAGTTGCTGCCATCGTCTTTCAGCTTGGTTTTCTCTAGGAACGCGTTGAAGTTGAGTACTACGTTGGCCATTTGATCTACAAGACATATTGTAAAATATTTAGACTAAGTTCATGATAATTAAGTTCATCTAATCAAATTATAATGAACTCCCACTCAGATTTGACATCCCTTTGGTCATCTAAGTGTTACACGATCCGAGTCGACTAGGCCGTGTCCGATCATCACGTGAGACGGACTAGTCATCGTCGGTGAACATTCTCATGTTGATCGTATCTTCCATACGACTCGTGTTCGACCTTTCGGTCTCCGTGTTCCGAGGCCATGTCTGTACATGCTAGGCTCGTCAAGTTAACCCTAAGTGTTTTCGCTGTGTAAAACTGTCTTACACCCGTTGTATGTGAACGTAAGAATCTATCACACCCGATCATCACATGGTGCTTCGAAACGACGAACTGTAGCAACGGTGCACAGTTAGGGGAGAACACTTCTTGAAATTTTGTAAGGGATCATCTTATTTACTACCGTCGTCCTAAGTAAACAAGATGCATAAAACATAATAAACATCACATGCAATTATATAAAGTAGTGACATGATATGGCCAATATCATATAGCTCCTTTGATCTTCATCTTCGGGGCTCCATGATCATCTTGTCACCGGCATGACACCATGATCTCCATCATCATGATCTCCATCATCGTGTCTTCATGAAGTTGTCACGCCAACGACTACTTCTACTTCTATGACTAACGCGTTTAGTAATAAAGTAAAGTAGTTTACATGGCGTTCTTCAATGACACGCAGGTCATACAAAAAATAAAGACAACTCCTATGGCTCCTGCCGGTTGTCATACTCATCGACATGCAAGTCGTGATTCCTATTACAATAGCATGAACATCTCATACATGACATATAGATCATTCATCATTCATCACAACTTTGGCCATATCATATCACAAAGCACTTGCTGCAAAGACAAGTTAGACGTCCTCTAATTGTTGTTTGCAAGTTTTACGTGGCTGAAGTAGGGTTCTAGCATGAACGTTTTTTTTACCTACGTGAAACCACAACGTGATTTGTCAACTTCTATTTACCCTTCATAAGGACCCTTTTCATCGAATCCGCTTCAACTAAAGTAGGAGAGACAGACACCCGCCAGCCACCTTATGCAACTACTGCATGTTAGTCGGTGGAACCGGTCTCACATAAGCGTACGTGTAAGGTTGGTCCGGGCCGCTTCATCCCATAATACCGTTGAAGCAAGATAAGACTAGTAGCGGCAAGAAAGTTGACAAATCTATGCCCACAAAAAATTGTGTTCTACTCATGCAAGAAGAACTACGCATAGACCTAGCTCATGATGCCACTGTTGGGGAACATTGCAGAAAACAAAAATTTTCCTACGGTTTCACCAAGATCCATCTATGAGTTCATCTAGCAACGAGTCATTAGATGCATCTACGTACCTTGTAGATCGCGAGCGGAAGCGTTCAAAGAACGGGGATGATGTAGTCGAACACGACGTGATCCAAATCACCGGAGATCCTAGCACCGAACGGACGGCACCTCCGCGTTCAACACACGTACGGAACAGCCACGTCTCCTCCTTCTTGATCCATCAAGGGGGGAGGAGAGGTTGAGGGAGATGGCACCAGCAGCAGCACGACGGCGTGGTGTTGATGGAGCTGCAGTACTCCGACAGAGCTTCGCTAAGCACTATGGAGGAGGAGGAGGTGTTGGAGAGGGAGAAGGAGGCAACCAAAGGCCAAGGTATGAAGTCCCTCCTCTCCCCCACTATATATAGGAGGGCCAAGGGGGGTGGCCGGCCCTAGGAGATCCAATCTCCTAGGGGGGCGGCGGCCAAGGGGGGTTTCCCTCCCCCCCCCCCCCCCCAAGGCACCTAGGAGGTGCCTTCCCCTCCTAGGACTCTTCCCCCCTCAAACCCTAGGCGCATGGGCCTATGTGGGGCTGGTGCCCTTGGCCCATGTAGGCCAAGGCGCACCCCCTACAGCCCATGTGGCCCCCGGGACAGGTGGACCCACCCGGTGGACCCCCGGGACCCTTCCGGTGGTCCCGGTACAATACCGATAACCCCGAAACTTGTCCCGATGCCCGAAACAGGACTTCCCATATATAAATCTTTACCTCCGGACCATTCCAGAACTCCTCGTGACGTCCGGGATCTCATCCGGGACTCCGAACAACATTCGGGTTACTGCATATACATATCCCTACAACCCTAGCGTAACCGAACCTTAAGTGTGTAGACCCTACGGGTTCGGGAGACATGTAGACATGACCGAGATCGCTCTCCGGTCAATAACCAACAGCGGGATCTGGATACCCATGTTGGCTCCCACATGCTCCACGATGATCTCATCGGATGAACCACGATGTCGAGGATTTAATCAACCCCGTATGCAATTCCCTTTGTCAATCGATATGTTACTTGCCCGAGATTCGATCGTCGGTATCCCAATACCTCGTTCAATCTCGTTACCGGCAAGTCACTTTACTCGTACCGTAATGCATGATCCTGTGACCAGACACTTGGTCACTTTGAGCTCATTATGATGATGCATTACCGAGTGGGCCCAGTGATATCTCTCCATCATACGGAGTGACAAAATCCCAGTCTCGATCCGTGTCAACCCAACAAACACTTTCGGAGATACCTGTAATGCACCTTTATAGTCACCCAGTTACGTTGTGACGTTTGATACACCCAAAGCACTCCTATGGTATCCGGGAGTTACACGATCTCATGGTCAAAGGAAAAGATACTTGACATTAGAAAAGCTCTAGCAAACGAACTACACGATCTCACGCTATGCTTAGGATTGGGTCTTGTCCATCACATCATTATCCTAATGATGTGATCCCGTTATCAATGACATCCAATGTCCATAGCCAGGAAACCATGACTATCTATTGATCAACGAGCTAGTCAACTAGAGGCTCACTAGGGACATGTTGGTGTCTGTTATTCACACATGTATTACGATTTCCGGATAACACAATTATAGCATGAATAAAGACAATTATCATGAACAAAGAAATATAATAATAATAATTTTATTATTGCCTCTAGGGCATATTTCCAACAGATCCGACCTGCAAGATAAATATTTCGGTCACCCACAGAAGCACAAATGGAGGTATTTCCTTACTAATTAACTCCCCCTTTTCATACTCACGGCTCGCTGGAGGGCTGATCCTTTGGCGATGATTGTGTGTCCGGATTCTCCCCGGACGCCGGACCCCCCAGCGAAGATCTCTTTCCCCGCTTAGGGGCTTTGGCCTCCGGATCTTCGGAGGCGGTCCTCTTCTCCCCTTGGAGGGAGGGGTTTTTAATTCCCCTCTCTTCAGACGCCCCTTTGGGCGAAATAATAGCTCCTCTATTTTCCCCATCGCTCCCTTCCATGGGCGCGACCTCCAACATTCTGACTAGCACGGGCTCCAGTGTGGTCTCTGGGAGGGGGGCCGGACACCTTGTCAGCCTCGATTGTGCTACCCACTCCTGTGAAGAGTAATGGGTCAGGAGGCGAATTCTAGAAAAGCAGATAAACAGAACGTCCGGACTCTGAGCTATTTACCTGAGTATCCGGGCGATTGCGGCTTAGGCCTGCGTCCTCGGCCAATTCCGGACACGCTACATGTGGTCCGAAGAATAACTTGTACATCTCCACGGGTGTCGCACCCATGAAGTGTTGGAGAATCCGAAGTCCCTCCGGGTTGAACTTCCATAGACGGAGAGGATGACGCTTGCAGGGCAGAAGATGCCTGATTAGCATAACCTGCATCACCACAATCAGATTGATCTCCCTCGCCTGGAGGTCTCGGATCTGGCCCTGCAATAAGGGTACGTCTTCGGACGGCCCCCAATTGAGCCCTTGGTTGACCCATGACATCAGTCGGCATGGAGGTCCCGGGCGGAATGAAGGCGGCGGCTTTTGTTTGCTGCCCTTCGGAGCGGTGATATAGAACCACTCCTGCTGCCACAGTCCGAGTTCCTCTTGGAAGGAACCCTCGGGCCACGGGGCATCGGCCTTTTTGCTTATGGCCGCCCCGCCGCACTCCGCTTGACGCCCCCCGATCATCTTCGGCTCCACATTGAAGGTCTTCAGCCACAGGCCGAAGTGGGGAGTGACGCGGAGGAAGGCTTCGCAGATGATAATGAATGCGGAGATGTGGAGGATGGACTCCGGAGCCAAGTCGTGAAAGTCCAGCCCATAGTAGAACATGAGTCCTCTCACGAAGGGGTCCGTCGGGAAGCCTAAACCCCGACGGAGGTGGGATACGAAGACAACGAACTCACCGGGCTCGAGGGCGGGCACGGCCTGCCCTTGGGCGGGCAACCTGTGCGAAACCTCGTAGGCCAGGTACTTGGCCTCACGTAACTTCAATATGTCCTCCTCCGTGACGGAGGAGGGCATCCACCGGCCCTGGAGGTCAGAGCCGGACATGGTTGAGGATCTGAAGCGCTCGAATCTGAGGCTCTGGGTGTTGGAACTGGGAGCGAGGAGGAGATTCGATGCGAGATTGAAGAACAAGAACGAGCCTTGGTCCTCTTATAAAGGGGAAAATACCAAGAGCCGTCTCCGTGACCGTTTGGGATTCACCTTCGATAGAGGAGGCGTGGCGACGGGAACGGTTGGGTTACCCACGCACGTATTGATGAGAATCCCGGAATAAGGGGAACACGATCTCTGCTTCGACAAGACGTGCCAAGGAAACCACTTCGCTAAACGTGTTGAGGTAGTATAGTAAAAAACGATTCAAACAGTGGCTTGGTAGCGGTGTGATGTCACGCCGCATAATACGTCAGCATATTGGACTGGTGTACATTTTATTCTCTCTACGGTGGAATGTGGAATTTATTTTGCAGAGCCGGACACTATCCTGGTGTTCATGATCTTCTCTGGATTATTCAAGGGAGGAACCCGCCTTGCAATGCCGAACATTATGCGTGCCGGACTTATCGTCATTGAAGCCTGGTTCAGGGGCTACTAAGGGAGTCCTGGACTAGGGGGTGTCCGGACAGCCGGACTATCATCGTCCGCCGGACTCCAAGACTACAAAGATACAAGATTGAAGACTCTGTCCCGTGTCCGGATGGGACTTTCCTTGGCGTGGAAGGCAAGCTTGGCGATACGGATATGTAGATCTCCTACCATTGTAACCGACTCTGTGTAACCCTAGCCTCCTCTGGTGTCTATATAAACCGGAGGGGTTTAGTCCGTAGGACACGACATACATTACAACAATCATACCATAGGCTAGCTTCTAGGGTTTAGCCTCCTTGATCTCGTGGTAGATCCACTCTTGTACTACCCATATCATCAATATTAATCAAGTAGGACGTAGGGTTTTACCTCCATCGAGAGGGCCCGAACCTGGGTAAAACATCGTGTCCCTCTTCTCCTGTTACCATCCGCCTAGACGCACAGTTCGGGACCCCCTACCCGAGATCCGCCTGTTTTGACACCGACAGTACCCCACACGAATAGTTATCTGAGCCAACAGAAAAATAGATATACATAACATTACGGACACATTATACAAAGCATTACACAACACAGAAAGATCATATATACAAACATATGTGCGAATTTTGGCGCAAATCAACGGCCCACAAAGTGCATGCCCCCACACTTGCATGCCCTAAATCCTCTTCTGCTAGTCATGGTGGGGAGTAACTTAGACGAGTGTCATGCGTATGATAATCTATATTACTATCTTCATAGTGTAAAGCAACATAGATGTAGTATCATAGTTGGTTGCATTTATTAGTTTGTATACTCATTTTTCCTTAGGAAGCGCTATGTGATAGTATCATATTAGGCCTTGTACAATGGGAGGTGCTTAGGGAAATAAATCAGGCTTTTCTTAAGCGTTGGTGCTTATTTGTACAGGATAGACGCTTCACTAAGCGTCTCTCCTATAAAAATAAGCACCAGTGCTTTAGAAAAATCCGGTTTATTTTTCTAAGCATCTCTCTAAGCACCTCTCATTGTACAAGGCCTTATGTTACTTCAAAGACCTCTCTCCACATAAGCAACTTTGCCTTCGGATACGTTATGTCACTAGCTTAGTTACTCCCTCTATGACATGCCTAAGTTAGAGGATATGTGCCCCCCCCCCCCCTCCCCTCCCCTCGTTGCACACCCATCGAAAAGATTGTTTTTAATGCAAGTAGCATTGTGCAAAGCATAGTGTGATTCACCTTGAATCATGGAGCGAAAAGGACAAACCGATGAGAAATGAGAGAAAGTGCATGCTCCAGAGAAGAGATGGTACACAGAAATTACAGAACAAGGGCCCAAAATACACACCAACAGGCAAAAAAATAACTTTTAGGCTTAGTTTGGCCATAAAGTTTTTAGAGAACCATGGTAATTGAAAACCATAGTATTCAGATGTGTACACAATGAATACTGCAGTTTCTTTGAACCATGGTTTTTCTCAGTTTTACCAAAACTACCTAGGTGTTTGGCTGGTGTTGTTATACTACAGTTTTGACTGATTGTAACGCTGGGTGACAGCTGAAACTAACTGAGCTACACGGCCTAACTGCTGCCGGTTGCATGCAGCTGCTACGCACAAGGTCAGCACGTCCGCACCTATATAGCAGATTTGTGTACTGCTGCTAACTAGAGAGGCGCAAGAAACAGATCGATCAGCCGGTCTTCAATGGCTGGATTAATTTAACCAGGAGGTGGACGATTGATCAAGAGCATGTGGCAACTTAAGTTCATCAATCAACTATAGATTGAAGTAATACAATCCTAGGAGCGTGCTGCTATCACATGTCTATACGTGCATGTACTCTTGGAGGCGGACCAAAATTCTTTGTGCATGTACGATGCGCCATTTATACTTAATTGGTTACCTAGCATACATATCCGGCTGCATACAAGTATATTCTCCAAGGACAAGGGCCAATCGATCTAATCAGTGCGCTACTCATCCAAAATTAATCGACAGCCCAGGACTCCATGGAGAAGCATGCAAGATCACTAGAAACTAATCAGTGCCGTCATCCCATCCAGCGGCGTCGTATCTAATCTATATGTCACCCCTTGCAGCAGTCCTGCAATCAGACTGGACAAATACCTAAGGACAGAATATTGTAGGGCATAGACGAGCGCATACCAGGAGATAATACAGATTGTTTATTGTATAAGAGATGCAGGAAAATTAGAAGGCGATCGCAGCTGATATTCTTATCTCGACGTAGATGGCAACGTCGGCTGCACTTTCTCTCCGTTCTGTTTAGAAAAAAGAGGTTGGGGCCTCTTTTTTAAATACTTCAAAAATACCACGGTTTCTGGGATGTTATGGTTTACAACACTTCCGTTTTTTCTGAAGCCAAACACATCAAAGTATTCAAAACCATGGTTTTTTCAGAAACCATGGTATTCTAGAAAAACTACAAAAATACTTTGCATCCAAACGCACCCTACCTTTTAAAGTACCGAAATATTAACGTAGCAAGACCGCGGCTATACCCTATGACTAGTCGGCTCTAGCAATAGCCACCGCCCCTGAGGGCGAGGACGAGGTGCAGCACGTCTCCACCCTTGATGTTGTAGTCCTTGGCAGTCTTGTCGTCGGCGAGCTGCTTGCCGGCGAAGATGAGCCTCTGCTGCACGGGCGGGATGCCCTCCTTCTCCTCGACACGCTCCTTGATGCGGTCCACCGTGTCGGTGGGGTCGATGTCGATCTCGATCTCCTTGCCGGTGAGCGTCTTGACCTTGATGGTGGTGCCGCCGCGGAGGCGGAGCACCAGGTGCAGCGTTGACTCCTTCTGCACGTTGTAGTCGGCGAGCGTGCGGCCGTCCTCGAGCTGCTTCCCGGCAAAGATGAGCCGCTGCTGGTCCGGCGGGATGCTCTCCTTGTCCTGGATCTTGGCCTTGACGTTGTCGATGGTGTCGCTGCTCTCCACCTCCAGCGTGATGGTCTTGCCCGTCAGGGTCTTCACGAAGATCTGCATCTTGTTGTCGTCGGCGGCTCTTTCCTGTTTTGGCCAGTCCTCACGATCGTGTGTTTCGCTCGGTTGCTTTGGAACGATGGGGCTGTGCTGCTCGGGTCGTGGATATTTATATCGATCGATCCAGGCGTTAGAGTCGGGTCGGGAGTCCGCTCCGCCATGACGTGCCGTGGCATGATCCGTCACGGACTCCGCCGCACACAACGTGCTGTTCGTGGCCATCTCGTACCGATCGGGTTCCCATAAACAAAGTTGTGTATTGGCGCTACAACTACAGATATGAACACCGTGCATATATACCCTTGCCTCCGCCGTGCTCCTACCGTACGTCCCCTAGCACTACGACGATGGCCGAACAACCCGACTGGCCGAAGCTCCCGTCGGACCTCCTGGAACCCATCGGCCGGAGGACGCGCGATGCCGTCATGGGAGTCGCCACCTTCCGCTCCGTCTGCCGGGCGTGGCGCGCTGCCGTGAGACCAACGCCGCGCCTCCTGCTTCCCGCCTCCCAGGACAGCGCCGCTCCTCGCGGCGGCTCGAAGTACGCGCTCGTCTACCCTTTGTCACGTGGCTGGTCCATCGTCGTCGATGCCCGCAACGTCTCCTGTCACCTCAAGCACCTGCCCACGGGCGCTACGGCCGCGCTGCCGAATCTCAACGCCGTCCGTGACGGCGGCGCCACATCCGAGATCACGCATACGGGTTACGAGCACGCTCCCGATCATGAAGAGCCCAATCTCAACGACGGCAGCGCCGCGTCCGAGGTCACGCACCTGGGTTACGAGGACGCTCCCAATCATGAAGAGCCCAATGTCAACGCCGTTGGTGACGGCAGCGCCGCGTCCGAGGTCACGCACCTGGGTGACGAGCACGCTCCCGATCATGAAGAAGCGACTACAGACATGGGTCGTGGTGCGCCGGGGGATGACTGGTATCGGACGTTCAAGATCAGGATTACTGCCTTACACCCTCTTGTTTGTTTCTTGAAAACGTACCTCGAATTATCACACCTTTTCACCTTTGCCGCCCATGTCCCGCCTAGTACTCCGGCAGCGAGCACGGACGGGGTGGTGATCATGGCGTACCACGCTGTGCATGGACATACGGGGATGGTTTTCTGCCGACCTGGAGACGCGGCCTGGACGAAGGTAGCTAACCCCATTTCAGAATACTTCTTCAATGACTTCGCCTACTCCGAGTCCGAGGGCAAGATGCTCGCCTTGGACAACGAAGGCGTGACGCGGTGACGGTGGTGTTCGACGCCGCGACACTCGAGGTTCTCTACCAGGTCGATGTGCCCCCGGCGACCTTGAACTTCAGGTACAAGCATTCCTGCGGCAATTATCCGGATGAGTTCAGTTGCCTCCGGCTTGTTGCGGTGCCGGGCAAGGTGCTTTTGGTCAAAATATGCGTCAAGTCCTCTAGGCCGGAGGGGTTCCAAGTCTTCGAGTTATCGTCCGGGTCAGAGAAAGGTGACGGAGGGCCGGTCTGGCGCAAGGTGGCCGGGGACGACATCGGTGGCGACCACGAGTTATTCCTGGATAACTACCATGCCACCTTTGGCGACGATCGTGACGGCGGTGGGACACGGATTTATTACTTTGATGATGATTACTCGTCTGCAGTAACTAGTTGCGCTGCGGCGTACTGCTACAATATGAAGGATAATAAGCTCGAGTGCGTGCACATGCCATCTCGGAAGAACGGTGACATATACACAACTAGGCCTAGTTGGTTTTTTTTTTTTTTGCGGTATAAACTTTGTATTACTCAAGCGGTAAGTCCGCAGTCTGCATTACAAAGTTCAATGACCTCTGACAAACCAGAGTTAAGCCATACTACTGTTCTATTCTCCGTTCTGGCAAATTTTGCCAAGAAATCACTAACATTATTTTGACTACGATGAACATACTTAAAACTCGTATCGCGAAGACTCCTCAGGTATTTAATTTCATTCACCAATGAGGAGAAAAGGGACCTATCAGGCGCATGACTCATGATCATATTCACAGCCTCTCGTGAATCCATTTCTATCTGAATGGGTAGCTCCGTTCTCTGAATTGCCAACGAGAGTCCCTCCATACAAGCACTTAGTTCCGCCTCCAAAGCATTCCTGCATGAGAAGAGCTCCCTGCAAGATGTATAAATGATTTGTCCATTGCTGTCCCGAAGGACCATGCCAGCTCCAGCCTTTCCTTCCAGAGACCAGGAGCCATCAACGTTGAGTTTCGCCCAACCCTCCGTAGGCACAACCCATGATATGTTATGATTAACAGATGATCTAACGGGCGCAGCAGGTAAGCAATGAGCAACAACCTGTTTACCTTTCAGAATATCCTCATCTGAGTACTTGAGTGTTATCAAGGAGTCCAAGTATCCCATCAAAAACTGTTTCGATGCTTCCATCGGGGGTGGTTCTTTGTTATGTGTTATCTCATTCTGATTGTGCCACACCCGCCATAAACACATAAGCAACATGGCCCTCTCTATTTCTGATAGTGGCTGGAGCGCTTCCAGAAGCCATTCAATCCCTGTATTTTTAAGTTCCAACCGGTTTGGTAGATTCCAAACAGTTGGCATACACTCCCACAACTGAACTGCCAGAGGACACTTGCAAAGAGCATGGAAAGTATCTTCCTCCTCTCTCACACAAATTGGGCAGGTCCCAGATGTTTCTAAATTGCGTTTACTTTTGTTTTGCCATGTAGGAAGTGAATTCACCGCAACACGCCACGCAAAGTTTTTGACTGTAGGTGGCACCATACTTTTCCAAATGAGCTTCCAACAAGCCCGGCGGCCGTCCGGAGCCGTACTCGACGATTCAGCCGTACTTCTATATGTTTCCTCAAAGGCAAGCTCGTATGCTGATTTCACAGAAAAAATCCCAGTTTTCGTCGGTCCCCATGCAAGAACATCCTCATCAAGCCTCGGTGATGCTCTTATTTTCGGTATTTCCTGAACATCACATGGCAAAAAAGCTTCTTGTAGTATGTTATAATCCCATGCACCATTGCGCCGCAATAGTTGAGAAACATATCTGTATCTGCAAGTGCCTTGGCATGATATGGGTCGGTAGGAGAAGGGTCTAGGGATCCATGGATCCCTCCAAATTCTTATGCTGTTGCCATTCCCTACTCTCCAAATTATTCCTCTTTTAAGGAGATCCAAGCCATGGCTGATTGCAGTCCAAGTTGAAGAAGCGTTCCCTGAGAAGACCGTGTCTTCAAGTTTACCATTAGGATAGTATTTGCTCTTGAGCAATCTAGCACAAAGACTTTCAGGCCTAGTCAGTAATCTCCACGCCTGCCTGGCCAATAAAGCCTGGTTAAACAAACGGTAATCTCGGAAACCTGCACCACCTTTGCTCTTCGGTCTCTGAAGCTTTTGCCAAGAATTCCAATGTGTTTTATGTTGCCCTTTCTTTGCACCCCAATAAAAGTTTCTAACCATCTCCGTAAGATCATCGCAGACCGAAAAAGGCAGCTTAAAAACTCCCATGATGAAGACCGGGAGTGACTCTGCAATGGATTTGATTAGAGTTTCTCTGCCTGGCTGTGCAAGATGCCCATCACCCCATTGCACTAATCTTTTCATCAGTTGTGCTTGTAAGTTTTGAAACCGACCCTTTGTCCTTCTCCCACTCGGGGTTGGCAGCCCTAAATATTTCTCTTCAAACCCTGCAACAGTAACATTCAGAACCCCCCGCACATCCTCCTGCGCTTCACCGGGGCACGTGTCTCCAAACATGATAGAGCATTTATCAAAGTTCAAAAGTTGGCCCGTGGCCTTTGCATATAGATCCAGGCCTAGTTGGTTTGTCCCTGGCTAAGATAGCTAGTTTGTTGTGCAAAGAAAAGATCCTTTGAAGCCACGTTTTAGTTGTTAATTCATAATAATTGTCAAATCAAACATTACGTAGTTGGTGAGTGAGCACTCTTTCTGATCGTTTTTTTAAAAAGAGGATAACCCCGGGCTCTGCATTAGAACGATGCATGTGGTCAATTGTTTTTTTAATTGACTTGAGGTATGTCTTTGTGTTTTCCTTTATCCATCGATGAGAACTACAATGCACACCACCACAACAGAACCACCGTACAATGGCTGGAAGGAGATGAGCTCTCGCGACCTTGGCAACCTGCCTGCGCGTAATCCCCCCTCCCCCCTCCCGCCACGCCCATGGGCAGTGCCCAAATCCTACCCAGCAAGGCATGGGTAGATTTTGTGTTCATGGGTACGCCCACCCTACCTCGGTTGTCTTATCGGTGTATCACATGTGCAATAAATACTAAGCTACCGAGTCTTTGTATGTAATTAGCTTCGTTTCTCACCCCATCCCCCTCTCAACAACCAATTTCTCAACCATAGAAATCTCTCGGTGGCTGGAGTCTCCACCATACAATGGACTGGCAATTATGCCACCACCCATCGACATTGTGTTGAGCAGCCTGATGGGTACCCATCAGGCACAGATACCCATTTGGTATCGGCATGGGCATGCGTGTGATATTTACCACGTGTCTGCCACGCCGATGTACAGTGATACCGATAAGTCAAGAGCAAGTGAGAGCACTTCTCGATAAATCATTGCCATCTATAAGTGATAAAAAAACGGTTTACACAAGGCAATCCATACCTGGGCCGGTCCATGCAGTAGGCACCTCCTATACTGCGCTATGGCATTGGGAGAAGACGCAACGCGCCTGTTTGGCCCAGCCCATGTCTGGACGGCCTTTTTAAATTTCGTTTATTATTGTCATTATTATTATTTTCTTTTTTCTTTTTCTATTTTAAATAATTTGGGACCTAAAAAATGTTCCAAAAATTAAAAAATAATTTTTAAATAAATGTTTGTTGATTCAAAAAATGTTTGAGATTTTGTAAATAATGTTTGCTTATTCAAAAAATGATTGCAATTTCAAAAACAAATTTTCGGGAAATCAAAAAATGTTCATGATTTTTATGAAGTTTGTGTATTAAAGACTGTTAATGAAATGGAACAAAATTTTGTAAACTCAAAAATATTCATGATTGGAAAAATATCCTAAAAATACAAAAACTATTCATGACTTATGAAATATTTTATTCATTAATAAAATGTTCACTGATTCAAAAAATGATCTTGCATTTCAAAAAGTGTTCGTTAAATAATAAAAATGCTTGTTAAATCAGAAAAATATTTGTGAATTTCAAAAGTGATTCCACCAATTTCAAAAATAAGTCATCGATTCTAGAAATGTTCGCTATTCAAGAAAATTATTTTAAAAAATGTTCACAATTTTTTATAAATATTTTCAAATAGTATAATTTTTTTATGAATTCAAAATTTGTTCCTTATTTTAGAAAATGTTCAAAAATTTGTAAAAGTGTTCGTGTATTTAAAAAATATTCATGATTTCAAATATGTGCACAAGTTGAAAAAAATGTTCCTAATTTCACAAAATTGAGAGTGATAGTGTATCTTGGTGATGCATCAAAATGTGGTCATGACCATTGAAAATTGTAAGGCGGATTCTATAACCCCAAGGATTCAATGGTATATGGATGTGGAAAATATAAGATTTCCGATCCTAACGGTAAAAGGAGGGGAACAGATACCCAATATGATAGGAACTTTTGGTAATAGTTTTCTTTTCTTCCGTTGCAACGCACTGCCTTTTTGCTATAGAATTCAAAGTATTTTGTGTCTTCAAAAGCTTACATAATATATATACTGCATACTTATGTTGGTAACGTTAAGATCCCAACCATAATATATATATATCTTCAAAACAATACACAAGCTCCCTCGCAAAAAAAAAGAGAACAATATATAAGGGAAAAAAATTATATGAAACCAGGTCTCATATAAATCAGGTGAGACCCGCCCTGATGGATGACATGTGGCATTCACAAATCACAAAGCATCTAATCTCTCCCCCCTGATTTCAGGTGGGGGTGAGGTAGATGCTTTGTGATTTGTGAATGCCACGTGTCATCCATTAGGATGGGTCTCACCTGCTAACCCGTGAGACCTGGTCTCATAGAATTTTTTTCCATATATAAGGTCACCTTCAGAGAAAATAACAGTGCAATATATACCATTGGTATCATCACCTGATCACGTATCTGCGATTGCTTGATCGCACAGAATCATTAAGATATATTAAATCGGCTTCTCTTATACAAAATCAGGTGTCCCCTACTGGTTATCAAGGGTATGCTGATATGGCAGCCACGTCGTCAGCTTTTTACCTTCCGGGTTGGCTTTGGCAAGTCCCATTCATAGCGTTGTATTATATTTTATTTTTCCTCCATAAAAAAACGGCCACTTTGTAAAAAGGTCCCCTTAAATAAGTTAGTTAGCAAGCAAACAAAGGGTACGCTAACATGGCAGCCACGGCTTTTTACCTTCCGAATCGATTTTGACCTTATTTGATCAAATTAATGAGTTTTTGGACTAAATTCGATCCCTTTTTGAGTTGTTGGCCTAAAGCGTGCAACCCAATTACTCACTCTTTCAAAATCAGTCTTATGTCTTCTCCTGTTTTGGAATAATTAAAGTTTTAGAATTTTCCTAAGTCAAACTTCATTGAATTTGATTAAGTCTCAGAAATAGAAGCCGACAGCTTGCCAAATAGTGGGATCATCAGTGATATAAAACGTCTTCTCCGATGGAAACTTTACCATCTCGACCATATGTCGCTCTTGCAACGGTGTAGCTCATGCTCTTCCTTTTTTTTTCCCGAAAATGATCCAGTCTATTATTAAAGTTCATCGAAAGTATAAAGCATCTTAAACATAATAAAAACTACTTCGAAATTCTAAGACCAAAAAAATGACCGCTGCCACTCTTAGAACAAGCTGTCGATACGCCATTGTCACCGCTTTCTGAGACCACTGAATGATCACTACCGCCGCCAGAACGAACCGCCGACGTGCCATTGTCGCCACTACCGGAGCCGGTTAATCTTGTTGATGACGTGCCATTGTCGTCACTACCGGAGCCGGTTAATCTTGTTGATGACAGTTGGGAGGTCTTCATATACGTGTCCCTAAAAACCAGTATCCTGAAGCCGCAGTTGTTGAATCCTTAAACAGATCTAAAGTTTCTGACACCAAATCTTGTCACATAACAAAAAACCCAAATCTCACAGCCCCATGAACAAACTCGAGAAAGATCAGAGCTCGAAACACAAACTCGAATAAAAAGCGTCGCCATCTGCCTGAATGCTGCATCTATGAAACTAAAAACTCATAACCTAAACATCTATGAAACTAAAAACTCATAACCTAAACCAGGCAACCGGGTTCCCTCTCCTCGCCGAAGCAACAGAGGGAGGGAAGACGAATTCATGGGTCGCCAACAAAGAGAGACGACAAAGAGAGGTGGCTCATGGTCTTCCTCAGCTTGGTTATCACAACAATGATGTGGTTTATGATCTTGTGTGGCTTATGGTCCCGCTCAGCTTGGGTATCACAACAAGCGCACTACGGTGTGGCTTAGATCTCTCATTCGTTGTAGTCTAACCACAATGGTTAAGCAACGAGATCTTTTATTCTTGCATTTTCTATTAAGTCTATATAAAAATATATAGACATCTATAACATCAAATTTACTCTTATGAGAATATATTTTCATATTATACATACTTTATATTGTAGATCTCAATAGTTTTTTCTTTAGACTTGGCCATTTTTCATATTATATATATATATATATATATATATTTTATATTGTAGACCTCGATAGATTTTTCTTTAGACTTGGCCATTTTTCTTAAGAAAATCGTAGAACTACAATTATTTTGCAGCAAGTAAAACATGTAACAAGCCAAAGGACTTCAAGTACATTTAGGAAAGGAGAAAATAGCACACATAAACTATTTATTCGTTCTTACACACTGATGCGAGTACGTAGGTAAATACACACGACACGTCCACATATGACTGATCACGGCTCAGCGGCACTTATTTATGGCTAACTCAGTAGCTAGCTCTACTACTAGTGCATCAGTTCACGACTAGTGGCGCGTCGACGCGTCGGCCACCGATCAGGCGGTCGCCGAGCCGCATGAAGCGCAGTTGCAGGCCGCGCCGCAGGAGCAGTTGGCCCTCCTGTTCGCCCGCCCGGACGGCGTCCCCTCGCGCCCGCACGCGCACGGGTTGCACCCACAGTGCTCGCCGCACCCGCACGTCGTGTGCTCCCCCGCCGCCGCGCCGCTCCTCGCCGAGGTGCACCTGCAGCCCGTGCCGCCGGGGCACGGCACGGCGCACCCGCACTTGTCGTCGCAGCCCATCTCGATCTCCGGCGTGCCTTGCTCGCAGTAGCTCTTCTCAGTTCACCACTATGACCACACTGTATGTATGCCAGAGCACGGGGCTGTAGGGGGTGCGCTGCGCGACTATATGAAGAGTGGGCTTAAGCGGCGGCATGTCTTTCGGACGTCGGAGCTGCCGGCGTGTGGCAGTGGGCGAGGACACGTGGGGTACACGGCAGGAACTAGGGATGATGCGGTGGCAGTGGCACCTACGTACGTCCGCCACGGCCGGAGACGTGTACAATACCTATGAAAACGGCCAAGCCACGGGCATATATATCCAGTCAAAGTATCTAGTGCTTCCAGCCTTGGGGTACTCTCGTACTTCAATGTTAAAAAATATTTTAAAATGTTTTAAAAAATTCCTAAAAAAAATAAGAATGTTCACAAGAAATGTCACTACATCCCCTAAATATATTATGTCCAAAATTAAAATGTACATTGAGAAACAAAAAAGAGAAATACATATCTGAATAATGCAATGTCGCTTTTGTCTCTTCTTTATACTATTCATGCTAGATTTCACATTTTTGTTTCTCAACGTGTGATTCGAGTTTGGACCTGAAACTTTTAGGGCTTGTAGTCACATTCATGTGACCATTCATCTAGGTGCAGGCACAGTAGTAGGTCATGTCGAAGCATGCGCTAATGGGGTCCGAGACCTCACCACGTCCACCACTTGTTTGCCTTTTATCGGATCAGTAGTCAGGTCGTTCTGGATGCCCACAAGTGAGTCAACGTAGCTTAGGAGGAATCTCTTCGAGGCTTCGACCGGGGGCGCTGGCTTGTTGTGCGTCATTTCATTACGAACGTGCCAGCAACGCCACAACATCATCATGAGCTCCATCCTCTCCGTGTCAGGGAGGTCACAGAGAGTTGGGGCGAGCCACTCCATGCCCGTCTGATGGAAGTTCACTGCATTAGGAATTCGCCAGTGATCCGCATCTCTTGCCATAATGCCACCGCCCTAGGGCATCTGCAAAAAGCATGAAACTTGTCCTCCGGCTCCATTGCACAGAGGGGACACTGGTCAGAGACCTCCAAACTGCGTCGGTTTTTATTAACCCAGGTGGGCAAGCAATCTGTGATCAAACGCCAAATAAAGGTGCGAACCTTGGGAGGAGCAGGGGACCACCAAATAAAAGCCCAAATGGCTCATCGCCCGTCCGGTGCCCTGCTCGCCGCAACTGAAGAAGATCGAAGATGATCCTTCAAAAAAAGTCGATAAGCACTCCGCACCGAGAATCTGCCATGTCGCTTCGGATGCAAGAAGGTCCTCGCCCATGCGTGGTGATGTCCGTATCTTGGTTATCTCCTCTGCATCCACCGAAAAAAATTGTCATGCAGGACGTCCATCCTCCATGCTCCGTGATTATCCAGCAGCTCGGACACTCTGCATAGACGACACCGTCCTTGCGGAGTGATTGGTCTACCTCCCCCAGGACGCGGAATCCATTGATCTCTCCATATTCTGGTCGAGTTGCCGTTCCCCACACACCAAATCAGACCAGATTTTAAGAGTTGCAGCCCATGTTCCACCGCCTGCCAGGTCGCCGATGCCCCCCTTGAGAGTACAGTATCCTCCAAGTTCCCGTTCGGGTAGTATCTTGCCTTCAGGACACGGGCACACAAGCTCTCCAGAATTTTCAGTGGCTGCCACGCTTGACGAGCAAGCAGTGACTGATTAAATAAGCGCAACTCCCGGAAACCAAGACCCCCCATATGTCTTTGGTTTTATCAAATGTTTCCATGCACGCCAATGCATTTTCCTCTTCCCCTTTTCCACGCCCCAGAAAAAAATTCCGAATCATCCTCATAAGATCCTCGCAAGTGGAGGCAGGGAGTTTGAACACGCTCATTACATATGTTGGAATCACTTGAGCAATCAATTTTATGAGTGTTTCCCTTCCACTTTTGAGCCATCTGTGAGCTGTCCCACTCAATCATCCTTTTCATGTATTTTTGCTGCAGATTTTGGAACATGTCCTTCAACATGCGGCCACTCGGAGTAGGTAGTCCCATGTACTTCTCCTTGAATCCTTGCTGCTGTACTTCTAGTACTCGAACCACAGCATCACGATCAGCTGCGCGACACTGTTCGCCAAAGAGAATAGAGCACTTTTGCGGATTAATTAACTGTCCCGTGGCTCGTGCATATTTTGCTAGTGCCTCCTTGATGCTCAATGCCTCCTGTTCCGTGGCCCGAAAAAATAGCAGGGTGTCGTCTGCAAACAAAAGATGTGATATTCCTGGTGCCCGAGGACATACTCGCTCCGGCGTCACACTTTGCTCTATAACACCCTGTTTTAGAATAGCAGCTAGACCGTCAGCCACAAAAAAAATAAGAACGGGGAAAAGGATCTCCCAGCCGAAGCCCGCGCGACGGTGCAAATGAATCTGAGAGGGCTCCATTCATATTAACACGGTAATGAACCGAGGTGACATATGTCATGATCCACCTCACCCATTGGTTCGCAAAGCCCATCTTTTGCATCACTTGCTGCAAGAATCTCCAATCAACTCGGTCATACGCCTTGGAAAGTTCTAGCTTGTAAGCACAAAAACTCTTATCCGGGTCTTCACAGGTATTAATAAATTTAGACTTGATGCATGAGCCAAATTTAAAAGTAAAATGGAAAGAAATAATATTTTGAATGAATGTTAAAGTAGCAATAGCATCAAGCAGATCAATGTGCTGGCATCACGGACACAGGGAGTTAATTCCTTCACACTCATGAATTACCAATCTGGTCCCCCGTAGGGTTCGGTCCTCCCTTAATTTTTTCAAGACAACACCCCACTGGCGAAGCTACAGTTAAAATGTTGGGCGGGCCAAAATTTAGTACAGATTTTCCTTCAATTCTTTGTATATTGGTCCAGGGCTGGGCGGGCCATGACATTGTTTTGCCTGTGTGTAGCTCCGCCACTGAACACCCCTCTCTTCAACTCTGTATTAGCTTCTGATTCTGAGGTGGCTTACTGATTCAGAAGAATAGATGTGTTATAAATACTAACCCTCGTCCTCGTCCACGCTAACAACATCTCTTATGAATACTAACCCTCGTCCTCACCCTTTTGATCTTTACTTACTTTTCTCTTTTTCTTTTTGTCATTTAGTTTCTCTTTTTTCCTTTGTATAAAATCCGCGAAATGTTTCTCAAAATCCGTTAACTTTTTCAAAATTACAAAAAAAATTCAAAATGTTTCTCCAATTTGGTGAGCTTTTTTCAAATCTGATGACCTTTTTTGAAATTCAATGAACTGTTTTTTTTATTTTGATGAACTTTTTTCAAATTTAGTGAACTTTTTTTGAACTTGGATGAACTTTTTTTTTCAAATTCAATGAAATTTTTTGACCTTTGATGAACTTTTTTCCAAATTCATGATTTGTTTTTCATATTCGATGAACTTTTTTTCAAATTTGATGAACTTTTTCAAATTCGATGAACTTTTTTCACTTTTCCATGAACGTTTTTCAAAATTGATGAACTTTTCTTAAAAATGATTAACTTTTTCTCAAAATCATTGAGTTTTTTAAGTTTATGTACTTTTTCTTCAAAAATGATGAACTTTTGTCTCAAAATCGATGATTGTTTTTGTAGTTTGTGAGATTTTTTCGTCAAATGTTAAACTTTGGCTCAAAATCGATTAACATTTTTCAAATTTATGATTTAAAAAAACTATGGGATAATAAATAGCACAGCCACGCATGTTCTTATCAGTACAACTGTTCAATGGGTGTAGTGGTTAGCTGAGCAGGAAGCCAGGAATAAATGGGTGGCGTTGTGAGTTCGAATCCCGGTGGAAACAGTTTTTTTGTGCCTTTGTCTTTAGTTTTTGGTTCGTTGCGCTTTGCCTTACCGGGCCGGCCCATAAGGCGCCGAACAGGAGGTCTCCACATACAGTGCATTTGTTGTATGGCTAGCCCATGTTGGGCTGATGGCGAAGGTCATGTGTTCAAATCATGACTTTGACAATTTATTTTTAGTTTTTTTGTTACACGGATGGACAAAAAACCAAAACAATGAGATAACGACGTGCGAAACTAGTGGACGGCCGGGTGGACGGACCAAGACGACGAAATTACGGTCGTAAGAAGCAACAACCCTTTTATTATTATAGGTATATAGATGTCGAGATTAAAGCATCTCTCTAACTAGTATAAGAAACTGACAAACCCGGCTAGGTAGGGAAAAAACTAACTAGGGCACAAACCAACTAGGCTTAGTTGAATAATAATCGTTGTAGTCATCCTCCGGTGGCTCGTATATGCACTCCATCTTGTTATCCTGCATATTGTAGCAGTATCCCCAAACACACCTTGCAGTGCCGAAGAGCTCGTTATCAACATGATATATTCGAGTACCGCTCCCATCATCGCTGTGGCTAAAGGTGGCGTGGTAAGCATCCATGAATATATCGTAGTTGCCTCCTATACCTTCGTCCTCTGTCACTTTGCGCCAAGCGAGTCTGTTATCTTCCTCATACTCGGACGCCAACTCAAAGACACGGAACTCGTATGATTCCATCAAAACCTTGACCAAAAGCAGCTTGTGTGGTAGTGCAACAAGGTGGAGGCACTCAAGCTTCTCTGGGATGATACCACCGCACAACCTGAAAGCAAAGTTTGACGTCACTGGTGGCACATCGATTTGGTAGAGGATCTTGAGCGTCATGGCATCGAACACTGTCGTGACACAGTTCCTGTCCATGGCAAACATCTTGCCATCGAAATAGGCAAAGTCGACGAAGCAGTTGTTGATTGAATTATCGTTACCTATTATTGTCCAGGCCGTGTCCCCGGGTCGGCAGAAAACAACGCCATTACTCACGTGCAACCTGTGATACATCATGATCACCATGCCTTCCGTGCTACCTGCCGGCGTACCAGGCGGCACATGAACGGCGAAGCGAAAGTAATTCGAAAGTTCGATGTAGTTGGAGTACTCAACAGGACCGTGTCGGGAATGTATCTTGATCAGTTGATCTTAAACTGCTGATAATGATACCGGGGACGCGGACACGGTTTGTAGAAACTCAAGTAGAAACTACCCATGTCGGAAGAATGCGCTTCATCATCCGTCGAGTAACTGCCCTCCTCGGAAGAAGGCACTTCTTGATCATCTATGGGTTTATCGTTGGGATCTTCGCGAACGTGCTTCTCATCGGAAGAAGGCAATTCCACGTCCGACAAATACTTGTTTGGATCTTCGCACGAGCTGCCCTCGTCGAATGAAGGCGCTTCTGTATCTGTCAAGTAGTCCTCCTTTTGGACTTGATCTGTGGGTCGATCGACAGCTGAAGGAGGCGTTTTCCGATCGGAGTTCTCTACGGGATCTTCGGAATAAAAAAGCAATTCCAGGTCAGAGAGGTGCTCGTAAACCAGATGCGTAATCCCGGACGCGGCGCTACCATCAAAGACGGCGTTGAGCTTGGGCAGCGCGGCCGTGGCGCCCGTCGCGAGGTGCGAGAGGTGGCTGGAGACATCGCGGGCGTCGACGACGATGGACCACCCACGCGACAAGGGGAACACGAGCCTGTAGTCCGAGCCGTCCTCAATGTCCGCGACGTTCTGAGGGGAAGGAGGCAGGAGGCGAGGCGTTGGTCCCACGGCGGCGCGCCACGTCCGGCAGACTGAGCGGAACGCGGTGAGCCCCTCGACGGGGTCGCGGGTCTTGTGCGCGATGAGATTCAGGACGTCGAAGGGGAGCTTGCAGAGCCAGTCGGGCTGCTCCTGGTCGGCCATCGCCGTGTTGCTTTCGCCTCCGATCGAGAGAGGCTGAGTTTCTTATTTGTCGACTGATCGAAGGGACGCGAGTTGGAAAGCTTGATCAGAGGAACCGATCGAAATTTAGTACTCCTACCAGATACGTGTGTGTATTTTTTTGAGGGGCTAGCTATACGTGTGTTTGTTGGACGACTACTACGGACTCTAATTGATGTCCGGCATCGGCCACACATCTGGGTTCTGGACCGGGAGTTCTATTATTACTCTTGATGACATCACTTCTGCCCTATGCACGTGATAAAACCTTACTGAGTATTTTTTTTTCTAAAAAGAGAAAAATCTTAATTATACATCGGTTGATGTACACAATTGCTATTTGCGTCAAAATTCGTGGGGCAGAGGATGTGATTACGAAGGAAGAGGAAGAGGGTGCGACTGTGCACGAGGGAGATAGGAGGGAGGAGGAGGTGTTAAATTATGATCTAAATTCTAGTACCGTATTGGACTAGACATAGTACATACGGTGTGGGTCTTTTGCGTTGGTACCGACGCGTACGAGTACAACTCGTTTACTTGTCCTACAAGGACTCCTATGTGTTGCCCTCTTATATACCCCATGTAGTCGCACCTCAGACGGCCTGTCGTCTTGTGCTTGTAATACTCCTCCATCATAGTGATCGCGCCTTCGTGCGTCCGTGGTTTTCTCCCGCAAGGGTTTCCACGTTAAATCACTGTGTCTCTTTGTCTCGTTTATTTCTCGTTATTATCTAACAAGTGGTATACAGAGCCAAGTTTACAAATACGAGATTTAAGACGAGAGTTAGGGTTTGCGGCGTGTTCGCCGCCGCCGCAGATTGCCAAGAACGACAGGTTTCTTCTGCCGCTGATCCGTTTCCTACCCGAGCAGTCACCGAGACGGACACATACTTCGGCTGCCCCGCTACCAGTAAAATCACCAAGTCCGCAGACCAAGCTTTTCCGCTGCAGCCGTTCTTGACCAAGTCGTCAAGAGATCCACCGAGTCGCTGCTGCTTCGTACAGTTTTTCAAGCCGCCGAGTTGCCGCTGCTGATGCTCGTTCAAGTCCCGAGGCTGCTACGCTGCTGCTGTTTCACATCACGTCAAGCTGAACCAGATCGGTTTTAAGTAGTACTAGTGGCCGATCTAGTATATCACGTGAAGTCAAGTACCACAGTACATCTTGGATTTTTTACTACGTGCAGCTTATCTGATCTACTGGTACTACTTGACTACTAGATCAGATTTGTTTTTCATCTTCAAGTTCTACGTCCATTGCCCGAAGCTACCAGGTGCTACTGTTTCTTTGCTACGCATATTAAATTCTGTCAAGAATTTTTCTACTCCGACTTGTACTACTTTGTGCACAGATTTGTTCGACTCATGGCATCCATGAAGTACGATCTTCCGCTGCTGGACCGTGACACAAGGTTTACCCTATGGCAAGTTAAGATGCGGGCGTTGTTGACACAGTCCGACTATGATGAAGCACTGGATAGTTTCGGGAAGAATAGAATTCGGGATTGGACTGATGAGGAGAAAAGAATTGATTGTAAGGCTTTGTCACAAATTCAACTCCATTTGCATAATAATATTTTGCAGGAAGTTTTGAGCCAGAAAACTGCCGCCGCTCTATGGTTAAAGCTGGAAGGGATTTGCATGACTAAAGATCTCACCAGCAAGATGCATCTGAAGCAAAAATTATTCCTGCACAGATTACCCGAGGGAGGTAATGTTTTGCATCATATTTCAGAATTTAAAGAGATCATATCTGATCTAGCTGCAATGGAGGTTAAGTATGAAGAGGAAGATACTGCTTTAATGCTACTTTGTTCATTGCCAAGTTCCTATACCAATTTTAGAGACACCATATTATATAGTCGTGATACTCTCACGCTTAATAAAGTTTATGAAGCTTTGAACTCCAAGGAGAAGATGAAATTAATGGTGCCTCATGATGGTTCAAGTTCATCCCAAGCAGAGGGATTATCTGTTCGTGGCAGGACAAAGGAGAAGAACTCCAATAATGGAAACAGAGGCAAAAGTAAAAACGGCTACAGGAGCCGGTCGCAATCCAGAGACAAGAAGTATTGCAGATATTGCAAGAGAGACGGGCATGACATCTCAGAATGTTTCAAGTTGCAGAATAAAGAAAAAAGGAAAGGTAACAAACAAGGTGACAATTCTGCTAACGTTGCTCGTGATGATAGTTCTGATGATGCTCTTGTCGTTATTGCTGGATGTGCTGAGACCAATGATGAGTGGGTACTTGATACTGCATGCACTTTTCATATGTGTCCACATAGAGATTGGTTTAATACTTTTGATTCCACTACTTCTGCTGGTTCCGTTTTGGGTTTTGATAATTCACCATGCAAGATTGAAGGCATAGGTTCTATTCAAATCAAGATGTTTGATGGCATAATCAGAACTTTGACAAATGTTCGGTATATTCCGAAGATGAAGAGAAATCTTATTTCTATGAGTGCCCTTGATGCAAAGGGATACAAGTATTCAGGTGGAGATAGTGTTTTGAAGGTCACCAAAGGCTCCCTTGTTGTGATGAAAGGTGACTTAAGTTTGACAAATGGTCTTTATTACCTTCGAGGTTCTACCGTTTCAGGTAACGCTACTCCAGTTGTTTCAAAGAATTCTGATTGTGATGCTGCTAACCTTTGGCATATGCGTCTTGGACATATGAGTGAACTTGGTTTAGCAGAGTTAAATAAGAGAGGTCTTCTTGATGGATATGAACCTGGTAAATTGAAATTTTGTGAGCATTGTATCTTCGGCAAGCACAAGAGGGTGAAGTTCAATACTTCGACTCATACAACTGAAGGTATTCTTGATTATGCGCATTCTGATTTATGGGGACTATCTCACAAGAAGTCATTAGGTGGTGCAAGTTACATGCTGACTATTATTGATGATTATTCGAGAAAAGTTTGGCCCTATTTCTTGAAGCATAAATATGAAGCATTCTCAGCATTTAAGGAGTGGAAGATTATGATTGAAAGGCAAACTGAAAGGAAGGTAAAAATACTTCGCACTAATAATGGTATGGAATTCTGTTCTAAGCAATTTAAAAATTATTGCAAGTCTGAAGGCATTGTCAGACACTACACCGTTCCTTATACTCCTCAACAAAACGGTGTTGCTGAGCGTATGAACAGGACCATTATTTCCAGAGCCCGTTGCATGTTGTCCAATGCAGGTTTGCATAGGCGTTTTTGGGCTGAGGCCGCTTCCACTGCTTGTTATCTCATTAATCGTTCACCATCTATTGCTCTTAATAAGAAAACTCCAATTGAGGTATGGTCTGGTTCACCTGCTGATTATTCACAGTTGAGAGTTTTTGGTTGCACTGCTTATGCTCATGTTGATAATAGAAAGTTGGAGCCTAGGGCTGTTAAGTGCATCTTTCTTGGTTATAAGTCTGGTGTTAAAGGTTTTAAATTGTGGAATCCTGAAACCCAGAAGGTTGTCATTAGCAAAAATGTTATCTTTAATGAATCTGCTATGTTACATGATGTTTCATCTACTAATGTTCCCGTTGAGAGTGAACAGCAGCCTATTGTTCAGGAGCCTACTGTTCAGGTGGAGCATGTTATTGATTCAGGTGATACATCTGGTAATGAAATTGTTGCACATGATGAACCCGTCGTTGATGATGAACATGTCACTCCTACTCCAAATCAGCCTATTGTTCCACCCAGTTGGAATCTTGCACGTGACAGAGTTAGACGGGGTATTAATAAACCTGACAGGTTAATTGAAGAGTGCAATATTGTTTCTTTTGCTTTATCTGTTGCAGAAGAAATTGAAGGTAATGCTGAGCCTTCTTCATATTGTGAGGCTATTATTTCTGGTGATAGTAATAAGTGGATGACCGCTATGCATGATGAGATGGAATCACTTGAAAAGAATGACACTTGGGATTTAGTAAAATTGCCTAGAGAGAAGAAACCTATTCGTTGCAAGTGGGTTTTCAAGAGGAAAGAAGGTGTTTATCCTAATGATGAGACAAGATATAAAGCAAGGTTAGTTGCTAAAGGTTATAGCCAGATTCCAGGTATTGACTATAACGAAGTCTTTTCTCCTATTGTGAAGCATAGCTCTATTCGCACTTTACTCAGTATTGTTGCCATGCATGATCTTGAGCTTGAACAATTGGATGTTAAAACTGCATTTTTACATGGAGAATTAGAAGAGGATATTTATATGGAACAACCTGAAGGTTTTGTTATTCCTGGAAAAGAAAAACTTGTCTGCAAGTTAAAGAAATCTCTTTATGGATTGAAGCAATCCCCTAGACAGTGGTACAAGAGATTTGACACTTTTATACTCTCTCAAGGTTTCAAAAGGTCTAATTATGATAGTTGTGTTTATTTGAAAACTGTCAAAGGTTCAACTATTTATTTGCTCCTTTATGTTGATGATATGCTTATTGCTGCAAAGAGTATGTCAGAGATTAATGAACTAAAGAAGCAATTGAGTAATGAATTTGAGATGAAGGATTTGGGTGCAGCAAAGAAAATACTTGGCATGGAAATATCCAGAGATAGACCGTCTGAAAAAGTATATCTAAGTCAGAAGGGATATATTGATAAAGTTCTTCGTCGTTTTAATATGCATAATGCCAAGCCGGTGAGTACTCCATTAGCTGCCCACTTCAAATTATCATTAGCTTTATGTCCTAAATCAGATGCCGATATTGAGTACATGTCTAGAGTTCCCTATTCGAGTGCAGTTGGTTCACTTATGTATGCCATGGTTTGTTCTCGTCCGAATTTATCATATGCATTGAGTGTTGTCAGTAGATACATGGCTAATCCTGGAAAAGAGCATTGGAGACCAGTTCAGTGGATTTTCAGATACCTGCGTGGTACTTCTAATGCTTATTTACAGTTTGGGAAAACTGGAGATGGACTTGTTGGTTTTGTTGATTCTGATTTTGCTGGTGATTTGGATAAGAGAAGATCACTCACAGGTTATGTTTTCACCATTGGTGGTTGTGCTGTGAGTTGGAGAGCAACTTTGCAGTCTATTGTGGCTTGTTCCACTACTGATGCCGAGTATATGGCTATTTCTGAGACTTGCAAAGAAGCTGTCTGGTTGAGAGGTTTATACACTGAGCTTTGTGGAGATTCATCTTGCCCTACCGTATTTAGTGACAGTCAAAGTGCCATATATCTTACAAAGAATCCAATGTATAATGAGAGGACAAAGCACATTGATGTCAGATTTCACTATATTCGAGATGTTGTTGCTGAAGGTGATTTGAAGGTATGCAAGATAAGTACTCATGATAATCCTGCTGATATGATGACAAAGCCAGTTCCTACCAATAAGTTTGAGCTTTGCTCAGGCTTAGTTGGTATTTCTCACTAGTCCTATGGACTTTGACGCACAAGGTGTTTATGCTGATTTGGATGGAGTTATCTACTTTCTTCGACTACTTGAGGGAATTTGGATCAAGGTGGAGATTGTTAAATTGTGATCCAAATTATACTGTGTTGGACTAGACGTAGTACAACTAGTGTGGGCCTTTGCGTTGACGTCGACGCGTACGAGTACAACTCGTTTACTTGTCCTCCAAGGACTCTCATGTATTGCCCTCTTATATACCCCATGTAGTCGCACCTCAGACGGTCTGTCGTCTCGTGCTTGTAATACTCCTCCTTCATAGTGATTGCACCTTCGTGCGTCCGTGGTTTTCTCCCGCAAAGGTTTCCACGTAAAAATCTGTGCCTCTTTGTCTCGTTTATTCTCGTTATTATCTAACAGGAGGCAGGGGTGTGGCTATGGCAGCTGACTGGCTGAGGATTGGGTGGCTAGGGTTCATACGGTTGTCTGGCCAATGGGCTTTCCCATAGGAACAGACCAATCGAACCGTTCCACCAACGCACCCAGCCAAGACACACGACCCCGTAAACGAATTGGCCCACCGTGAAAACACAAATGAGATGAAACATGCAGTCAACATCTAACGGCTGAAGAGAGACGAGGTGGAAACACAACCGGACGGCCGGGAATGCTCGAAATCGGGGTCGGGGCTCGCCATGAAGGCCGGTTGACTAGCATCCTAGTAGTTATAAAACATCAAATCAATGTGTGAGGACATAGGTGCCTTAGTTTTACTTCTTTTAATAGGCATATGACTGTAGTTTGGTAGCTATTTCTAAGGGTTACAATGCAATTGGATGATTTCACCGTTACAGGGAACATATCTCACATAACAATAGAATCTCCAGCTTGGCACACCAATTTTCGTCCCCTCCTAGTGTGTCAGTGCATCATTCAAGAGATTTTAGACACTCTTTCATGTGACTTGGCCCATGTACGCCCGTAGGACATTATCTTCCGACTAGGTAGCCTTACTCGCCAATATGTTTTCACCATTTGGCTTCCTAAATATATTCTCACCATCTAGGATGCTCCAGCTATTCGCCAGGGATTTTAGAGTATATTATGGCTCAATTAAATTTCACATTATATAATTTGTACTATCTCTGTACCAAAAAATATAAGAAGTTTTTGCAGTTCAATACACAGGGAGTAATATGTTTCATACCATGTCTCCATGAGAGGTTTATTGTCATCCAAAACTTGTACGCGATATATACTTGCCCTTGGGGCTTAGCATATCATTATTTACTATCTTAGCATATATATATATATATATATATATATATATATATATATATATATATATATATATATATATATATATATATATATATATATTCATCACCCAGGGTGCAGAAAAAGTTATTCTTCACCCGAGGTAATCTTACGATCATTTCATAAATAAATTATGTTTCAAATATAAATAGTTACAGTCATATTGATTTATTGTGTAAAATTTGGCATAAAAAAATGTCAGAATATCAGAAAAAGTACATTTATGTACATTTTACGCTATGTTTTTACATTTGTAATTTACGGAATCTAAAATATTTTTTACGGTAATTATATATTTTCTTACGTACTCTTTTTACGTCTGAAATAAAACAAAATTTACGAAACGTAAAATTACGATGCATTGATGTTAAAATAGAGGGGGGTGAAAAATAACTATTCCTCACCTAGGATGGCGAATAGCGCGACCCATATATAAGGATGGAGCTTTTAGGTTGTACCACCATGGATCTAAGCATGACACTGCAAATGGCCAAGTGGTTGTAATATTTCTTTTCTCCAGTAGCAAACCATAATTGTGTACATTTATTTGTAGAGAAAGACCATATAACGTATATGTATAAAATACTTTTGACGAGTAATGTTCTCATCAGTGGATAAAGGAAAACACAAAGAGATCTCAAGTCAAGAGAAAAAACAGAAACCGAGTGCTCACTTACCAACTACGTATGTAATGTTTGACAATTACTATGAATTAACAACTAAAACGTCCCGCTTCAAACGATCTTTTCTTTGCTAACAAAATACCATCTTAGCTGGGGACAAACCAACTAGGCCTAGTTGTATATATGCCACCGTTCACTGGTAGAAAAAAGCCCTTTAGTCCCGGTTCGCAACAGCCTTTAGTCCCGGCTGTGCAACCGGGACTAAATATGCGCGACTAAAGACCCCCCCTTTAGTCGCGCCTCTTACGGACCGCGACTAAAGGCCCGTCCACGTGGGCGCCCGTGGTCCGTCGGGGCGGAGGACCTTTAGTCCCGGTTCTCGTGGCCAACCGGGACTAAAGGCCTCCTCCGCAGGTTTAGGGTTTCAGCCCCCCTAAACCTGGTTTCTTTTTAATTTGTAGTGTTTTATTTGTTTTATATTTTATTTTGTGTTTTATTTTATTTTTGATGAAGTTTCAGTACACATATTCTACGCTACTATATACATGCATATGAAATTTCAAACAAGAAGAATTCAAGAGAAATATATAATATATATTCAATCTCGGGTGACCATATACAACTTCGAACAAGTTTCCATACACAATTAGGATGGATGACCATATACAACTTTGAACAAGTTTCAATCTCGGGTATGCATATAAATTTCTTCGTCCTCGGTATAGTGTTCTCCTTTAGGATTGATGACTTCCCTCATGAAAAATCCTGCTAATTCTTCTTGAATTGGTCGGAAGCGAGCTTCTGGACTAAGCCTCCTCCGCAAGTTATCCGTCGCGTTCCGCATGCTATCTGATGCCTTTCGCTCAGTGGTGTGTCTCCGGATGTTCTCACAAACATAGTATCCACATAGATTGGTCCCCGGTGGCTGCTTATCCACATTAACTAACCTTCTGAAATCTAGTTCATGTTTGTATTCACCGACAATTTCTTCTGAGAACCGTCTCCAAACCCTACAGGGCAAAGAAAATTAAATGAATAAGGAAGTTATTAGTTACTTGATATTAGGAAATGAACGAAAGAGACCGATCGATATAGAGCTCAAATGATTGAAAATAATTACTTTTGCAGCATTTTTCTCATGTCGGCCCAACGCTTTGGATCCGAATCCATAGAGTCCATGATTAGAACTCCGGAGGTGTGAAGTTCAATATTTAGCAGAATCCAGTGAAACCTGCGGACACGTTACATGCACAGTCATGCATAACTCATCGATTAGACATACCATGCATGGAGTAAACAAAAGAGAATGGGCACAAGAGAGAAACACTCACCCAAAATGGTAAGGAAATAGAATATGACTTTTGAGTTGATGCTTTCTAAGAAACTTGTACAGGTCTTTCTCCACGTCTTCGGGGTGATGTTGTAACACATGTCCATTAACGATATGTGGGTCAATGAACCCAACATCATGGATGTTTCTTATTTTGCATTCCCAAATCTTCAATCTGCATAATAGCGTACGCAACAATATAGTTAGGACAATATATATATATAGTGCAGGCAATGAAGAACGAGATGAGGTAGAAATAAATCACTTACAGAACGTAGCAACTCAGCATAGATTTGTCGAGGTCGCGCAGATTGAACAGCTGGAACAATTCACTCATATGAACTTCTACAGAGTACCGTTTGGTGTGATGCTCATCTGTAACATCCGCATAAACATATTCTTTGTCGGCCCATGTTATGAATTGCTTGTACCAACGTAGCAGATTTCGCATTTGTGGTGGTAGACTCTTTTCCTGCGCAGGCTCGACGAGAGGCCCATTCCGCACATATTGTAATGCTATCTCACATACTGGCGCATCCTCAAGGTCTAAGAAGGCACGAAGAGTCAAACCCATCTCGGACGCTTGTTTCATGGCACCCGCTATAGTCAATCCAAGTGCTGCCGCAGCTGCTATGATCTCGGGGTCCTCTTCCGGACCGGCTTTCACTATGAGCGGGGGGATCGATTGTTTCTTCTGCATCCCGAGCTGGTCAACTTGTTTCCCGCTTTTTTTTACTTTCTTCTTTCTCCTCCTTCAATATTTTTGCTTGCCTACGAAGTTCATGTCCATAGTCGTCAGGCATATTCAGCTCGTCTTGGGACGGTGTCGTCAAAAAATCCTTAGCCCACTTCTTTTGCTTCTCAGTGAATACTTGCTTGGGCTCAGGCTCTTTTTTCGCCTTCATGTCCGCCTTCCATTTCTCATAATCAGCAGACGCGGCCAATTTGATTTCAGCTTCACTAAGTTCCCCAGGCCTTGGGAGGAGAGGCTTCAGTGATGGCTCCGGTACCCTTGTGGTCTTAGGTACATAAGGGTCCGGGTTAATAGTCCAGGAGCGGGTTTCCTTGCTGTCCGCCTGCTTCTGCTTCTTCGCCGGAGGTGGATTGGGGGGCGTCGTACCCGCCGGAGGAGGATTGGGGGGCGTCGTACCCGCCGGAGGTTGTGGATCGGGGGACGGCGTCGAATGGCGTGAAGGAGGTGTAGGTGAACCACCACGACCACCACCACCGCCACCACCGCCACCACCACCACCACCATCGGAGGGGGTGGACTTGCTAGCCTTGGCGCCTCGCCTGGAAACACTATGTACTTCTTTTTCCATAGAATGAACTGGCGCTTGACATCTCCAAGTCTTCTCTCCCCTTCGGGTGTAGGTTTGTCAATCTCCAGGTCCTCAAACCCTTGGACTATGTCTTCCACCGTGACACGAGCATAGCCATATGCAATGGGGTTGTTGTGGTGGAGTGCTCCAGGTGTACAGGGTAAAGCACTGCCGCTAGCTACCTTCGTGGAAACGTTCCCCACGGGATAATGCAGATCACATTCTTTCATCTCCTTTACATCATCCACGGGGTAGTGAGGCTCCGGTGCATGAATCTCGATCATTGGTGCACTAGCACCAGGCGGGGCATCCGTGGAAGCCACGCTGCTTCTCCGCTGCTGGCTTCCGCGATCCGCTTCATGATCTTCATGCGGCCCTGCAGCCGATTTTTCTTTCACTAGTTCATGCACGGTCTGCTTCAACTCATGGAGTTCCGATGCTAACTTCGTCATAAGATCTGCATCCCGGTCCGTCTTTCTCTTACGGCTTCTGTAACAGTACGGGTCGTTGTCCTGGGAAAACCCTACTTTCCACGGAACTTTGCCTTTGCCTCGTACACGTCCTCCGTGTTCATCATTTCCGAGGGCTATTGTCAGTGCGTCTTTCTCTCTGTTGAACTTGATCAAGCCCTCTTGAGCTTGGGTCATTGCGTCAATAAGGGCTTGGGTGGGAGCAAACTGTCTCTGCTGGTGAACACACACCCCTGTCTCCGGGTCTAGCGATCCCCCATGCCCGTACCACCAGCTTTTGGCCCTTGGGTCCCATCCCTCTGTACCTAGAGGGATTCCTCGCACCCTCAGGTCCTCCTCCATCTTCTGCCACCTAGGCTCCGAAAGGCGGTATCCTCCTGGCCCCATAATATGATGGAACTTTTTCTTACTCGCATTATCCTTTTTTTATATATTTCCTTGAAATGCTCCGATTGCTTTTGCCTCACAAATTCTAGCCAATCATCTTTCAGTTTCTCATGTTGTCCATTGAAATCCGGAGTCTTGCCCTTGTTGACATAGTCACGGGTTAAATTTTTCTTGAAGTTCCGGAATGCTTCGCCCATCTTCTGAAGAGCGAAATCTTTAACTAGCCTCCTCCTCTGACGTTCACCCGGAACCTCGTTACCGAATTCATCGACTTTGTTGTATTCCGGAGGTAGAATGAAATGTTCCATAAGCTTTCTCCAGCAATCCTTTTTCGTTCTCTTGTTGACAAAACTGAAACCAAGATGTGCCTTCTTTGGCTCCTTCCATTCCTGGACGGTGATCGGGACGTTGTCTCTAACAACGACTTCGCATTGGTTGATAAACTTTGAGGTGTGCTGTAGGGGCTTGCCGGTTTCACTGACAAACTCAATGGCATATGTTTCTCCTGTTTTCATCGCCTTGGATTTGCCACGCTTTGTCGTACTCGATCCGGAGGGCTAAAAAAAGAAAGAGAGTCGCGCGCGTTAATACATATGTATTCACATTTCAGTAAGTTTGTATCACGAGAGGCTCAATGTATATATATACCTCGCCGGAGGTGGTTGCTACTTGCAATTTGAGATCGTCGATTGTTGACGGTTGACCTCCATCGACAATGTCCGTTCCTTCACCTTCTTGATCATCGACAATCTCTGTTCCACCGTCAAGGTTCAGATAAGAAGAGACTACATCCTCTTGTTGCTCATATTCTGAGCCCGGCACATAAGGAATCTCGTTGTTGATGATGCCCATTAAATAACGTTCAGCCTCCGGATCCCTAAGCGGCTCGGTTCTATCGTCCGCCATATGTCACTCCTGCATGTAGTAAAAATTCTTTAAGTATAAAGGAATTAAAAAATAAGATTAAGGGGACATAGAGGAGGAGGAATTAAAAAATAAGATTCTTTAAGTAAAAATTCTTTTTTTTCTTCTTCTTCCTTTCTTCTTCCTCTTTCTTCTTTCTTTCTTCTTCTTCCTTTTTCTTTCTTGTTTTTTCTTCTTCCTTTTTCTTTCTTCTTTCTTTCTTCTTTCTTTTTTTCTTCTTCCTTTTTTTTCTTCTTTCTTTTTTTCTTCTGTTGTTTTCTTCCTTTTTCTTTTTTTCTTCCTTTTTCCTTTTTTCTTCCTTTTTCTTGTTTTTCTTCTGTTTTCTTTTGTTTTCTTCTTCCTTCTTTCTTCTTCTTCCTTTTTCCTTTTTCTTTCTTCTTCTTCTTCCTTTTTCTTCTTCCTTCTTCTTCTTCTGCCGGCGCGCGGAGGACGGCAGGCAGGGCCAGCGGGCGGCGGGCGGCAGGGCGTCGGGCGGCGGGCGGCGGGCGGCGGGCAAGGGCGCAAGGCACGGGCGGCGGGCAAGGGCAGGGCACGGGCGGAGGCGGCGCTCACTGGGGACGGGGGCGGCGGCGCGCAGGGCTTCGGCGTCGGCGTTGGCGTCGGGGCAGGGCTTCGGTGTCGGCGTCGGGGCAGGGCTTCGGCGTCGATCGGCGTCGGGGCAGCGCTTCGGCGTCGAGAGAGAGGAGAATGGGAAGTGGCGAAACTGCTATTTATAGACGCACCTTTAGTCGTGGTTGGGGAGGCGGACCGCGACTAAAGGTACCCTTTAGTCGCGGTCCGCCTCCCCAACCGGGACTAAAGGGTACTCTTTAGTCGCGGTCCGCCTCCCCAACCGGGACTAAAGGGTTTTGGCGCCGCTTAAGTTCCCGCGCAGAAAGACCCTTTAGTCGCGGTTGGGGACAACAACCGCGACTAAAGGGTACCTGTGGGCCTGCTGGGCCTTCTGCGGGCATGTTTTTTGTTTTCTTTTTTGCTTTATTTATTTTGTTTTTTTTTCTTCTTTTTTTCTTCCTTTTTCCTTTTTTCTTCTGTTTTTTCTTCTGTTTTTTCTTATGTTTTTCTTCTGTTTGTTTTTTTCTTCTGTTTTTCCTTTTTTCTTCTGTTTTTTTCTTCCTTTTTCCTTCTTTCTTCTTCTTCCTTTTTCCTTTTAAAATCAGAAAAATAAAACTAATTCATTTTAAAATCTTAAAAATACAATTATATATCAAAAAAATCAGAAAAATAAAACTAATTCATTTTAAAACCCCTTGAAGGTTTGACAAAAGGTTTGATACATCATTCAGTTCATCGACCAAATACAAAGTTTGGTACAATAAATTATTACACATCAATTCTTCCCTTGTGTCCCTGCTTGCTTACGATTGTGCCGTATCCATGGAGCATCCTCATCATTTAACTTAATGCTTGGGTCAGTGTTCACTTTGAAGGGCGGAATTTCACCAAACATATTATAATCTTCTGACATGTCTGTCTTGTCCTCCACTCCCACGATGTTTCTTTTCCCTGAAAGAACAATGTGGCGCTTTGGATCATCGCATGATGTACTGATCGTTTTCTTATCTTTCCGTTTCCTCGGTTTGCTACTCATGTCCTTCAAATAAAAAACCTGAGCGACATCTTTGGCAAGGACGAATGGTTCGTCAAGGTAACCAAGATTGTTGAAATCCACCATTGTCATTCCGTATTGCTCGTCCACCTTTACCCCACCTCCTGTTAGTTTGAACCATTTGCACCGGAACAAAGGGACCTTAAAGGAGGGTCCATAGTCAAGTTCCCATATCTCCTCTATGTAACCATAATATGTGACCTTTTGCCCATTCTCGGTTGCTGCATCAAAGCGGACACCACTGTTTTGGTTGGTGCTCTTTTTATCTTGGGCGATAGTGTAAAATGTATTCCCATTTATCTCGTACCCTTGGAAAGTCGTTATAGTCGAAGATGGTTTCTTGGCCAACATGTACAGCTGATCTCCAACATCATTGTCATTCATTAAATGTTTTCGCAACCAACTGCCGAAAGTCTCCATGTGGGCCTTTCTAATCCAGGATTCAGGCTTCCCCGGGTTGTCCGAGCGTAAAATATTCTTGTGTTGCTCGAAGTACGGAGCCACCAAGCTGGAATTTTGCAGAACTGTGTGGTGTGCTTCAGTCATAGAATGACCGTCCATACATATCGTGGATTCCCTTCCGATCTTGCCTTTTCCACTTAGTCTCCCCTCGTGCCGCGATTGAGGAATACCAATCGGCTTAAGGTCAGGAACATAGTCAATACAGAACTCAATTACCTCCTCATTTCCATAGCCCTTGACGATGCTTCCTTCTGACCTAGCACGGTTACGAACATATTTCTTTAATACTCCCATGAACCTCTCAAAGGGGAACATATTGTGTAGAAATACAGGACCGAGAATGGAAATCTCTTCGACTAGGTGGACCAGGAGGTGCGTCATAATATCGAAGAAGGATGGTGGGAACACCAACTCGAAACTGACAAGGCATTGGACCACATCGTTCTGTAACCGTGGTAGATCTTCTGGATTGATTACCTTCTGAGAGATTGCATTGAGGAATGCACATAGCTTCACAATGGCTACTCAAACATTTTCCGGTAGGAGCCCCCTCAAAGAAATCGGAAGCAATTGCGTCATAATCACGTGGCAGTCGTGAGACTTCAGGTTTTGGAACTTTTTCTCCGACATGTTTATTATTCCCTTTATATTCGACGAGAAGCCAGACGGGACCTTCATACTGCTCAGGCATTCAAAAAAAATGACCTTCTCTTCTTTGGTAAGAGCGTAGCTGGCACGACCTTGAAACCATTCCGGATGCCGGTCATCTGGGTCTTTCAAAAGTTGCTGGTCCTGCCGTGCTTCCTTTGTATCATTTGTCTTCCCATACACGCCCAAGAAGCTTAGCAGGTTCACGCAAATATTCTTCGTAACATGCATCACGTCAATTGCAGAGCGGTCATCTAGGACTTTCCAATATTCTAGCTCCCAAAATATAGATTTCTTCTTCCACATGGGTGCGTGCCCGTCAACTCCCCGCGGAACTGATTGTCCGCCAGGACCCTTTCCAAAGATGACTTTCAAATCCTTGACCATATCAAATATCTCAGCACCAGTACGTTCCGCAGGCTTCGGCCGGTGATCTGCCTTCCCGTTGAAATGCTTGCCTTTCTTTCTTACGTTATGATTTCGGGGAAGAAATCGACGATGACCCAGGTACACGTTCTTCTTACAATTAACCAAACATACACTTTCAGTCTCATGTAAGCAGTGCGTGCATGCATTGTATCCCTTATTTGTCTGTCCCGAAAGGTTACTGAGAGCAGGCCAATCGTTGATGGTTACAAAAAGCAACGCTCGTAGGTCAAATTCCTCTCCTTTGTGCTCATCCCAGACACGTACACCAGGTCTGGCCCACAACTGTAAAAGTTCTTCAACTAATGGCCTTAGGTACACATCGATGTCGTTGCCGGGTTGCTTAGGGCCTTGGATGAGAATTGGCATCATAATGAACTTCCGCTTCATGCACAACCAAGGAGGAAGGTTGTAGATGCATAGAGTCACGGGCCAGGTGCTATGGCTGGAGCTCTGCTCGCCAAAAGGATTAATGCCATCAGTATTTAGACCAAATCTTATGTTCCTTGCGTCAGCTGCAAAATCTTTGAAAACTCTGTCGATCTTTCTCCATTGCGTTCCATCAGCGGTGTGTCTCAACTCCCCGTCGGACTTACGGTCCTCTTTGTGCCATCGCAACGACTTGGCATGCTTTTTGTTCATGAACAGACGTTTCAACCGTGGTATTATAGGAGCATACCACATCACCTTGGCGGGAACCCTCTTCCTGGGTTTCTCGCCCGCAACATCGTCACCAGGGTCATCACCTCTGATCTTATAACGCAATGCAGTGCATACAGGGCATTCATTCAAATTCTCGTATTCACCGCGGTAGAGGATGCAGTCATTAATGCATGCATGTATCTTCAGAACCTCTAAACCTAGAGGGCAGACAACCTTCTTTGCTTCGTACGTACTGGCGGGCAACTCGTTATTCTTCGGGAACATATTCTTCAACATTTTCAGCAAATTTTCAAATGATGAGTCACCTACACCTTCCTGTGCCTTCCATTTTAGCAAATCCAGTGTGCAGCCCAGCTTTTTCAGACTATTATCGCATCCTGGATACAACGACTTTTTGTGATCCTCTAACATGCGATCCAAATTCTCCCTCTCCTTGTCAGTTTCGCAGCGTCTTCGTGCATCAGCAATGGTCCGACCAAGATCATCAGCCGGCTCATCATGTGCCTCTTCTTCACCTTCACCTAACCCTTCCCCACCTTCAGCATCATCCTCCATGAAAGTATCACCGAAATGATCATGATAGTTGTCATCGATATCATCCCCTTCTTCATCTTCTTCCATTCTAACCCCTCTTTCTCCATGCTTGGTCCAACAATTATAGCTTGGCATGAAACCATGCCGAAGCAGGTGCATGTGAACGTCTCTTGAGGAGGAGTAACCCTTCTGATTCTTACAGACAGCACATGGACAGATAATAAAACCTTGCTGCTTGTTCGCATTTGCCACTACGAGGAAATCTTTCAAACCCGTAGTGAACTCGCCGGAGAGTCGGGGACCGTACATCCATTGCCGATTCATCTGCATTATTATTATATAAAGTATATAATTAACCATGATGCATTTGTTAAACTAACTAGCTAGAAATAATACAAATTAAACAATGAACTACACACATGCGTATTTTATCAATGACACATGAAAGGTTCAAGTTGCTAACCGCGATCGCGGAGGAAAAATAAATGAGAAAGCTCAAGTGTGGCTCGGACACTTCATATCATGTTTGTTTCAGGCTCTCGGGCATTTCATCAAACACCTTGTGTGCATAGGAGAAACCAAAAGCAAACCCACCACCACCTTCTGAAAATTGTGAAGTGAGCTGAGTGAAGTGAAGTGAGCTGAGTCCTATATATAGGGATGGGCCTTTAGTCGCGGTTGGCCAGGCCAACCGGGACTAAAGCCCCTCCCGTCCGCCAGCTGTCGACCGAGCGCGCTGGGCCCAGATAGTTGGTCGCGGGTCTTCTCCCGAACCGCGACTAAAGACCCCTTTGATCGCGATTCGATTGTTTTGGGGACTAATGGAGGCGTATGAAAGCCTTTTTTTCTACCACGTTGTCCTCAGATGGCATGTACACGCACTCCAGCTTATTATCCTGCATACTGTAGCAGTACGCCGCCCCAGACTTGTACTCATCATGAAAGTAGTAAATCCGTGTTCCACCGCCGTCACGGTCGTTGCCAAAGGTGGCATGGTAGCCATCCAGGAATAACTCGTGGTCGCCACCGATGTCGTCGCCGGCCACCTTGCGCCAGACCGGCGGTCCGTCACCTTTCAATGACCCGGACGATAACTCAAAGATTTGGAACCCCTCCGGCCTAGAGGACTTGATGCATATTTTGACCAAAAGCATCTTGCTCGGCACTGCAACAAGGCGGAGGCAACTCGACTCATCTGGAGCATCGCCGCCAGAATGCTTGTTCCTGAAGTTCGAGGTCGCCGGCGGCAGGTCGACCTGGTAGAGGACATCGAGTGTCTCGGCATCGAACACCACCGTGAGGCCTTTGTTATCCAAGGCGAGCGTCTTGCCCTCGGACTCGGAGTAGGCGAAGTCAGCGAAGGCTACGTATTGTGAATTGGGGTTAGCTACCTTCGTCCAGGCCGCGTCTCCTGGTCGGCAGAAAACCATCCCCGTATGTCCATGCAGAAGGTGATACGCCATGATCACCATCCCGTCCGCGCTTGCGGCCGGAGTACTAGGCGGGACATGGACGGCAAAGGTGAAATAGTGTGATAATTCTAGGTACGTGTTCAAGAACAAAGTAACAGGGTCTAAGGCAGACATCTTGATCTTGAACGTCCGATGCCAGTCATCTTCGTGCGCACCACCACCCATGTCTGTAGGCGCTTCTTCATGATCGGGAGCGTGCTCGTAACCCAGATGCGTGATCTCGGACGTGGCGCTGCTGTCACGGACGGCGTTGAGATTGGGCAGCGCGGCCGTAGCGCCCGTGGGCAGGTGCTTGAGGTGACAGGAGACGTCGCGGGCATCGACGACGATGGACCAGCCACGTGACAAAGGGTAGACGAGCGCGTACTTCGAGCCGCCGCGAGGAGCGGCGCTGTCCTGGGAGGCGGGAAGCAGGAGGCGCGGCGTTGGTCTCACGGCAGCTCGCCACGCCCGGCAGACGGAGCGGAACGTGGCGACTCCCACGACGGCATCGCGCGTCCTCCGGCCGATGGGTTCCAGGAGGTACGACGGGAGCTTCAGCCAGTCGGGTTGTTCGGCCATCGTCGTGGTGCTAGTAGGGGACGTACGGTAGGAGCACGGCGGAGGCAAGGGTATATATGCACGGAGTATATTTGTAGTTGTAGCGCCAATACAAAACTTTATTTATGAGAATCCGATAGGAACACTCTTGATTTGAGATAATACAAGATGACCACGAACAACACGTTGTGTGCGGCGAGGTCCATCATGCCACGGCACGTCATGGCGGACCGGACTCCCGACCCGACTCGAACGCCTGGATCGATCGATATAAATATCGACGACCCGAGCAGCACAGCCCCATCGTTCCAGAGCAACCAAGCGAAGCACACGATCGTGAGGACTCACCAAAACAGGGAAGAACCGCGGCCGACGAGATGCAGATCTTCGTGAAGACCCTGACGGGCAAGACCAGCACGCTGGAGGTGGAGAGCAGCGACACCATCGACAACGTCAAGTCCAAGATCCAGGACAAGGAGGGCATCCCGCCGGACCAGCAGCGGCTCATCTTCGCCGGGAAGCAGCTCGAGGACGGCCGCACGCTCGCCGACTACAACGTGCAGAAGGAGTCGACGTTGCACCTGGTGCTCCGCCTCCGCGGCGGCACCACCATCAAGGTCAAGACGCTCACCGGCAAGGAGATTGAGATCGACATCGACCCCACCGACACGGTGGACCGCATCAAGGAGCGCGTCGAGGAGAAGGAGGGCATCCCGCCTGTGCAGCAGAGGCTCATTTTCGCCGGCAAGCAGCTTGCCGACGACAAGACTGCCAAGGACTACAACATTAAGGGTGGAGACGTGCTGCACCTCGTCCTCGCCCTCAGGGGCGGTGGCTGTTGCTAGAGCCGACTAGTCATAGGGTATGGCTGCCGTTTTTGTTACGTTAATATTTTGGTAGTTTAAAAGATCAGTTATTTTCCCTGTTGGTGTGGAGTACTATTTAAAACACTTGTTCTTTAATTTCTAAACAGGGAAAAATGTATGAGCGGGTAGCCTCACCAATCTGCACAATAGACGTTCATATTATTTTCCGAAATGGTACTAATCTATTTATATATCCTGCCTGTAAGTCAAAGATGTTCATCGACCCGCAATAGCGACTGGGCCGGCCCACCGGCAAGCGCCGAATGCAAGGGGCGACCTCAGCGTCGCCGGGATCTCGTGCGCGGCGAGGACGCTCGGCGATATACGGTTTCCTTCGCTAGGCGATGGCTACTTTGACCGGTCAACGGGTCAAGGCAAAATATACTTCGTGAGCACTCCACGTAGTGCCTTTTGTTTCCTTACTGAGCCACATAGTCACGAACGAGAAAATTGCACAGGCTCAGGGCACAGCTAGAGTCAATATTTGAGAATAGCTTTTCTCCCGTTCACTATAGCAAGAAAACAATTTAGACGCGCGGATGTGTAATCTGATCACTTGCCACACATCCAAAATCGAATTTACGCATGTTCTAATTTTATGTGATTGTGCCTTTTAAAAAATGCCATGTAGTTTTTAAAAATCGTTCATGAATTTTAGAATGTTTATGTGTTTTAAGAATAATGTTCATATATCAAAATAATGCTCACATCAATTGAAAACTGTTCACCCGCATGTTCTAATTTCATGTGATTGTGCCTTTTAAAAAATGCCATGTAGTTTTTAAAAATCATTCATGAATTTTAGAATGTTTATGCGTTTTAAGAATTGTTCATATATCAAAATAATGCTCACATCAATTGAAAATTGTTCACCTTTATGTTCTAATTTCATGTGATTGTGCCATTTTAAAAATGCCATGTAGTTTTTAAAAATTGTTCATGAATTTTAGAATGTTTATGCGTTTTAAGAATAGTGTTCATATATCAAAATAATGCTCACACCAATTGAAAATTGTTCACCTTTTTCTAAAACAAATTGTTCATGTAATTCTAAAATGTGTTCACATGCTTACTGTTGGGTATGTATTGTGTATTGCACGTGTATTGGATTTGTGGCACATCTCCTAATCTTGTATAGTTGAGGTAGATGTCTTCCCTTATTATATATGCGTGCACCAGCACCCAGATCAATATATCGTATTGTAAATTGTCTATCTACATGGTATCATCTTTTTCGGTCTAACCCTAGGATAGCCGCCGCTGCCGCCGCGCCTCCACGTGCCGCTGCCGCCGCACCCCACCACCCGCTTCCACCTCCCGCGCGCCGCGTTGGCTGGCCTACTAGCCAGCCGCGCTCGCCGCGCTCGCGATTGCCAGCTGCACTTGCGTTGACAGCCCGCGTAGCCCGTCGCACTCGCGTTGCCGCTTCGGGTAGCCCGCCGCGCCGCCGCGCCGCCTGATCTCCGCTGCGCCCGCGCCTCCCGCGCCGCTGCAGCCCGCGCGTCCCACGCCGCTCCGCGCCAAGCCGCTGCACGCACGTCGCCCGCGTCTAGTAGCACTGCAGTCGCGCGCCCGCGTTGACCGCCTAGTCAGCCCGCGCCGCGCTTCGCTAGCTGTCGCCCCCGCGCTGCTCTGCTTTTCCACACGCGCCGCCGCTTCTTCAGCCGCCGCGCCTTTCTCTAACCCTAGCCGCCGCCGCACAACGCTTCCTCGCGCGCGCCGCCGCCGTCGCGCAGCGCTTCCTACCACCGCCGCCCCCGCTGCGCCGCGCCTCCCCGCGCGCCGCCGCCGCCGTCCATGGACTCTCCGGGCTACTTCACCGTCTGCGGTGGAACCGCTCCACCGGCCGCGCCGATCCAGTGGCGTCCTCCCGCACCGATCCAGTGGCGTCCTCCCGCACCCGCCGGGTGTTATCCGTTGTCGCCACCAGCGCCTCCCCCGCAGCACCCGTAAGGGGAAGGGGGCCGACGCAACTGGCGTGGCGGTTGTCGCCGCCGTCTGCAGTCGCAACGGGACCAGGACGCCGGGGGGGGGGGGGGGGGGGGGGCGCACTATCAGCAGGCTCTCCCCGCTAGCCACCAGGCGTTCATCGGCGCGCCCTTCCAGCCGACTGGCGCCAGCTACGACGCCCTCCTTGCGTCGCCGTCCCTTGGTGGTTATGGCCCGACCGTCCCAGCGCCACCTTACGGGGGCCTTCCGCCGCCGCAGGTACCTGTGCCATGGGACCCCACCCTCCTCGCCGCCCAGCACTCTGCGCCGTCGCCGAGTAGCTCTGTCCGTGGAGCCGACTGGTACATGGACTCAGGTGCTACTGCGCACATGGCAGCTCATCCAGGTAACCTAACCTCCTCCACTCCCGTTCACACACCCACTCGTATCACCGTCGGCAACGGCTCCTCCTTACCTATCTATAGTACCTAAATAGTTCATCCTCACTAACCTATTTCTCTTGACATGCAGCCCATCCATATCATCAAGTAGGTCCCATGTGTGAAAAAGTTTTCCTTCTCTTGATAATCTTCCTATAATAACTTTTCAGATTTGCTATTTCACATCTAGATGTGAAATAGTTATCTCACATCTAAGTTATAAATCGTAGGATACATTGTTCAAGATTCGTGTTTTTCTAAGGCGCGTCCCCGCAGCGGCGCGGTTGACCTGAGATTCGTATCGTACAGTGAGCGTTTCCTGCAGCCTTGTGCCTCGACCATTTTGTCGTTTTCACCTTTTGTCTATTAGTTTGACTAGTATTTGTTCGCTGCAGCAGCTGCTGCACTTGTGAGTGCCTTTGTCTTTTACCTTTTTTTCCTCCGCAGGTCTATCTTTGTGTATAGATATATTGCATATACATCTCCTATGTTTTATTTTTTTCATAGCGCTCGACCCCTCGTACGTTGCGCGGCAGTGGGCTGCAGTCACAATTGTTCGTTATTTTCTTTTTCTGTTTCTTTTTTTCATTTATTTGTTTCAAATTTGTAAACTTTTAAAATTCATGTTTTTTCTTTTTTTTCTTTTTCAGTTTTCATTTTTTGAAATTCAAGAAATTTTTCCATCGTTGTTTGTTGAGTGTCTACCACCTAATAGAGTAGTCTCTTTTTTCTTTGTTACACTTGCAAGTCTACCTTTAACATGCAACTAGGGCCCGACCTTCTTTTGTCACAGTTGTAATCCTACATTTGACTTGCGACTGAGCTTTGACAATTTTTTTGTATCAGTTGCAAGTTAACCATCGACTCGCAACTAGGGCCCGAAACTTTTTTTGTGTTAGTTGCAAGTCCACCCTCGACGCGCAACTTAGTCCCAATTTTTCTTATTGTATCAGTTGCAAGTCCATCCATTGACTCGCAACTGGGGCTCGACCTTTTTTGTCTTGGTTGCAAGTTCACCCTTGACTCGCAACTGAGCCCAGCATTTTTTTGTCCTAATTGCAAGTTCATCCTCGACTCGCAACCGGGATGTGATATTTTTTTGTCCCACTTGCAAGTCCACCCTTGACTCGCAGCTGGGCCCCGCCCTTTTATTTTGTCCAAGTTGCAAGCACACCCTCGACTCGCAACTGAGCCTAACATTTTGTGTCCTAGTTGCATGTCCACCCTCGATTCGTAACCGAGCCCAACATGTTTTTTCTTAGTTGCAAGTTCACCCTCGACTCGCAATTGGGCCGCGACCTTTTTTTGTCCCAGTTGCAAGTCCACCCTTTACTCGCAACTCCCCCCCTTTTTTTTGGTATCAGTTGCAAGTCCACCCTCGACTCGCAACGGAGCCCAACAGTTTGTGTCCTAGTTGCAAGTCCACCCTTGACTCGCAACTGGGGTCCGATCTTTTTTTGCCCCAGTTGCAAGTTCACCCTTGACTCGCAGCCGGGTCTCGATCTTTTTTTTGTCCCAGCTGCAAGTCCATCCCCGACTCGCAACCGGGGCCCCAGTCTTTCTTTTTCAGTTGCAAGTCCACACTCGACTCGCAACTGGGGTCCGACCTTTTTTTGTCGCACTTGCAATCCCACCTACAACCCACAACTAAATACCAACTTTCTTTTTGTCCCAGTTGCAAGTACACATCATCAACTCACAACTCCATCCTGACCTTTTGTGTCTCAATTGTAAGTCAACTCTCGACTCATAACTTGGGGTCCGATCTTTTTTTGTCTGGGTAGCGACGTAATGAGCACGTTACTTTTTCATGTGTGACTAACAAAGAAACAACAAGAAATTTGTTCTTGAAGAAATTATTCGAATACCAAAATGTGTTCATATTTTTCAAAAAATGATCAGAATTACAAAGTTTATTCACTTTTGAAAAACACCTTTTGTAATTTTAAAATTGTTTGTGTTTAAAAAATATTCGGCTTTCAAAATTGTTTATAATTTGCAAAGATGGTTTATGAAAATATCAAGAATGTCTTCTAATCTCGCCCTGTGCTATGACCTTATTAAGGTTTCCCGCTTCCTAATTAACACTAGTATTCGTTGTAGTGGTACGAGCAGGTGTTCCTACTGCTCGCGTCATGAGTTGGACATGCGCTGTCGCATGACAACGGCTGTGCAACTCGCCAAATAAAAAAAGAAAAAGAGAACGACATAGTGTGTTGGACATGCGCTGATTTGTGCTTATGTCACAATTTAGATGTGAGATAGTATCTCACATCTAGATGAGATATAGTCACACCCATAACTTTTATCACACTGCATTTTTTTTGAGAAAATTATCACGCTGCATGCCATGTATTGTGCAGGGAAGACAAAAAGAGGGCCTCTCCATATTTGCATCCACTATCCAAAGGTCCATCGTTTCTCACAACTCCGGGCCCTCTGCTATGTGTGATAAGTCTCAGAGGGGGCTTGGATCCAAGGGACTTATTTTAGTCTGACTAAAAATAGTCACTTTAAGAGGTTAAAGTTCCAAGCACTCTGATTAAAGAGGGGCTAAAACTAGTCTTGAGACTAAAAAAATTTAGTCAGGGGTACCCCTGCTAAAATGTGGATTAGTCCTCTCTCTCCTCGTTTAACTCCTCTCTTTTAACACAGGCGAGTTCTGGATTGGAGGGTTTGGAGGATAATAAATGCTCATTAACTTGATTTTAGTCTCTTTACTATTTGGATCCAAGCATGGGTGAGACTAGCCACAATGGAGAGTAACATACACTACTAACATACACATATTCCTAGACTATGTTACTACCTCAATAGTGGGTAGTAACATAAGTGTGGTAACATGCAAAACTTCATTTATTAGCTTATAGACTCATATTGCATTGGAACATGTGATGTTACAGTAACTAGCTAAGTTACTAGTACTACATCTCTCCTCATTAACTCCTTGCCACATAAGCAAATTTGCTGAGTTGGACTCGATGTTACTACCGAAGTTACTCCCATTGTGGCTAGTCTGAGGCTAGCAAGTTTTAGTCCCACTATTTTTAGTCATGGGACTAAAACGTACTCCCTCCATTCCAAATTAGTTGACTTAGATTTATCTAGATACGGATGTATCTAACACTAAAACATGTCTAGATATATCCGTATCTAGACAAATCTGAGTCAACTAATTTGGAACGGAGGGAGTATCAAGCACCCTCTCAATCTGTATCGCCACTATCCAGAGGGCCTCTCCATATTTCTATCCACTATCCAGAGGTCCATCGTTTCTACAACTCCGGGCCCTCTGCTTTGTGTGCTAAGTCTCAATCTGTATCGCCACCTCACTTTAATTACGACGCATCAGTTCCTCTTTCTTCTTTTAATAATCAAGCAGTGATTTCTGAAGAGTGGTTGGGGACACATAGTTTTATCCTCATCTCGCCAGTCCTCACCACATGGAAGATCGGCAGGCTGCCCTGCTCAGCCCCAGTGCCCTCAGCCAATGGTTCACCGGCAGCCCGACTTTTCGGTGCAGAAGCGGGACCACGAACAGCCGGGCGGCCAGGCCGCCGTGCTACTGGTTCCAGGCTTCCAGCCAGGTGGTTTGTGCTGTCTACCGACCAAGACATCACTGGAATCTCCAAGGCAGCGGTATGTGTTCTCCTACGCAGCCCGTCTCCCTCTTCACCTTCTCTAATCTCCAACAAATCCCATTACGTGCTTCCAATAAAAACAGATGGATTTATGCCAAAAAGAAGAAACAGATGGATCTACTCCTCCCTGCTCATGTATGGGTAACCGACACAATTAATCCCCATCGCCTGCAAGTGACATGCGTGTTGGCAGGGACAGATCTACAGCCCTAGACAATGTATTTGTAGCCTGTTCGTCGTGGAGTCTGTTTGATTCTGCCCCCTCCATCCAGTTTTTGTAGGCTCGGTTTTTAAATCCATAGATTTCAAAATTGGTATACATGGTACTGCACCAGCTATTTCCCTCGGAACATTCATGTATTGGCCGCATAAATTACCGGTATTCCATTAGAGATAATAAAGCATGATACGATCTGGCTGTTGTACTGACATTTTGCTCTTAAATTGTACTCCCTCCGTCCCATAATATAAGAGCGTTTTCGACACTACTAGTGTCGAAAACGCTCTTATATTATGGGACGGAGGGAGTAGGTTATTTCAGAGAAAGGATGGATGGTCGTATATCCACCCAGCTGGATGGATGGTAGGTTACTAGGTTGCATATTTAACAACAGTTTTGTGGTCACAATTACTTTTATTTGGTATGTTTCTTATGCGAGAAGTGAACTGGCAAGTAATTTTATTTTGTGTGCTTCTTATATGTAAAATCACAATTTCAGTGAGACCGAAACTCAAATTCAGTGAGCATGCACAATATATTCAAGTGGAGAAAAAGGTTTCTCCTCTGCTATTTTCTTGGATGATTTGTTAATCGAGATGCCCCTGATTGCTTCAATCCATTATGTCTTTGAGATAACAAACTGGTTTGGCATGGTTGTCCTTAGTAGGGTAATTACTTTGGATGTTTCAGGCCTTTATTTTTCTCTGAAATTTACCTTGATTTTAACACTCAAACATGGCTCTGCTGCTGAACTGAACTTCATATGACACTTTTATCCAAAGCGCATCCTCTTCTTTTTTCACTGCATGAAGCAATGGGGAGAAGCTAAATGCATATGTGTATGATGGTAACTATGTCTCTTAATGTACGAGAAAGCTCTATGATACAAAAAAAGCTACATGCATGCATATGTCGATCCAATTGCAGGTTCAGGGTACTGTTCTTATCTGTCATGGTTCGATGGGAAAATAAACAGTAGTACTAGGGGCTGCTTATATCCCTCGCTACAGCCGGCACGCAGGCCATTACACACACTCATGACACGCAGGCTGGACAACCACGCACACACTAGGTAGACTGAGGCCCATTCATGGCACACAGGCTCAATTCCAACATCGACCAGTACGAGCTCTGCATCAGGTGCCCTGACAGGCATGGGTGACAGATATATCAAGAGATAACTCTCCTAGCCAGTCAATACAGTAAGAAATACACTTGCTTTCATGAATCATGACTAACCTTGCTCAATTAACTGTAGAAAAACATTGTATCTTGCAACTATTTTCATTTGCGTAGGCATCCGTTTCACGTAGTTTAACACCAACTTTGATCTTTTATGCTTTCACCATGTGCGAAATTCTTGAGCACATCTGCAGATGTCACCTGGCCCTTCACATGCCTAAGTGTAAAGCCGGCACTCTGCTCTCCAGAACAAACACATGTACGCCACATCTTCAGCATTAGCAATCTCTTCGACAATTTCTTCCTATTTGTTGTATGCAAAGAGGGGGAGGAGACATTCTCTATGTAACAGGATAGCAGTTCGGCACCCACCGACAATATTCGCGACGGCACCTCAGGAGACTGGCAACGTCCATGTCACCTGCTTCCCGTCGCGATGGGCATGTCCAGCAGGCAGGACAAGGCGCAAAGCGAGTGGCGAGAGGGAGATGGTGCCAGCCCGAGCGGCTACTAGGTTGGCGTGGTGAGTGCCTTGATCGATTCAGATACAACCAGATAACCGCTGGGCAATTTGGTCCTTTCATGAGCCTATAAATTTGAAAAGAAAAGAAATGAACAAAATGAGGTGCTAATGGCATGGTAATCAAGATATCAACAAGCTATGTGGAGGTTTTACGAAGGAAATCTGTAATGTCACCATTCCGCAGAGCCACACACAGGAAGTGGCAAAAATATAAATACTAAAACTTAACATAGTGTAGGCCCGAGCACTTCAAAATTATTAGTTGAAGATCAGTTTGCATAATAGCAATGTGTTATTTTCTCATTGATGGTTACTGAAACCGAAAGTATGTTAAAAGGAATATCATCTATGACTATTAATTTGTGGCTTGCATCTGACTATCGCTTCTAACTATGTGGATAATTTGGATCTCGGTGCTTATCCATGTGTAAGTTCTCATGCTATTTATAGCCCAGTGCTTTGAGTGAAAAGGAATTGGTACTCTCTTCAGCAAAAAAGGAAGTGATAATCCTCATATTGGAGCTCCATTACTCACTGTCAAGTAAAACAAGCTATTACAGTGGTCATTTGTATTTTGTTTTCATTATTTGTTCAAATATCTTGACACTTTAGGTATGACGATTGATTTACAACAAGAGTTGCAAATAATACACAATAAATATCTCAAAATGGCAATTGGTACATAACCTTTCATAGTGTTCCCATTTCAGAATCTCAGATCGCATAATTCACATTTCGTTATCTTTCTAATTGTACTTTCAAGTACGGTGTCCATTGTAAAAGAATATCTTAAGATCATATATCTACTCCGCAAACAATGTTATTTGATTTACATATTATCATGTGCATAGGACTAAGAGTTCCCGCAGCAACGCGCGGGGAATCATCTAGTTACTCATATCGGTAGCACTAGCTTTCCCTCCACTTCCACATCCATCACTATGTCTAATGTTCTTGTTTCACCTGATCTAGTCACGAACCTAGTTTCCGTTCTTCGTCTTACTCGTGAGAACCACTTACTGTTGAATTTGGCGGTGTTGGCTTTTTTGTGAAAGACGCCCGTACCCGGATGGTCCTTCACCGATGTGACAGTTCCGATGAGCTCTACCCCGTGCACGCCGGCGCCTCCACATCCACACCCGTCACCCTTGCCGCCGGAGTTGACCTTTGGCACGCTCGCTTGGGTCACCCCAACCACATTGTCTTACGTCAAATTCTTAGGAGTTTCTCTTTCTTATGTGATAAGCTCGACGAGCACTCTTGTGAGGCTTGTCGCTTAGGCAAGCACGTTCGTCTTCCCTTTAGTGCGTCTTCTTCAGTTTCCACTTTTCCGTTTCAATTACTTCATAGTGATGTTTGGACATCTCCCGTTGCGAGTAACACGGGCTATCTATACTACTTGGTGATTTTAGATGATTATTCTCATTATGTGTGAACTTTTCCCTTTTGTCGTAAATCCGATGCTTTAGCCACACTCACCATCTTTTATTCCTATGTCACCACCCAGTCCGGTCGCCCCATACTCGCACTCCAAACTGACAATGGAAAAGAGTTTGAAACGTCGCTTTTCGCACACTTCTCGCCTCTCACGGCACCACCTTCCGTCTGACTTCCCCTACACATCCCAGCAGAACGTCCGCGCCGAGCGCATTCTCCGCACTCTTAATGACTGCGTTCGCATGTTACTCTTTCACTCTAACGTGTCCGCTCGGTTTTGGCCCGATGCCCTCGCTACCGCCACTCTCTTAGTTAACATTCGTCCGTGTCGCCCTTGGTGGAACTACGCCCCTCACCACCTTCTCTTTGGCACACCATCGTCCTATGATGGTCTCCGCATCTTCGGGTGTCTTTGTTATCCTAGCACTGCGTCCACCATGCCACACAAGCTAGCACCACGATCCGTTCCATGCGTCTTTCTTGGCTACCCTCCTAACACCAAAGGTTACCGATGCTATGATCCTATCACTCATCGTGTGTACACCTCGAGGCATGTGTACTTTGTCGAGATGATGTTCCCTTTTTCTCAGGTTCCTCCGGCTTCGGCCCCTTCGGCACCGGCCCCCGCGCCCCCTTCATGGAGCGATGCGCGGCGGCAGCCCCCGGCACGGCGCCTCTGCCGCCACCACCTAGCTTTGTGACTCCCTCCCCCGAGGTTGAGTCCAAGCGGGCCCCCGTCTCCCTCATGCGAGGTTGAGCCCAGCACCCCGCCCGCCCACCCTGCGACGGGCTCAACGTCACCCTCGCCCGTCGCCTCTTCCGTCGCCAACTCGGCCGCCGCCGCTGCAGCCTCCGTCGCCGCTGCGGCCCCCGCCACCGCACCGGGTACCCCCGCCGCCGCGGCACCCGCCGGCCCTATTGCCCCACCACTTGGCGTGACTACCCGTGCCCGAGCAGGAGTGCTTCATGTTGGGGAACGTTGCAGAAAATAAAAAATTTCAACGCTTCACCAAGATCAAACTATGGAGTCGTATAGCAACGAGAGAGAGGAGTGCATCTACATACCCTTGTAGATCGCAAGAGGAAGCGTTCAAGAGAACGGGGTTGATGAAGTCGTACTCGTCGTGATCCAAATCACCGATGATCCTAGCGCCAAACGGACAGCACCTCCGCGTTCAACACACGTACGGTTGGGGAAGACATCTCCTCCTTCTTGATCTAGCAAGGGGGAGGGAGAGGTTGATGGAGATCCAGCAGCACGACGGCGTGGTGGTAGAAGTAGCGGCGATCTCGGCAGGGCTTCGCCAAGCTCAGTGAGAGGGAGAGGGAGGCGCCAGGAGCAGGGGTGCGCAGCCCTCCCTTCCCCCTCTTTATATATGGGCCCTTGGGGGGGTGCCGGCCCCTAGAGATTGAATCTCAAAGGGGGGGGAAGCGGCCAGGGGGTGACTTGCCCCCCAAGCCAAGTGGGGCGCCCCCCACCCCTAGGGTTTCCAACCCTAGGCACTGGGGAGGCCCAAGGGGGGCGCACCAGCCCACCAGGGGCTGGTTCCCCTCCCACTTCAGCCCATGTGGCCCTCCGGGATAGGTGGCCCCACCCGATGGACCACCGGGACCCTTCCAGTGGTCCCGGTACAATACCGGTGACCCCCAAAACTTTCCCGGTGGCCGAAACTGGACTTCCTATATATAAATCTTCACCTCCGGACCATTCCGGAACTCCTCGTGGCGTCCGGGATCTCATCCGGGACTCCGAACAACTTTCGGGTTAGCGCATACTAATATCTCTACAACCCTAGCGTCACCGAACCATAAGTGTGTAGACCCTACGGGTTCGGGAGACACACACACATGATCGAGACGACTCTCCGGCCAATAACCAACAGCGAGATCTGGATACCCATGTTGGCTCCCACATGTTCCATGATGATCTCATCGAATGAACCACGATGTCGAGGATTCAAGTAATCCCATATACAATTCCCTTTGTCAATCGGTACGTTACTTGCCCGAGATTCGATCGTCGGTATCCCAATACCTCGTTCAATCTCGTTACCGGCAAGTCACTTTACTCGTACCGTAATGCATGATCCCGTGACCAACCACTTAGTCACTTTGAGCTCATTATGATGATGCATTACCGAGTGGTCCCAGAGATACCTCTCCGTCATATGGAGTGACAAATCCCAGTCTCGATCCGTGTCAACCCAACAGACACTTTCGGAGATACCAGTAGTATACCTTTATAGCCACCCAGTTACGTTGTGACATTTGGTACACCCAAAGCACTCTTACGGTATCTGTAGACGATCTCATGGTCTAAGGAAACGATACTTGACATTAGAAAAACTCTAGCAAAATGAACTACACGATCTTGTGGTATGCTTAGGATTGGGTCTTGTCCATCACATCATTCTCCCAATGATGTGATCCGTTATCAATGACATCCAATGTCTATGGTCAGGAAACCATGACCATCTTTGATAAACGAGCTAGTCAACTAGAGGCTCGCTAGGGACATATTGTGGTCTATGTATTCACACAGTTACGATTTCCGGATAACACAATTATAGCATGAATAATAGGCAATTATCATGAACGAGGAAATATAATAATAACCATTTTATTATTGCCTCTAGGGCATATTTCCAACAGTCTCCCACTTGCACTAGAGTCAATAATCTAGTTACATTGTGATGAATCGAACACCCATAGAGTTCTGGTGTTGATCATGTTTTGCTCGCGAAAGAGGTTTAGTCAACGGATCTGCGACATTCAGATCTGTGTGCACTTTACAAATATCTATGTCTCCATCTTGAACATTTTCACGAATTGAGTTGAAGCGACGCTTGATGTGTCTGGTCTTCTTGTGAAACCTGGGCTCCTTGGCAAGGGCAATAGCTCCAGTGTTGTCACGGAAGAGAGTCATCGGCCCCGACGCATTGGGAATAACTCCTAAGTCGGTAATGAACTCCTTCATCCAGATTGCTTCATGTGCTGCCTCCGATGCTGCCATGTACTCCGCTTCACATGTAGATCCCGCCACGACGCTTTGCTTGCAACTGCACCAGCTTACTGCCCCACCATTCAAAATATACACGTATCCGGTTTGTGACTTAGAGTCATCCAGATCTGTGTCGAAGCTAGAGTCGACGTAACCCTTTACGACGAGCTCTTCGTCAACTCCATATACGAGAAACATATCCTTAGTCCTTTTCAGGTACTTCAGGATATTCTTGACCACTATTCAGTGTTCCATGTCGGGATTACTTTGGTACCTTCCTACCAAACTTACGGCAAGGTTTACATCAGGTCTGGTACACAGCATGGCATACATGATAGATCCTATGGCCGAGGCATAGGGGACGACACTCATCTTTTCTCTATCTTCTGCCATGGTCGGACATTGAGCCGAGCTCAATTTCACACCTTGCAACACAGGCAAGAACCCCTTCTTGGACTGATCCATATTGAACTTCTTCAATATATTATCAAGGTATGTGCTTTGTGAAAGACCTATGAGGCGTCTCGATCTATCTCTATAGATCTTGATGCCTAATATGTAAGCAGCTTCTCCAAGGTCCTTCATTGAAAAACACTTATTCAAGTAGGCCTTAATGTTGTCCAAAATTTCTATATCATCTCCCATCAAAAGTATGTCATCCACATATAATATGAGAAATGCTACAGAGCTCCCACTCACTTTCTTGTAAACGCAGGCTTCTCCATAAGTCTGCATAAACCCAAACGCTTTGATCATTTCATTAAAGCGAATGTTCCAACTCCGAGATGCTTGCACCAACCCATAGATGGAGCGCTGGAGCTTGCATACCTTGTTAGCATTCTTAGGATCGACAAAACCCTCTGACTGCATCATATACAACTCTTCCTTAAGATAGCCGTTAAGGAATGCCGTTTTGACGTCCATTTGCCATATCTCATAATCATAGTATGCTGCAATTGCTAACATGATTCGGACGGACTTTAGCTTCGCTACGGGAGAGAAAGTCTCATCGTAGTCAACCCCTTGAACTTGTCGATAACCCTTAGCGATAAGTCGAGCTTTATAGATGGTAACATTACCATCCACGTCCGTCTTCTTTTTAAAGATCCATTTGTTTTCTATCGCTCGCCGATCATCGGGCAAGTCTGTCAAAGTCCACACTTTTTTTTCATACATGGATCCTATCTCGGATTGCATGGCTTCAAGCCATTTGTTGGAATTTGGGCCCGCCATTGCTTCTTCATAGTTCAAAGGTTCACCATTCTCTAACAACATGATTTCCAGGACAGGGTTGCCATACCACTCTGGTGTGGAACGTGTCCTTGTGGACCTACAAAGTTGAGTAGTAACTTGATCCGAAGTACCTTGATCATCATCATTAATTTCCTCTCTAGTCGGTGCAGGCACCACATGAACATCTTCCCGACCTGCGCTACTTATCGGTTCAAGAGGTAGTACTTCATCAAGTTCCACTTTCCTCCCACTTGCTTCTTTCAAGAGAAACTCTTTCTCCAGAAAGGACCCGTTCTTGGCAACAAAGATCTTGCCTTCGGATCTGAGGTAGAAGGTATACCCAATGGTTTCCTTAGGGTATCCTATGAAGACGTATTTTTCCGACTTGGGTTCGAGCTTTTCAGATTGAAGTTTCTTGACATAAGCATCGCATCCCCAAACTTTTAGAAATGACAGCTTAGGTTTCTTCCCAAACCATAATTCATATGGTGTCGTCTCAACGGATTTAGACGATGCCCTATTTAAAGTGAATGTAGCTATCTCTAGAGCGTATCCCCAAAATGATAGCGGTAAATCGGTGAGTGACATCATAGATCGCACCATATCAAATAGAATGCGATTACGATGTTCGGACACACCGTTATGCTGAGGTGTTCCAGGCGGCATGAGTTGTGAAATGATTCCATATTTCCTTAAGTGCGTACCAAATTCGTGACTTAAATATTCTCCCCCACGATCTGATCGTAAGAATTTTATCTTTCGGTCACATTGATTCTCTACCTCATTCTGAAATTCCTTGAACTTTTCAAAGGTCTCAGACTTGTGTTTCAGCAAGTAGACATACCCATATCTACTCAAGTCGTTAGTGAGAGTGAGAACATAACGATAGCCTCTGCGAGCCTCAACGCTCATTGGACCGCACACATCAGTATGTATGATTTCCAATAAGTTGGTTGCTCGCTCCATTGTTCCGGAGAACGGAGTCTTGGTCATTTTGCCCATAAGGCATGGTTCGCATGTGTCAAATGATTCGTAATCAAGAGACTCCAAAAGTCCATCTGCATGGAGCTTCTTCATGCGTTTGACACCAATGTGACCAAGGAGGCAGTGCCACAAGTATGTGGGACTATCGTTATCAACTTTACATCTTTTGGTATCCACACTATGAATATGTGTAACATCACGTTCGAGATTCATTAAGAATAAACCATTGACCAGCGGGGCATGACCATAAAATATATCTCTCATATAAATAGAATAACCATTATTCTCGGATTTAAATGAGTAGCCATCTCGTATTAAACGAGATCCAGATACAGTGTTCATGCTCAAAGCTGGCACTAAATAACAATTATTGAGGTTTAAACTAATCCCGTAGGTAAATGTAGAGGTAGCGTGCTGACGGCGATCACATCGACCTTGGAACCATTCCCGACGCGCATCGTCACCTCGTCCTTCGCCACTCTCCACTTATTCCGCAGCTCCTGTTTTGAGTTACAAATATGAGCAACTGCACCGGTATCAAATACCCAGGAGCTACTACGAGTACTGGTAAGGTACACATCAATTACATGTATATCACATATAACTTTAGTGTTGCCGGCCTTCTTGTCCGCTAAGTATTTGGGGCAGTTCCGCTTCCAGTGTCCCCTTTCCTTGCAATAAAAGCTCTCAGTCTCAGGTTTGGGTCCCTTCTTTGGCTTCTTCCCGGCAACTGGCTTACCGGGCACGGAAACTCCCTTGCCGTCCTTCTTGAAGTTCTTCTTATCCTTGCCTTTCTTGAAACTAATGGTTTTATTGACCATCAACACTTGATGTTCCTTTTTGATTTCCACCTCTGCTGATTTCAGCATTGAAAATACTTCAGGAATAGTTTTCACCATCCCCTGCATATTGTAGTTCATCACAAAGCTCTTGTAGCTAGGTGGGAGCGACTGAAGGATTCTGTCAATGACCGCCTCGTCCGGGAGGTTAATGTCCAGCTGGGACAAGCGGTTGTGCAACCCAGACATTTTGAGTATGTGCTCACTGACAGAACTATTTTCCTCCATCTTACAACTATAGAACTTGTCAGAGACTTCATATCTCTCGACCCGGGCATGAGCTTGGAAAACCATTTTCAGCTCTTCGAACATCTCATATGCTCTGTGTTGCTCAAAACGCTTTTTGGAGCCCCGGTTCTAAGCTGTAAAGCATGCCGCACTAAACGAGGGAGTAATCATCAGCACGTGACTGCCAAGCGTTCATAACGTCTTGGTTCTCTGGGATGGGTGCTTCACCTAGCGGTGCTTCTAGGACATATGCTTTCTTGGCAACTATGAGGATGATCCTCAGGTTCCGGACCTAGTCCGTATAGTTGCTGCCATCATCTTTCAGCTTGGTTTTCTCTAGGAACGCGTTGAAGTTGAGGTTGACATGAGCGTGGGCCATTTGATCTACAAGACATTTTGCAAAGGTTTTTAGACTAAGTTCATGATAATTAAGTTCATCTAATCAAATTATTTAATGAACTCCCACTCAGATTAGACATCCTTCTAGTCATCTAAGTGATACATGATCCGACTCAACTAAACCGTGTCCGATCATCACGTGAGACGGACTAGTCATCATCGGTGAACATCTCCATGTTGATCGTATCTTCCATATGACTCATGTTCGACCTTTCGGTCTCTTGTGTTCCGAGGCCATGTCTGTACATGCTAGGCTCGTCAAGTCAACCTAAGTGTTTTGCATGTGTAAATCTGGCTTACACCCGTTGTATGTGAACGTTAGAATCTATCACACCCGATCATCACGTGGTGCTTCGAGACAACGAACTTTCGCAACGGCGCACAGTTAGGGGGAACACTTTCTTAAAATTATTATAAGGGATCATCTTATTTACTACCGTCATTCTAAGCAAATAAGAAGCAAAACATGATAAACATCACATGCAATCAAATAGTGACATGATATGGCCAATATCATTTTGCTCCTTTTGATCTCCATCTTCGGGGCGCCATGATCATCATCGCCACCGGCATGACACCATGATCTCCATCATCGTGTCTTCATGAAGTTGTCACGCCAACGATTACTTCTACTTCTATGGCTAACGTGTTTAGCAATAAAGTAAAGTAATTTACATGGCGTTATTCAATGACACGCGGGTCATACAAAAAATAAAGACAACTCCTGTGGCTCCTGCCGGTTGTCATACTCATCGACATGCAAGTCGTGATTCCTATTACAAGAACATGATCAATCCCATACATCACATATATTTCATTCATCACATCCTTTTGGCCATATCACATCACAAGGCATATGCCGCAAAAACAAGTTAGACGTCCTCTAATTGTTGTTGCATGTTTTCTTTACGTGGCTGCAATAGGGTTCTAGCAAGAACGTTTCTTACCTACGTAAAACCACAACGTGATATGCCAATTTCTATTTACCCTTCATAAGGACCCTTTTCATCGAATCCGATCCGACTAAAGTGGGAGAGACAGACACCCGCTAGCCACCTTATGCAACTAGTGCATGTCAGTCGGTGGAACCTGTCTCACGTAAGCGTACGTGTAAGGTCGGTCCGGGCCGCTTCATCGCAAGAAAATTGACAACATCTACGCCCACAACAAGATTGTGTTCTACTCGTGCACAGAAACTACGCGTAGACCTAGCTCATGATGCCACTGTTGGCGAACATTGCAGAAAATTAAAAAATTCTACGCTTCACCAAGATCAATCTATGGAGTCATCTAGCAACGAGAGAGAGGAGTGCATCTACATACCCTTGTAGATCGCGAGCGAAAGCGTTCAAGAGAACGGGGTTGATGGAGTCGTACTCGTCGTGATCCAAACCACCGATGATCCTAGCGCCGAACGGACGGCACCTCCGCGTTCAACACACGTACGGTTGGGGAAGACGTCTCCTCCTTGATCCAGCAAGGTGGAGGGAGAGGTTGATGGAGATCTAGCAGCACGACGGCGTGGTGGTGGAAGTAGCGGCGATCTCGGCAGGGCTTCACCAAGCTCAGCGAGAGGGAGAGGTGTTACGGAGGGAGAGGGAGGCGCCAGGAGCAGGGGTGCGCAGCCCTCCCTCCCCCCTCTTTATATAGGGGCCCTGGGGGGTGCCGGCCCCTAGAGATGAATCTCAAGGGGGGGGGGGGGGCGGCCAAGGGGGGGACTTGCCCCCCAAGCCAAGTGGGGCGCCCCCACCCCTAGGGTTTCCAACCCTAGGCGCAGGGGGAGGCCCAAGGGGGGCGCACCAGCCCACCAGGGGCTGGTTCCCCTCCCACTTCAGCCCATGTGGCCCTCCGGGATAGGTGGCCCCACCCGGTGGACCCCTGGGACCCTTCCGATGGTCCCGGTACAATACCGGTGACCCCCGAAACTTTCCCGGTGGCCGAAACTGAACTTCCTATATATAAATCTTCACCTCCGGACCATTCCGGAACTCCTCATGACGTCCGGGATCTCATCCGGGACTCCGAACAACTTTCGGGTTAGCGCATACTAATATCTCTACAACCCTAGCGTCACCAAACCTTAAGTGTGTAGACCCTACGGGTTCGGGAGACACGCACACATGACCGAGACGACTCTCCGGCCAATAACCAACAACGAGATCTGGATACCCATGTTGGCTCCCACATGTTCCATGATGATCTCATCGAATGAACCACGATGTCGAGGATTCAAGTAATCCCATATACAATTCCCTTTGTCAATCGGTACGTTACTTGCCCGAGATTCGATCGTCGGTATCCCAATACCTCGTTCAACCTCGTTACCGGCAAGTCACTTTACTCGTACTGTAATGCATGATCCCATGACCAACCACTTAGTCACTTTGAGCTCATTATGATGATGCATTACCGAGTGGGCCCAGAGATACCTCTCTGTCATACGGAGTGACAAATCCCAGTCTCGATTCGTGTCAACCCAACAGACACTTTCGGAGATACCTGTAGTATACCTTTATAGCCACCTAGTTACGTTGTGATGTTTGGTACACCCAAAGCACTCTTACGGTATCCGGGAGTTACACGATCTCATGGTCTAAGGAAATGATACTTGACATTAGAAAAACTCTAGCAAAACAAACTACACGATCTTGTGCTATGCTTAGGATTGGGTCTTGTCCATCACATCATTCTCCCAATGATGTGATCCCATTATCAATGACATCCAATGTCCATGGTTAGGAAACCGTGACCATCTATTGATAAACGATCTAGTCAACTAGAGGCTCACTAGGGACATATTGTGGTCTATGTATTCACACATGTATTATGATTTCCGGATAACACAACTATAGCATGAATAATAGATAATTATCATGAACAAGGAAATATAATAATAACCATTTTATTATTGCCTCTAGGGCATATTTCCAACACTTCAGCCCAGCACGCGCTACTCCGCCGGCAAGTATGTGTGCGCCGCCTCGACGTCGATGCCATCACCCGTCCCCTCCTCCGCTCGCGCTGCCCTTCGGGATCCCCACTGGCTAGCTGCCATGTAGGAGTTCGACGCCTTACGGCGCAACCGCATGTGGCAGCTTGTTCCAAAGGAAGGTGTACCAGGTGGGCATAACCCACCTGGGCGCGCCAGAGCCCCCAGGCGTTCCCTGGTGGGTTGTGGTCCCCATGTGGGCCCCCTCACTTACCTCTTCATCCCACATTGTCACCTAACTCCAGAAAAAATTCCCTCATACTCTCTCTCCCGTGTTCTTGCTCATTTATCTACCATTTTCGATATCTTTGCTCGAAGCTCCATTTCCGAAACTATTTCGGGGATTTGTTGCTTGGTATGTGACTCCTTCATTTGTCCAATTAGTTTTTTTAGTGGTTTATAGTTTGAATAAATAGCTACTCTTGGTGCTGCTGTAGATGTTCTTGCATCATCAATTCTTAGTGTTCTAAGTAGTTTGAATGCTTGCTATGGCCTCTATGTATCCTTATGATTAGTTGCTATTAGTTTTGTGAAGTTTTCTTGGAAAAAATTTGTGAACTAAAAATTCAGATTTTTGTTCATAGGAAAAATTGTACGCGGGCATGAATATCTTCAGGAAGTTTGGCTCTAGGAAGAACTCCAAGGGTGTTACGGGGAGTCTTCTGACAATGATCTCCACCTTCGGGGGTTGGCGGAGGTACGGCCGTGCGAATGGCCGCACATCCCGTTCCTACAAGAAGCTGGAATTCATGAGGAGTTCATGCAATTCATTGCCAACGCCGGTTGATAATCCCCAAGTGCAGGGAATCATCGTAGCAATTTCCAAAGGTGGAAGTGATAAGTATGGATTGTCGAACCACCAAGGAGCTAAAGGTAAGATCAATATTCTCTCAAGTCCTATCTGCCACTGATACGACTCTATGTACACCGAACGTTTGCTTCCAACTAGATACGAGAAATAAAACTATGATGTGGGTATGAAGAGGATAACTTTGCATGATATGGGAGAGATAAAATATAAAAGTAGGTGTTGTTATCATGAAGTTAGAATATATTACTAAATATTATAAATAGCGAGTGTGGAATAATGATGGGTCGGTGTGCAGAATTGTCCTAGGCAATTGTTAACAAGACCGGTAATCGCTATTGCAATTTCATATGAGGGAGAGGCATAAGCTAACATACTTTCTCATATTGGATCATATGCACTTATGATTGGAACTCTAGCAAGCATCCGCAACTACTAAAGATCATTAAGGTAAAACCCAACCATAGCATTAAAGTATCAAGTCCCCTTTATTCCATACGCCGTGACCCACTTATCCGTGTTTATGCTTCTGTCACTCAAGCAACACAGACAATAAGTAAACCATGGACATATTGCAACACCCTACAGCGGGAATCCCTCACGCTTGCGCGACATGAAGGGCACAATAGGACAGCACCAAAATAAAACATACAACTCATTCCAATCTAGATCATCAATCAACCCAAAGACAAAGGATATCTACTCAAAACATCATAGGATGGCAACACATCATTGGATCATAATATGTGGCATAAAGCACCATGTTCAAGTAGGGATTACAGCGGAGTGCAGGAGAGTGGACCGTGTAAAATAGATGAGGATGGTGATGATGATGGTGATGTTGATGAAGACGATCATCGCGGCGATGATTCCCCTCCCGATGGCACTCCAACTCCATCGAGAGAGAGGAGGAGAGGTTCTCCCCCTTGTGCTTCCTCCTCCATGGCCTACGGTGATGATGGCCCCCTCCGGTAGGGTGCCAGAGAGGGCCTAGATTGATTTCTCGTGTCTACAGAGGCTTGCGGCAGCGGAACTTCTAATCTAGGTTAATTTCTGGAGGTTTGGGTATTTATAGGAGAGGTTGGCATCGAGAACAAGTCAGGGGCCCCACGGGTAGTCCACGAGGCACAGGGGCGCCCCCCCCACCCTTGTGGGGCCCAAGGGACTCCCCTCTGGTAGATTTTTGTTCCAGTATTTTTCATATTTTCTAGAAAAATTCTCCGTTGATTTTCAGCGCATTCCGAGAACTTTTATTTCTGCACAAAAACAACACCACGGTAGTTCTGCTGAAAACAACGTCAATCCGGGTTAGTTCTAATCAAATCATACCAAAATCGTATAAAACTATTGTAAACATGGCATGAATACTTCATAAATTATAGATACGTTGGAGATGTATCACCGGTCTCACCGACTTCATCGCAGATGAGTGTGACCAACACCAAATCCTCACAAATGTCTTTGTTCAAAGCTTTACATTCTTGCCTAGAAATAATCCTCCTGAAGTGAACTTTGATTTATATGCTAAAAACCACCAGATACCACTTACTGAATTTTGTGACATATGCATGATCCTGTCTGATGGGAGCTTGGTTGAGCCTAGGCTGGCCAAGTTTGAGGATTTTTGTCGCACTTTGACAGTGGGTGATAAGAGGAGAGTGTCAGCCATCACTGCCGGTGGCTTACATTTTCCCGCTGTTTGTTACTTTGCACTCTTCATTACAAAATGCTTTCTTGCTAGGGAGAAGGTGGGTGCACTTAATTCACCAGACCTTGTTGTTTTACATCGTGCAATAGAGGGCGACAACACTTATAGCTTGGGAGCTATTGTGGCTCGTCGCCTGCATCTTAATAAATCCCAGGGTAAGATACATGGGGGGATTTTTGCCACTCGATTGGCAGCTCATTCGAGGTTGCGATACGTCCCCATGATGTCCCTCTTACCATAGTTTACCTAGACCGCGCAGCCATGTATCACCATCACTTTCTTGCACATGATAGTCCTAATATTGCCATTCCTTATAACTTGGTCTATAGCGTTGACACTCGTGATGTTATCCCCTTGCCTGCACCTGCTCTGTTTGATTCTGTTGCCAGGGGCGAATACCGGATAATGCCTGCAGACATCCTTGCCTACTGGAACGATCAGGCTGCTGCCGAGGCTGCACAGGCACCTCCGCAGTGGGGTGTGTGGATGCCCGCTCCTCAGGATCCCTACTACCCTCCAGGCTACTGATCGATTACCAACTTAGGCCAAAAGCCTAAGCTTGGGGGAGTACGTGTTTCTCACCGACATTATATTCATGTTCACATATCATTCTAGTTGTCGGTGTTCACACTTTTTCATTGTATCATCCATGATTAGATTTATTTTCTTTCTTTCTTCTTGTGTGTTTGACAAACATTAGAAAAACAAAAAAAATAGTTGTAGTAATTTACTTTCTATGCATGCTAGTATTAGTAGTATTAAAAAGAAAATACAAAAAGATTTCCTTGTTCTTCTTTTGCTTGTTGGGAGCTTTCCCGTGTAAATAGTTTTTCTCGTTTTTGCTTTTTATTTGCTTGTTGAAGAAAACAAAAAAAACTGCAAAAATATTTCAGTGTGTTTCTCTGAATTTCTTTTCTTTTTATTCGAGTTGTACTGAGGAGAAGACCACGATGAAAATAATGAGTGGCTCTCATATGAATAATTGTTGAACTAATAAAGAGCCCATTTTACCTTGTCTTCTCCTGTTGAATAAAATGTTTGCAGATTCCAGCTTAGTCCATGGCACTCTTGCACTATTATTATTATTATTTCATATCATTCGGTCATGCAAGTGAAAGTCAATAATGATGATATTCGATTAGCGGGTCGTGGCAAAGAGAAGCTGGTATGAACTCGACTTGTTCTTGTTGTGTAAATATGTTTAACCTAGTGCCCATGATTTAGCCCATTATGCTTAAACATGTTTGTAATGACAATTAGAGATTATAGTTTCTCATGCCATGCATAAGTAGCTGGGAGTCAATAATGATTTATCTTGGATACCAACATAGCGTTAAGATGATTGTGATGTAGTATGATGATATGGTATCCTCCTCCGAATGTTCGAGTGGCTTGACTTGGTACATGTTCATGCATGTAGTTGAATCAAAACCAGCATAGCCTCTATAATGTTTATGTTCATGGTGTTCATATCCTACTCATGCTAGTGTCCAATGTTACTTATGCATAATGCCTAGTCATGATCGTTGTTGCTCTCTAGCTGGCCGCTTCCCAATCTTAAATTGCTAGCCTTCGCCTGTACTAAGTGGGAATTCTGCTTGTACATCAAAAACCTTTAACCCAAAGTTATTCCAGATGAGTCCACCATGCCTACCTATATGTGGTATTACCATGCCGTCCTAAGTAAATTTGCATGTGCCACCTCTAAAAACTTCTAAAAAATATCCGTTTTGTGTGCCTAGATCATTCATTGAACGACACGAGGTGGTCAATATCTTCCGTGCTAAGCATGTTATCCTCAGGTCGAGTGTTTATTCACTCACAATCACACAAGGAAATGGGCGGTATTAGGGATTCCCAGTCCCGGACTCAAAAATGCAAATAATTAAACAAAACTCCACAGGATTGATGTTGGTATGGACGGCACCCGTTGTTTCGGACAAGACGTGGAGTGTGATTGATGGTGGAGGGGTAGTAAACCTTTACTTTTATTGCTTGGGAACCACCACTAGCATGCTTAGCATGGAAGATGTTGATAACTGATGGTCGTGAAGTGAATGAGAAGGGTGCATGTCTCAAAATATCATTCATCTCTATTTTAAAAACTGAGCTCTGACACCTATGCAAATCACTGCTTCCCTCTACGAAGGGACTGTCTATTTATTTTTTATGTTGTGTCATCACCTTCTAAAAACAAGCGCCCGAAACTTAGTAGAGCACAGCTGTCATGATTTATGCATTGTGTATAGCTAATGTTGGGTGCATCATGACTGGATCTTTTCTACCATGAATTACAATGTTTAGTCACTGCTTGTACTTTGGAGGTGCTCTGCATTTATGTTTTTCGGTCTCGGAAAGGGCTAGTGAGATACCATTATTGTCATATTATATCATGGTTGTTTTAACAACGTGTTCCTATTTGAGACATTTTATTATTGCTCACTAGCTGATTATGTCATTGATATGAATCATTATAATCTTTAAGAGTTATAGTTGACATGGTTAGTTATAATGTTGGCTGAAAACCTGGGTGCTGTTTAAGCTTATTTATGCAAACAAGAGCAAAAGAGTTCGTAAAAGTTTTTCTTTCTCACTTTCAGTTTATCAACTGAATTGTTTGAGGACAAGCAAAGGTTTAAGCTTGGGGGAGTTGATACTGATACGTCTCCAATGTATCTATAATTTATGAAGTATTCATGCTATTATATATTCTGTTTTGGATGTTTAATGGGCTTTATTATACACTTCTATATTATTTTTGGGACTAACTTATTAACCAGAGGCCCAGCCCAAATTGTTGTTTTCTTGCCTCTTTCAGTGTTTCGAAGAAAAGGAATGTCAAATGGAGTCCAAACGGAATGAAACCTTCGGGAGAGTGATTATTGGAACGGAAGCAATCCAGGAGACTTGGAGTAGACGTCAGGGAAGATTCGAGGAAGCCACGAGGCAGGGAGGCGCGCCCTACCCCCCTAGGCGCGCCTCCACCCTCGTGGGACCCTCGTGGCTCCCCTGACCGACTTCTTTCGCCTATATATGCCCTACCCCCCTAGGCAAGCCTCTGTAGCCACCAAAAACCAATCGGGACCCTGTTCCGGCGCCCTGCCGGAGGGGGGATCCCTCACCGGTGTCCATCTTCATCATCCCGGCGCTCTCCATGACGAGGAGGGATTAGTTCACCCTCGGGGCTGAGGATATGTACCAGTAGCTATGTGTTTGATCTCTCTCTCTCTCTCTCTCTCGGGTTCTTGAGGTGGTACGATCTTGATGTATTGCGAGCTTTGCTATTATAGTTGGATCTTATGATGTTTCACCCCCTCTACTCTCTTGTAATGGATTGAGTTTTCCCTTTGAAGTTATCTTATCAGATTGAGTCTTTAAGGATTTGAGAACACTTGATGTATGTCTTGCATGTGCTTATCTGTGGTGACAATGGGATATCACGTGATCCCCTTGATGTATGTTTTGGTGATCAACTTGCGAGTTCCGTGAAATTATGCATAGGGGTTGACTGTCGGTGTACAAAAGTAGGGGCTCTCCCTTTGTACCCCTTTACTTGTGCACGGGCAGTCGGAGCCACGCGCCATGGCCACACTTATGCAGGGCAAGGAGGGAAGCCGGAGAGAAGCCGAAGCTCGAGACAAACAAGGCAACGCCAAGACCAGAAACACCAAAAAGCGAGAGGGCAAGGTGGACCCCCCGGCAAGGCCCTCGCCGGGGCAGCCTCCGCGGCCCCAGCAAGAGCCTTGCCGGGGCAACTTGCCCAACACCAGTAGAGTGAGTCTCCCTCGAGCCCAAGAGTTCCAAACGCCACCAACTACTACATTGGAACCAAGGCTCAGGAGGCACCTCTAAGGTAGCAAGATCATAAACACACAAGATCAGATGGGGACCAGAAGGCGGCGACCCTTGGCGGGAGCCTAGCCGAGGAGATCCACAAGACCCCCGGCAAGCGCCTTGCCGAGGACGACTGCGACGCCGCGGCAAGACCCTTGCCGGGCCCCCGGCAAGGCCCTTGCCGAGGACATCAGCGGGGCCACAGCTAGGCCCGCATCGACCAAGACTCCACCACCATTCGCGTGTAGCTGCCAGCCCAACCAGCTGGGCAGGCACCTGCGTGGCGACATGCGGCTTCCAGGCCAACTCAGCAAGCTCCTACGTGGTGGCATGCAGATCTTCGTGAAGGCTCCACCACCGCGCCACCTTAGCTGCCTGCTTGTCTACATGGCGCTACATGCATTGCTGGCCTGGGCGCGTGTCGAAGCAAGGCGAGGCGGCGACGGACGGGACGGGCCTCATCCCCATCCCCGATAAAGCTAAGGGACACCTAAGCGATGCATTAAATGCATCTTGTCCTGTAATGCAGGCGATAAGCTCGCGGCACTGTAGACCTTTCCACCTCCTGTGTGCCATTGTGGCAACCCCTTTCAACTATAAAAGGAGGCCCATGGCATACTGGAGAAGGATTCGGCTCTTCGAAACGACACAGCTCCTATAGCTAGTTCAAGAGCTCAAGAACACCCTCAAATACACACCAAATCAAGACTTGGGTATTACGCAACCTCGCGGCCCGAACCTGGGTAAACGAACCGTGTCTGGCTCCTAATCCCGCTCTTCTCACAACCCCGCACCCCGACAACCGTAGTAGGGATTCTTGTGATCCCATAGGTGTTGTTCTCCCCGACATCTTTGGCGCGCCAGGTAGGGGGTCACAGTTGTGAGAATCCGATTTAGCAGCCAGCCTAGTAATTTCTCGTGGCCACGGCTTCCAAAGAAGAAGACAGCCAAGGGGATGACATCGCCTGCGAGCGCGAAGGGCGCCAGTACGGCGACAGGAAAGCTAAGTCATGCGAAACTTTAAGCAATTTTGTTTTTATATATGAGGTTATTGTCCTCGAAGGTACTGCCCTATGTATGAAAGCCTACACGCAAGGGGGCCCTTCCGTGATTGGCAGCGCCCTTGTTCTGTTTCGACTCTGCTCAACAGCTCAAGCGGCCGCGTCGAGAGTGGCAGGGTAGCCTTCCGCAATTGGCAACGCTCTCGATTCTGACTCGAGTCAAGCTCGACATTTCGAGCGGCTGCGTTGAGAGCGGTAAGGTGGTTCGTTCGGCTGCAAGCACACCCGGTAGGCCATTGGGGATCCGTCCTTGAGGTGCCGCCCTGGGTTTACGCGCCGGCATGCCTACCCGATTAGCGTAGGGTGAACGTACAAAGGGAAGGTCGGACAGGAAAATAACATGCACCATATCAAAAATACTGCAGAGTTATACTACATCAATTGCCGCCACGGTTCTAACTAAAGATAGAAATTGTCTTGGTCATGAACCTACATCGACAATAAGAAATGGGGCGCCTAATCCCGACGCTGGCCCTCCACCCTCTGAATCCTGCCGATACCACTGATGATGGGCTTGATATGCTCCTTGAGCGGCGTGAGGTCAGCATCCTCCAGCAAGCTCTCCAGCGCGGCGTCGAAGTCGAGGTAGGGATACCAGTATGCCACCTTGGTGAGGACCTTGGTCATGGCGCTGCGGGAAAGTCTCTGAGACTCATCGGCCAGGGAGGACGCCCTCGAAGAACAGGGTCAGCTTGGCGTTGGTGGTCCTGCTATGCTCTGGGGCGTACCTCACATTTGGCATCCCCATGGTAGCCAGCAGCATGCTGATCCTGCCAGCGACGTCCACGAGACGGCCGATCCAGCGGTTCACGCCCTCCATAGAATCCTTGTGGTTGGCGGCTTCGTCCTTCCGCAGATGCTTCTCGGTCTCCAGTTCCTTGGCCAGGGTTCCCTCCCGGTCCTTGGCCTCCGAAAGCATCCCTTTGAGGCTCTCCAGCTTCAGCTTCAGGTCCTTGATGGAGTTGTTGGCTATGGAGAGCAGCTCGGCCTTGCCGAGGACTATGGCCTGCGCGTCAGCCAAGGAGCCCTTGGTCGCGTCCCTCTGCCCCATCAGCCCCAAGGATTGCTTCTGCAGCTCGTCCCGCGCCACCTCCAGCTCCTTCACCTTGTCAGCGTGGACCAAAGCCTGGGCATCGAGCGTCTCCTTGTGCCTCTGCTCCAGCTCTTGGGTCCGTCGCACGATCAGGTTCTCCACTTCCTCGTCCTTGGCGCGGAGTTTGGCATTGACGGCCGCCCCGCGTTTGGCGAGGTCCTCCTCCTGGGAGTTCAGCGCGGCCTTGTGCTGGGTTCGAGCGGCCTCGGCTGCCAAGTTCTTTGCCGTCTCTTGGGCCTTCTCGATGTCGGCCCACTTCATGGTGAGCTCCACGTCGTGCTTGGCCAGCTCACCCTGGGCGACCTTCAACTCCTCACAAGCCTGGCGGAACTAAGTCTGCGTCTCGGCGACGCGCTCCTTGAGGTCCACCTCCGCCTTGTCCACCGCTGCCATCCTGGACTTGGCCTTGTCCAGGCGGGCGTGATGGAGCGCCTGGAGCTTCCGGAAATAGGCGCCCATGGCCTGAAGAAGCCGCTCCTCCTGAGAACCATCGCCACCAGTGCTTGGTTCGTCAACAACCTTGAGCCCGACGGCGGCAAGCACCTCCTCGTCGAACACCTCTCCCTCAATGGCGCCCTGGAGCTCGACAACCCTGGGAGGTGGATGAAGACGTCACTCACCCTTAGATACCTGCCGGAGCCGGAGGCAGCAGAGGAGGAAGGCTGGTCGTCAACCACCTCCTCCTTGGCAACGGCCTTGCCGGACTCCCCGGCGGGCCCCTTGGCGGCCTCCTCGGCAGCAATCTTCTCGGCCTCTGCCGCGGCGTCCTTGGCGACATCCTCGATGACGGTGTCTACATCCTCTGGGTCCACCGATGGGAGATCTAGATACCGAGAAGAGGATGAGGCGAGGCCAAGATCAAGATTTGAAAAAAAGAGAAAACAGGGATGAAAGGCAAGTGGCTTACCCGTGCCGGGCTGGGAAGCAGAGGTCCCCTCCCCGCCAATGTTTGGCGCCGAGGCAAAGCCACCGACGCCCGAGTTCACCTCCTCCTCCTCCTCCTCTGTGTGCATGGGCTCGGTGCATGGCGCCCTTGCCGGGGACGCCCCTCAGGGTGGCGTGGTCGATGGGGGCGGCGTGTTAGGGGTGGCCCTCTGTGGCTCCTCCTGCTGTTGTCCCCCTCCTGCAAACGCGACAAGGTTAGCACCAAGGGACCGTCCCCCCCCCAACACACGTTGACGAGGGGCGAGCGATGGACTTATGCTGGGGGCTATGCCGGGGGTCCACCTCAACGCGGGTCGTGGGGAAGCGCAGCGGACGAAACAGTTACCGCGGTAAATATCTGCCCCGCCTGCTCGCACACCGTTCTGGGCCTGGCCCAACAACGCGGCAAGCTTATGTGTGGCCCAGGCCTGGGGGCTCCTGTCGGTGTACAAAAGTAGGGGCTCTCCCTTTGTACCCCTTTACTTGTGCACGGGCAGTCAGAGCCATGCGCCACGACCACACTTATGCAGGGCAAGGAGGGAAGCCGAAGAGAAGCCGAAGCCCGAGACAAACAAGGCAACGCCATGACCAGAAACACCAAAAAGCGAGAGGGATAGGTGGACCCCCCGGCAAGGCCCTCGCCAGGGCAGCCTCCGCGGCCCTGACAAGAGCCGTGCCGGGGCAACTTGCCCGACACCAGCAGAGTGAGCCACCTTCAAGCCCAAGAGTTCCAAACGCCACCAACTACTACGTTCGAACCAAGGCTTGGGAGGCACCTCTGAGGTGGCAAGATCATAAACACACAAGATCAGATGGGGACCAGAAGACGGCGACCCTCGGCGGGATCCTAGCCGAGGAGATCCACAAGACCCCCGGCAAGCGCCTTGCCGGAGACGACTGCAACGCCCTGGCAAGACCCTTGCCGGGCCCCCGGCAAGGCCCTTGCCGAGGACATCAGCGGGGCCACAGCTAGGCCCGCATCGACCAAGACTCCACCGTTATTCGCATGCAGCTGCCAGCCCAACCAGCTGGGCAGGCACCTACGTGGCGACATGCGGCTTCCAGGCCAACTCAGCAAGCTCCTACGTGGTGGCATGCAGATCTTCGTGAAGGCTCCACTACCGTGCCACCTAAGCTACCTGCTTGTCTACATGGCGCTACATGCATCGCTGGCCTGGGCACGTGACGAAGCAAGGAGAGGCGGCGACGGACGGGACGGGCCTCACCCCCTCCCCGATAAAGCTAAGGGACACCTAAGCAATGCATTTGCGTCTTGTCCTATAATGTGGTCGATAAGCTCGCGGCACTGTAGACCTTTCCACCTCCTGTGTGCCACTGTGGCAACCCCTTTCGACTATAAAAGGAGGCCCATTGCATACTGGAGAAGGATTCGGCTCTTCGAAACGATGCAGCTCCTATAGCTAGTTCAAGAGCTCAAGAACACCCTTAAATACACACCAAAGCAGGACTAGGGTATTACGCAACCTCGTAGCCCGAACTTGGGTAAACGAACTGTGTCTGGCTCCTAATCCCGCTCTTCTCACAACCCCGCGCCCCGCCAACCGTAGTAGGGATTCTTGTGATCCCATAGGTGTCGTTCTCCCCGACATTGACACAAATTTTCGTCTTGACTCTCCAGTAGAAACTTTGGGGCACTCTTTGAAGTACGTTGTGTTGGTTTGAGTAGATGAATCTGAGATTGCGTGATGCATATTGTATAATCATACCCATGGATACTTGAGGTGACATTGGAGTATCTAGGTGACATTAGGGTTTTGGTTGATATGTGTCTTAAGGTGTTATTCTAGTACGAACTATTGGATAGATCAATCTAAAAGAATAACTTTGAGGTGGTTTCATACCCTACAATAATCTCTTCATTTTTTCTCCGTTATTAGTGACTTTGGAGTGACTCTTTGTTGCATGTTGAGGGATAGTTATATGATCCAGTTATGTTATTATTGTTGAGAGAACTTGCACTAGTGAAAGTATGAACCCTAGGCCTTGTTTCCTAGCATTGCAACACCGTTTACGCTCACTTTTATCGCTTGCTACCTTGCTGTTTTTATATTTTCAGATTACAAATACTCATATCTATCATCCATATTGCACTTGTATCACCATCTCTTCGCTAAACTAGTGCACCTATACAATTTACCATTGTATTGGGTGTGTTGGGGACACAAGAGACTCTTTGTTATTTGGTTGCAGGGTTGCTCGAGAGATACCATCTTCATCCTACGCCTCCCACGGATTGATAAACCTTAGGTCATCCACTTGAGGGAAATTTGCTACTGTCCTACAAACCTCTGCACTTGGAGGCCCAACAACGTCTACAATAAGAAGGTTGTGTACTAGACTCAAGCTCTTTTCTGGCATCGTTGTCGGGGAGGTGAGTGCTTGAAGGTATATCTTTAGATCTTGCAACTGAATATTTTTATTTCTTGTTTTATCACTAGTTTAATCTATAAACGAAAATTAAAAAATGGAATTGAGGGTGCCTCATATGCGTCATCTTTTTAATATCTTTCGTGAAAATGATGGAAAGGAAAATTGTGCTCAAGTGCTAGAAAAGAAATCTATAAGAAATTTGGCACTAAATTTTTGAATGATGAGCATTATTGCAATGTTGTTAGTATGAACTCTTTGAATATCCATAGTATAATGATGATTGCACTAGTCATGATGAAAATGTCTCTTATAAGCATGTCAATTTTTGTGGAGTGCATAGAGTTTGCAAGTACACACCAAATAGGGAAAATAGATTTTGCAAGAGGCATAAGTATTTGGAAACTAAATGATTGCAAGAAAGGCTAGATGTTTGTGCTGAGAATTTAAACTTTCTTTGTCGTCCTTGTGAACTTTGCAATGAACATGATCATTTCAATACCCAATGCAAATTGTTTCATGATCGTATCGTGTCCAAAAATTGTGATGACTTGATTTCCCTTGCACAACATAATGAACTTAGTTTGCTTTTGGGTTATGAAGAAATGAAACATATAACTAAGGATCTTCCAGAATTTGTCCTTGATAAAGTTCTTGATTTTGATCTAGAAGAAATTTTTATGTATTGTGCGGTGAATTGCATTGAAAATCCTTATATTGCCAATTACATAAACAAAAGAAAACAAATAGAGGATGAAGAGAATACTAATGAAAGGGAAGAGACTTCCCAATATCCTCCTATTATTTCTTATGACGAATCAGGTAATGAGGAGGAGCCTTCTATTCAACCAATCTCATCAATAAGGAGATCAAAAAAGAGGGTTAAACCCACACATGATGTGAAGAAGAAAGATAAAAGACGGAGAAGCAAAGGTAGAAAGGTATCCCTCCCAAATGATGTTGCTCCTATTACTCATTGTGATGATGATAATTGCTATACTATTGGTGCTATCCATACTATTAATGATGAGAGTGATTATGCTTATGATATGAAAAGGCCCAATCTTGGGGATGCTATGTTTGATGAGAATGAAAAGTTTGAGAATATATTTGCTACAATTAATGTTTGTCCCAAGCTTGGGGATGCTATGTTTTATAAAGATGATAGTTTTAGCCTCCCAAGTTTTGATGAGCAAATTTATTATGATGATAGCAGGCCTCCTATTTATGATGGTTATTATTGATGAAAGTGGGTTTGGAAGAGTGTCAACTTCAGGAAGTAATGGTCCCACTATTTTGGAGGGTGTTGAATCTTATTGTGACAATTATTAAAGTGGATTTGGAGAGGTCATGACTTTATTTAGTAATGATTCCACTATCTTGGAAGAGGTTTCAATTGATTATGATGAGAACAGAGTTGCTACTTATGATGATTATTGTGATGACACTTATGCTATAAAAAGTAGTGATGATTATATTTATAAAACTTGTCATGATTATGATTACCATTTTTCTGAACATTACTCTTTTAATGTGGAAATAATTTATAGTATTCAAGTCTCTTATGATACTCCCACTATTCCGATTGAGAAGAAATTTTGCTTATGTAGAGAGTAGTAAATTTTCTATGCTTGTAGATCATGAAAAGAATGCTTTAGGTGCTGGTTATATTGTTGAATTCATTCATTATGCTACTGAAAATTATTATGAGGGAGGAATATATGCTTGTAGGAATTGCAATAGTATCAAGTTTCCCCTCTGTGTATTGAAAATCTTGAAGTTATGCTTGTTTTGCCTTCCTATGCTAGCTGATTATTGTTCCCATAAGTTGTTTGCTCAAAAAATCCCTATGCATAGGAAGTGGGTTAGACTTAAATGTGCTAGCCATATTCTTCATGATGCTCTCTTTATGTTTCAATTCTTATCTTTTAGGTGAGCATCATTGAAATCATCATGCCTAGCTAGAAAGGCATTAAAGAAAAGCGCTTGTTGGGAGACAATCCAATATTTACCCCTACTGTTTTTGTGTGTTCACATGATTAAGATACTGTAGTAATAATGTTTTATAGCTTTTGTTTCAATAAAGTGCCAAGTAGAACCTTTGGGAAGACTTGGGTGGAAGTTAATGTGATCTTGCTGTAAAAAACAGAAACTTTGCGCTCACGAGTTTAGCAGTCATTTTTTACAGAAGAGTGATTTTAAGTTGATTATTTTTTCATAAGATTAATAGACAAATTCCTCAGGTCCACCAATTTATATCAGAATTTTTGGAGTTCCAGAAGTATACGTTTGATACAGATTACTACAGACTGTTCTGTTTTAGACAGATTCTGTTTTCATTGTGTTGTTTGCTTATTTCGATGAATCTATGAGTAGTATCGGAGGGTATGAACCATAGAGAAGTTGGAATACAGTACGTATTACACCAATATGAATTTAGAATGAGTTCACAACAGTACCTAAGTGGTGATTTATTTTCTTGTACTAACAGAGCTTACGAGTTTTTGTTTAAGTTTTGTGTTGTGAAGTTTTCAAGTTTTGGGTAAAGATTCGATGGGCTATGCAATAAGGAGTGGCAAGAGACTAAGCTTGGGGATTCCCAAGGAACCCCAAGGTAATATTCAAGGATAACCAAGAGCCTAAGCTTGGGGATGCCCAGGATGGCATCCCCTCTTTCTTCTTTGTTCATCGGTAACTTTAGTTGGAGCTATATTTTTATTCACCACATGATATGTGTTTTGCTTGGAGCATCATTTTATTTTGTTAGTATTTGCTTTATGTTATTTAGAATAATTTTTTGCATCTCTATTTTCAATAAAAATGTCAAGGATAGCCTTTACTATGCTTATTTTACAAGTCTACATGTTGCTGTTTGAAAACAGAAAGTTTACCGCTGTTGCAAAAATTCCCTAGAAAAGTCAGAATGTGATAAAATGTTGAAACCTTTTGCATAATAATCTCTGATAAATTTAATACAGTGGGAATTTTCTTTCATAATTTTTGGAGCTAGGGAAGTATGGATCTTGCTGCATTTTTTACAGACTGTCCTGTTTAGGCAGATTGTTGTTATGTTTGCATTGTTTGCATATGTTTGCTTGTTTAATGATTCTATTTGAGGATAGGACTATTAAATATGCAGAGGCATTTAGTATGAAATGTTGAATAATAATTTAGTGATTTGCTACAGTAGAGTATGATAACGTTTTTGCATTGGTTTATACTAACTTATCTCACGAGTCCTTGTTGAGTTTTGTGTGGATGAAGCTTTTGAGATTTAGGCAGGCCGTGATATGAGAGGAATTAAGGAGACACAAAAGCTCAAGCTTGGGTATACCCAAGGCATCCCAAGATAATATTTCAAGAATCTCAAGCATCTAAGCTTGGGGATGCCCCGGTTGGCATCCCACCTTTCTTCTTCGACAACTATCGGTTAGTATCGGTTGATCCTAAGTTTTTGCTTCTTCACGTGATGTTTGCTACTCTTAGAATGCCATTTTATTTTGTTTTGCTTGCTGTTTGAATAATATCCCAAGATCTGAAATTTAAATGAGAGTCTTCACATAGCTACATAATTATTTAACTACTCATTGATCTTCATTTATATCTTTTTGGAGTAGTTTGTCATTTACTCGTGTGCTTCACTTATATCCTATGAGTAAATGGTTGAATGATTTGAATCTCATAAATCTGAAATTATATATGTTTTCCCATGGGGGGTAATGACTTCACATATAAGAAGTAGAGGTGGTAAATTTATTGAAGGTTAGCAAACATTGTATTGGTCACTTGAACAATTCATGAAAGAATATTGAGGGAAGAGAGATTTCACATACAAAATATACTATCTTGGACATCTTTTATGATTGTGAGCACTTATTAAAATATGACATGCTAAAAGGTTGATTTTGGACAAGGAAGACAACGTAATGGGTTATGTTTTCCTATATCCGAAATAAAAGTATATTGTCATGGATCATCCAACATGCTGAGCTTGCCTTTCCCCCTCATGCTAGCCAAATTCTTTGCACCGAGTAAAGATACTACTTGTGCTTCCGAATATCCCTTAAACCCAGTTTTGCCATGAGAGTCCACCATATCTACCTATGGATTGAGTAAGATCCTTCAGGTAAGTTGTCATCGGTGCATGCAATAAAAATTGCTCTCTAAATATGTATGATCTATTAGTGTGGAGAAAATAAGCTTTATACGATCTTGTGATGTGGAAGCAATAAAAGCAATGGACTACATAATAAATGTCCCTATCACAAGTGGCAATATAAAGTGGCGTTCTTTCGCATTAAGATTTTGTGCATCCAACTATAAAAGCGCATGACAACATCTGCTTCCCTCTGTGAAGGGCCTATCTTTTATTCTTGTCGTATACCTTATGCAAGAGTCATGGTGATCTTCACCTTTCCTTTTTACATTTTATCCTTTGGCAAGCACATTGTGTTGGAAAGATCCTGATATATATATTCAATTGGATGTAAGGCATCATGAACTATTATTGTTGACATTACCTTTGAGGTAAGAGGTTGGGAGGCGAATATATAAGCCCCTATCTTTCTCTGTGTCTGATTAAAACTTTGAACCCATAAATATCATGTGAGTGTTAGCAATTGTGAAAGACTAAATGATAGTTGAGTATGTGAAGTTTGCTGAATCAAAGCTCTGACATAGACCCTTCCTGAAAATAAGATGAATTTCAACCGTTTGATGACTAAGTGCACCGTTTGTTAGTTTTCAAGAAAGTTTATGATCTATACTTTAACATGTGAATAGCTTGTTACTTGATCATGAGAAGCTTTATGATAAGAGCTACTGTTATGACATATAATGATGCTAGAAAAGGTGATTGAAATTATCATTGATCAAACTTGTGCACCTTCTAGCATTCACACTTCATAAATTATTTCTCTTATCATTTACCTACTCGAGGACGAGCAGGAATTAAGCTTGGGGATGCTGATACATCTCCAACAATCTATAATTTATGAAGTATCCATGCTATTATATATTCTGTTTTGGATGTTTAATGGGATTTATTATACACTTTTATATTATTTTCGGGACTAACCTATTAACTGGAGGCCCAACCCGAATTGTTGTTTTCTTGCCTATTTCAGTGTTTCGAAGAAAAGGAATATCAAATGGTGTCCAAACGGAATGAAACCTTCGGGAGAGTTATTTTTGGAATGGAAGCAATCCGGGAGACTTGGTGTAGACGTTTGGGAAGCTTCGAGGAAGCCACGAGGTATGGTGGCGTGCCCTACCCCCCTAGGTGCGCCCCCACCCTCGTGGGCCCCTCGTGGGTCCCCTGACTGACTTCTTTTGCCTATATATGCCCATATACCCTAAAAACATCGGAGAGCAGAATAGATCGGGAGTTCCGCCGCCGCAAGCCTCTATAGCCACTAAAAACCAATCGGGACCCTGTTCCGGCACCCTGACAGAGGGGGGATCCCTCACCGGTGGCCATCTTCATCATCCCGGTGCTCTCCATGATGAGGAGGGAGTAGTTCACCCTTAGGGCTGAGGGTATGTACCAGTAGCTATGTGTTTGATCTCTCTCTCTCTCTCATGTTCTTGAGGTGGTACGATCTTGATGTATCACGATTTGCTATTATAGTTGGATCTTATGATGTTTCTCCCCCTCTACTCTCTTGTCATGGTTTGAGTTTTCCCTTTGAAGTTATCTTATCGGATTGAGTCTTTAAGGATTTGAGAACACTTGATGTATGTATTGCATGTGCTTATATGTGGTGACAATGGGATAACACGTGATCCACTTGATGTATATTTTGGTGATCAACTTGCGAGTTCCCTGATCTTATGCATAGGGGTTGACACATGTTTTCGTCTTGACTCTCTGGTAGAAACTTTGGGGCACTCCTTGAAGTATGTTGTGTTGGTTTGAATAGATGAATCTAACATTGTGTGATGCATACCGTATAATCATACCCATGGATACTTGAGGTGACATTGGAGTATCTACGTGACATTAGGGTTTTGGTTGATATGTGTCTTAAGGTGTTATTCTAGTACGAACTCTTGAATAGATCGATCCGAAAGAATAACTTTGAGGTGGTTTCGTACCCTACAATAATATCTTCGTTTGTTCTCCGCTATTAGTGACTTCGGAGTGACTCTTTGTTGCATGTTGAGGGATAGTTATATGATCCAGTTATGTTATTATTGTTGAGAGAACTTGCACTAGTGAAAGTATGAACCCTAGGCCTTGTTTCCTAGCATTGCAACACCATTTACACTCACTTTTATCGCTTGCTACCTTGCTGTTTTTATATTTTTCAGATTACAAATACTCATATCTATCAGCTATATTGCACTTGTATCACCATCTCTTCGCTGAACTAGTGCACCTATACAATTTACCATTGTATTGGGTGTGTTGGGGACACAAGAGACTCTTTGTTATTTGGTTGCAGGGTTGCTCGAGAGAGACCATATTCATCCTACACCTCCCAGGGATTGATAAACCTTATGTCATCCACTTGAGGGAAATTTGCTACTGTCCTACAAACCTCTGCACTTGGAGGCCCAACAACGTCTACAAGAAGAAGGTTGTGTAGTAGACATCAGATACGTCTCCAACGTATCTACTTTTTCTCACGCTTTTCCTCTTGTTTTGGACTCTAATTTGCATGATTTGAATGAAACTAACCCCGGGCTGATGCTATTTTTAGCAGAACTACCATGGTGTTGTTTTTGTGTAGAAATAAAAGTTCTCGGAATGGAACGAAACTTTGCGAGGATTTTTCATATCAATATTAAGAATTTTTGGAGCCAAGACCCACCAGAGAGGGGCCCCCGGGTGGGCACAACCCACCAGGGCACGCTGTCGGATATCGGGTTCCAGCAAAACCCTTAAGGTTCGAACACTGGGGTGCGCACGAAGATCTATCCCTACCGAAACACGCCCACAACCTCGCCGCGGATTCTAAGCTAGATCGATGAACAACACAGAGACACGAGGTTTATACTGGTTCGGGCCACCGTTGTGGTGTAACACCCTAATCCAGTGTGTGGTGTGGTGGATTGCCTCTTGGGCTAATGATGAACGGTACAAAGGAAGAACAGCCTCACGAGGAGAGGTGCTCTTGTGCTTGGTGGTGTGCGAATGAGCTTCACTTGGCTCTTGATGAGATGAGATCTGGTCTCTCTCCCATGGTGGTGGCTAGCCCTATTTATAGAGGCCCTGGTCCTCTTCCCAAATATTGAGCGGGAAGGGATCCAACAACGGCCATTTTGAAGGGGGACAACTAGTACAAGCTATCCTAACTAAAGGTGGTCTTCGACTGCCAAAGGTGCTGGTGATGACGCCGTCTTGGGCTCCACGGTGACCTCCATCCTGCCGCTTTGCTGGTCTTGGTCTTGTTGCACCGATAAGGAAACCTTTGCATGATGCCTCGATACTCCACGTCTGCGCTTGCCTCCTTTGCACCAAAGAGGAAATGAGGACACTGCGCGGGCTGGCGCCCGCCTAGCGCCTGCCTGGTCTTGATCGTCATGGCTTGCGTCATGGGCACCTCGCGAGGTACCCCTTGCCTTGATCTCTCCGCCTCCTCGCAAGCTTGCCTGGTGAGGCCGCCCCTGAGGGGGCCTTGCATAGTCCACCCCGCGAGCCTTGGTCCCCCGCGAGTGTCTTGGGTGTTTGTTGATGAAGACGGGTCGTACTGGGCCAGTGGCTGAGCCATGCTGCAGGCCGCAGGCAGGCAAGTTTCGGGACCCCTGTTCCCAGAATGCCGACAGTAGCCCCCGGGCCCAAGGCGCACTCGGACTTGGCTTAGCAGTGAAGCCAAAGGGCAAGTGTGGAGCGCAGCGGGCCCCCACAGCCTGCGGCCTTGGTTGCCGCATGGGGACTGATTGGACGTGGGCGTCTCCGCTTCCCGACGCTGCCTCGGCAACTGCCCGATTTGACGAGTGCCTACTGCATGCAAAAAGAGTCATCATTACCTGCGATCGCGGAGATCGTCGGTTGGCCTTCTTTGAGCTATAAGTACGGCGGGGCGGGAGCCCCCGTTGCCCATCTCTTCTCGCTTCGCCTACTCGCTTCTTCTGCCTCACGCTTGTTGCTTGTTGCGCCCCTCCCCATGGCACCCGTGAAAAGGTTTTTGGCCGCGGAGAAGGGGAAGTCTCGCCAGGAGGGGCCTGGCTCTCCTCCGCCCAAGCACAGCCGCGGTCGCCCCTGCAAGCATCCTGTGACCCCGGTTGTGGATTCCCGTGGTTGCGGTGGTGGCCCTTCGCGCGGTGGTGGCCGCTCATGTCGAGGTAGCCCAATTGGTGGGGGAAGGCGTGTCGTGGCTGCACGGTCTCCGCGGCCGCGCTTCCATTCGGCAGTGGTGCTACCGGAGTTCGTTATGTGGTCGGACAACCCGGCCGGCAACTGGCTCCAGCTCCCTCGCTTCTTCGCCGTTGAACTCCCGGCCGCTGGCCCCGGCGGGCTTTGGCTGCACGCGGATAGCTGCTGCAGCAGGGCCTCTTGGGTCGCGGTTGAGATCTCCATCGCCGGCAATGTGGCCCTGACCCAGGGCTGGCAGACGTTTGCCCGTGCGCGTGGCCTGGGCAGGCGATGCACCCTCCACTTCAAGTACGACGGTGACGCGACCTTGTACATGAGGATGTTCGGGGAAGATGGTCGTCGTACTAAGTGCTGCCCTGAAGACGATGATGGTGACGAGGTGCTCAGCCTTGGTGACGGCCGTGATGAGGGCGAAGGCGCACTCGCCCCTGACGGCGGCCGCAGCTTGTCGGGCTTCAACGGTTCATCCCCCGGCGACAGCTCCTCCAGCGGCGGCCGCGATCAGCCACCACGCCTGCTTTGAGGGCAGTGGAGGGTCGTCCCGCGCTCCGAGGAAGCGTGAGGCGAAGTCTGACTGAGCTCAGGAGGACGACGCAGATCCCTCCTCGCGAGCTGTTACAGGGCGCGCGCCGCTTTTATTTTGTTTTCCTCCTTTTCCTGCATCGAGAGAGAAAAGTATGGGGCCCCGTGGGGGCGTGTAACAGACTATGATCCCCTGATTATCGTACTGCATCTATTGTTCTAGTGCTGGGTTGTGGTGTTGTTATTATGTGTCTGCCTGTAGGAACAACTTAGCTCAGGACGTTTGCAGTAGTTTCTGCCTCGCGTGGTGCCTGCTTGAGGCCTCGCCAGACGCCTTAAGAGCTACAAAAAATCAGTTGAGAGAATCTTTTCCGCACCTGGGTTGCGAGGGTTGCCGACCGTGGCCCGGTGCTTTGCGTCGCGATGCCCGAGGGGCATGGACTGGGAGGGGTGCTCCCGCTACGAGCTTCGAACAAGAGGGCCTCGCGAAAATTTAAGAGAGGAAGGGCTCACGAGGGTGCCCGCGCAGCCCCCTCGCGAGGCTTGCGAGAGAGAGAACGAGTTGAACAAGAGCTGAAAACAGAGAACAGGGGCAGAAGACGGCAAATAACACCAGAAGCAACTCAAATAAGGTTCAAATTCGAGAGACCAAGCCAACTGCGAAAAGCAAATGAAAAGCCGCATCCGGCACCTAGTCTAGTCTTCGACGTCTTCTCACCAGCGCGGAGCTAAGTGCTGCCACTGGGCGTGGGCGGGAGCCCCCGAGGCCCGAGGGCGGCACTCCGGAGACTCCGGGGCGTGTACAGCCCCACCTCATTATTACGTGAGAGTGTCACGGGCGGCGAGCTTCACAGGCACCGGGCCTTCTTCACAGGCATCGGGCCTTCTTCACAGGCACCGGGCCTTCTTCACAGGCATTGGGCCTTCTTCGAGGATAGAACTTCCGGAGTTGCTGAATGTTCCACGCGTTCGGGATGGGTACCCCCTCCTGAGTCTCCAGGCGCGCGGCTCCAGGCCTAGGGCATGGAGGACCTTGAACGGGCCCTCCCACATGGGTGAAAGCTTATGCAGCCCTTCCCTGGAAAGCACCCGCCTGAGTATGAGGTCACCTACCTCGAGAGTCCTGGGGCGGATGTTGCGACAGTGGTACCGCCGCAGCGCCTGCTGGTATCTGGCCGCCTGTAGCGTAGCTTCACGGCGGCGTTCCTTCCCCAGCACGATGTCCATCCCCCGCATGGCGTCCTGCTGTGCCTCGTCAAAGGCCAAGACCCGCGAGGAGCGACGCCTGACCTCGTGAGGGAGAACCGCTTCTGCTCCATAGACGAGGAAGAATGGGGTCTCACCAGTTGGCTTGATGGCGGTAGTGCGGATGGACCATAGCACGGACTAGAGCTCGTCGTACCAGCCCCTGCCGCAGGCCTCCAACTTCTTCTTGAAGGTCCTGGTCTTGAGGCCACGCAGGACCTCCGTGTTGGTGCGTTCGGCCTGACCGTTGCTCCGAGGGTGCGCCACCGAAGCGTAGCAGATCTGCGTTCCAAGGTTAGCACAATACATTTTGAAGAGGTTGCTGGTGAACTGCGAACCGTTGTTAGTGATGATGCGGTTGGAGACCCCAAAACGGCTCACGAGGCCCTTGATGAACTTGATTGTAGAGCCGACTGGGATGGTGCGGACGGCTTCCACCTCTGCCCACTTGGTGAACTTGTCGATGGCCACGTAGAGGTAACGGTGGCCCCCAGGCGCTCGAGGGAACGGGCCTAAGATACCCAGCCCCTAGACCACGAATGGCCACGAGAGCGGGATAGTCTGCAGGCCCTGAGCTGGCTGATGAATCTGCTTGGCGTGGAATTGGCAGGCCTCACAGGACTTCACCAGCTCGGTCATGTCGTTGAGTGTTGTAGGCCAGTAGAACCCACTGTGAAATGCCTTGTCGACGAGGGTCCGTGATGATGAGTGGTGTCCGCAATCTCCATCGTGTATGTCAGCCAGCAATTCCTTTCCCTGCTCCCTGGAGATGAAATGTAGGGAAACGTCATTTGGCCGCTTCCGGTAGAGCTCACCATCTTGGATGCAGTACGCCGTGGCCTGCCGGACCACGCGTTCCGTGTCCTCCTATTTCTCTGCAGCATCCTCCGCATCAGGTAGTCCTTGAATTCCGTGGTCCAGCACCCCTCCCGAGGCTCCAGCACCAAGAGTAGGCGTGCTCCTGAGGTCGGGCCACAGGACGGGGCTCCTGTGGCAGGTGGTTGAGGGAGTTCCTCCCGAGGATGAGCTATGCTTGACAGCGATGGTGCAGCCGATGGCTTGAAGAGCCGATCCTCGAAAACACCTGGCTCCTGAGGCAGTCGCCTGGATGCCCTCTTGGCGATGTCATCAGCCTCTTGGTTGGTGTCGCGGGGCACATGCTGCAACTCCAGCCCCCAAAATTACCTCTCCATCTTGCGCACCTCCGCAGGATACGCTTCCATGTGTTCGTCCTTTGGCTCGTACACCTTGTTGGAGAAGTTGACGAGGAGCTGTGAATCGCTCTTGATGATGAGGCGTTTCACCCCCAGTGCTGCTGTAGCTCCCAAGCCTGCTATGAGGCCCTCGTATTCTGCTATGTTGTTGGAGACCTTCTCGCCCTGCTGGAAACAGAGCTGCACGGCGTAATAGAGCTTGTCCTGAGTGGGGGATATAAGCACTGCACCAGCCCCCGCGCCCTGTCGCGAGAATGCTCCATCGAAGTACATGACCCAGCCATCTGGTGCCTCGCTTCCTGGGGAGAGGGACCGATCCTCGCCTACTTTGAGGTCTGGCGCCTCTGTCCATTCCGCCACAAAATCTGCAAGTGCAGCTCCCTTGATGACCCTGGTTATACTGAACTCCAACTGAAATGCTTGCAGCTCGATGTTCCATTTGGTGACCCTTCCAGCAGAGTTGGGGCTCCTGAGTACCCTCTCCAATGGGTAGGCCGAGACGACCTTGATGGGGTGACCTTGAAAGTAATGTCGCAGCTTACGCGAGGCCACCAATAGCACGAGCAAGAGCTTCTGAGGCATGGGGTATCATGCCCTTGCATCCCGCAACACCGGGTGCTCGACCAGGGTGGGTGTGCTGACGAGGTATGTGCCCTCCAGAGGGGAGACACCTCCTGAGCCGACGGAGCCCCTAGCGCCTGGTTGCCTGGCGCGGCCTCTTCAGCCCTGGGGGCATCTTCCTGCCGAGGCCGGTCTCCATCTGCCGAGGCCGCGGTCCTTGCGAGGCCTCCTTGGTCTTGTGCCGTCGCGGCGGGGGCCGCGGCCTATCGTGGCGGAGCCTTGACCTGGCGCTCCTCCCGAACCGCAACTAGAGCTGCGCTGGCGGAGTAGGGAGTGGCGTCGAGGTAGAGCACCAGGGGCTCGAGAGGGCGCGGTGCCACCATGACCGGAGGGCTGGTCAGATATTTCTTGAGGTCTTGAACTCTTGGTCGGCCTCCTGCGTCCACTCAAACGGACCCTTCTTTTTCATCAGCTTGAAGAAAGGCAGGGCGCGCTCCCCCAGCTTGGAGATGAAGCGTCCTAACGCAGTCACACGCCCGGTGAGCTTTTGCATTTCTCTGAGGGTTTGTGGTGGACTCATGTCTTTGATTGCCTTGACCTTCTCCGGGTTGGCCTCGATCCCTCTGTGGGACACGAGTGTCGGATTTCGGGTTCCAGCAGACCCTCAAGGTTCGAACTCTGGGGTGCACGCGGAGATCACACTTCCTGCCTACCCATGTCTCGTCGCCTCGCAAGGATCAAAACTACACGAAGAACAACGCAAGGGACATGAGGTTTATACTAGTTCAGGCCACCATTGTGGTGTAATACCCTACGTCTAGTTTGTGGTGTGGTGGATTTCCTCAGGGGCTGATGATGAACAATACAAGGGAAGAACAGCCTCGCGAGGGGCTGTTCTTGGGCTGGTGCTATGAACTGCTTGGGTGAGTTCAATCGCTACTCTCTCTCTTTCTAGCCTTCCCAAAATCTCTATCCCTGAAATCTCGATCTGATCCCTCTCTCCGTGGTGGCTAGCTCTATTTATAGAGGGAGGCCCTGGGCCTCTTCCCAAATATTGAGCGGGAAGGGCGCCAACAATTGGTCATCGCCTGCCAAAGACTCTGACGATGATGCCTTCCTGGGCTCCACGATGACCCCCATCCTGCCGTTCTGCTGGTCTTGGTCTTGTTGCACCGAAATGGTTGCCTTTGCTTGATACTCTTGCATGCGCTTGCCCCCTTTGCACCAAAGAGGAAACATGGACTCTGCGCAGGCCGGCGCCCGCCTGGCGCCCACCTGGCCTCGGTCGTCATGGCTTGCGTCATGGGCACCTCGTGAGGTACCCTGCCTTGATCTCTCTGCCTCCTCGCGAGCCAGCCTAACGAGACTGTGCCCGAGGAAGCTTCCTATTGTCCGCCCCGCGAGGCTTGGCCCCTCGTGAGGGTCTTGAGCATGTGTCGATGAAGATGGGCCGTACTGGGCCACTCCCTGAGCCACGCCGCAGGCCGCAGGCAGGCAAGTCTGGGTACCCCCGTTCCCAGAACGCCGACAGTAGCCCCCGGGCCCAAGGCGCGCCTGGACTTGGCTTAGCAAAGAAGCGAAGGAGCAAGTGCGAAGCACCGCGGGCCCCATCAGCCTGTGGCCTTGGGCGCTGCGTGGCGGTTGATTGGACGTGGGCGTCCTTGCTTCCCCACGACGCCTCGGCAACTGCATGAATTGACAAGAGAGCGGTACCTGTCTAGGCTTACCTTCTTTTCCTTCTCCAGTCATTGCCCAGATCCCCTTTCTCGCTCCTATCCTTCTTGCTTCCGAAATCCCCAGATCTACTCCAACCCTGCGGCTTAGCAAGGCATGGCGCCTCGCCAGACCCCGGCTGGAGCTTGGTACTCGCCCGCTCTGGATCCTCCGAATGTGTCGGAGAAGAATCTTGTCCGGACGTGCCAGATGATGGCGGCGCAAGGCAACGACGGGGCGGCCGTGCTCAAGGTTGGTTCCGCCCTTCCCAAGGACAAAGGAAGCACCTTCTACCCGCTCTTCGTGAGCGCTATCACCGCCGGTCTGGTGGCCCCCTTCTCTGAATTCTTCCTTTCTATTCTCCGCCATTACAACCTGCAAGCTCTGCACCTCCATCCCAACTCTGTTCTTTTCCTGGCAATCTTTGCCTACTACTACGAGGCTCATGTTGGGGTAAGGCCCTCGGTGGCCTTGCTGCACCATTACTTTTACCTTCAGGTTTCTCGCGGCCCCATCACCGTGTGCGCGAGCTTTGTTGCATACGCCAGCTCCAATGCTGTCTCGAAGCCCGGGAAGAGGATCGAAGGCTTCAGGAGCAAGTGGGTCATGGTGGATGCAGGGCGCATCCATCCCAGGCTGATCCTGCCCATGAGGCAGCCCGAGGCCGCCGACGCTTGGTCCCGCGCGGAGCTCGTCGATCCCCGCGCGAAGCCGGTGCTGGAGAAGATGGACGCGGACCTGTGGCCGGGCAACATGGCAACGGCGAAACTGACCGGCGCGTCGCTCCTGAGGGAGTTCCTGGAGCATCGGGTGGCTCCGCTCTGGGAACACTCGCTCCCGGTGTAGAGGCTCGGGGGGGGGGGGGGGGGGATGCCGCCCTTCGCCCGAGCTCCGCAGTCCTGGCCGACGAAGATCTGGCCGCGGTCCTCCAATCCTTGGTTGGAGGAGACGTGGCGAGATTGGAGGGTGCTCCTGTACCCCTGTTCCTTCGGGATGATTGGGAGCAGGTGGTGAACTCCATGCCTGCTTTCAACGGGGACGGGCCTGTGCCCGCGGAGGTTCCTGAGGACCTGGCAGCCCTTTCGACGGTGAACGTATCCTCCGGCAACTCCAATAGAGAGGAGGAAGAAGAGGAGCAGGAAGAGGAGCCCGATTCCGAGGCGACCGATGGGGAGTCGAGAGCGCCCCTCCCTCGGCGCAGGTCCCGCGCCCTTCGCCTCATGCCGGACGACGACGAGGATGGCGACGAGTGAGGCAGCGAGGGCTCGCCCCTGATCCCGAAGAAGGACAGGACGGGGCTGGTTCCCCGCGGGCCTGCTCCGGCTTCGAGGCGATCTGTAGACGTGCCTCCTGCTCCCGAGTCTCCTGAGGTTGATCCCAGTAGCCGGCTCTCGGGCTTCAAGTTCAGCCGGAGGTTGCTTGAGCCCGCGGGCGATGACCAGTAAGTTCTTGATTCTCCCTTTGCTTCTTGTTTTGTTGCTAAGGCTTGACGTCCATGCTCCTTGGCTAGTCCGGTGCCTGTGGCGAAAAAGTTGAAGGGGGCCACTGAGGCTTCGTCTGGGGCAGCACTTCCATCCGCAGGAGAAGGGGGCGGCAAGGCCCGGGCCTCCCCTGCTCGGCCATCCTTGCGAGGCCAGGCAGGGCGTGCCGGGGCGAGCTCAGCCCTCGTGGCCCAAGCGACTCCCGAGGCGTCCTCGCCTGATGCCACTGCCGCAGTCATCGGGGCGCAGAAGGTCCCAACTCACGTCGCTGTGATCACGCTGCCGTCTTCTCCTCCTACTCTGCCAACTGCCATTTCTCCGACTCCTACTGTCCGGGATCGTGCTGCTGCTGAGCTGGACCGGCTGCGAGAAGATCTTCGGGGCGCCGACCCTTGCTTGGTGGCCGGGCGCCTGGAGCTGGCCTCCGGCTGGGTCCGCTCTGATGCTTCAGTCCAAGCAGCGCTGGTTCAGGCTGCGACGGCTTGCGACGAGGAGAAGCAGGCCACCCTTCAGGACAAAGCCGCTCGCGACACCGCCTTGGGTGAGGTTGCGGATGTTCGAGGTCGCTGCAAGGCGCTGGAGAGCGAGCTGCAAGGCCTGCGCGACCAGCTCGCCAAGGAGGTCCGTGACCGCCAGGAGAGGGAGGAAGAGATGAGGGCTCGCGAGACTGCTGCCAAGGACCGGGATGCCAAGCTTGATGAACTCCATGGCCGCTTAGACACACTGGAGCAGGCGTTGGAGGCGAAGAAGATCGAGCTAGACGGCAAGGCGCGGGTCCTGGCCGAGGACCGTGTGGCCTTCGCGAAGCTGGAGGAGAAGACTCGCACCTTGCTGAAGACGCTTTATGATAGCAGCCTGGAGAGCCCGCTGGCTTCCTGGTCCGCGCCCTTGAAGATGTCGCCCTCGGCCTTGGCCCCACAGCTGAGGCTGAGGCGCGTGTCCTTTCTTCTGCAGCGCTGACGCGCGTCTTCACCCACGTCTACCTTCACGACCCCGATGTTGACTTTGACAGCCTGCTGGAGCCTGTGAGCGGCGAGCTTGCCGTTGTCGCTGCTGAGGCCGTGAAGGGTCGAGCGGAGGCTCTGCTGGAGAAGTTCCGTGCTTTCAGCACCAAGCCAAGGCGAGGTGCTGCCGATCCTGAGGCTCCACGAGGCGAAGTCGCCCAGCGCAGCTCCGTCACCAGCGATGGTACTACCAGAAAGTGACCCCTTCGCGGCTCCTGTCCTGTTTTTAGCTCCTGCAACATGCATCATGCCTCGTGGAGGCGTTTAAACTTGTGTTTGGTGTTGTGAAAGCACTCTATGGACTGTAATATTTGCTTTTGAATTCCTTGAGATTTGCGCTTTTCCTTCCTACTTGCTTGTGTTCTACGTCGGCAGAGCCCGGCCCTGCGCATACCTCAGCCGCCGTTAGCCCCGACATGAAACCAGGATGGGACCAAGGAGTGAGGGGCTACGTGACCAGTTAGGCTCCTGAGTCGCGATGCTCAGGAGTCCCCCTTGAAGCGCGAATAGCAAGTAGGGAGGGGCATGTATGAGTAAATCCACCGTTCTACGTTGGCAGAGCCCGGCCCCACGCATACCTCAACCGCCGTTAGCCTTTTGAAACTAAGGGGTGAGGGGCTACGTGACCAGTTAGGCTCCTGAGTCGCGATGCTCAGGAGTCCCCCTTGACGTTCAAACGGCCTTCGTACCTTGGCTCCGCTCGGGGAGAGACGTGCGACGAACCAGGCCCGAGGGGCCTGGCTGGGTGGCGTGCGCCTGGGCGTGACCCGGGCGTAGCCCTCGTGCCCAGCCCCCTCGCATGGCACTCCCGAGGGGAGGCGTTATGATGGGGCCGGACACTGAGCTCTAAGCTCCCTGAGGTTGATGCGGCCGGGGGCCACCCTCAGTTGTTTATCACCAGCGCAGAGCATAGCGCTTCCGTATATGTACGAGCATAGCTTCTCCTCGGCAGTGTCGTCAGCCAGCGCGGAGCATGGTGCTTCCATTGGTGCGTGGTAGGGGGCTCCCCTCCGGGAGGAGCCCCCGGGGCGTATACAGCCCCGCCCTGACACGTGGCTGGCACGGTAGGGCCTGACGAGGTGTATCTGGGCACCCGTGAGCCAGCGCGGGACTCACGGGGCCCTACCTCAAGGCGGGTTGCGCCTGGCTCTGGGCCTTTACTTGTAATGTGTTCCTGCAAATTTGGTTAGATGCTGACGCTCTACGTCCTCAGGTCCCGGCCCTCGAGCGAGCTCAGCCATCGCTGGTATGCCAGGTCGCGATGTCGTGGATAAGGCCAGGAGGTGAGGGCTGGAGAGCTAGTAAGAGTCCATGAGTCGCGATGCTCAGGTACCCTCCCTTTAACGTGCAAGCGGCCGACATGAAGGAAGAAGGGTGCCGTGGACAGGCATCAAGTAATGATGGGTCAAACATACGACCCGAATAAACGCGAGAGGGATACATGCCACTGGGTCTGGCCCGAGTGGCTTGGGGATAATGCAGCCCGAGGGGCGCCCCCAATAAAGTAAGCTAAAAACATGAACCAAAGGGATACATGCCGCAGGGACAGACCCACGCGGCCTGGGAATGATGCAGCCCTGGGGGGCGCTCCCAGCTGAAAATGAAACTCGAAGGATGTCACCTGATGATGTTGAAGATGAAGGGATGCTGAAGTAGTGGACGTCGTGCGCTGCGGAAGCCGATCCTTACGAGACCCCAGGCCCAGGAGCCTCGGGAGGCTCCGAAGGTGCTGGCGGCTCCTCGCGGACCGTCTCCACGCCAGGATTATGGAATGCCTGGCCACTTGAGCCTCCAGGATGCTCCTCATGAGGCGCTGACGCACAACAGCCGTGTTCGGCAGGCCGTAAGGCATGCAAACATAGCTGTGTGGTGGACCTTTGCAGCATCCCACGCATGAGGGCTAGAGGCACTCCTGAGAGGCGGCTCGGTTGAGTCCTGGTATGTTGATGCAGATGCGCAGCCCACCATCCTCGCCCGGATGGGGAGCTATGGCGGGTAAGCGGCGGCCGCCACTCATGACTCTTGACTCCTGCAGCTCCTGAATGATCTCGCTGACGAACTCCTGAGAGTTTGGCCCTCCTTGCCTTGCTCCTTCTTGAGGGAAACGTGCTTTGAAGCACGCCTCCAAGTGGTGCCCGAGCGCCTCCCTCGTGATCTTAGCAAAGTCGTTGGCCCTCCAGGAGAGAGCCCCCAAGCCTTGCTCGAGGAGGGCGCCGGGCGCGCCTTCCTATGCGACAGAGGGAGGCGCCCCCTGAACGGGCGCGGACCCTGAGGGGCCTGCCTCCCGAGGGGTCGGACCAGGCGATGTCTTCTTCTTCTTAGGGGCAGCCTCGGGAAGCCTTCCGCTCCTGTGATCTGGGTCTTCAATTGACGCAGCTTGAAAAGCACGTTCCAGAGAACACATAGCGTCCGTCTCTTCACAAGGCACCGTGATGACTCCACCGCTTCCTGGCATCTTGAGGACATTGTAGCTGTGATGAGTCACGACCATGAACTTGGCCAGGGCTGGGTACGCGAGGATGGCATTGTACGGCAGGCGAATGTGCGCGACGTCGAAGTCAATGAGCTCAGTGCGGTAGTTGTCACGCTTTCCGAAGGTAACAGGAAGGCGGACCTGCCCTATCGAAACCGTGGAGCCATCAGTGACTCCTGAGAAAGGCTTGGTTGGCTGAAGCTGATTGTATGGCACTTGGAGATTGTTGAATGTCTCGATGGATAGGATGTTGAGCCCTGCTCCGCCATCGATGAGGGTCCTGGTGACTTGCACATTGCTGATGATTGGGGAACAAAGCATCGGGAGGACTCCGGCTGTTGCCACGCACTTGAGCTGATCCGCTGAGCTGAACGTGATGGCGCACGCTGACCACCTGAGAGGGCGTGTGGCCTTGAGCTTGGGGAGGACTGCATTCACTTCGCGAGCAAATTGCTTGAAGATGCGCTGAGAGGCCGGGGCCTGAGCGCCGCCCAAGATGCAAGCGATTGCGCGCGGCTCATGGAAGCCTCCAGCCCCCTCATCCTGATGATGGTCTTCATTCCTCCTTGGCTGTGGTGGCAGAGGAGGGAGGCCCGCGTTGCCTTGTGGCGATCCTCGCGAGGTTGATCCCTCCATGCTCCCTCGCGAGGCAGGTCCGTCCAACCTCCCTCGCGAGGCTGATCCTGCCAGTGGTCCTCGCTAGGTCGGTCGCGCCACCCTTGGCGAGGGCCACGGTCTTCCCATCGTCCTCCACCTCTTCCTCCTCCTCGGCCATAGCCCCTGTCATTGCGCTCGGGGCGTCGGCCGGCACGCACGTCCCGCACGGCCCTGAGCTCTTGGCATTCGTTGGTGTTGTGGGTGTGGAGGTCGTGGTACACGCAGTATCAGCTGCCCTTGGATGACTCAAGCTGATCCCTGCCTCGCTTGGTGTCCGGCTCTGCTGCAAGCACGACAGCCCCCTTGCGCTTCACGTCCTTGACCTTGGGCGTCTTCTCTTCTGGGTTGGCAGCTGGCAGCTCAAGGAGGGAAAGGCGTCCTTCTTCAGCCCTGGCACACTTGGTCGCCAAATTGAACAGCTCCAGGGAGGTGCACAAGTCTTCATGGATCGCAAGCTCCTCCTTCATCTTGACGTCACGCACGCCGTTGGAGAAGGATGAAATGATGGCCTCCTCAGACACCCTGGGGATCTTAAGGCGAGCGTTGTTGAAACGCTGGATGAACTTCTGCAGGATCTCTCCCGGCTGCTTCTTGATGCAGCGCAAGTCGCTCATGGCCGGGGGCCGGTCGCGGGTGCCTTGGAAGTTGGCGATGAATCGGGTGCGCATCCCGTCCCAGGAGGAGATCATGCCTGGAGCCAGGTTCAGGAGCAAGGTGCGGGCACCGTCCTTGAGCGCCATGGGGAACCAGTTCGCCATGACCTTCTCGTCCCTGTTGGCGGCTTCTATGCCCAGCTCATAGAGCTGGAGGAACTCTGCAGGGTCGGCCGTGCCATCATAGTGCGGGGGCAGATCTGGCTTGAACTTACCCGTCCAGGCCATGCTGCGCAGCTCGGCGGTGAAGGCACGACAGCCTGCAGTGGCCGCGGGAGGCCTTTGGTGACGGAGAGCTTGATCTTGGAAGTCTCTGTGCGCTGCCGCCAGGAGCAGCGCGGGGTCTTGGCGTGCTGGAGCAGGAGCGCGTTCGTGTCGGGCCGGTGCGGGGAGCACATAGGCAGCTTCTTGGGGACGAGGGATCTCTTGGCAGCTCTTCTCTTGCTGCGCTGGCGCCGGATGGAGTGGGTTCCGTCCAGGGGCCACACGCCTTGGGCCAAGGCGCCTTCTTGAGGGGGAGGCAGCTCAGGCACCCCTGGAGCTTCATCGCCCGTGTAGGGAGGGCTGCGGTGCAGCGAGAGGGATGGCGTAGGGGAGCCCCCAGCGGCGCTGACGAGCTCGGTGATGCGGGCGAGCCACTCGTCGTAGAGGTCGTCAACGGGACGGTAGTGCAGGAGCTCCCGCGCCAGGAGCAGCGCAGCGTGCGCGTCCGCAGGAGCGCGATGGGCATGAGACGAGGAACCGGCTGGAGTCAGCGACAGGGTGGCGGTGCGGCCTTCTCGCCGCACCGAAGGATGCAGGGACGACGCCTGCTGCTTGTTCCCCATCGGGCCGGTGGCGGAGTTGACGGCAGGCGATGGGGTATGGCGGGGGCATCCGCCAACGGGGGCCGTCTGGTCGACGCGAGTGGCGAGAGCGGCCCGGCGCTCGACGCGGGCTCGGCGAGCGCCTGACATGGATGTGACGGGCGGCGAAACACGAGGCGACGGAAGGCGGATTCCGGTGCACCCCTACCTGGCGCACCAAATGTCGGATTTCGGGTTCCGACAGACCCTCAAGGTTCGAACTCTGGGGTGCACGCGGAGATCACACCTCCTACCTACCCACGTCTCGTCGCCTCACAAGGATCTAAACTACACGAAGAACAACACAAGGGACACGAGGTTTATACTAGTTTGGGCCACCATTGTGGTGTAATACCCTACGTCTAGTTTGTGGTGTGGTGGATTGCCTCAGGGGCTGATGATGAACAATACAAGGGAAGAACAGCCTCGCGAGGGGCTGTTCTTGGGCTGATGAGATGAACAGCTTGGGTGAGTTCAATCACTTCTCTCTCTCTTCCTAGCCTGCCCAAAATCTCTATCCCTGAAATCTCGATCCTATCCCTCTCTCCATGGTGGCTAGCTCTATTTATAGAGGGAGGCCCTGGGCCTCTTCCCAAATATTGAGCGGGAAGGGCGCCAACAATTGGCCATTTTGAAGGGGAACATCTAGTACACTTATCCTGACTAAAGTTGGTCCTCGCCTGCCAAAGACTCAGACGATGACGCCTTCCTGGGCTCCACGATGACCTCCATCCTGTCGTTCTGCTAGTCTTGGTCTTGTTGCAATGAAATGGTTGCCTTTGCTTGATACTCTTGCCTGCACTTGCCCCCTTTGCATCAAAGAGGAAACAAGGACTCTGCGCAGGCCGGCGCCCGCCTGGCGCCCGCCTGGCCTCGGTCGTCATGCCTTGCGTCATGGGCACTTCGTGAGGTACCCTGCCTTGATCTCTCCGCCTCCTCGCGAGCCAGCCTGACGAGGTTGTGCCCGAGGAAGCTTCCTGTCGTCCGCCCCGCGAGGCTTGGCCCCTCGCGAGGGTCTTGAGCATGTGTCGATGAAGATGGGCCGTACTGGGCCACTCCCTGAGCCACGCCGCAGGCCGCAGGCAAGCAAGTCTGGGTACCCCCGTTCCCAGAACACCGACAATGAGGAAGCCCAGAAGCTTGCCGGAAGGAACGCCAAACACGCACTTCTCCGGGTTGAGTCGTAGGTCCACCTTGAGGAGGTTCGTGAAGGTCTCCTCCAGATCCTGGATCAAGGTCTTTGCCTCCCGAGACTTCACCACAATGTCGTCGACATAAGCGTCGGTGTTTTTCCCAAGTTGCCGGCCCAAGGCAATGTACATCAGCCACTGGAAGGTCGCACCTGCATTGCGCAGTCCGAACGGCATGCTAGTGTAGTAGTACACCCCGCATGGGGTGAAGAAGGTTCTCTTCTCCATGTCCTCCGCCGCCATCTTGATTTGGTGATAACCCGAAAACGCATCTAGGAAACACAACAAGTCGCACTCGGCCGTGGAGTCGACAATCTGGTCGATGTGGGGGAGCGGGAACGGATCTTGAGGGCAGGCCTTGTTGAGGTTGGTGAAGTCGACGCACATGCACTCCTATCCTCCCTTTTTTGGCACAACAACTGGGTTTGCCAGCCATTCGGGGTAGCAAACCTCGCGAATCACACCTTCTGCCTCTAGCTTGCGGGTTTCTTGGACGATGAAGGCCTGCTTCTCGGTGGACTGCCACCTTGCTCTCTGCTTCACGGGGCGCACATTGGGGCACATGTTCAGGTGATGCTCAATCACCTCCCTTGGGACCCCCGCTAGCTACTTGGGTTCCCACGTGAACACATCCTTGTTCGAGCGCAGGAACCTCATCAGCGCCTCCTCTTGGTCGAGGTTGAGGTTCGCGCCTATGGTGAAGGTGGCGCCCGAGGACCCGTCCTCCTCAACTGGCACCTGCTTGGTCTCAGCCTTGTCCTGAGTGAACAATTGCTTCTTCTTGGTCGATGTAGCCCCCTTGGCCTTGGAGGTGTCCAGGCCGGCAGGCCGCGCTACCGCGGTGGTCTTGAGGGCAAGCTTGAGCGCCAACAGAGCATCCTTGGTATCGCCAGCCACGGTGAGGACGCCGCTGCTCCCGGGCATCTTCATGAGTTTGTAGGCCGGATGGGTCACTGCCATGAACTGAGCCAAGGCAGGATATCCGAGGATGGCGTTGTACGGGAGGCCGATGCGGGCGATGTCGAAGTCGACCAGCTCTGTGCGGAAGTTGACGTGGGTGGCAAAGGTCACAGGGAGGCGGATCTGCCCCAGGGAGCTGGAGGAACCGCCTCCGACGCCCGAGAAGGGCTTGCTGGGTCAGAGTCGCTCCAGCGGTATATGGAGGAGGCTAAAGGCCTCCACCGAGAGCACATTGAGGTCAGCACCGTCATTGATGAGGGTTTTGGTGACGGCCACCTGGCAGATGGTGGGCGTGCAGAGCATCGGGAGCGCGCCCGAGAAGGCGGTGTTGACGGGGTGATCGTCCGAGTTGAAGGTCAGGTCGGCCTTGGGTGCCGTCCAACCTGGGAGAGCTCCCTGCCGCACGAGGGCGGCGCCGACCTGGTGAAAGAATGGCTTGGCGTGGCGGTCTGATGGCGGTGCCTGTGAGCCGCCTAGAAGGGACGCGATGACCGGGGGTGCCGGTGCCGCGTAGTGGGTGAGGAAGAGGTTGCGTAGCTCCTCCCAGGAGGCCACAGAAGATGTCGGCAGGTTGAGCAGCCAGACGCGCAGGACGCCAATGAGGGTCATGGGGAACCAGTTGGCCATAACCTTGTCATTGCCTCCGGCCTTGAGGACGGCCTCCTCGTATGCCAGCAGGAAACCAAGCGGGTCCGCCGTGCCATCGTAGCGCGGCGGCATCGCGGGATTGAACTTGTGCGGCCACTTCACCCACCACAGGGCGGGGGCCAAGGCTCGGAGCCCCCTGGCCCCAGTGCCGGCGCCGGTCGCTGGGGCCGAAGGCGCGTTACCCGCCATGATGACGGAGCGCGATGCTGGTGGAGGACGGGTCGACGGAAGGAAGAGCTCCGGCGCACCCCTACCTAGTGCGCCAAATGTCGTATATCGGGTTCCGGCAAAACCCTTAAGGTTCGAACATTGGGGTGCGCATGAAGATCTCTCCCTACCGAAACACGCCCACAACCTCACCGCGGATTCTAAGCTAGATCGACGAACAACACAGAGACACGAGGTTTATACTGGTTCGGGCCACCGTTGTGGTGTAACACCCTAATCCAGTGAGTGGTGTAGTGGATTGCCTCTTGGGCTAATGATGAACGGTACAGAGGAAGAACAGCCTCACGAGGAGAGGTGTTCTTGTGCTTGGTGGTGTGCGGATGAGCTTCACTTGGCTCTTGATGAGATGAGATCCGGTCTCTCTCCCATGGTGGTAGCTAGCCCTATTTATAGAGGCCCTGGTCCTCTTCCCAAATATTGAGCGGGAAGGGATCCAACAACAGCCATTTTGAAGGGGGACAGCTAGTACAAGCTATCCTGACTAAAGGTGGTCTTCGACTGCCAAAGGTGCTGGTGACGACGCCATCTTGGGCTCCAAGGTGACCTCCGTCCTACCGCTCTGCTGGTCTTGGTCTTATTGCATTGATAAAGAAACCTTTGCCTGATGCCTCGGTACTCCGCGTCTGCGCTTGCCTCCTTTGCACCAAAGAGGAAACGAGGACACTGCATGGGCTGGTGCCCGCCTGGTCTTGATCGTCATGGCTTGCGTCATGGGCACCTCGCGAGGTACCCCTTGCCTTGATCTCTCTGCCTCCTCGCGAGCCTGCCTGGTGAGGCCGCCCCTGAGGAGGCCTTGCGTAGTCTGCCCCGCGACGCTTGGCCCCTCGCGAGGGTCTTGGGTGTTTGTTGATGAAGACGGGCTGTACTGGGCCACTGGCTGAGCCACGCTGCAGGCCGCAGGCAGGCAACTCAGGGGACCCCCGTTCCCAGAACGCCGACACGCGCCCCCCTCTCCTGGCGCGCCCAGGTGGGTTGTACCCACCTGGTGGCCCCGCTGATGACCCCCTAATACTACAAATTCACATTATTCTAGAAAAAAATCAAGGAGAAAGAATTATCGTGATGCACAGATGGAGCTGCCGCCAAGCCCTGTTCTTCCTCGGGAGGGCAGATCTGGAGTCCGTTTGGGGCTCCCGAGAGGGGGATCTTCGTTCTTCGTCATCACCAACCATCCTCCATCACCAATTCCATGATGCTCCCCACCGGGAGTGAGTAATTCCTTCGTAGGCTCGCTGGTCGGTGAGGAGTTGGATGAGATTCATCATGTAATCGAGTTAGTTTTGTTAGGGCTTGATCCCTAGTATCCACTATGTTCTTAGATTGATGTTGCTATGACTTTGCTATGCTTAATGCTTGTCACTTTGCGCCCGGGTGCCATGAACTCAGGTCTGAACCGTTTATGAATTCATCATTATATCCATGTTTTAGATCCGATCTTGCAAGTTATAGTCACCTACTATGGTTATGATCCAACAACCCCGGAGTGACAACAACCGGGCCCACTCTCGGTGATGACCGTAGTTTGAGGAGTTCATGTATTCACTATGTGTTAATGCTTTGTTCCGGTTCTCTATTAAAAGGAGGCCTTAATATCCCTTAGTTTCCAATATGGACCCCACTGCCACGGGTGGGTAGGACAAAAGATGTCATGCAAGTTCTTTTAATAAAGCACGTATGACTACAGAATACATGCCTCCATTATATCGATGAACTGGAGCTAGTGCCGTATCGCGCTAGGTTATAACTATCACATGATGAATATCATCCAACAAGTCACCAATCCAATGCCTATGAATTTATTTATATTGATCTTGTTGCGTTAGTACTGCTATCATCACTGTTACACTTGCTACAAAATTACTGCTATCACTGTTACTGTTACCGTTGTTGTTGTTGTCACTATTATCAAAACTATCAAACTACTTTGCTACTGATCACTTTGCTACAGATAATTAATCTCCGGGTGTGGTTGAATTGACAACTCAGCTGCTAATACCTTCAAATGTTCTTTCGCTCCCCTTGTGTCGAATCTATAAATTTGGTTTAAATACTTACCCTCGAAAACTATTGCGATCCCCGGACCCTACAGCTGTTCTTCGGCATGAAGCACGAAGACATGTGGAAACTGTTGCTCAAGACTCAAAATATGTGGCCGAAGATGACCGAAGACCTCGGCCTCGACCATACTCACGCGGCGTCCCCCGTTAGTTTTCATAATAACTTTATTATTTGTAAATCCAAGGGGCATACTAAGCTTTCCATCCTTCCCACAGGGCTGGACGAAGAAGGCGGAGTGGATTCACTGTCCAGCTCCGCTACTCGAAGACCCAGCCATCCCTCTCTAACGAGGATGCTGGTTCCGGTGCCCTGTCAGACGCCGGAAAAGAAGGCCAAGAAGAAGGGCAAGGAGGCCAAAAGTGGCCTCCGTCGTAAAGGCGCTTCGAATGTAGTGTACGAAGACACCAAGACTCACTCCTCCCCTGACGAAGACGAAGGGGAGGAGGAAGAGAGTAATTATCCCCTTATGGGGGGGAAAAGAAAAGGGGGGCTTCCGCAGATCTGGAGGCGGAGGCGTCCAAGAAAGGGAGAATCTCCCTCACGGATGACTCCGGATCGGACGCCGACGAATGGCGCCTCAGGCCGAAGCCCCTGGCTGGATCGTAAGTACCCCGAAGGCACTTGTACTTATATACCTTTCCGCCTTGTGATTGCAATATACTAAATTATATGCCGCAGTCAGGCTCGCGTCCACCCCCAGCAATCCTCATCTTCGGGGAATCCGCTGGATCCGAATGTGATGGATAGCAGGTCGCCTCCGCTGGCCTCCTCCCCCAAAGCTATGGACAATGCCGAAGTGTTGTCCAGAAGGAGCCTTCTGGGTCAGGGAGAGGTGCCGGAAGCTGTCGAGGTGGCTCCAGAGGGCGATACCTCTGCTGCCGGAAACACGGGGGCACCGACCCCTATGGAGACTGGGACGGGGGCCATGCCCAATTCGGCCCACAGTCGGACATTATTCCGGAGACCCATACGGCTCTGGAATCAGGTGAGCAGCCTCCTTCAAAAAAAGGGGGTGCACCAATCCCACCGACGACCTCTGTCAATCCAGAGGCGTCGGATACTCTGGTGGAAGCGCTTCAGAGTGCCACCATTGTGGAAGAACAGCGTAACCTTATGGGTACGGTGGTTGAAAGGGTTCGGTCTGCTAAAAGCGGATTGAACGAAGCCTACACTAGACTTCTCAGAGGCTTTGAGGTATGTAATATAATGCCTTTTAGTTATATAAGAAAAATATCTATGTATAGATAGTAGCCCCTAAGACTCTGTTTGGTGTTCACAAAGAAAGGTCGAACAGAGGATCTAATTACTGATACAGGAGATTAACATACATATCCATTTGAATAAAACAGGCTGAGATGCAGGCGTCAGCTTCCCATGCCGCTGGAGCGTCTGAGCTGAGGCGGAAGTTTGCGAAAAAGCAAGGTATGTAATACCAAAAATGCGTCTGAAATAATATCAGCAATAATTTGTCATCTGGATGAGTGTAATAACTTTGCTCATAGCTGACGTGTCTGAGGTTGAGACCCTCAAGAGTGCACTGGCCGAGGCCAAGAAAGAGGCAGAGGAGGAACAAGCCACCCGCCTAAAGCATGAGTCAAGGGTGGAGGAAGTCCAGTAAGAGCTCAAGGATGCTATAAGAAAATGTGAGTCCTTAGAGTGCAAAATTTTGGATCAAAAATCCGAACTTGCTAAGGCCCTCCAAAGTGCATAGGAGGCCCGGACCGAAGCCCAAAACGCCTGCCGGGAGATCCAAGAGGCGAGGCAGATTGCGACTGCTACGGCCTTTAATATGCAGAGCAAATTTGTGAGAAGGAAATACATCTTACTGACCCAAATTTGGAGTTCTCCAGGAGCGTTTGTGGACCTTCCTCGGAGTGTTGTTGATGTTGCATAGTTCTTCCGAGCCGAAGAGGGGAGCTCGACGGAAAAGCTGTTCTGGTCGCAGTACCTTGTGCCTGAGCATCCCGTGCCCCTCAGCAATCAGCTGAAGCAGTTGACCGAACTGCATAGGGTGGCCGAATTGGCCATGAGGGATTTTATAATCCGTCTATGGCCTGCCGGACCCATACCCAACAGCTACTTCAGGCTCGTGAAGCGGCTGGTCAGTGCCTGCCCCCGGCTTGATGTCATGAAGCGGTCGGTCTGCATCGAAGGTGCGCGGATGGCCTTCGCCTGTGTCAAGGTGCAGTGGGCGAAGATGGACACTGTCAAGCTCGCAACCGAGGGACCGCCCGCAGGCAAAGAGCACCGCATGCCGGAGCGGTATTTTGATGATGTCCTAGAAGGATCCCACATTGTAGAGGGCCAGTGTTCAAAGGACATCATTTTTGAATGAATGTATCTATGTTGTCCAATCTTGTATTATGAAACAAGGCTTATGTATGATATGTTGCTTGTTCTACTTTAAAATATCTCCTCCTGTGCGGTTGTTTACGACATCTGAGAGTTGGCCAGTCGTCGGCTTCAGCCCCCACGTAGGTAGTATGGGGGTGTTTGGGATAGCACTTAAACACACTTGACCCAACGTCTTGGTCCGTGAAGGAAGTGTTACTGCGGCGAACCAGGCAATCGGACTATGTGGCTTTATCGCTCTCTCTTAGCCATAGGAGTTTTACAATGGGAGTGTGGACGCAACCCCTAGTATTGTTCGATTATCCGAACTTGGGTGTTGTGAATGCCCGACCGGGTGGAGGCCGGCCTATCGCATAATGCGGAAAAAGTCGCAAGAGATTTATACTTA